>OY744481.1:269664508-270280008 GCA_963556165.1 Tipula helvola
CGTAGAAACAAGCCCCATAAGCCCTTTCTGAAGCATCAGAAAAGCCGTGTAATTCTATGGAAACTGGTTGAGAGTTTATAATACATCGAGGTATACTTAATTTATTTAGATTAGCTAACTGTGATTTATAATTTAACCAAATTAATCGCAAATCATTAGGAACGGGTGTATCCCAATCAGAATTTAATTTCCAGAGCGATTGTATAATAATCTTAGCGGTTACAATAATAGGAGATATGAGACCCATTGGATCATAAATTTTTAAAATATCGGATAAAACAGTTCGTTTTGTAATAAGGCTTGCATTAGTTAATAAATCCTTTACCTTAAAAATAAAAATATCTTCGTTAGGCTTCCATTCGATACCCAATGCCTTGATTGATTCTTGTGAACTAGTTTCATCCTTGTGAAGTGTTTCTCGAAATTCGGGTGGAATGGTTTCTAATAATGTTGTGGAATTTGAGCTCCATTTATGAAGATCAAATTTCCCTCTTTTTAACAAATCTATTAATTCATTTTTTAATTTAATTACTTGATTTAAACTATTTCCTCCGGTGAGCACATCATCCATGTAAAAATCGTTTTCCAAGACTGTGGCTGCCATCGGAAAATGTTTGCGTTCATCGTTTGCTAATTGGTTAAGGGTTCGTGTGGCTAGGTAAGGAGCAGACGCGGTTCCATATGTAACGGTTGTCAGTTCACAGGTTTTTATTGGTTCGGAAGGATTGAATCTCCATAATACTCGTTGAAGTTTGGAATTGCATGGATTGACTGAAATTTGTCGGTACATTTTACAAATATCAGCAGTAAATATACATACTTATACTTCCTAAATCTTAAAACAATTTTAAATAGATCTTGTTGTACCTTAGGACCAACTAACATAACATCATTCAGTGAAACATTTGTTGAGGATTTAGCGGAAGCGTCGAACACTACACGCAATTTGGTGGTGGAACTACTAGGTTTTAATATAGCATGATGTGGCATCTAAATTCTCGTCAATAATTTTCATATGGTTTTGTATTAAATATTCACTCATAAATTGAAAATATTGCGATTTAATATCGGGATTGCGATTTAAACGTTGTTCTAAATAATTAAAACGTTTCAATGCTTGGGCTTTCGAATCACCTAAATTTGAAACATTTGATGATAACGGTAAACAAACAACATATCTATTCTCAGCATCTCTATAAGTGGTTTGTGAGTAATGGGATTCGCAAATTTGTTCATCATTAGTCAACAGAGTTTGATTTGGCACTGATTCTAATTCAAAGAATTTTTTAATTGATTCTTGGAGTAATTCATCTTTATTAGAGGGATTGTTTATAGCACAAAAACTTTGCAGATTATTATATTCATAGTTGCCACTAACTATAAATCCAAAAACGGTATCGACTAACATTGGTAAATTAGGGTTTAAGTGGATTCTTTTATCCTTAACGACATGAAAGAATATGTTGGCTCCCAACAAAATATCAATTGGTCTTGGCAAATTAAAAAATGGATCTGCAAGTTTAATATTTGTTGGTAAGTTCCAACGTGAAATGTTTATTGCAGTTTGTGGTAATGCATCTGATATATTGCTTACTACTAAGAAATCGCATGGCACTTTGTAAGAGGAGGTTTTTGAGCTTATTTCGGAATAAATTTGCTCGTTGATAATTGTCGGCTTTTCATTCAAGCCGGAAACAGAAAATTGATTAATTTGGGATTTTCTAAAATGAAATCTGTTTGCAAATTTAGTCGACATGAAATTGGATTGACTTCCACTATCTAATAAAGCTCTTGCTTCATGAATTTTACCAAATTTATCTTTAATTAAAACAATGGCAGTTGATAAGAATGTAATTTTACCAAAGTCTTTCTGAAGTGCACAGAATGAATCAATTTGATTTGATTGGCTAGCCTTTGTGTTTGAATCTGAATTTGGAGTCGAAATTGGATTTGGTATTGGATTTTTGTCTACAACAGATACTAAACTGGATGAATTGGAATGGTGGAGTAGAGTATTATGTTTTTGATGACACAATTTACAACCATGGTTTAAACATTTAGAAGTAAAATGTTTTGAACTAAAACAATTCAGACAGAGATTTAACTGCTTAACTTTTTCATATCGTTCGTGAGTGGACATTTCTAGAAATTTGGAGCATTCACTAAACTTATGAAAAGGTAGATTACAAAAAACACAATTATTGAGATTATTAGGTGTACGAATAAAACTAGAACCGGGTTGTTGAGAATTGGAATTTACGAAGACTGAAGAACTACGGTACATTAGGATTGGGTTTTAACTTGTTCGGCAAAATTGGTTTTTGAAAATTGACTTTAGTGGATAGCACTAAAGGTTGACTTTTGGTAAAACTAGGTTGTACTATGTCAATTACTCGAGATTTTTCAATGAGGAAGTTTTTCAATTTTAACCAGGTAGGCAAGACATTTGACGCACACTCAGTTTCCCAATCTCTTCGAAGACTAAAATTTAGTTTTCGAACTATGCAATTAACCACAAATAATTCACCTAGCATATTTATATTTTGTTCACAGGCTTCTAGGGAAGATGTGTGACCAATAGCTTTATTCAATAAATCTTTTAATTCTAGACTATTGCATTTAACTATGTTTGGCAAATTCAGAAGGCCATTTATATGAACATCTATTAAAACTTTTTGATTATGGAATCTTTTGTTGAGCTCTTCCCATGCCTTTATGTAGCCATTATGGGTTAGATTAATATGCCCAATGGCAGCACGAGCATCGCCTTTCAAATATTTCAATAACAGATTGAATTTAGTTATGCTATTATTTATATTGATATTATTATGTACTAAAGATTCAAATGTTTGCTTGAAGGTAAGCCATTCATTCGGCTTTCCATCGAAAGTTGGGATATATATCTCAGGAATTTTGATATCTATTGTATCGGAAATTTCTTTTTTAATTGGACTTAATTCTGGCTGTTTGTCTCTTATGGACATTAATTGGGTTTTAATATCTTGAGCAAAATTCTCAAAATCTAACATTAATTTCTCCAGATCGTTAAATTCAAAATCGGTATCTTTTTCTTGAAAATCTGATATCGCCTGCTCAAATTGGCCATATACAGAATCAAGATGCTGTAATTTACATTTTATTTCGGATGCATTAATTGAACTTAAATCGGAAATTTCGCTTAAATATTCCGTTATCGGATTTAATCTAACTTTAAAAATTTTAATTTTTGAGTTTAATTTGTCGAACGCGTTTATTTTAGTTTTAACCATTTTGGAAATTTACTGAAGTGATCACGAAAAAAACGAATATCGAATGAATGAGAAAGAGATGATATTCTAATTAAAATAAAAAATTAAATCTACGTGAAATTAAATTTGGTACCTTAGTAGACTGGTGTACTGGTAGACTCGTGTTTTGTTGATTGTTGATCTGCGACTTAAATATTGGCTGAGTTGACACGATTAATAATGGATTCTGGAACTTTGTTGATTGTTGTTTTATTTATATTTTTTTTTTTTTGCACTATTTTTAATTACACAAATGTTTATCTGAAGTAACTAGCTACTTTGTTGGCACTTTATTTGGCACATTTATAATAATTTATTTGAACCTGGTTGTATAGGTTTGGATTAACTGGATTTATCAATATGTGGTTCAATAAATGTTATTATTTGCAATTATTAATAATATTTTCTGTTTACTTCATCAATAAACTGTTTTCTTTAACTTTATCCGGCTCGAAGGACCAAAATGTTCGGGATAATCACAACAAAATTTTTTTGGATAAAATAAAAAAACGAAACGAAACTACTTTTCAAACGATATATTTATTAATAATAATAACTATTTTTTTTTTGGGTTTATATATTATATTTTAAAAAATGTGTGTGTGTAGGTTTACATAATAACAAAAAAACTTAAAACTAAAATTTATAATATTGGAAGGGGAAAAATAAGTATATAAGGAAAGAAGAGAAAGAAATGGGAAAACCAAAATATGTATATTTGATTATGTATATAGGTTTAATGGAAAGTTTTTTTTTGTTAACAATAAAACATGTGCAAAACATGTGTGTTGATCTCTTATTATTTTAAACTAAATTTTGTCCCATTTTCTTATGTTAGTTTTGTTTTGAATTTATTTATTATTCACCAATAATTTTAAAGGGACATCGAACAAACAAGAAATTGCAGTATCGACTTTTTTAATTTTCGCAATTCTAAAGATTTTTCAAGCTAACTACCTACTGTTGCAATAAGCGAATTTGTTCTGTAATAAATTCTATTCTCGTAGAACAGCGGTATTGAAATATGTAATATGTTAAATTTCTTAAGTAAAATATGTAAAGGTAAATGTTGTGTTCTCTCGTCTATTTATTTATTTAGAAAAAAGGATAAAGCGTAGCTTTTCTATCCAAATAATTTTAAAAATATACATATGTATATACAAAAATTAAAAAATATAAAACAAAATTAAAATTTATTTTGAATAAAATTAAATACTAATTTTTTGAATTTTGCAAAAGGCTTCACCCTTCTAATCTCAATCGGAACCTCATTCCAAATAGTAAATGTATTAAACAAAGGTGAATTATTGTAAATATTCGTACGATTAACAGGCAGTATTATTCTACCATTTCGACTGGAACCAATTTTAATTTTATCATATAAATATGAAGGAACCCGATTATTAATGACTTTATATAAAAGCAATAATGCTCTGTAATAAAACAATTGAACCATAGTGCAACCGAAAAATTCTTTAAAATTAGCTGATACATGCTCAAATCTTCTGAATCCATTAACGTATCTCACGATGTTGTTCAAAGTAACTTGCAGCAAACCACTTGAGGCAGAATCACAACTTAAAAAGAGGAATTCGCAATAAACTACCTAGGGAATTACTAATGATCGTGCTAGCAAAGTTCGAACATTTTTAGGGCAGATATTTTTGTGGAGCTTCAAACCATACAAAGTGGAATTGATCTTGCCACATACATTAACAACTTGTGAATCCCATGTGAATCTGTTATTTATACAAATTCCTAGATTGTTAACATGATTCGTAAAATTAATTTTCACACTATTGATAAAAATTTCAGGAATCACTGGAAAGTGGTTTTTAGAAATGAAAATTGCTTGTGTTTTTGCTATGTTTAGCGAGATTCCATTAAAATTGGACCAATCTAGTATATGTATGATAGATCAAGATTGATTTTATTGAAGGTTTCCAAAATATTTTCACTAGTACCACCCAGATAGATTTGACAATCGTCAGCATACAAATGGTATTTGGAATATTTTATTACGTGAGGTAAGTCATTTATAAAAAGAGAAAATAGTGTTGGACCGAGTATCGTTCCTTGAAATATACCTGACATTATACGCTCAAGTTCCGATTCTTTTCCATTTATGATGACTTTTTGATATCTCTCTGTTAAATAATTAAACATAAGTTTCAGTGCTGTATTACCAAAATTAAAGAAAAGCATTAACTTCTGTAATAACAAAACATGGTTTAACGAGTCAAATGCTTCTGAGTAATCCAAAAGTATAAGAACGACAAATGAGTTTATCTTGTCAAGATGACAAGCCAAATCATCGACAACATGAAGAAGGGTCGTTGTTGTACTATATGGTTATTACGAAATCCGGATTGAAACTGATTTAGATAATTAAATTTAGTTAAATGCTGGTTGATTTGGTTACGAAGAATGATTTCAAAAATTTTTGATAGAATCGAAACTAAACTAATCGGTCTAAGATTATCCAAAGAATCAATGCCCTTCTTTTTTATAATCGGAATCACTATATTCGTTTTCCAAATATCTGGAAATTCGGAACGCATGATACAGTTATTAATCAGGTAGGTCAAAGGTGATACGGTAAAATATTCTTAAGAAATTTTAAGTTGATTTTGTCGTGACCTGATGAATTCGATTTAATAAGATAAACAGCTTTGGAAATATCAAATTCACTTATGCAGCTGAATGAAAGAGATGTGTGATTACCTGTGCACTCAAACTCAGGTTAGGGAATAACAACCGACAAAATGGGTACGTTGCAGAAATAAAAATTGACGTTTGAAGGGTATAAATCGGTAAAAGAACTAGCTTTACCAGCCCCTAATCCAATATGATTGCAGTTATTCCAAATTCGTTTCATGGTTAATTTACTATTTCCAAAAAAGTATTTCTGTTTTGAGATTCTTATCAAGCTAGTTACCCTATTGCGTTCATTACGGTATATTACTAAGTCCTTGACATCGGCTGTTCTCCTATACTTAATATAAGCATGATCCCTCGCTAGCATACTTTTAGCAATACTACTATTAAACCATGGAGCAACAGATTGGCTATTAACTATTTTTTTCGTTGGTACACAATTATTATGAAAATAATATAGGCAATCATAAAAACACTGGAAGGTAAATTGTCCGTTTAAGATATGGTTAAGTCTGTCTCTCAACTGTTCCACCCCGCGCGGATATGCCGAATGAGGTACATTAATAATTTATTATTATTATTATATGTTCAATTTTATTTCGACCCAGTCAAATTAACATTTCTACTAATCGTTGTTAAAAGCCTTAAAAATTTTAATTTCGGTTACATTTAAAAAGTTTTCATTTTATTGACTATTCAGTGTTTTTGTTGCCCGATACAACACGTTTAGTACTTTTAGTACAATTTTTTAGTGATCACTTTATAAAATACCAATTTAGGTGGTGATCACCCCTAGTGGTGATCACTTTTTGCTATCACCAAAAGAATAATCACCGATCACCTTCTGGAATCACACCCCAGATTTTCGCTTTTATGAGTAGAGACACACATTAAAATTTTGTATTTTAGCATGGACGCATACCAAGGTCAATTTTTAGTACATCTATCATGCAATAGGAAACTAGTAGCTGATTTATATTTAATCTGTTGCTCTATTTTAAAATACAGAAGATGTACATTAAAAGTATTAATTTTATTATTATTTCCTTCCATTATGAAGAGGCATATTCAAAATGTGTTATTTAATGATATTTACCGCAATCCAAAAGTTTTTTTTTGGGGAAAAATCGAAAAATGAACCTGTTTATCAATTTTCGTAAAATTTGCTCAAAATTTAAAAGATCATAGTAACATTTTGAAATAAAAAAACGTTTTAGTATGGCCGTCTCATTTTTATATATGGATAAAATGTATTCGCACTTTTCCTCATGTATTTATGCGTTTGGCAAAACAAAATAATATTGAAAAAATGACGTAGCGTTGTCAAAATAAACACAAATTCTTAGTGCTGGGAGTGCCAGTATTTTTAAGTGGATGATAGAAGTAGATCTATCGAGACTTATAAAAAAACACAGCTTTTGATTTACACAAATTGTTTGCTATTTTTGTTATATTATGCAGTTTTCGGTCCGCGATTGATTAGCTCTCGCGGATTCTATAATCATCATGTATATTTTTACTTTTAATTATTAGTATTTAGCGTACATTATAAAACAATTTATATTATTCATGTGGTGTTCATGTTTGCAAAATAACCACAAATCATTTTGTAATTTTTTCAAATAGTGAATCTACCCTCTCCTCATATAACACCCTCTTCATTTTGTATTAGGAATATTCCAACAACATATTAAACATTTTAGGCAGTAAGTTTGCAATCACAACAACCGATTAAGAGTTAATGAAACTGATACGATTATAATATTTAGTTGTAGCAACGGAATTCCAAAATAAATAATTCCACTTTGATATTTTGGTGCAACAACAGAATGATATGATTACATTGAACTACAATATTGTTCTCGCAACAGCATTAGTCAGTTAGTTTTGTTCGCAGTTGTCATAAAAGCCTCGTTTAATTGGTGTAACAAAATTACGTTTGTGGCAACTGAAACGAGGTTGATACTTTAAAAACTATTAGGCTCATTCAGTTCTGACAACGAATATCTAGGAAATTAGCATCAACGGAGTTGAAGATTTGGAAACGAAGTTGTTGCAACTATCTGTGCATTAGTGGCTACCGTAGTTTGTTTGTACCAATCTCATGTCAATTGGTGCTATCGAAATTATGTTTTAGCAACTACAATTCGTTCGTCGCAATGGAAAGTATTTTCTCGCGACCTCATGTAACGACACCCTAGTATGCTTGGGTTTGGCGGTGCTACAAAACTTAGTCAGAAATAGCACCGACCATTTAAACTCCAGGTCATACTAGAATGTCGTTAACAGAAATCTCTTGTCAGAGGCTTGGGACGCGGTATTCTAGCTGGCTATGCTTCAGGGTTAGGGCGTGGTAATTTCCCAAGCATGACGAGAGCTTGTCTAACCGCGTACGAAGGAAAAAAAACTAAAGAATCAACAATAAAGAAATTGAAAGCATTATATCCGGTTTTTTTTTTTTTTCAACAGCACTAGATTGGAGTGAGCTCCGAATATCATCCCAGTCACAGCATCATCCCACACAACTCTCTAACACTCCATCATTAAGAATTTACAAGTGTCAAAATAATATCAAAAAAAAACACAAAAGAAAATTAATTGATAAAAGCCAAATTTTAAAGAAAACTTTATGAAAACTTATCATTCCCTTTCACAAGAACATATCGGTGGATGAAATGAACGAAGAGAGAGAGCTGAAAAGTAACATTTATATAATGATAAAAATAATAACATGCAAAAAAAACTTGGTATGATCCTACGCGTGTGCAAAAGAATTAAAGGAAAATGATAACCATTAACCATATAAACAAAAAAAAAACAGAATGAAGAATACAAATAAATTTACAAAAGAAAATTATTTATATAGAAATAATTAAATTTACCAAAAAAAAAATCAAAAAGAAAAATAATTAAGATAGTAAAGTTAAAGGAATTAATGAATTTAATTACCAAACAAAATTAATTAAGAAATTAGAATTACAGAAATAATTTACAAAACAAAATTAATTAAAAAAAAAAAATGAGAATTAATGAAATTAATGACTGTTATAAAAATAGAAGGAATTAAATATAACAAAAAAAATATGTAAAATAATTATGAACGAACTTTACCGCTAACTGCACCCGGCTGCAACAAATGACCCTTAATTGTTTATTAAATGCATCACAATGTTCCAGAAAATGCCATATGGATTCAAACGAAAATAACTGTGATAAACCGCTCCTCGCAGAAATTCGGCACCACTCAAATATCAGCTCACCAAGTACAGTATATATCTCATAATTTGGTATTTAGTGAAAACACCCAAATAAGCAACAAACGGCTTACAAATTTAGCCTTGCCTTAATGTATCGTTGACAAAACTAGCTCGAACAATCTCGACCAAATACGGCAAATAACGCGGAACACTCTCCCATGTGATCATCAACGCAACACAATTGCAACACGGAACCCGACGACAAGCTTTTGCCCAGCACTGCACTTTTTGGGTTTATGAAAGAAAACACACCACGTTTATTTTATTTTCATTCACAAAATCAAGTTCATATTTATTAATTATTATTTCAACAATGCACCAGTACAAGAGTTTTTACTTTTCTATTATTCTCAAATTCACCAAAATGGTATAGAAAAGGTATTTTTAATAGAATACAAAATAATCAGTTACGTTTTTTTTTGTAACAATTTTAACAGCACATATTAACGATTTATTTCTTATGATTTTTTTTTATTTTTATACAAAAAGAAAATTGTTTTTATTTATTCATAACATATTTAACTAATTATGTTGTTTAATAATTTTAAATAAATATTACATTTTTATTTTTTTTTTTATCAAATAACGACTTATTTATTCATATTTTCATTTTTATTTTATGTTATTTTTAATTCTTTGCACACATTCTTTTTTTTTTAAATCATCCCAATTATGGGCTTACACAAAAAAAAAAATTCACGCGTCCCGCGTCGAGATAAATAAAAATAAATACAAAAACGACCCTCCACAATGGAGATAAAAACTTGACTGTCCACCATGGAGATAAAAATTTGACTGTTTAATAATCTTCTTATCACGGATCGATAACAAAAAAAAATTATCGATTCCCCTCTCTCTCTTCGTTCAGTTGCCCGTCAAACAGAGCTGTGCACCGGAGTGATTTTGTGAGCAGGGACGAAGCAAGTAGGCGTCGTCACACTCATGCCAACGAATCATTTCTCTCAGTGTACGCATCTTTCAGAGTAACTGCATTTACTTTCCGGACATCGAGACACAACCTTACTTTACCATTTCCTTTCCGAGCAACCTTAATAGGAGAGAAGCATGCGTTCTGGCTCTCTTCGAAAACTCCCAACTCTATCATCCGGTAAAGTTCTTGATAAATTTCAGCCTGTCGAATAGGGGAAACCTGATAGTAGCGGTGCTCTACAGGAATTGCATTACCTACGTCAATGTTACTGTTTATGATAGGAGTGCGACTAATCCATTTTTAACACAACACGGAAATCAATCAATAATTTTCGCTAACCTACTTTCAAGTTCTGATGACAAGACATGGCGATTAACAGGCAATGAAGGTTGTGGAGCGACATCTAATTCGTTTACCAAAGCCGGAGCTAAACCGAACAAATCTCGGACGTCCATGCCAAAGTAGGGGGAGACTGCGTTAATCCTGGGGCAATGTGTAGTCGTAGTTGTTTAAATTATAGATATGTTGTAGGTAACAAAATATGACTGATTATCTGTTGTTTTTCCCCACTCGCAGTGTTTAAAAATGTTGATGCATTTTTCTGTTGTTTTGTTTCAGAAAATTCTCGGATCCCGCTCCCAGAACGCTAATGTTTGCGCCGCTTGGTCTTGCTGAATTTTTACTTGATCGAGTTTAACATCATTTCTAAATGGGTTGGTTGGAGAAAAGATACTATTGTCTTGTTTGAGATTAATATGCGTTGGATGAATCGGTGATGAGTTTATTGCTGTCGTCTTAGCAGTTCCGGACAATGTATTGGTAGCTGCTTCCTCCACTCGATTTAACCTGGTCATATCTGCTGCTTGGGGAATCTGAGGATCAGACGAACTGATTTCCTTCCTTGAGTTTTCCGCATTAGATGAGTTGCAAATATGGCAATAAGGTTTGGTAATATTAGGAGCACCACAACCATGACAATATCTAGCTACTGACGTACTTCTTATTCCACAGTTTGACCCGACTGACCGATTGCACACACAGGTTCTAAAAATGGATTCGGTATTCCAAATTAAACTTACTGAACATCTGCTTGTGTTAAACCAAAATGTGATGATTTTTTATTCGATAACTCGCTCACAAACTGACGAGGGTATACTTGTTCTGCCGCTAACCTTCTCCAGAACTCTTCTAATCTGAAACAGACTCAATTCGACGACCAGCGAATTTATATTGTGTTGCGACGTAAAATAAAATCCAATTCCGAATGGCTGACGAAGTGCTAATGTTTTGACTCAAGCACATTCATGTAAAAATCTTTCAAATTTTCTTTTGGCATCTGCTTCCTTGAAGCAATTGTTTGCTTAATTTCAGCGTCACTTCGCCGATCTTGAAACATAACCAACATCTCTTTTTTTAAATATTCTCATTTAACATTCCCGTTTCTTTCCAAGGACAACCAATACCACTCCAATGCAGGGTTTTTCAGCAATAAATGTAAATCTTTCACTAATTTGTCGGTTGAAATCTGGTTACTCCACGCGGTACAGAAAACGCTCAATTGGTTGACTTCCGGGGGAATTCGTGAAATAAATATACCACTTATGAATGCCGGCTGTCTATCAGTAAATTGTTTGTTCCCCAACGGCTTTGGGTTATCAAGAATGGTAGTTTCATCAGGTGACAATTGTTCGCCATTTGAACCAGTTGACACTTCATCCGCATCTTTCGACTTCCCATTAACACTTGTTGCGTCCTCTTCCAATGGCACTTGTTCTGGAATTGCTTTGGAAAACGATTCTTCAAAGTCACCAATTTCTATTCTGGACTCTAACAATGAATTGATCACTTCTAACACTTTATCACACGTATTTAACATATTAACAGCTTGGTTACGATATGTAGGTGAAGCATGACTAAAACGCAAGAACCTGGAGCTTATGTGAAGAATACGAGTGCTAAAAATTCTAAGTTTGTTCTCTCTTCCACCAATTTCGGTTTCGGTAATTTCTTGGACCTGTGACTTAAGATCTTTAAGCTTAGTAGTGCAAGTATCAAACTCTCTCTGATGAGTTTACGAGCCGCCTGATGCGGAATAGTAGGTGGTTTCACTTTACCTGCAGCGACCCTAAGTAATAAAGCTTGTTACAAACTCTAGTGTGTTAGATTGTGTATCTTTTTGGTTTGGAGACCCTAAATCTGAAGCAGCTTCTTTTATATTTGAAGAGGAAAGTGGTGCAGCAGCGGAATTGCGTAAGAGCGAATGATAAGTTGCAGCGTCAGCAGCTGAACTTTACTGAACGCAGAAACTAACGTAATCGGCGGAGTGAAGGCAGTTGTAGTTGTAGCACAATTTGGACTCGGTTACAAACTTGTGACTTCGATCAAAAGGCAAGTTTCAAAATTTCTGAACAATTTGAATAATTGGTGGCGGCAAATGGGGTGGACATTTCGCTTTCTAATCGATAAGCTTCGAGACACTAACATAAACAATCTTTCGTAGGAAAGTTCTTAGTATTTGATTCCAATTTTGAAGCCACTGTAGATATAAATCAGAAAACTTTTTGATTTAAGCAAAAGATTAGGCCAGATAGCTCTGTCCCAGTAGTTTGAGACGGCTTGAAAATGATCAAAACTTGATTGAAATTTGTGAAAGTCTGATTAAAATTTGAATTTAAGTTTTCTTGAATTTTACTATAATTTGGTGCAAAGTTCACTCGCGTTTTGCTTCACTACAGAATTAGCTACTAAGGAAGGACAAAGATTTATTCAATTTAATTGTAACGTTATAGTCAAACTTAATTATTTTATAATAATTAACTAACGGAATTATATAAAATTACAGCAATTAAGATTATAATCGCAGCATAATGGAATCGAACTGATATATAATGCATATTTACACCTCTCATTAAAACATGTTACAATTAGCACTTTATCATATATATAACTACGATACTTTGTTGCTTAAATATGCCTTCATCAATAACTGTTAGCATTTTATGACCATGAACAAATTTTCTGCAAAAGTTAAAGTATAAAAGTAACTCATATGACCAATGAAACGTTGACAATCTCTATTTTTTCTGTTTACTTACAGATATCAACAATAAATTATAATGGATGGTAACCAAGAGAATGCTGGACCAGATCTACGATTTGAATTTATGGGCTCATATGTCCAAAAAACGCTTAAACTCAAACCAGAAAAATGGTTACGTGTCATCACCCTAGAAGAGCACAAATTAGTGATTCGAGAATTTCTCGATCGACCATTTCCCGTAGTTTTAATTATAATACTCACGCAGGCCGCACAATTAGTTCCAGCCACTAGTTTTCCATTGTCACAGCTCAAAAGTAAGGGTGTCTACTTTATAAAAAAATATCCAATCGAGGTGCCCAAAGAAAATTGCGCCAATGTCTTAATAGTTGGCGATTTAGCTACACGAGCAATCGATCAACTTTCATGCCTTGTCGACGAAGTGTTTGTGCCACTACTATCAAATTCGGATAATCACAAAGGATGGCCAGATATGGTTTCACAAGATGTTGAAAAACATGTGCACAGTCTCAAAAGTACCGTTTATCAAGTACAGGGTCAAGTGAATGGACAAACCGTGCTACCAATGCCGGTTGGCGTTGAAAAAGTGGTGAAAGCTGCAAAAGTTTTACAAGAAGAGGCCGAATGCTGTATTGATTTGTACTTAAAGAGCGCAATTGAGGGCGTTGTGATTAAGTGGGCGACCCAAATTAACGATGTAATGAAAGAGAATTCGGCTAATGCATTTAGTGCTGGGGCAAATCCGTTACCTCATGTTGAGATCAATTTCTGGACTAATCGATTAAAGAATTTAACGTATATTTATGAGCAGCTTCGGCACGAACGAGTTCGATCGATGGCTATGATACTCGAGTATACGGACAGTGCATATTATCCATGTTTCAAAACACTTTTTAAAAACGTTGTGTCGGCTCTGGCCGAGTCAAAAGATATCACGCTATACTTGACCCCGATACAAAAACATTTTACACATTTGGAGGAGACCGAGTTTTCGGAATGCAAAGCCCTTCTTCGACCATTAATGCATGTTGTCTGCTTAATATGGGCCCACTCGCGTTACTACTGTTTCTCATCTAAGTTGATTGTACTGCTTCGACAAATTTGTAATCTCTTAATTTACCAGGCTAAACGGTATCTAGATCCGTCGTCGATATTTCACAGTGATATCGACGAGGCCATGCAGCGAATCACACTATCGATGCACACATTAAAATATTTTCGCCAAATATTCGACGAGTACAAAGAAAATTTAACATCTTTCTTTAGTGATCCCAGTTATCCACCAATTTCGTGGACGTTCCATCCGAGTGCTGTATTCGAACGTTTTGACTCATTTTTGGAACGCCTTACCACCATTCAATGGTTTTTTTATACCGTCATCGAATTTCTAAAATTAGAAAAGGTTGAGGTCGGCGGATTAAAAGGTCGATCACTAAGTAGCCGGATCACAGCCGTATCGGTCGAATTCAACCAATATTTTACCGTATTTGCGTCTAAGACATACGATGTACTCGATCCAGACGATCCATCATTCCAAAAAGATTTTGTTAGTTTTCAAGAAAAAATTCTCGAGCTAGATATGAAGCTTGCTGCTATTCTATGTCAAGCGTTCGACGACTGTCACAATCTTGAAAGCGTTTTCAAATTGATCAGTATCGTGGGAAGTGTCCTCGACCGGCCGAAAATTAAAGAAGAGTTCACGAATAAATATTCGGAAATATTAAAGATGCTGGACGAAGAGATTACGATGTGCGAGAATATCTATATGATGCAGATGGATTCTTTTAAGCGTGAAGGTGTGATTTTCGTCGATCGTAGCAGCCCACCCATAACAGCTACACTTCGGTGGGTACATCAGTTAAGTGGACGACTTTCGGTACCAGTAAAAAATTTCCGAGCACTTCAGCATCCAATCACACAAACTGAAGATGCGTTGAATTTAATTACGCGATATGAAGAATTAATGAAATCATTGGGAGTGTTTGAGACGACCGTGTTCAATGAGTGGACGGCTAAAGTTCCGGAACAGATCGATAAACATTTACAAAGGCCGTTGTTGACGCGAAATTTGCAAACAAAATTAATTTCGTTAAATTTTAGTCCGCAACTTTTCTCGATCCTCAAGGAAGTGCATTACCTTAAGCTTATGGAAAAGGATGGGCTTCCCGATGTTGGAATTCAATTATCTGAGCGCAGCGAAATGATTCGAAATTATATTCTTAATTTGGAGAAAACGATCGAGTGGTACAACAAAATACGTAAGCATAGCTCGAAAGTCGAATTGGAGCTGATCAAAAATGAGGTCGAAGTGATCGATCATTTACTTGACAAGGGAATCAATGAATTAAATTGGAACTCAGAGAGTATGTAGATAAAAATGTTTAGAAACCGTTATACATAATTTTTTTTTTCCTTTTAGACATCATGGACTACCTAAACAACCTTCGGATCCCGGTCGAAAATCTTCAGAATAGAATGCATTCGATCCAAAATAATTTAATCGAGATTAAGAATATTATGTCGACCTGGTCAAAGCAGCCGCTATTCGAACGGAAAGACGGTAAAAAGGATACAGTGCTTTGCCTAGATGAACGAGCGGATCGAATCACAAAACGTTACTCGGATATTCGTAACGGTTCAATTAAAATACATTCGCTGCTCGACGAGAATATACAACTGTTTGGCATATCGGAACTCAATAATTCCCAGCTGTGGGACGATTATGTTGCGTTCGTCGATGATATTGTTTACCAAAATCTCTTAATGACTGTGGGCGTTAGCATGAGCTATTTGGCTGAAAATATGGACCCAGCAAATAATTTTCAACCCCTATTTGAGTCGCGCCTCGAACTGCTTGATCCAAATTTAGTTTTTGTGCCATCATTAAATCCGGATGATCCAAACGGTTTTAATAATTTACTCAAAAGTCTTATTGGTGACACCATCAAAATGACCACTCTCATGATTCGTCTGCATCCAAACAATAAAAAAACGTATGAAGAAGAAATTTCTCACCATCTTGATGTCGAGGAAATGAAAATCGAGATACTGGACGGTGTTGAAACTGTGTGTCTTGAGGCAGCCGAATATTGTCGAGGTTTCGAGCGGTACTCTTATTTATGGTATGAGGATCGTATTCAATGTATGGAGTTATTTTTAGCATACGGTCGTATTTTGGATCAGGATGAAGTAGAACTGATAATAAATTTGGACCCGTCCGCAGCACAAAAATGTAATCCAACGATTGAAGCGTTCCGCGAACAAATCGATAATTACGAGTCACTTTTTCAAGAGATCGAACAAATCGATTCGTTCCAAATTTTTAATTCGTGGTTTCAAGTTGATGTTCGTCCGTTCAGACAATCATTGCTCAATATTGTCCGTAAATGGGGCAACATGTTTAAAGAGCATTTGGTCAATCGGGTCACCAATAATTTATGTGATTTAGGCAATTTTATACGACAAGCCGATGAAGGCCTACTTCAAACGGTGAAAGAGGGTGATTATGAGGGGCTCGTAAAAATTATGGCCTATCTTTTTAATGTAAAAGAGCGTGCTGCCACCACCGACGAAATGTTCGAACCAATGCAGGAAACAATTGAGCTACTGAAATACTATGACATGGATATACCAGAAGAAGTTAATGTGTTGCTACAAGAATTACCGGAGCAGTGGGCGAATACTAAAAAAATTGCGTTGACCGTAAAACAACAGGTGGCGCCACTCCAGGCGGCTGAAGTCGTCGGCATTCGTAACCGTATACACCAATTTGATTCGCACATCACATTCTTTCGAGAGGTTTTCAAGAGCTACGAGTTTTTCAGGTACGAATGCAAAGTTCCGTACACTTTACTGAATCGAATACATCTCGATATATGGCGGCTCGAGAACGAGATGAAAGATATCCAAGGTTCGGGCAGTCTATTTGAGGTTACAATTCCTGAATTTAAATTCCTTCGACAGTGTCGAAAGGAGCTGCGCATGTTGAAACAATTGTGGGATTACGTGTTTATTGTGCGCACCTCAATCGAGGACTGGAAAAAAACACCATGGCGTAAGATTGATGTCGAAAACATGGACATTGAGTGTAAAAAATTCGCCAAAGATATTCGTCTGCTTGACAAAGAGATGCGTCCTTGGGATACGTTTGTCACCCTGGAGGCTACAGTCAAAAATATGCTGACATCACTCCGAGCAGTTGGTGAATTGCAGAATCCGGCTATACGAGAACGGCATTGGCACCAACTTATGGCATCGACCAAGGTTTCATTTTATATTATTTTGTTATCATACAAAAATTTTTTTTACTAAATTTATTTCAAAAAATGTTATTGTATCATACACCGGACAAACAAATTTTCAGATTTTTTTTTTTTTTAACTAAGATTAGCTTTGTATATAAACCCCGCGATTTTACTAATTCGAGTCACTTGAAAAATTTATGTACAGCACTGTATTTTTTATACTATAAACCTTTGTATATAATTCCAGAATTTAGCATCGCTTCCCAAGGAAATATCTGTAAGTATAATCCCAATGTAGCGACCTCTAGATTTCATTAAAAAACACATCAACATGTCTTTACTAGAAATCAATGCACGATCTCATATTAAATCAAAATAATTTAAGGCTTTACCACGTAGAATTATATATTTACATAATATAACGCACAGCACACGGAATAGCCGCTTAATCAAGTACATACTTGGTATTAACAGTTTCTTTGTACAAACAGGTCCAATTCATCATGGACACCGGAACGACCCTGGCCGATTTGCTAGCCCTAAACCTGCACGAATGTGAAGAGGAAGTAAAAACCATAGTGGACAAGGCCGTAAAAGAAATGTCAATGGAAAAAGTGTTACGCGATTTACACACAACATGGTCCGCAATGGAATTCGAACATGAAATACATTCGCGCACCGGCAGCAGCCTCCTGAAAGCGTCCGAAGAATTAATCGAAACGCTTGAAGACAATCAAGTTGTGCTTCAAAATTTGATCACCTCAAAATTTATCGCTCATTTTTTGGAAGAGGTCTCCGTCTGGCAAAAAAGATTAATGATCGCCGATCAAGTGATCACCGTATGGTTTGAAGTGCAACGTACCTGGATGCATCTCGAAAGTATATTCATGAGCTCGGAGGATATACGTAAACAACTTCCCGTCGACTCAGATCGCTTCGACAACATTGATAAAGAGTTTAAAATTCTAATGCTGGAAATGTCACTAACATCAAATGTAATCCAGTCGACGAATCGGGATGGTTTATGTGAACGGCTCGAAACACTTCAGGGTGAACTGACGTTATGCGAAAAAGCGTTGGCTGAATACCTGGAAACTAAGCGATTAGCATTTCCACGATTTTATTTCGTCTCGTCTGCCGATCTACTTGATATATTGAGCAATGGTAATCAACCCGAGCTGGTTGTAAAACATTTAACGAAACTGTTCGATTCGATAGCAAAATTAAATTTTACCAAGCTTGAAAATGGTGAAATGGACTGCAAAACCCCTTCTGCCCTGGGCATGATTGCTAAAGATGGTGAATATGTTGAATTTAGTTTATTGGCCGATTGTACGGGGGCCGTTGAAGTGTGGCTGAATCGTGTACAAAGCGGTATGCGCACATCATTGCGACACTATATGAGCGAAGCAGTTGTGACATATGAAGAGAAGCCACGTGAACAATGGTTGTTTGATTATCCGGCTCAGGTGTCACTGTGCGGTACCCAAATATGGTGGGCCACGGAAGTGAATATAGCTTTTGGTCGACTTGAAGAAGGTTACGATAATGCGATCAAAGATTATCACAAGAAGCAAATTTCGCAATTGAGTGTCCTCATTTCATTGCTGTTGGGCGAGCTTAGTAAGGGAGATCGGCAAAAAATTATGACAATCTGCACCATTGACGTACACTCTCGCGATGTTGTCAGCAAATTGATTCAGGCAAAAGTAGAAACCGCTGCAACATTTCAGTGGCAATCACAGTTGCGTCATCGATGGGACGATAAGGATCGCGACTGTTTTGCGAATATTTGTGATGCTCAATTTCGGTACAGTCACGAGTATTTGGGTAATACACCGCGTCTCGTTATTACACCACTAACAGATCGTTGCTACATTACGCTAACGCAATCACTGCATTTAGTTATGGGTGGAGGTCCGGCGGGACCAGCAGGTACCGGAAAAACTGAAACCACCAAAGATTTAGGACGAGCACTCGGGATCATGGTCTATGTATTCAACTGTTCCGAGCAAATGGATTACAAGTCTTGCGGTAATATTTACAAAGGGCTAGCTCAAACCGGAGCCTGGGGATGTTTCGATGAATTCAATCGTATATCGGTCGAAGTCTTATCTGTCGTTGCGGTTCAAGTAAAGTCGGTGCAGGATGCGATTCGGGATAAAAAATCAATTTTCAATTTTATGGGTGAAATGATTGCGTGTGTACCAAGCGTCGGTATATTTATCACCATGAATCCTGGTTATGCAGGACGTACCGAACTACCCGAAAATTTGAAAGCCCTCTTTAGACCATGTGCCATGGTTGTTCCAGATTTTGAGTTGATTTGCGAAATTATGTTGGTTGCCGAAGGTTTTCAGGAAGCCCGGGTGTTAGCTCGAAAATTCATTACGTTGTATACACTGTGTAAGGAGCTGCTTTCTAAACAAGATCACTACGATTGGGGTTTGCGTGCTATTAAATCGGTTCTCGTGGTGGCTGGGTCGCTAAAACGTGGTGATCATGGACGGCCAGAAGAGGAGGTATTAATGAGAGCTTTGCGTGATTTTAATATCCCAAAAGTTGTAACCGATGACATGCCGGTATTTATGGGCCTAATTGGAGATCTGTTCCCCGCACTCGATGTACCACGAAAACGAGATCAAGATTTTGAGAAGACCGTGAAACAAGCCGCGCTCGACTTACTCCTTCAGCCTGAGGATAATTTTATTCTAAAAGTCGTTCAACTGGAAGAGCTGCTCGAAGTGCGACACTCCGTGTTCATTGTCGGTAATGCCGGAACGGGTAAAACTCAAGTGTGGAAATCACTTTTCCGAACATATCTAAATATTAAAAAGAAACCGATTTTTAACGATCTCAACCCGAAAGCGGTCACGAATGATGAATTGTTTGGAATTATTAATCCGGCCACGCGGGAATGGAAAGACGGATTATTTTCCGTAATAATGCGTGAACAAGCCAACCATCTCGGTGATAATCCAAAATGGATAGTGCTCGACGGTGATATTGATCCCATGTGGATTGAGAGTTTAAACACAGTGATGGACGACAATAAAGTGCTCACATTAGCCAGTAACGAACGTATAGCCCTAACGCCAACTATGCGACTCCTATTTGAAATTTCAAATTTAAAAACTGCAACCCCGGCTACAGTGTCACGTGCCGGCATTTTATATATAAATCCACAGGATTTAGGTTGGAACCCTTACGTGACCAGTTGGATCGAGACTCGAAAAATCCCTTCGGAAAAATCCAACTTGGTGATTCTGTTCGATAAATATATTCCACCTTGCTTGGACAATATTCGGACGCGGTTTAAGAAAATTACACCAATCGCAGAAATGGCGCACGTTCAAATGTTATGTCACCTGTTGGCATGTCTACTAACACCAACGAACACTCCAGCCGATTGTCCAAAAGATTGGCATGATTTATATTTCGTATTTGCATGCGTCTGGGCATTTGGATCGGCAATGTTTCAAGATCAGGCCGTCGATTATCGTGTCGAGTTCAGTAAATGGTGGGTTAATGAATTCAAGTCGGTTAAGTTTCCAACCGGGGGCACAGTATTCGATTACTATATTGATCAGGAAACGAAGCAATTCACACCTTGGACTGAAAAGCTAACAAAATTTGAGCTGGATTCCGATCTCCCACTGCAAGCAGTGTTGGTGCATACGTCGGAATCAATTCGAGTACGATATTTTCTGGATTTGTTAATGACCAAAAAGCATCCCGTTATGTTGGTAGGAAATGCAGGATGTGGAAAAACTGTTCTTGTGAACGAGAAGCTGAGTACATTGTCTGAGAATTATGCCATAACCAATGTGCCGTTCAATTTCTATACATCATCCGAAATGTTGCAAAAAATATTGGAAAGGCCACTTGAGAAAAAGGCTGGCCGAAATTATGGCCCTCCAGGCAATAAAACTCTAATTTATTTTATCGATGATATGAACATGCCGGAAGTCGACTCGTACGGAACTGTCCAGCCGCACACTTTAATTAGACAACATCTAGATTATGGTCATTGGTACGATCGTAATCGTCTGTCCTTAAAAGATATTCATAATTGTCAGTATGTCTCCTGCATGAATCCAACATCCGGCAGCTTCACAATTAATCCGCGCCTCCAACGCCATTTTTGTGTGTTCGCAGTAAGCTTCCCGGGAAATGAATCACTAACCACAATATACCATTCAATCCTAGTGCAGCACTTTGCCAATGCCGAACAGAGATTTAATGTGGCCGTAACTAAAATCTCGACCAATATTGTGGCCGCATCCCTAACTCTGCACAATAAAATATCACAGGTGTTCCTCCCTACCGCTATAAAATCCCATTACATCTTTAATCTGCGTGATCTCAGTAATGTTTTCCAAGGCCTACTGTTCAGTACGAATGAATGCTTGACCACCGCTACCGATATGGTTCGACTTTGGTCACATGAAACTCAACGGGTGTACGGTGATAAATTAACAGATGAAAAGGACATCGATAGTTTCATTAAAATGCAAACGGATATCGTAAAAAAATCGTTTGAAGAGTTGGACGAGACTGTGGCATTCGACAAGCCGAATATTTACTGCCATTTTGCGAATGGAATTGGAGAGCCCAAATATATGCCAATCACAGAGTGGCCAGTCTTGACTAAATTACTGCAAGAAGCAATGGTTTCATATAATGATTTGATAGCCGCAATGAATTTGGTCCTGTTCGAAGACGCTATGATGCATATTTGCCGGATTAATCGAATTTTGGAATCGCCACGAGGTAGTGCCCTTCTAGTCGGTGTTGGGGGAAGTGGTAAACAATCGTTATCCCGTCTCGCTGCTTTCATCTCGAGTCTTGAAGTGGCCCAAATTCAACTGAAAAAAGGATACGGAATTGGTGATCTCAAAAATGAGCTGTCAGGTCTTTATATGAAGGCCGGTTTAAAAAATGTTGGAATCATGTTCCTTATGACTGACGCCCAAGTTCCAAACGAACAATTTTTGGTGCTAATCAATGATATGCTGGCATCTGGCGAGATTCCAGATTTATTCCCAGATGATGAGGTAGAAAATATTATTGCTGGAGTGCGTAATGAGGTGAAAGGTGCCGGTCTTATGGATTCTCGAGAAAATTGTTGGAAATTTTTCATCGACCGAGTTCGTCGCCAACTAAAAGTTGTACTTTGCTTCTCACCAGTCGGGTCAACACTTCGCGTACGGTCACGAAAGTTCCCAGCCCTCATAACTTCCACATCAATTAATTGGTTTCATGAGTGGCCACAAGAGGCGTTGGTTTCAGTTTCTATCAGATTTTTACAAGAGCTAGCAGTACTCCCGGAACAGTATCGCGAATCAGTGTCGAAATTTATGGCTTATGTGCACACATCAGTCAACCAAATTTCAAAGGTGTATCTACAAAATGAACGAAGGTACAACTACACAACGCCCAAATCCTACCTGGAACAAATTAGTCTATACACGAAGCTCCTGAAGCAAAAAAATAGCGAGTTGCAAAGTAAAATTGAACGACTCGAGAATGGTCTCGAAAAATTACGTAATACAGCCGGACAAGTAGCTGACCTAAAAGTAAAACTCGCGGTTCAAGAGGTCGAGTTAAAAGAGAAAAATGATGCAGCCGATGCACTTATCGAAATTGTCGGCGTTGAAACGGAAAAAGTACAAAACGAGAAGGCGTTCGCCGATGAGGAAGAAATGAAAGTCGCATTTATTGCTGAGGAGGTCTCAAAAAAGCAAAAAGATTGTGAAGAAGATTTGCTTAAAGCTGAACCAGCCCTGCAAGCAGCCCAGGAAGCTTTGAACACGCTAAACAAAGCTAATCTAACTGAATTAAAATCGTTTGGTTCGCCACCGGGTGCCGTTACTAATGTTACCGCTGCCGTAATGGTATTGCTAGCTCCGAATGGTAAAGTACCCAAGGATCGGAGTTGGAAAGCGGCTAAAATTACCATGGCGAAAGTTGATCAATTTTTAGACGCACTAGTTATGTACAACAAGGAGCAAATACATGCCGAAATCATAAAATCGATTCAACCATACTTGGCCGACGTAGAATTCGAACCAGAATTCATCCGCTCCAAATCGGCAGCCGCTGCCGGTCTATGCGCTTGGGTTATAAATATTATCCGATTCTACGAGGTTTATTGTGATGTCGAACCTAAACGTAAGGCGTTGGCTGCAGCAAATGCTGAACTAGCTGCGGCCACTGAAAAATTGGCGGTCATCAAGCGAAAGGTGGGGTCACTAGAGGAACAATTGGCCAAACTAACTGCTGATTTTGAAAAGGCAACCGCCGAAAAATTACGTTGCCAACAGGAAGCTGATGCCACTCAAGCCACCATTCAACTAGCTAATCGCTTGGTTAACGGTTTGGCCAGTGAAAATGTTCGCTGGGCCGAGGCTGTTGCTGAGTTTATGGCTCAAGGTACAACACTTCCGGGTGACACACTACTAATCACAGCTTTCATCTCATACGTTGGATGCTTTACAAAACAATTTCGCCTCGACCTGATGCATAAATTATGGCTGCCACATTTAAAAGCCCTTGAGCCCCCGATTCCGATTACCGAAAGTCTAGATCCATTGTCACTACTCACAGATGACACAACAATCGCTGTTTGGTACAATGAGGGTTTGCCTAACGATCGGATGTCCATCGAAAATGCAACGATTTTATCGAATTCTGATCGATGGCCGCTCATGATTGATCCCCAGCTGCAAGGGGTCAAGTGGATTAAACAAAAATATGGCGAACATCTTCGGGTGATCCGCTTGGGACAAAAAGGTGGTATCGAAATTATAGAGGACGCATTAGCCAAAGGTGCTACTGTGATTATCGAGAATATTGGCGAAAGTCTTGATCCCGTACTCGATCCACTTGTTGGGCGGAATTTAATCAAAAAAGGTCTCGCCATAAAAATCGGCGACAAAGAAGTTGAATACAATTCTAATTTCCGACTAATTCTGCACACTAAACTGGCCAATCCACATTACAAGCCAGAAATGCAAGCACAAACCACATTAATTAATTTCACTGTGACACGAGACGGTTTAGAAGATCAGCTGCTCGCCGAAGTCGTTAAAGCTGAGCGACCCGATTTGGAGGACCTGAAAGCTGAGCTGACGAAGCAACAAAATGATTTCAAAATTATGCTGAAACAACTCGAAGATGATCTACTGTCGCGATTATCTTCGGCCGGTGGAAATATTCTTGGCGATACAGCGCTGGTCGAAAATTTGGAGACGACCAAAAAAACAGCAGCCGAAATTGAACGAAAGGTGGCCGAAGCTAAAATTACATCGCTAGAAATTGATAAGGCTCGTGAATTTTATCGCCCCGCCGCCGCACGTGCCAGCTTATTATATTTCATCCTTAATGATTTGAACACAATTAATCCGATTTATCAATTCTCGCTCAAAGCGTTTAGTGTAGTTTTTCAAAAGGCGATCAGCAAAGCGGAGCCATGTGATGAAGTGGAAGAACGTATTCGGAATTTAATCGAATGCATTTCTTATTCGGTATTCCAGTATACATCGCGTGGCCTATTCGAATGCGACAAACTCATATTCGCCTCTCAAATGACATTCCAAATTTTGCTGATGAACGAGGAGGTCTCACCAATGGAACTCGATTTTCTGTTGCGATTCCCAATTAAGCCTCATGTCATGAGCCCCGTTGATTTCTTGTCGAATTCATCATGGGGTGGTATATGCAGTCTGGCAGCCAAGGATGAATTTCGTAATTTAGATCGTGATATTGAAACCTCGTCTAAACGATGGAAGAAATTGGTTGAATCGGATTGTCCTGAGAAAGAGAAATTCCCTCAAGAGTGGAAAAATAAAACGCCACTACAAAGATTATGTATGATGAGAGCATTACGACCAGATCGAATGACGTATGCTGTTGCGTAAGTATAACTCGACTGAATACCTAAATAGCGAGACACTAAACCATTTTATTTTCTAGAGATTTTATTGAAGAAAAACTCGGCGCAAAATATGTCGAAAACCGTACGTTGGAGTTTGCCAAATCGTTCGAGGAGACATCACCATCCACCCCAATATTCTTTATTCTATCGCCCGGTGTAAATCCTCTAAAGGATGTCGAACAGCTAGGTCGACAAATGGGCTTCTCCGAAGATAATGGAAATTTCTATAATGTCTCCCTTGGTCAAGGCCAAGAAGTTGTTGCCGAAGCTGCAATGGATAAGGCGGCACAAAATGGACATTGGGTAGTGCTGCAAAATATCCATTTGGTTAAGAAATGGCTGCCAGCGCTCGAGAAAAAACTTGAGCACTACGCTGAAGGAAGTCATAAAAATTACCGTGTATTCATGAGTGCCGAACCAGCGGCCACAGCGTCTGCTCATATAATTCCACAAGGAATTTTGGAATCATCTATAAAAATTACAAATGAACCACCGACCGGTATGATGGCAAATTTGCATAAAGCACTGGATAATTTTACGCAAGAAACCCTCGAGATGTGCGGTAAAGAGGCAGAGTTTAAAGTGATTTTATTTGCATTATGCTACTTCCATGCCGTGGTGGCTGAACGGCGTAAATTTGGGCCACAAGGATGGAATAAAGTGTATCCGTTTAACGTCGGTGATCTAAACATTTCAGTATCAGTTCTATACAATTACCTAGAAGCAAATTCTAAAGTCCCGTGGGAAGATCTGCGCTACTTATTTGGTGAAATTATGTACGGTGGCCACATTACAGATGACTGGGATCGTCGCTTATGTATCACATACCTAGAAGAATATATGCAACCTGATCTTGTAGACGGAGAATTATTTTTGGCTCCAGCTTTTGCCGCACCACCAAACACCGATTATGCTGGATATCATGGCTATATAGATGATACAATGCCACCAGAATCACCATACCTATATGGCCTACATCCGAATGCAGAAATTGGTTTCCTTACCACAACATCGGAAAATCTTTTCCGTACTGTGTTTGAAATGCAGCCGCGTGACGCCGGTGCATCAGGTGGTGCAACAGTCACGCGAGAAGATAAGGTGAAACAGCTGCTTGACGAAGTCATGGAAAAATTGCCGGAAGAATTTAACATGACCGAAATCATGAATAAAGTTGAAGAACGGACACCCTATGTCATTGTCGCATTTCAAGAATGTGAACGAATGAATTACTTGACAGGCGAAATAAAGCGCAGCCTAAAAGAATTGGATTTGGGTTTAAAAGTAAAGTGCCCCTAAATGTTGACTCAATACAAAACTTACATTCTAATCTATTTATACAGGGTGAACTTACAATTACATCGGACATGGAAGAATTGGAGAATTCATTATTTTTGGATCAAGTGCCTGCTATTTGGACTCAACGTGCATATCCGTCACTTCTCGGTTTAACCGCATGGTTTGTTGATTTACTCCAACGCCTTCGAGAGTTGGAAACATGGTCCACCGATTTTGTACTTCCCTCATGTGTATGGTTAGCCGGATTTTTTAATCCGCAAAGTTTACTTACCGCCATTATGCAAAGTACAGCACGTAAAAATGAATTACCACTCGATAAGATGTGTCTTCACTGTGACGTGACTAAAAAACAAAAAGAAGATTTTACGTAACTAAATAAATTGCTCAGTTTAGAGCTCATTTTTATTTAATAAATTATTTACTGTGTATATATTTTTAGTACGGCACCGCGAGAAGGTGCTTATGTGCATGGAATATTTATGGAAGGTGCCCGATGGGATGTACAGCAAGGCATTATTATGGAATCTCGCTTAAAAGAATTGTATCCACCAATGCCGGTTATAAATATACGTGCCCTAACCCAGGACAAACAAGATTTGCGGAATATGTATGAATGTCCAATGTACAAAACACGAACACGCGGTCCAACCTATGTGTGGACATTTAATTTAAAAACAAAAGATAAACCGGCTAAATGGACTTTGGCCGGCGTTGCTCTGCTGCTTCAAGTTTAGATTTTTGGGCACTGTGATAGTCAATATATTATGTTGTTAATTTGGCGTTTAGTTAGATTTTAGAATATTTCTTAGTTAAATAAGATGAGAATTAGCTGTGCTATAAAAACAAAAGAAATAAAAAGTAGAGAGTTGCTATAAATGCTTAAATTGGTCTATTATTATGGTGATGTATAGTAGTAGCTCAATATTTATTTTGAATTAAGCAAGATTGTTGATAATAAATCTAAGTCGATCCTCTAAGTTTTGCCATTGGCCCAGTGAATAACAGGTAACGGTAATAGGTGTTTTATGAAAGAAGAGTCGAGCAGCCGTTGGCAGAAGTTGACCATAAAATCGCTCAAGGTATTTTCCAAATCTTTAATTTGGGTTGAGAGATTCTTTCGCCTGATGACCACATAATATTGCAATCTAAATAGTAATCGAAAATACCGGGCGAAAGAGTTACCTAAAGTGAATATCTTTCTCCGTAATCTCAATGAAATATCCAAACCCACGAACAAATTGGATATTTCTGTAAAAATATTTTATATTCTGCTAAATTAAAAACTTCTAATGCCCTATAGGTCAAGCACATATAGGTCAAAATGAAAATAAATATAAATTACCCCTCAATTGAGTTTGCTCAATATATTTATTAGAAATCTTAAGACCTTTGGAAACAAAGCTTGTTTCAGCCAAAATAACAAAATTTAAACAAAATAACTTTATGCAAAATATGTTGGAGCAGCAACGAACATGGATGGAGCAATTAGTTATCAAGGATAAAGTGAATGTGCCCGCCTTTCATTCTTTTGATAAAACAAGAGATGAATGGGAAACATATACCATTTACAGTTGGAACAGCATTTTAAAGCCCATAATATTAATGATGATGATCAGAAATGAGCATTTTTTTCTTTCCTGGGTTGGTAACGAAACATTTTTGGTGTTGCAAAAATTATTTGGTAATGACGAAATTATAAATCAGCAATACAAAGATTTGGTGAGTACACTTGATACACATAATAAATCTATCACGCATGTTTTAGCTGCAACAAATCAGTTTGCTCGTGCAACCTTGAAAGATAATCAAAAGTATTGTGATTGGGTAGCTGAATTGCGAGGTATTGCGCGTAGATGTCTATATGTTTAATGGTTGTGAATCATCTGCGATGTCGGAGAAAGTGCATTCGATGTCTTCTGCATCATTGGCCGCCATTGGTCTCGAATTCATGATGGCCTCTATTTTCGTCAGCAATGTGCCAAATCCTTCCATGGTGAGTTTAATTCTCCAACCATCCTCGTTAGTTGTATTTTCGCCTGTTTTACTGCCACCTCCTATATACCACCCATTTGCGGCGCTCCTGGTGGGATACATTGTTAATCTATTTTATGGTGTAGCAGCGCTGCGGCTATGTCT
This sequence comes from Tipula helvola, assembly GCA_963556165.1. Taxonomy (NCBI): domain Eukaryota; kingdom Metazoa; phylum Arthropoda; class Insecta; order Diptera; family Tipulidae; genus Tipula; species Tipula helvola. The sequence goes on from OY744481.1 coordinate 269,693,315, forward strand.
GATGACTTTGTTTTGTAGACTGTGTGACAATTTCTTCTTATTGATATAAATCTTGATAATGCTCCCAGTAACTTTCAGTGTTTAAGTTTCCTACTGTCTCGATGTGCGCTGCCTTTGTGCTTAGGCATATGAATATTCAAACGTACATTTTATGATGAATTTAACCTCTGCGTCTTACGGGATGCACATTGACCGGTCCACTGTAATCCACTCTGACTTTGTGAAATGGGTGCGAATATGTACCCTATCTGCTAGTAAATTCGCCATCTGCTGCTTTCCCACTGTTGGATTTTGTTTTATGCACTTGATGCATTTGTGCACAATTGTTCTGAAAATTACTTTGCCTCTTATTGTCCAGAACCGTCGCCTTATAATGCTTGTAAGAAGGCTTACCCCGAATGATTGTGTAAGTTATATCTCTTATAATGCATTTTACTGCGTTATGACTCGTAGGTAGGATAATAGGATGCTTCACATTAAACGATGCGATTGATTTTTGGATCCGGCCTCCTACCCGTATAATACTGCTGTTTCATCCAAAAATGGATTCAGTCTGATACGCTGCGTGAGCCTCAGCAATCTCTTTTTATCTTGCAATGCATCGATTTCTGCTTGAAACTCGGTCTGTTGTATATTTATTAATATCAACTCTGCAGCCATCATCTTCTGTCGATTGGCATCGCTTGAATTTTGCTTCTTACAGAAGTTGGTCATGAACCGCCTAATTAATGCTAATACAGCAATACCTTGATCATCTCAAGAAAACTGGAGTACCTATTAGTAAATTTATCAAAAAAATTGGTTGTTGATACAGTATATGAATTTTTGCAGGACGTAGTTTCTCTGTTGTCGCACCCTGTTCTACCAAGTTCGCTGAATGAATTGTCTTGGTTCTTTCAGCATCAATCAGTCAAAGTGGTTCATGCCACCACAGAGTACACTTCACTAAATCTTTCGTATTCATGCCTGGAAAAGCGATATCAGCCGGATTGTCCTTAGAGATCCGACGTGCTCCCAATTTTCTTGCTTGTATTTTTGAATGATGTCGCTCGTTCTATTGGCTACAAAAGTTACCCAGCGCCTGGGGTGTACCGACAGCCAATTCAACACTATTTTTGAATCGGCGATGAACGTGTTATATCCAAAAATGGTCCTGTCGATTAGCCGATTTAACACCTCTAGACTTTTTTTATGGGGCTACGATAAATCATTGGTATATGCCAAATTGCCAACAAGCCGGTCTCGTTAGAGGAGCTCAGAGCCAATATTGAATGAGAGATAGCGGTCGTTTCCGTCGAAATGTATGGCCGAGTCATCGAAAATTGGGTTCAACGGCAAATGCAAACGTTCCCGTGGTGGATACATGAACGATGTCGAATTCCATACATAAATATTTTGATTATACTTTGAGCCAATAATAAAATTTTCGAGATATCTCAAATGTCAGTTGTCAAGTCTTGTTGTATGGCTTGTGCTTTTTCTGGTTGATTCGCTTGTATCTTCATACCAATTTATTTGAGACTACGAGTTGCCCAAAACGCTGCTGATGCCGTGCCATACGTTAATGTTTTCACCTGGTATGTATTTGGTTGTTCGTTTGAGTTGTTTCTCCATGAAATATTCTGATATTTTTGATCCTCTTCGCTCACCCAGACCTGTCTATACATTTTCTCCACGTCCCCGCATATGACGAACTGATCTTGCTGTAATTTCAATAGAATATTGATTAGTGATATGGTTACACGGTTGGTCCAACTAATAAAATATCATTCAATGATATCCCGGTTGACGATTTGGTAGACACGTCAAAGACAACTCAGAGCTTCGTAATTATGCTGCTGGCCTTTAGTACCCCGTGGCGCGGAAGATAATATTTATTTGCTTTGCCATTTCCTTCTACCCGCTGGGCTGCTCCATATATCCTAACTCTTCGTACTCCGTCATAAATGCTCGATATAACTTCCCAAAGAATTCATCACGATCGAACCTCCTCTCCATTGTTTTCAAGCGGTTAAGTTCGACAATATGAGGTTCCAAGCATTGTACCAGGCTGCTTGAATGGCATTTCAACAACAAATGTGTTCCTTGCGGTTTGCCTGGTCGTTGTTTGAAACAGATCTTCACATTTCTGTTCTTCTGGTGATCTCGTTAAACTTTTCGGCAACTCTTCTTCCTCCCGGAACCTACGCTATTAATCCACTGACGGTTTGAACATCTTGCTCCGACAGCTTGAATTCATTGTGCACGCCGAACACTTTAGGAACTATGAACGCCTGTGTTGTTAATAATTTGTTTGCGCTGCAATGATCAGCTCAGTAGATCCTCGTGCCATTTCGCACTTCGCCAAGTCCCTTCACCATGACCCTTGCGTTTGTGCGTCTAAGTGACAAACCTTGCATACACTCCTTCGAAATAAAAAACGTCTGCGACGCGGAATCCAGTAATACTCGAAAAATCTGATACTGCCCACTGCAATCTTTGATTTGAATTGTTGCAGTCGGAAGTATGCCTTGCGTAGCTGTATAGACTATGTTGTGTGATTGTATGTTTGGTTCATTTTCTTCTTCTGCTGGTGATAAACCAACCTTATGAGCGTTCGTATTCGGTTGCTGATCATTCTCGAACCGCTTCTCATCCGTTGCAATCTCGTACTCTGTGGTTACTATTTAAGCAATTAAAATTACCTTTTGGAATGGTTTCTGGTTTCTGCGTTGGTGGCATGGCTTCATAAACACTGCATTCGAAGATTCTAGGTCCGACTTGGTTACATATTGGACACATAATTCCTGGCGCTATGTAGATACTGCACATGATCGTTTAATTGAATGAACCGGACCGCCTTTCATAGAGTAACACTTCATTGACTCCCCGAAATCTATTCTTCGTTCAAGGAATTTAAGTAGATCAACTAATGTGGAAAAATTGTTTTCGGCAATCTCCTGTCCCCAAAGTGATCTGGTTTCATTATCCAGCTTGTTTAGTGCTACGTACATATATCAACCATGGGTCTCTTCGCTATGCCTCATGACTTAGTGCTCTTAACCCCCTGATTGATTCGTCTAATGTATCCGCTTTCTTATATTAGTCGCGATTGGTTGCAAGTTGCAAGATGTTTTGCTGCTCCATGCACACCTTGATAAAGGCGCTGATCGTGTGTCGCTTTCGATCGTACCTTTGAATCAGCTTTTGAAATGCCTCAATGTAACTGGCATCCCTTACTGGTAAGTACCGGATGACAGTTGCTGGTTCTCCTTTCAATAGTCCCTTTAGGTACTGGAACTTTTGTGCACCTATTAAGTTGCCTCGCTCGTGAATAGTGGACCTATAAATGTCAACAAAGCCACTTCATATAATTATCATCGAATATGCGAAAATGTTGATTTTTGGTAGTCGTGCTTCTATCCTATGGAATGGTGTTGCGATATATTCATTCATTATTCTATAGCTTGGAATTCGCTTAACAATTTTGCTGCCCTTTCCTGTCTCACTGAAACGTCGCCTAAGCTTATATTGTCCATGCTGCCCTTTACAAATGTCAACAATTTCGTTTCGTCATGGATTCCTTTACTACTGCTTTTTGCTTCTTGAGACTCTCCATATTGATTGTATTTAAAGACAACGGTAAATGGATCGTCCGACAAATCGCTTGGTTTTAGAACGATTAACGTTAAGCTTTGGGATTTGCCGTTGTCACACCGCTTAGCGATTTGATTTTGTAACGCGCTTGCACAGCTAATTTGTACTGAATTATTTAATGTGGTTATAGTTACTGACCGCTAGACCGTGTTTTCTGTAACTTTTTCACCGTGCTCCGCTATTTCAAGGTGTGGCTTGATATTGGGACGATTGATGATGGTGACGCTTGATTTTCGCAAATATGCAATATCCTGTCCCTGTTTCGGCGCCAAATGTTACTACGAAGGTTGATAATCCTCGTGAATTCGGGATGATGCTGCTTGATAATTCCGCTAAGATTATTTCACTCCAATTTTATTGTAAATTTGTTATTTACGGATAGATTTAATGTTTTAAATAAAACTGTAAACCGCTTGTTATATATTTATTAAATTTATAACCACTTGATATCGCTTTATTTCGCTTAATGTTAGCTCGGTGGAATCTCGTTTCGAATAGAAAGAATTTTTTTTATTTTATTCTTGAGCTTAATTAAAATCGCCAAGTTTGATGCTTTTTACATATTGAAATCTTCGTTTAAACATGCTAACTAGTTGCATTATTTCTTTAATAATAAGTGACATCTCTAATTGTCTAGCTAAACTAAGTATGTCGTGAGCTTTCATGCTTGTACAATGCTATAAATGGGAAAACTGCTAAATAAGCCGCATTTCTTGACGCAACAACAAAAATTAAATTTAACTTTGATCTGATCCGGATCATTAATGCGTCAAGAAATGCGGCTATAAATTAATTTTGACAATATGTAATTGAAAGGTATGTTTGACAGCTGTCTCAAATTCGTCTTTTCTTGCGCATGTTGTCATTTGGTGCGATAAAATCACAAGGCTTTGTAATTTCTTTGGAATTAAACTCGATGTCCTTTAAAAATGACTCCAACTTGAATTGAATATTCCGTATCGATATTATATCCTTTAATTAATTCTTCTTTCAGTTTTGATAGTTCTTGATCTTTCCTGGTTTCACTGGCAATAGATATCGCTGTTTATGTGTAGAAATTTGGTTAATTGTTTGTTCTTGAATAATCCTAACTTCTTCATCTATAAAATGTTCGAATTTGTAGTTTGACTCCTTGATCGTTGCTCGTGATAAACAGTCGACATGCACATGTTCTTCTGCCTTTCGATGTTGTATTTTGTAGTTAAACCCTTGAAGAAAAGATGCATATCTCAACAGTCTTGCTGACGCCATAGCTGGTGTCTTTGAATTTTCATGAAATATTTTTGTTAAGGGTCGATTATCAGTAATTAAGGTAAATTGCCTTCCATACAATTACATAAAAAATTTGTCGACGGCAAATATTATCGCTAACGCTTCTATGTCTAATTGACTATAATTTTGTTCTGTTTTTGTTAGAGCCCTTGATATAAATGCAATGGGAAATTCTTCCTCACCACTAACGTGTGGTAGAATTGCAGCTATACCTGTTGGACTTGCATCACATGCTAAAGTGACTGCGGTAGTTGTGGATTGTAATAGGTCAATAATCTATCTGTTGAAATTTCTTCTTTTAATTTGATAAATGCTGCTTCACATGACGCTGTCCATACGAATTTTTTATCCTTTTCTAGTAAGCATCGAAGTGGATAAGTTAATGTTGATGTATTTGGAATAAATCTAGAATAGTAAGTTATCATCCCCAAAAATCTTCGGACGTCTTCGGAATTTTCTGGACGCGGAATATTCTTTATTGCTTCGGTCTTGTGTGGACATTTAGATATTTGATTATGACTTATTACGTAGCCTAGATATGATTTTTGAAATATTCACATTTTTGTTTATTTACATTGTAACAACCGCTTGTGGTTGTTATGTTTTATTTAATCTAAAATCTGTAATTGCGGTTGGAAATCCCAACAAGGTTCAATGTTTATCCACTGCGCTGCATAAAATCTCTTCCACTACACGTCATTCTTTCTTTGGCTTAATTTGTAATAGAAAATATATTTTTTTTTTTTTTGGTAGAGTGTACCATTTAGCATTTTATACTTCTCCTTATTTTGGTCGGTTACTCGATTCGTTTTATCATTTTTTGTTTGATGGTATGTAATGACGTGTAGTGGTTGTCGTTTTGCTTCATCTGTTTTGTTTTGGTTAGCGCGTGGATTTTCCATGAAAATGGAATGTTCCAGTGATTAAATTAAATAGTATTGGTGTGTGCGAGTCGATTTTGGGTGATGTCGTATGTGTACGTCACCCGAAATTTATCGGTCGGGTTTTTTTTATATGAGTAAATAATTTTGGGTGGGGGAAAAATATTTTTGTACGGGTCGGTATTATTTTTTTATTGGGAGAGTCTAGTTTTTGATTTGGAAGATTAAAGTCGTTTTTATGTCGGTCAGTTTTTTTTTGAAGTTAATTAAATAAAGTTTATAAAAAGTCAAGTTTGGAGTTTAATTCAGTTTAGTTGTTTTTTTGTGAAATGATAAAAAAAAAAAAAAATAAGAAACGGACTTATTGCCGTGTGGCAGATAATTTCTTGATGTGTATTGTGAAATTAATGTAAAGAAAAAAATTATTTTTATAAAAAAAAAAAAAAAAAAAATTAAATAATAAATAAAAGTAATAAAGATAGTGCGTTAGTAAAATGGCGCTATTTTGATGTCAAGTTTATGACCCTTGTAATTTCAAAAATTAAACAAAAATTTTTTTTTGAGGGATAATAATTGTAAGAAATAAATCAAATAAAATAAATTGAGTTTTGTGAAAATATTATAATCCAAGATATGTAATAAAAAAACGAAAAAAAAAATATTAAAATTAGAAGAACAGTAAAATTGACACACGTTGTTTCTTTTGGTTGAATCAAAAAAACCCCTCTAGTGTTGGTGATATTTTGTCAATAAATTTGTGGAGAACCATATATACAATTCATTCTTGTGTGGCGTAATATGCAGATGCAGTGTACTTGATTTGGTTTGAGCCAGAATACGGTAACTTCGAAGTTCTTGCTGTCGTTAAAGGCTTTGGTGTTTTTTTGAGTATTGAGGGGTATAGACATCGTTGTACGAATACGCTGGTGAGCTTTGGTGAGATTGAAGTACCAAGCTGTGTGTTTACTTGTTGGTTTGTGGCAGCAACTCCGCCGAACGGAGTGGGGTTCGCGCAAGAGGGGGCAGCTGCGTCGGCGCTGTTTGCTGGTGGGTCGGACAGGCCTCAAATTTTATTTGTTCAGGTAAGGTGTCACCTGATAAAATATATAAGAAATCAGGTGCACCGCGTGGTTTTTTTTGTATTTTTTTTTTGTAAAATTTATTTCTGTGAGCCAAACTTGATGGTTGTTTGTTTCATTATTATATTTTTTTTTATATATATATATTTAAATTTTTAACGGGTTTTACAGGTTCCGGGTGGCGTCATATGCGCACATCCCCAAGAATCGATTCGCACCACGTTTTTTTGTGTAATTTTGGTTAACGGTTCATTTTTCCTTTCAGGTTTTTGTTCATTTCATTTTTCCATTTCATTTACCGTTTTTATTGGATTTTCAGTCACTAATTGCAGATTTTTTGTTATATAGAATTTTCTGGTTTCATTTTGTTTTGTTTAGTTAATTTCCGATAGTCATGTGTCGTTAATAGTGCTGTGTGATCGCGTGAGGATGGGCGGCCTTATGCTGACCTAGGCCTTGAGCAGGGACGCCGGAGTGGCACCGGCGTCCTTGTCGAACGCTCACAAATTTATAATTATCTACCACTGTGGTTGTGGCACGGTAGGATAATTTTCTTGTCCCCTTCGTTTTATCTCTATGCGGTTTTCAAGCATAGCAATATGTCTGGTAACCCCCACGCCTAGCGGCGAGCTTCAGCCAGCGCAATACCGCAACCAGACCTCTATTGCTATGTTCTGTTAACAAAATCCCTTTTGGGGGATTTTGTTACAGTGGCGCCCAAACATTCGGCTAATTTTGTTTTGCTTTTCGTCTTTAATTTCACAATTTTTTTTTTCAGCTTGCTTGTTGTGAGTACCACGTGCAAAGTCCAACGCTAGCGTTGTTTGAGCTTGCACGGGTGCTCACTTCAACGGGTTTTTTTGCCCGATCAACATTCGAATCTGCATTGCAACCAGCGTAAGCTGTTTGATTGCATGCAGATGAGAATGTTGATCCCTATTCTCAGCTCGTCTGATGAATGGGCTTACCATTTCTGCCATGTGGCATTGATTGTGGTTAAGCTCATTCTTCTTTCGTTCTGGGTTTAGTCTTTTTAAATTTTTAAAGTCTTCGTACCCTATAATTAAATTAATTTTTTTATTTTCAGTCCGACTACCTTCATGGGGAGGGATCACAGCATGTTCTAACCTTTGGTTATTTGATCTTGCTGGATCGCTCGTCATGTTGGTTCCATGTGTCATGGGTGTTGGGATCACGAACTTGTTGTTTCCACCAATGTGGTGTTGATTGGACAGTTCGTGATCGCAGTACTCATTGGCACATCTTTAGTCAACTTCTACTTCCAGGTAAAATTTTATTTTTCAAATTTTTTTGTTCAATTCTAATTAAACTACTGGGACCACAGTGGTAATTTTTATTTTTTTTATTATTATTATAGCGTTCACGCCTGGCTCAGCATGGGGCCGTGCTCACTTCTCATGTGATCACACTTCTTTGATTATATTCTTCATTTTTTTCATTTTTTGTTTTGGGTATTTTATTTCTTTGGGAACATTTATTTCTTATTGTTCATTTTTCAGTTTTGGTTAATGGAGCAGTTGAAATCCTGTTCATAATTTTAGTATTGTCATTTATAGGTTTAGTAAATCAATTTTTTCGGCATTTTGATTTTTGTTTTGGGTTTATATTTTTCTCTCAATGAATTCTGCTAATAATAATATACCGTGGGACAGACCGGCAAGTGCGGTTGTTAATTCCGTGTTTGAATCAATTTTTAGTCATAATTTACCGCGGATAAGTCCATGGGATAATAATAATCAGTCTCCAGCTTATCAACTCTTCCGGCTTGTCGATATATGCGTGTTTGTTATAGTTATAATTTAAAGTTTATACTAATTTTAATTATTTTTTTTCTTATTTTCATTAAGTTTTTCGGTTTTGGAAATTATTAAATTACTATTTAATTTAATTAATATTTTTATTATTCGATAATTTTTTTTTTGGTTTGAGAATTTTTTTATTGATATTTAAAGTAATTTTTCGGTAATTTTTTTTTGGATATATATATAAATTCAACTCATTTTCTTTTATTTTTTTTCACCTTCATTTCGTTAGTAAATTCAGTAAACATAAATTTTTCTTTTGTCCTTAAAATTATATTGAAGTGTTAAGCAGCACTTTAGATTCCAATACATTACCTTGGGATAGACTGACGAGTACGGATGAGAAAAAAGTTTTGAGTTGAGCGCTAGTTCAATATTGACGCGAGTGGTCCATTGGATAGTAATTTGTTTCTCGCAGCTCCTCAAACAGCCCGGCTTGTGGATATCTACTTGGTCATAGTGAGTCTAATTTGAGATTGGTGCTTCAATATATGTTTTCAATAAATTTCTTTAATTAATTAATTAATAATTTAAAAAAAAAAAAATTTTTTTTCTGCTTTAAATTAAGTAATTCTATCTTGTTTTTTCATATATATATATATATATATCCAAATATTGTTATATTTAAATTTTTTTTTTGGTTGGGAAAATTTATTTTTTTGTAATCTCTTTAATTAAATAATTTGATTTTTTTGTGGTTGAAAGTGCCAGTATCGCTGGTTTTCATTTATTATTTACGTTAAATTTTAATAACTTTTGATTTAGGTAATTTTAATTATAACTATAATTTATTCAGTTTTCTATAAAGTAAATATAATTTAGAAATTTGTTAAAATAATATTGTTAATTTACATTTGTCGAAAATTAACTCTCATTACGTTTAAAATCCCGTTTAAATTCAATTTTGGTTAATTTTTTCTGTAGCTTTAAATTTTTTTTTCTCTGTTTCACTCAATCTTTTCATAATGGACGAATTAATTAAGGCATTTAATGTGGATCCTAATTCAATTGATCAGGCGGAAATGATGAGAGTATTGACGGCTCAAGTTCAACTGCTGACCAACGAAGTGAGAATACAGCTGGATGCGGAACAAGCAGCCGGTGTGCATAGTCAGTTAAATCCAACGTTAAAAATTCCTGTTCCGGAGGTGTCTTTTGGGCCACCTCCTCACCCTGATTTTGCTGGTCCTGCAAGAGATCCACTTGTTTCCACGGCGATAAACCCGCAGGACAATAATTTGCCTGAATTAACTCATTCTTCAATGGTACCTGTCTCTAAAGAGCGCTCATCTCTGGAGCAGGCTACTCATTTTAGTAATACCAATTTTTCACCAGGTGTAGCTGGTCCACATAATAGCACATTAAATACAGTTCCAAATCAACCTTGTTCTTCTCATGTTCCTTCTAATTCTGAGTTCAATCGACGTTCGCTAGCACGTTGTGGCATTTCATACAGTGGTTCTCCAACAGGGATTACTGTTGATTTGTTCTTGTTTCAGCTTGATTCTGTTGTTATGTCTCATAACATATCTTCTGAATTTGTACTACTCGATTTGCATCTCCTCTTAAAGGACGTGGCATTGCAGTGGTACTGGACGTACCGACGCCACAACCCGCTAGCACCTTGGAGTGATCTAAGAAGGGATTTCCAAGAACGTTTCAAAGATCGACGATCACCCTATGAGATTAGACGGATGGTTGAATCGCGTAAACAGCTGCCCACGGAAACCTTCTTGGATTATTACCATCATATGTGGTCATTGTCACTGCAATGCCACACCCCTTATCGAGATGATGAATTCATCCAACTCCTGATGAATAACATGAAACCAGTTTTGCAGTATCATCTCACTGACCGTCAGTTTACCCACATTAATGAACTTATTAAAAGTTGCACAGCGTGGGAGGATTCTCTAAAACGATTGCGAGCACCGTCTGATTATCACTCTTATCCTCGGCGGGGAATTAACGAACTGACCTCTGATTTGATGTTGGAAAATACTGTGCCAGGACCAGATTTCAATTTACCTTTTTCTGATGTGTCCCCAGGTACGACGAGAACCGCCTATCACGTTCCAACTGGTGTTTTTGTTCCGTCATCAAATCCTGTTCAGCAAATATCTGGCGGTGCTTCTGTAGCGGCTTATCGTGCTCCAGTGGGAGTTTCTTCTACAATGTCAAATTCTGTGAAAGCATCGACCAGTAGGGATCAAACCAATTCTCAACGTGCCGTTGGGGGAGGCAACTACCCCATCTGTTTTAATTGCTCTGACATGGGTCACGTATTTCAAGACTGTCCTGTCCCTCTTACTGGAATTTTCTGTTTCCGTTGTGGTTTAAGAGACACTATCTCCACCAAATGTCGTCGTTGTACGGAAAACCGAACCAGTGGTCCATGGAGATCGGGGATCCATGGATCACAGACCAAGTCCACCCCAACAATAGTGACCAAAGCAGAAGCAGCCAGCAATACCGACCCAGAGCTTCAGAAGTGGATGAAGCCAGATGGGAAGAATCAACCGAACCTGTGAAAGTTCTCGTTGAGTCATTTGATTCCGAATCACTATCTGGATCAGGTTCGTTTGGTTCCAACCAAATGGTTTCTGATGCTTCTTTAACTTCCAATCATTTTTCAAATTCTTGTTCTTTTAAATCTCAATTTTCAAATCCAGTTAAATCTTTCATTAGCAGTTTTAAGAAACTCAATCCTTTACGCTTACTTCGCTCAAAAAAATATTGGGAGGAACGTAAGATCATGAGATCTTGCGTTGTTTCTTCAATACTCGGGTCTGAAATGGGTGATAAACGGCCTTATGCCGATATTCTCATTAATGATGTGCCTTACCGAGGTCTGTTAGACAGTGGAGCGAGTGTAAGTGTTTTGGGTTGTGGATCCGAAAAACTGTTGAATGACTTAAATTTTCAGTTACATCAATTTCCGTCTTCTATTCAAACTGCCAGTGGTCAATCTCAACAAGTTATCGGTTATCTTAATGCTCAGGTTGAATTTAATTCCCAAACACATAAGATGCGTTTCTATCTCGTACCATCTTTAGAGCAACCTTTATACCTGGGGATTGATTTTTGGAATCAATTTGGTATTACTCCTCAATTATCTGCGTTGAGTGAATTGACTGACTCCGCAGACTTATCTTCTGCTCCTAAATTTCATTTACTCTCTCCAGATGACAACAGTAAACTCTCTACAATAGTTAATAAATTTCCGTCCAGTGCTGAATTAGGTCTTGGCAGAACCACATTACTATCACATGTGATTGATGTAGGGGAAGCCAAGCCTGTTAAGCAACGGTTCTATTCTGTTTCACCAGTTAAACAAAAACTAATGTATGATGAGCTCGATCGCATGTTGTCTCTGGATGTGATAGAAGAGAGTCATAGTTCCTGGTGTTCCCCTATTACGATGGTGCAAAAGGCTAGTGGTCAAGTGCGCTTGTGTTTGGATGCCCGTGAGGTGAACAAGGTGACGGTCAGGGATGCGTATCCGCTTCCCCTTATCAACGGATTGTTGGGTCGTTTGGATCAAACTCGCTATATATCAACTATTGATCTAAAAGATGCCTTTTGGCAGATACCACTCGACCCGCAATCCCGAGATAAGACAGCGTTTACTGTCCCTGGTCGTCCCTTGTACCACTTCAAGGTCATGCCCTTTGGGTTGTGCAATGCTCCCCAAACACTGTGCCGCCTTATGCATCGCGTGATACCTTATCAACTACATGATAAAGTTTTTGTGTACTTGGATGACCTTTTGGTTACTTCTTCTACTTTTGGTGAACATTTGGAATTATTGAATTTAGTTGCTCAATTACTTAGTAATGCTGGATTGACCATAAACTTGAAAAAAAGTCAGTTCGTCTTAAAAGAGGTTAAATATTTGGGTTACTTAGTGGGTGATGGTTGCCTTCGCACCAACCCAGAGAAATGTAAAGCGATAAGTGAATTTCCTCGACCGAAAACAACTAAGCAGATACGTAGTTTCTTGGGTTTATGTGGGTGGTATAGGCGTTTCATAAAAAACTTCGCGTCTTTAGCTGCTCCACTAACTGATCTGACAGGGAAAAAATCTAAGTCTAAATGGAATCTTCACGCTGAGGAATCCTTCCAATCTCTTAAATTATCTTTGTCGTCTGCTCCTGTTTTGGCTAATCCTGACTATGGGCGCCCTTTCTTTATCCAATGTGACGCAAGTGCTGTTGGCGTGGGTAGTGTACTTTTTCAGCTTGATCCTGATGGCGCTGAACACCCCATTGAATTCTTTTCTCACAAATTAAATGCCGCTCAGCGAAATTATTCTGTAACTGAGTTGGAGTGTTACGCAGCAGTACTTAGCGTCCAGAAGTTTCGGCCCTATATCGAGGGATACCCGTTCACGATTTATACCGATCACGCTAGTCTCCGCTGGTTGATGTCCCAAAAAGATCTATCTGGTAGACTCGCCCGCTGGAGTTTAAAACTGCAAGCGTACAAATTTGATATCGGATATCGTAAAGGAACGGTGAATGTTGTACCTGATGCCCTCTCTAGAGCTTTTTATAGTGAGCCCACAGACGATGTAAGTAATGATCAACCTTTTCCTCCTGTTGAAACTACTTTGAATGATGATTCCACCTTACCTTGTAATTCTCCTGTTATACAAGAAAATGTGTCCAGTTTAAATTCTTCAAGTGACAATTCGGTTCTACATATTGATCTTAACTCTTCAGCTTTTCAGGACGATGAATATGTACAACAGATCAATCGAGTACGACTATTAAAAGATTGCGATCACAACTTCAAAATTCGTGATAATAAACTCTTGATCTTACCTTCCTACGCTTCTCGTTATACGTCCACTGATTTGTCTGAATGGAAGTTAGTAGTTCCGTTGTCCTTGACTGCAAACTTAATTGAACTGGCTCATTCTTCTCCTACTTCTGCTCATATGGGTATTAAAAAAACTGTAGAACGACTTCAGCGGCAATTTTTCTGGTTTGGTATGACTAAACAAATCAAACTTTTCATCTCCAATTGCTTACAATGCAAGATGAATAAGCCTGTAAATTTTAGCACTCAACCTTTGATGGGTTCTCAAACTGAGTCTACCAGACCTTTTGAAAAATTGTTCGTTGATTTCCTTGGACCTTATCCTCGCTCCAAACGAGGTAATACCTGTATCGCTATAGTGTTGGATCATTATTCAAAGTTTGTTCTAGTCAAACCATTGCGTGAAGCTTCCGCCTCTTCTCTGTGTAACTTTTTGGAAAATGAGGTGTTTTTACTTTTCTCTGTACCTGCAGTGATTACTTCTGATAATGGCAAACAATTTCTATCTCACTTATTTAAAGATCTTTTAAAAAAATATAATGTTGATCATATACGTACTCCTATTTACTCTCCTCAAAGCAACGCTTCTGAGAGAGTTAATCGGACGTTACTGTCTAGTATTCGTTCTTATCTTGATGATCATGCACATAATGAATGGGATTGCCATCTCTCTGAAATCACTGCAGCATTGCAAAATGTTAAACACGACGTCACGAATTTTTCTCCTCACTATTTGGTCTTTGGTCAACACATGTCATTAAACGGTTCAGATTATGCTTTACGTAAACTTTTATCTCCTCAGGATGATAACGAAATACATGTGTTGTCCAAGTCTAATAGATTAAATCTTATTCGTGATCAAATAACTCATTACCTGAAAGTTGCACATGAGAAATCCGCTGTTCGTTATAATTTACGAAGTACCAATAGGAATTTCCTGCCTGATCAACCTGTGTTTGTCCGATCCTTCGCACAAAGTAGTGCTCCTGATAGATTTTCTGCAAAGTTAGCTGCTAAGTTTATTCCTGCTTTTATCACTGATAAAATCGGAACAGTCTCTTATAATATCAGAAATCTTGATGGAAAACCTTTGGGAGTTTATCATGCCAAGGATATACGATTGTGACAAATTATTAGTGAAATTTTTTTCTCCTTCCCTCTTACTTTCATGCCTGGCTTTGAGATCTTTTCTCGGGTGTGAGTCGTCCCCACGCTGTAACAACCGCTTGTGGTTGTTATGTTTTATTTAATCTAAAATCTGTAATTGCGGTTGGAAATCCCAACAAGGTTCAATGTTTATCCACTGCGCTGCATAAAATCTCTTCCACTACACGTCATTCTTTCTTTGGCTTAATTTGTAATAGAAAATATATTTTTTTTTTTTTTGGTAGAGTGTACCATTTAGCATTTTATACTTCTCCTTATTTTGGTCGGTTACTCGATTCGTTTTATCATTTTTTGTTTGATGGTATGTAATGACGTGTAGTGGTTGTCGTTTTGCTTCATCTGTTTTGTTTTGGTTAGCGCGTGGATTTTCCATGAAAATGGAATGTTCCAGTGATTAAATTAAATAGTATTGGTGTGTGCGAGTCGATTTTGGGTGATGTCGTATGTGTACGTCACCCGAAATTTATCGGTCGGGTTTTTTTTATATGAGTAAATAATTTTGGGTGGGGGAAAAATATTTTTGTACGGGTCGGTATTATTTTTTTATTGGGAGAGTCTAGTTTTTGATTTGGAAGATTAAAGTCGTTTTTATGTCGGTCAGTTTTTTTTTGAAGTTAATTAAATAAAGTTTATAAAAAGTCAAGTTTGGAGTTTAATTCAGTTTAGTTGTTTTTTTGTGAAATGATAAAAAAAAAAAAAAATAAGAAACGGACTTATTGCCGTGTGGCAGATAATTTCTTGATGTGTATTGTGAAATTAATGTAAAGAAAAAAATTATTTTTATAAAAAAAAAAAAAAAAAAAATTAAATAATAAATAAAAGTAATAAAGATAGTGCGTTAGTAAAATGGCGCTATTTTGATGTCAAGTTTATGACCCTTGTAATTTCAAAAATTAAACAAAAATTTTTTTTTGAGGGATAATAATTGTAAGAAATAAATCAAATAAAATAAATTGAGTTTTGTGAAAATATTATAATCCAAGATATGTAATAAAAAAACGAAAAAAAAAATATTAAAATTAGAAGAACAGTAAAATTGACACACGTTGTTTCTTTTGGTTGAATCAAAAAAACCCCTCTAGTGTTGGTGATATTTTGTCAATAAATTTGTGGAGAACCATATATACAATTCATTCTTGTGTGGCGTAATATGCAGATGCAGTGTACTTGATTTGGTTTGAGCCAGAATACGGTAACTTCGAAGTTCTTGCTGTCGTTAAAGGCTTTGGTGTTTTTTTGAGTATTGAGGGGTATAGACATCGTTGTACGAATACGCTGGTGAGCTTTGGTGAGATTGAAGTACCAAGCTGTGTGTTTACTTGTTGGTTTGTGGCAGCAACTCCGCCGAACGGAGTGGGGTTCGCGCAAGAGGGGGCAGCTGCGTCGGCGCTGTTTGCTGGTGGGTCGGACAGGCCTCAAATTTTATTTGTTCAGGTAAGGTGTCACCTGATAAAATATATAAGAAATCAGGTGCACCGCGTGGTTTTTTTTGTATTTTTTTTTTGTAAAATTTATTTCTGTGAGCCAAACTTGATGGTTGTTTGTTTCATTATTATATTTTTTTTTATATATATATATTTAAATTTTTAACGGGTTTTACAGGTTCCGGGTGGCGTCATATGCGCACATCCCCAAGAATCGATTCGCACCACGTTTTTTTGTGTAATTTTGGTTAACGGTTCATTTTTCCTTTCAGGTTTTTGTTCATTTCATTTTTCCATTTCATTTACCGTTTTTATTGGATTTTCAGTCACTAATTGCAGATTTTTTGTTATATAGAATTTTCTGGTTTCATTTTGTTTTGTTTAGTTAATTTCCGATAGTCATGTGTCGTTAATAGTGCTGTGTGATCGCGTGAGGATGGGCGGCCTTATGCTGACCTAGGCCTTGAGCAGGGACGCCGGAGTGGCACCGGCGTCCTTGTCGAACGCTCACAAATTTATAATTATCTACCACTGTGGTTGTGGCACGGTAGGATAATTTTCTTGTCCCCTTCGTTTTATCTCTATGCGGTTTTCAAGCATAGCAATATGTCTGGTAACCCCCACGCCTAGCGGCGAGCTTCAGCCAGCGCAATACCGCAACCAGACCTCTATTGCTATGTTCTGTTAACAAAATCCCTTTTGGGGGATTTTGTTACAACATGTAAATTATATGTTTGTAATCTATCAAGGCAATTTATTAGACGTTGTTTACAATTTACATTCCTCTAATGTTGATCCATGTATGATAATATCGTCGAAATATGATGATGTACCTTCAAAACCACACAGTATTTGATCTAATATCCGATTAAATTCACTTGGTCTGTTTTAATTCCAAATGATAGTGTGTTCATTCGATAAGTGCCTTTGTGTGTTGAAATAGTTTGTATTATTTTAGTTTCTTCATCTACTTGAACATGTAAATATGCTTTATATAAATCTAATCGACAAAAATATGATGAATTTCTTAGATTATTGAGTATTTAGTCGATTCGTTTAATTGGATAATGTGCTGCTTCCAGTTATGGATTCACTGCTATTTTGGAATCAACACATAATCGCACATTTCCATCTGGTTTTGGAATCACAACTAGTGGCGATCGGCAGTTACTTGTATTAACTTTTGTTATTATTCCATCTCTTTCCAATTCATCGAGTTCGTGGTCTACCTTTTACGAAGGGCAAAAGGAACTTCCCTTTCTTTTAAAAATACCGGTCTCGCTTTTGATTGCAGCTTAAGTGAACACTTTAAATTAGGAATACAACCTACTCTTGGTTGAAATATATCCGAGTATTTGTTGATAATTTCTTCGATTGATTTATCTGAGGAATGGAGGATGTTTCGATGTCATTATGTACATTTCCTCTTGAAATTTTCTGCCTTTTTACTCTACATTAACATTTACGATACCTAATGGTTTAAAAATATCTCCTGTGTATGATCGATGTTTGTTTTCTTTAAAAGAGCATTCAAATTTAATCGTTTAAAATCTGTTTCAGGTATTAATGTGTACCGTGCTCCTGAGTCAACTTAAAAAATTTGATTTTTATGTTCAATACATAACACTATATAGAATTTCCTTACGTCTGTTGATGGAATTTCGGTTTTATTGTAGATATCGATAATTTTATTAACACCATATTATTATTTATCCAGGTTGACATTATCTGTTGCATTGATTTTCTTTTCTTGGATTGAACTAATTGATTTCTCCTTTAGCAAATGTTGAAGACATACTCGTTTGATGTGACCTGTTCGATTACATGATTGACATTTAAGATTATTTCGATCAATTCTGCATTCTTAAGATAGATGATTATTTCGCCCACAACGCAAGCATAGCCTTTCTATTCCTAACCTGTCCTTTTATTATTACCAATACGACTATTTCTTCGTTGATTGTTGTTTGCTGGATGTCTTATCTGATGGATATCTACATTTGTTGACGATGAATTTGGCATTTCTTTGCTGTTGAGTTTTGATGCTTCTAATTTTAATGCTTTCTCTATGATTTCGTCGAATTTCATTTCACTATTTTGTAAAAGTTGTTCTCGAATTGAATTATCACGCATGCCTCTAATAAACTGTGCTCGAAGGAAAATATTAGCAACAGATTTATTGCATGTACATTTAAAATTACAATCAACAGACTGTTTTTGCAGCTTATAGCAACAAAATCAGCGATTGAATCTTTCTCTTGTTGAAATTCAGATAAAAAACGGTGTTGTTCAACTAATTGGTTCTTTTTTGGACAAAACTGTTGTTCGAGGAGCTTAATTATGTCCTTCATACGTTAATTCTTTCACGTCTTTTGGTGCAGCTAAAGATGCAAGAAGTGCATAATTCGATGATCCAATGTATTGGAGTAACAGTTTTGCACGTAAAGCGTTATCCTCGTTTATTTTCTTGACCTGGAAATGAATTTCCAGACGTTCTTTGTAATTTTTGAAATTTTCGATTTTTGGATCAAATGTGTTGAAATTTGAAATTATGTAGATACTGGTATTATTTTGTTGCTGCTGTCGCAATGCTGTTGCAACGTCACTCATAGCTTGAATAAGTTGATTTAATTGTGCTGGTTCCATCATGCACTATTTTATTTCGATCGTGATTTTAAGGTTATGTTATAAATGATATTCACACTTTTATTTTTTTATTTTTTTTTTTTACTCGTCGCCAATTCTGCTGTGTATTATTTGAGATAAGCGCACGCCATAAAATACAGTAAGTATAATTCAACTTTATTAAATCAAAAATTTACATGGAACGATGCTAGTTTTTTATACTCCTTTTCTTTGATGCCGAAATAAATGAATGACCAAAATGTCAAAACTTATATTAGGTTATACATATTTTCTTGACTAGATTTTCGTGTTACCCGATATGCAATCACGGTATTACCGGCTGGTTTCGTAATTTGTACAATATTTCCATAAAAGATTTATGTCGTGCTTAAATTGCACTAAATATAATTAATAATTATCAATAATAACGATAAATATAAACTGCATTTATTACTCATTAGCGTTAGTATTCTAGAAAACACTGGGCAAATTTAAATTTTGCAAAACGCATATTAATCCAAGCACTCTTTCTATAAATAACAACTAAATTGAAAGTAACCTCATGAGGAGACTTTGGCCACCGAAAAGTCGCAAATTTAGTTAAAAGATCGACCTATCAGATTCGAATATGAGATTTTTATTTGTAAAACCAATGTAAAGGTTTCGACAAATTTATAAAACTTATTAATAATTTGTGTTTTATATGAATTCTATAGGAAAGTAGTTGCATAAATTTTCGGTATGTATTCGACAAATACAAACATTTCTGTAATCAACAAAAAACTCGGCATTATAATCCTGGAATGTTCGATTTGGAGCTCTCAACACTAAATATAAAATTTAACCAAATTGGAATTGTTGAAGCTAAAAAAAAAAGCTGCCAATTGAAATTTCAAATTAAATTAAAGTACGAGTAATTTTGTAATATTACCTACCGACCGAAGGGTTTTTTCTTTAAATTTAGCTCCTAAATTGCCGATAAATTACTTCGGATATCGACCACTGATTTGAAATTTCTGTTCATGTTCAATGTAGAATAAGAACTTCTCTACCAAAAACTTTGTGATTATAGAATTCATATACACATCAGATATCTTACAAAAACCATTAACTCAGAAAACCGTAGCGATCGTTAATAATAGGCATATACATTTTATTACATTTAGGGCAATGGTGCCGCGGCCCACAGTTTGAGAAGCACTGGTTTAATGGAATTTTACTCTATACCAAATAGCAATATTGATTAGAATCTGTAATCACTAAATTAATATGTCATTTAGTAAATTTCCAGTGAAATGATGTTACAAATTTAAAAGAAAATAACAGAAAAAAGAAACCAACATATTCAATTCTTACTACATTATTCACAGTACGAAAACTGATAACAGATTAAAACACAGAAAAAAAAAATCTGACATCATCTCTTTTTTAAAAAACTTCCCTCCTTCTGTTTTGACATAATAAAATTATTGCAAAGTGATTTCGCTCCCAAAAACACTATGGGAGGTTCAAAGTTTAACAAAAATATTTAAAAATTATTGCTGTTGCTTAATTTTTGTTTTAATAATTAATAATTTCTCCACCCAACAAAGCTACTTCCTCGTTAAAGACAGCGAATTTACGGCATGGTAATAATATTTGAAACTGTGTGAATGAATTACTGTATTAAAAAATGCATTTTGATTATTAATATTACGTAAAACATTTTTTTTTTTAAATGCGGAATTTATTTCCGGTTGATTTCATTCTAATTATCGTTTGACAGAACATAGAAACCAAACTAAAACAATTGTGATTTGTGACCCAGTTTTATCATGACTGAGTGTAATGAGTGTATGAGTATGGGATAACAAACTATATAATAACGGTTACTTTATAGTATAGTGTGACGTCTCTATTAATTTCCTATTTCCTATTTATGCATAGCGAATACATAATAGTTATGCGGCATTTTTATCATGGGTCGGAATTTCAATAATATAACGTAAGACATGCGAGATAAAAATGGTTTTGCATGATTTGGTTTTGTGTTTTTTCTTTGTTTTGTTATGCTGTGCCAAATTAAAATATTTTTTTTTTCACTTACCTTGCGGGAGATTTGTGTAATTTCCTCTCGCGGCTAATTGACATGAAACATGAAATTCTGTTGTTGTTTTTTTTTATTTTGTGGTTCAAGCGAAACAATTTAATTGTTGCGCGGTGCTTAATCAAAAGTACAAAAGGCTTGCGTGTTTAACATTTAAAACAACAAATGTGTAAACGTTTTTCGCCTCTTTTCGCGTGGAGTTCATCAAGATCAAGATTAAAGTCGATTTTTTTCAAACTTAATTTATTTTGTTATAAATAACATTTTTTTTTACAGAAAAATAAACAATGTCACTATACTTAGTAAGATTAGCAGTATGTAATATTAATTAATAAAACTCATTACTTAGTAATAATTATAATAATAATAAATTTACATTCAAACTCTTTTTAATTAATTATTAATTTATTAATAAAACTACAAATATAAAGTACAATAATTTTTATTTTCTGCTTTCTAAATTCTAAACAAAATTCTAGTATTCTAAAAATTACATTTAATAACATTACTAACAGCTAAAAGTAACAGGAAACGTTTATAATAATCATTGGTATTGCTTAAGGACATGGACCATCGCCAGTTTTTTGGTAATCTGAAACAAAGAACAAAAATATTTAATAGAAAGATGTAAAGGTTCAGTAGAAACAAAAAGAAGAGATATTAAAGAGATACATAGCCAAAGCTGGGCAAATTACATTAAACTGAGTAATTAAAACAATTTTACAAATAACAGCAAACTCGTGTGGCATGTTACGTCATAAAGGCATATAGTGCAGCTCTTACTAGCCGTTAAATCTTCCATCTAGTTTGATCTAAAAACCACAAAAACTGCCGTTCTTAAGATCGTTTATGGGGAGAACAATGGGATACTCATGAAATCTATCTTTATCCATTTTTGTCATGATCGAAATTCATCTGTTTGACACAACGTGCACAAAATATGCTTAATTTAGTTCATTCAGATGGATGTACCAATGAGGACAGCATTAGCTTCCGGAAAAACATACATTTTAACATTGGCAGATGGTTTCACCCGATAAACAACAATATATTTGTTAGAAAAGAAATCAGAAGTGTTTAAAAAATTTTAGAAATATGTTGAAATGGTCAAAATAATGTTTAACCATAGACTAAATAAAATTCCATAAAGACTTCCCATGAACCTCGATTTTCAAAAAATAAAAAAGTAACAACAAAAAATGGAAAATACAGCAGAACCGTAATAACTTTATTTTCTTACTCTCTTGAAATCAGACTGCATGTTGTTAATTTCTCACTACCATACATATTATGTTTTTCATTTGTTTTGTTATTCAATAAATCAGTGTTGTGAAACGTTATTGTAACGTAACGCAAAAACGGAAAACCGGAATTTAAATTTCGTACCGTAACCAAAACGGAAACGATATAATCCATACTTCGAGCATAAAGATATATAGAGGGAGTGTAAAATTTAAAATGTATGAAAAGAGAATACGAAAATCGTAAACGCACTTCTGTCAAAAAACTTTTTTTTTTTTTTTGTTTTTTCATGTTTTGTGTTGCATATTTAACATAGAAATAAAGTTAAAAATTTTCAATGAAATATATAAAATGGTTAAATTAATTAAGTCTTGTGTGATTAATTGCTTCATTATGAAGCAAATTAATACAAGAAAAATCAATTATAAACCATGTTTAATTAACTTTTTTAGGTAATTGTCAAGTGTATATTTTTTCAAAATATTTTTAATCCCTGCGATTTTTATTTAATGCACACGAATGAAAATTAAAAATAATTGTGCAGTTTTAAAGTATACTTCAACCTTATTATGGCCACCCATTTCAATTAAAATCCGTTTTAGTTTTCTATCAAAAAAATTAAAACTAAACTATTTGTTTACCAAAAATACAAATAAATTACAGTGGCCATTTTGTTTCTTTGATATTTATATAAAAACGTTCATAGCCGGCGAAACTATTTTTTGTTTGCGGGTTTTCTTTTCTGTAGTTAAAATGCGTGAAAATGTATGTATTACATTTTATTATTAAACTAAAGATTTTTTTTTGTTTCTTGTGACTAAATAGATTTTCTAAGGACAGAAATTTTAGAAAATACACAAATACTGTCAGAAATAAATTAACTCACCTTGTAATATTTCAAAATTTATGTACGACTATGGCAAAAAATAAAAATAAAAAAAAGAGAAATCCAAAAAAAAAAATGTGTTTTGACAGAAGTGCTCTTACGCTCAAAATATATTATCCTACCCGGTTGAATCCATATCAACTATAACGAAAAACGTAACAAAACCGCTATTTTTTTTTAGGTTATTACGTTACATATTTATAATATTTTATTTTTATTATATCATATTCACCTTGAAATTTGAAAAAATAAAAAACAAAAATAAATTAAAAAATTCAGATATTGCAGGTAATAAACTGAATTTAATGAATAATATTATGTAACAAGTTAAGTACTATCTTTGAGTATATATATACTCAAAGGCATGATACAAAGAATTAATAAGGTATGCTCAATAGATGTAATTACGTCATCTGGTGACAGAAATTTGTTTTTTATTTTTTAGTTTTTGTACAAATTTCTCTATTTTGTTTTGTTTTTTAGCACGTCATTCGATGCTGCACCACGATACTACCGAATGACGTGCTAAAAACAAAATAAAATAGAGAAATAACAAAAACTAAAAAACAAATTTCTGTCACCAGATGACGTAATTACATCTATTGAGCATATCTTATTAATTCTTTGTATCATGACTCAAAGGTACTATCCATAATTCATTTCCCAATTATTACTTTTATATTTTATTTATTCATGAGTGATGTACAAGGTATACAGAAAAAAGAGGTAGTATATTCCCGTGTCTCATTTTCGTCTTTCTTTGCGCATCACGTCACGTGAAGACAAAAAAGCAGAAATTTATATGAAGTTTGGCGGTTTTTTGATTAATTTTTTAAATAAATCAAGAATAATCGTAATTTTTTTTAACAAACCGTATTTACAATTGATAATGATAGTTTACCGAGACCCTTTTTATGATTTATATTTTTTTTATGGTCCAAATATTTGAGAAATAATTCTTTCGGGTGTATAATGTCTAAGATAAATGGAAAAAAGGATAAAAAAAATTATGAATACATAACATAAAACAATTAAATTATTAAATGTTTTTGGTCATTTACGTACCAATTATTCAAATTTTTATTTTTTTACGTTATGTACTCAAATTTTTGCCATCTATTTTCGTTTGGCTTCAAATTATTGGTATCCACGTACCGATTCAATCAAATATTATATCCATATTCAACGTTAAATTTAAATGAAAAAATATATTAAACAATAATTCAATAATATAAATTTGAAAAAAAGGAAATTAAATCAAACTATAAATTAAAATTAAATCTCTGGCTTATTTCATTATTGTCTTATGGTTTTCGCTTCAAATAAATCAAAACACCCATTCACTGTTTAGTTCTTATCAGAAGTACAATTGATAGTTTTGTTGCAATAGGAATTATTCAAATTTAGTATATTTAAAATCGAACACTCCCAAATTTTTGAATTAAATAATTAAAATCAAATCGTTCTCTGCATTTAACAAAAAAATTATACTCATAAATTCCAAAACTTGTTATGCAATGTGCTCAAACAGTCTGCTCTAGACACGAATATTAAAACATGCCTCTTTTCGCGATTTAATTCCGAAAGTATTGCAGTATATAACTAAAATCAAAATTGAAATGTTTAATTTTAACATAAAGTCGAAAAATAATTAATGGCAAAAATAAAAATAAAAATCATTTATTTTCCATTTATTTAAAAAATTAATAAAAATATCACGAAATTCCATATAAATATCAGCATTTTTGTCTTCACGTGACGTCAAATTGTGAAAAAAGGATAGCAACAGCATGCGCAATATTATACCTTATTTTCTGTATATCTTGAGTGATGTATAACGAAATTGTAACTGTAACCGAAACGTAACGGAAACGTAACGAAAAACGTAACCAAATTAATTGGTCGAAACAATAACTGAAACGAAAATCGCTATTTTAATTTAGAGAATAACGAAAACTGAAACGAAATTAAATTTGATTCGTTTCACAACACTGCAATAAATACATAATATAGGCTAGCTAGATTTTCGAGCCATGTGTTCGTGACGTGTGCAATTCCGATAAATGAAGAGAGAAAAAGCGAATGAAATATTTTTGTTTCAAGTTATTGTTTTTTTTACTTTTCGTATTTTTACTTGTTGTTGTAATTTATACGTTACTAGAATTGTGTGTCGTCACAAAAAAAAAAACAACGCGCGAGTTCACCCTCAACTCGCAAAATATTATGTGAAAACATTTTTGTATAAATATCTATTAAATCATTTCAAGCCATTTCGATAAGGTTCAGAAACTTCTCCATAAAGACGGATGTTGTTCGCTCAGTATTTAAACTAAGTTACATTTTTGGTTCAAAAAGTCAGTAAGTTATTTTGTCGTGCTGAGAGAAAAAGCCACATCTGCCTTTTTGCAGTTTTGAGTAATAATTACAAACAATTTTTCTATTTTTGTTTGCCATGTCGTTATATGAAACTTGACTATTAAATAATTTGATTTTATAGCATTTGATGAACCATATTTGACTTTTTAAAAAAAGCAGAAATATAGGTATTTGTTTGAAGAATCCAAATAAGCCCCTAACGCATTTTTCAACTTTTGGCGCTTATAACATTTTTCTTAGCACGGCAGTATTCTATTTTGAATTTGGAGGACGAACCTTACTGACATTAATTGAGCATAAGCAAAGTACAGTTCTGTTAAGTTAATCATCTAGATTTGCCATGTACGCTTCAAAATATACCATAACTCAAACACAGCAATCTTGTTCAAGATTCCATAGTAGTAAATGGTCACGGCAAACTCACTTTGTCACTGATCAGCTTAAAATAAATTAAATAGAGCGGTTTTATTTGGGCGCAGTGTTGACCTACAATCATTGCAATTGGAAAGGCTGTAGCGCAAAATCCCACATAACCAAACTCACCAACAGCATGAGCATTGAGCAATACTAATTAGAAAGTATACCGTTTAAACAATTTCAAAATTATTATTTTAATATGTCTCAATGTATACGTGCAATTTTCACAGCTCGCTATTTCCATTTCCACATAATTTGTGGTTCTTTTGCTCGTATATAATTTTCATTTTCAAAAACACTTGCTGCTGCGGCCATATATAGCAGATATTTTCACAACAAAATTTATTAAAGTAGGCAGTTTTTTTTTGTATTCGGCTCACGATGTTTTTGAAATGCCGGATGATGTTGTATATTGCATGTGTATGCGTAGATTTTGCATTGATTTTACGTTTTATTTATTTTTTGTTCTTATCGATATTCACACATATACCAGCAATATTTTTTGTTCGGCACTTTTATTTCCGTAACCCGATGTCTATACAATTTTTTACTTACTCCTGCCGCTAAAGATGTTTTCACATCAAAAATTACCATTTGTTTACATATTTATGTAGAGCTTATTGGTATTTATTGAATCACGATTCCTACATAATTCATATTCTTCACTATTTTTTATGTGTTTTATTTTTTGTGTATACAATTTGTATGTGTGAGTAGTCCATACAAACAAAATGTGCACTTGCTTGCAACAAATAAATAGAAAACTTAAAACATTATACTAGATTCCAAGAAGTGCTTCTTGGATAGCTTCCTAATTAGTTTATGTTATTGGTTTTGGATTTTTGTAAATTAATAAATGATTCCCTATAAAAAATTTGGGATAAAAGTTTCAGTTTTGTCATGTCATGAGTCATTTTTTAGTCATGAGTAGAATTTTTTAAATCTTAATACAGTAATAATTCACTTCGTTGAGTATTAATCGATTAATCGAAAATTTATTTCCTCGAATAAAGTGTAAACCGATTTAGTGAAATTTGATTTGAGCGATGGAAATGGGATTTTAAATTGATTTTTAGATGAAGTTCTCGATTATGGCCAAGTGGGATGGAATTGGGCTATTTCTTAACCGATTTTAGTGAAATTAGAAATGCGCGATCGAAATAGGATTCTTAAATGATTTTTGGATGAAGTTCTGGAATATGGCCAAGTAGGATGGAACGTGATTATTTCTTGGCAGGTTTTAGTCAAATTTGACATGCGCGATGGAAATGGGATTCTAAAATGATTTTTGAATAAAGTTTAGGAATTTGGTCAGGTAAGATGGAACTTGGCTATTTCTTAACGATTTTAGTAAAATAAGACATGCGCGTTGGTCCTAAAATGAAAGAATCCTAAAATGATTTTAAGATGAAGTCCTGGAATATGGCCAAGTAGAATGGAACTTGGCTATTCCTAAACGGATTTTAGTGAAATTTGACATGTGCGTTGAAAATTAAATTATAAAATGAGTTTTGTATGAAATTCTGGAATATGGCCAAGTAAGATAGAATTTGATTATTACTTGATTTTCGTGAAATCTGATATGTGCATTGCAAATGTAATTCTTAAATAATTTCTCGATGAAGTTCTGGAATATGGCCAATTGTTATGGATCTTGGCTATTTCTTAACCGATTTTCGATCTGCATTACAGCAGATAATCCCAACAGCATATTTCATACATATTTATTATACGTCTGCCGGAAAATTTAATCACAATCAAGAAAATAAGAAAAAGTGTGTGACGGCACGCGTATCATTTTTGTAACTTCTAACGATAGTGCATCGTCCAGGAATTGGTAAAACCATTTTAGAATCTCATTTCCGTAGTGCATGTTGAATTTCAAGGAAAGGCCAAGTTCTAACCTAGTTAGCCATATTCCAGAACTTTATCTAAAATTAATTTTAGGATCCATCGCAAATATCAAATTCCACAAAAATCTGTAAAGAAACAGACAAATTTTGTCCTACTTAGCCACATTGCAGAACTTCACCTAAAAATCACCTAAGAATCGCATTTCCACCGCATATGTCAAATTTAACTAAAATCGGTTAAGGAATAGACAAATTCCATCTTACTTGGCCATATTCCAGAACTTTTTGCAAAAATTATTTTAGAATCCAATTTTCATGGCACATCTTAAATTTCACTAAAATCGGTTTAAAAATAGCCAACTTCAAAAATTGGCCATATTCCAGAATTCCATTTAAAAATTATTTTAGAATCTCATTTCTATTGTACATATCGCATTTCATCATATTCGGTTAAGAAATATCAAAGTTATGATTTTATGTTGTTTTTATATATTTTATGTTGTTATGTTATATTTTATTAATAAAATTAAAAAACTAAAGATTTAAACCGAATATTTTTTCAAAAATTTAATTTAAACCAAAATATTAATTCGCAAAACGCATATAAGTATACCATATTTAGTTAACGCATTTAATTTTATACCTATTGAAGAAACCGATTCAGAAAAAATGTGGTAATAGTAATAGTACAACAACCGTGCTGTTTATGTGCGTTTAAGTATTAGTGTTGTTTGATATGTTTCATGATTTTTGCTAAAGATAATTTTCATTGCAATTTATGATTTGATAAGTAAATCTGGTGCGTCGTTCCTTACTTCAAAAATGATTCGAGGTGAATTACTATTCGACAGTTTTCGAGTATGCGGCATGAATTCTATTGAAAATTTGCTTTAGATTTGGGCGAACAGAAATTTTTTACTTAGCAAATTGTATTTTAAATTATTATTTTTTAATAAAAAACCTGACGATTCGCTGGTATATAGTATTCCGTCATTTTCCGTCAATTTTTAGATAAAATTAATTTGGGTAGAAAAAGAAGTTAGCAGCACTGATTTATACAATAATTTCAAATAAATTTTTATAACGAATGTTTTTCTAACGTAACTAGAAACTGAAGTATCCAAAACTACATCTTCCATCCCTATATATTCTTTTATCGGTAAGTTAGGCCATTAATAGTTTTACTCCGCCAATGATTTTGTATCCGCATATCCGAATTTGTAATCAAAATTGTTAGGTTATGAACATGGTAAAATTGATCGACGCGGTTCGTTATTAAGCAAGTATAAAAATTTAGTGTATAATATAGAACTTCTCAAATTAGAATTACAGTAAAAACTCGATTTAAGGGACCCCGATTTAATGGACTCAATCCGTTTTTAAGGGATAACATTTTTTTTTTATTATTTATGATATTTCAGACTATCTGTGAAAGTCTATATCCCTTATATGGCTTTTTGTTAAAAAACATCGATTTTCTGGAATATGTTCAATTAGAAATTTACTTGGCTATTTCTTTACCACCTATGGGGTTCTAAAAATTATTTTGGAAGTAGTTCTGGAATATTATCAATTCGGAAGGAACTTCGTAATTTCTTAGCCGATTACGATACATGCTTACGTTTCGGTGCAATTCAGCATGTACGATGGAAACGAGATTCTAAGATAATTTTTGGAAAAAGTTCTGGAATAAGGCCTAGGAAGAAACTTGGCAGTTTAATAATCGAGTATGATGAAATTCAGCATGTACAACGGAAATGGGATTCTAACATATTTTTTAGAAATAGTTCTGAAATACGGTTAATTCGAAAGGGACTCGACTATTTCTCAGCCGATTATGATGTGGAAACCCGATTAGGAAGGGATTTGGCCACATCTTAACCGATTATGATGAATTCAGCATATAAGATTCTAAAATAATTTTTTTAACACCTTTAAGGACTTCTTCTAAAAATCAATATAAAATCCCGTTTCCATCGCACTTGCTGACCTTCATCATAATATGTAGAAAAGTTACCAAGTTCCTCCCTACTTTACGCAGTACTTGCCAAATCGAGGACGTATGGCTATTCCCAAGTAGCAATTTTTGGTTTCAAATAGGTTTTGGAATCGATCCGAAACTTTTGGTTCAAAACCAAAAAGTTTCAAAAATTGTTTCAGATATGGTTCTGACACAGTACAAAACCGTTGCAGACCCTAGTTTTGGCCAAGTTTTTTGGAACTTCAACGTTTTATTTATACTACCTGGGAACTGATTTTAGTTAGTTTCAAAAAATCCAAAATTGTTGTTACAGTTTAAAAGCTGTGTATGTTTTGTTGTAAAAATACCAATCTTTTGCAGCTGTGCAAGAGCTAGTTTATTTTAGTTTCAATAATACGGAAACTAAAATTTATTTTTAATCGGTTTTGCAAAACACTTAAAAAGTACATACCAACAATACAACAAAAAATCCATTTTTAACCGGTTTGCAAAGAACTATAAAGTACCTAAAATACTGAATAAATTCGTTTTTAGCCGGTTTGAAGAAAACTTAAAAGAACCAGAAATACAAAACAAAAATTCCATTTTTAATTGGTGTGAAAAAAACTAAAAATTACCAAATATGCAAGTTTCCTATTCATTCCCAACCACCACTTTGCTACTGGGAAAAAATAGAAATATCATTACCCCCCTCTCCCCCCCCCCCCTCTTTACTTTACCGCAGAGTCTATACAAATGTATCGACTCTCAAAAATAAGAACCCTTCTTGAATTGTCTATGTGGTTGTTCGGTTTCGTAGTGAATAGTTCGTTCTACTCATCAGATAGCTACGACCAAACAACAAAATACAATTCTCGATTAATGCCTTAAGTATCAAGCAGAACGCACTGAGTTAGCGAATTATATTCACTAAAAACTTGCTTTTTTTGTGTAATTTTTGTAATAATAATGGTTTTCAGGAACCTCCTCGAACTCGTTTTAGATACATTTTAGAAAAACTAATTAGTTAACATTTGGTTACATAAAAACATTTAGAATACGTTGCAAATAATTCAAATTAAAATCATAAAGAACCAAGAATCCGATTCTGACTTGTTTTAGATATCTTTTACAAAATCTAATAAGTTAATAATTTGGATACAAAAAAACCTTTATAACTCATTTCGAATAATCCAAATTTAAAACATTAAGATACCATGTTAAAATAACTAGTTACAATAAAACCAATATGAACCCAATTTTATCGTTTTTCTAAATCTACAGTATCAGATTGCTACTTGGGTAGACCCGTTTTTGTATAAACCACCTGCATATTGCATTGCTTCATGCCAGCCGATAGTGCTGACATGCAAGGTGGGTCGGCCCAAAGATTCTGCACTCTCAGCAGGGGGTCATAGTTGTGTTCATCGTCATCACCGATCGTAATCAGATGATGAAAAACCCCTTTTGCATCCCGCCCCTATCGGAATTCGAACTCGGTACCTTCGATCCAAACGCCACAGCTTTGACCACTGAACCGTTTGGTGGGTGAATCACAAAACTTCACTTAAAATTCCATTAAGAATCCCATTTTCATCATACATGCTAAATTTCAACAAATCGGTTAAGAAATTGCCAAATTACTTGCTAATTGGCCATATTGAATAATTTTATCTGAAAATTATTTTTGAATCTCATTCCTATAGTACATGCTGATTGATTATCAAATAAATAATTAAAAAGTAATCCTTCTTAATTAGCCGTGTCCCAAATCATTTTAGAATTCCGATTCCACCATACATGTCGAATTTCATCATAATCTGTTAAGAAATAAACAAGTGCGTCTTATTTGGCCATATTTCATAACTTCATCGAGAAATTATTTAAGAATTACATTTGCAATGCACATATCAGATTTCACGAAAATCGGTTAAGTAATAATCAAATTCTATCTTACTTGGCCATATTCCAGAACTTCATACAAAACTCATTTTATAATTTAATTTTCAACGCACATGTCAAATTTCACTAAAATCCGTTTAGGAATAGCCAAGTTCCATTCTACTTGGCCATATTCCAGGACTTCATCTTAAAATCATTTTAGAATCCAATTTCCATCGTAAATATCGAATTTCACCATAAACGGTTAAGAAATAAGCGAGTTCCTTCCCAATTGGCCATATTCCAGAGTTTCTTCTAAATATCTTTTTAAGATTCCATTTTCACCGTATATGTCGGATTTCACCATAACAATCATTTTAGAATCCTATTTCTATCGCACATGTCAAATTTCACCAGGATTGGTTAAGAAATAGCCAAGTTCCTTCATAATTGGCCATATTACAGAACTTCATTTAGCAATCATTAAAAACTCCCACTTCTATCGTATATGTCGAATTTCATCATGATTGGTTAACAAATAACCAAGTTCCATCCTACGTGGTCAAATTCCAGAATTGCATCTAAAAATCAGTTTTGAATCCCGCATTTAGTCATACTGACAAAACGCACAGCAATCCATTCAAATGTATCTCATATACATTCAAATGTATATTCCTGACGTTCCACAGTAAATAACCCATAACGTAATGAAAACCTATTGTTAGTTTCATAAATTCGCTTTAGTTGCATATAAACATGGTGATGAAATTGTACTTATCGAGCTGGATAAAAGTTAACAAAATAATAAATCAACATACATTGACATTCCCTTTATGCACCGGTCATAATTCAATAAATACCACGTTAGCTCTATATGTATTTGTAAACAAATGAGCATTTTTTTTATGACGACACGTAATTCTAGAATTAAAAGAGTCGTATAAATTACAACAAGTATACAAAAGAAAAATTAAAAAACAATAACTTGAAACAAAAAAGTTTCATTGCTTTTTTTCTCTTTATTTATAAATACGTGGTGGAATTGTATGACGTCACGAACACGTGATTCAAAAGATCGAACTAACCTTATTTGAAGTTGAACCATGCCCACCTGTGTTTCACCGCATACTAATAATCACACAAAAAATTTTCTGAATAAATATTTTTTATTTAAATGTCTCCTCAAAGCAAACTTGCATTAGTTGGAGAGTAAATTTACTCAAAGAGAGAATTATGTTTTTGTGGTTTTAAGTATATTGCGTAGGGGCTCACTGTATTGTTCGGAATATAATTTCTACACCCAAATAGGTATTTTCTACACCCAAATAATTTGAATTTTTTTTTGTTCGACATGAGAAATCTTTGTGAAATTTTATTTAGTCTATGGTTTAACCCTTAAGAGACACACTGGGTTAAATTAACCCAGGTCTTTATTTTTAACGCGCGCCATTTTAAAACGCGTGGTCCTTGGACCATCGGGCCAGTGGATTAGGGAAATTTGAAATGTCCACTAATATTCCCCCTTAGGCCAGATACAGTGCATTTATAGAAGCTGAGCAATGAACGTCGCAAAAACAGGTATGGGTAAAAATCACCCAGTGTGTCTCTTACGTTAGAAAAACGTCTGATTTAAAAAATTCTTTTTGTTAAATATTGTGTGTTTGTGTTCAACTTATTAGGGTTAGGAAGAAACTTGGGGTTAGGAAGAAACTTGGGTTACCCTATGGGTTAGGAAGAAACTTGGCCATTTCTTATCCGATTTTGATAAAATTCAGCATGTGCGATGGAAATGGGATCCTTAAACGAGTTTTAGATGAAGTTCTGGAATATGACCAAGTAGGAAACAAATGGTCCATTTCTTATCCGATGTTGATGAAATTCAGCAAGTACGATGGAAATGGGATTCTCAAACGAGTTTTAGATGAAGTTCTGAAATATGGCCAAAAAGGAAAGAACTGTGGCATTTCTCATCCGATTTTTATGAATTTCAGCATGTACGATGGAAATGGGATTCTCAAATGATTTTTAGATGAAGTTCTGGAATATGGCCAATTAGGATGGAACTTGGCAATTTCTTATCCGATCTTGATGAAATTCAGCATGCACGATGGAAATGGGATCCTCAAATGATTTTTAGGTGAAGTTCTGGAATATGGCCTATTAGGAAGGAACTTGCTAATTTCTTATCCGATTTTGATGAAATTCAGCATGTTCGATGGAAATGGGATTCTTAAATGATTTTTAGGTAAAGTTCTTGGATATGGCCAATTTGGAAGGAACTTGGCTATTTCTTATTCGATTTTGATGAAACTCAGCATGTTCGATGGAAATGGGATTCTTAAATGATTTTTAGGTAAAGTTCTGGAATATGGCCAATTAGGAAGGACTTGCCCATTTCTTATCCGATTTTAATGAAATTCAGCATGTACCATGGAAATGGGATCCTAAAATGATTTTCTGGTGAAGTTCTGGAATATGGCCTATTAGGAAGGAACTTGGCCATTTCTTATCCGAATTTGATGAAATTGAGCATGCACGATGGAAATGGGATTCTTAAATGATTTTTAGGTAAAGTTCTGGAATATGGCCAATTAGGAAGGAACTTGCTCATTTCTTATCCGATTTTAATGAAATTCAGCATGTACCATGGAAATGGGATCCTCAAATGATTTGCAGGTGAAGTTCTGGAATATGGCCTATTAGGAAGGAACTTGGCTATTTCTTATCCGATTTTGATGAAATTCAGCATGTTCGATGGAAATGGGATTCTTAAATGATTTTTAGGTAAAGTTCTTGGATATGGCCAATTAGGAAGGAACTTGGCTATTTCTTATCCGATCTTAATGAAATTAAGCATGTGCGATGGAAATGGAATTCTCAAACGTGCTGGAATATGATCAATTTGGAAGGCACTTGGCTTTTTTTAATCCCATTTTGATGTAAATCAGCATGTACGATGGAAATGCAATTTTAATGAAATTCAGCATATACTATGGAAATGGAGTTCTAAAATTATTTATAAAACAGGTCATCAAATACATTAAATCATATTAAGTTCCTTCCTATTCGGTCATATCCAAGAACTTCATTTAAAAATCCTATTTCCTATAGGGTAGAGTCCTATTTTCATCCTACTTCCTGAATTTCATCAAAATCGGATAAGAAATTGCTAAGTTAATTCCTAATTGACCATATTCCAGAAAATCGTCTAAAACTCGTTTTAAAATCCCTTATCCATCATACATGCTGAATTTCATCAAAATCAGTTAAGAAAATATTTTTTTCTCAAATCGGATAAAATACGTCAGTTTTCTGGTTTGTTATCTGTCAGCAAAACGAAGTATTCCCCGACACTACATCGTTGCTAGGCAACTTACTAAAAACAGTACTGGAAAGTATTCCGTGCCTAGGCAGAGAATACTTTCTAGTACTGATTATCATCTGTTTTTAAGAAATACATGATATAATGTATAATCGCACGCGATTGTTATAATTCTAAGGTAACTTTGATAGTGAAATCTATTGAAAATATAAATTGGAAAATTTTGCGTATTTTAAAGAATATAATGAATAAAATGGATAATCTGATATACTGCCGATTAGAGAAAAAAAAAAACAACGAGCGAGTTCACCCTCAACTTGCAAAGATTTATGTGAAAACTTTTTTGTATAAATATCTATTAAATCATTTCAAGCCATTTCGATAAGGCTCAGAAACCGCTCCATAAAGCCGGATGTGTTCGCTCAGTATTTAAACTAAGTTACATTTTTGGTTGAAAAAGTCAAGTTATTCTACTATTGTGAATTTGGAGGACAAACCTTACTAACATTAATTGAGCATGAGCAAAGTACAGTTCTGTTAAGTTAATCACCTAAACCTGCCATGTACGCTTTAAAATATACCATTACTCATACACAGCAATCTTGTTCAAGATTCCATAGTAGTAAATGGTCACGGCAAACTCGCTGAATAAAGAAAAATCGCATCGCTTGATCACTGATTAGTTTAAAATAAATTAAATAGAGCGGTTCTGTTTGGGCGCACTTGTTGGTCGTAAAATCATTGCAGTTCAAAAGACAGGTAGCGCGAAACCCCCCTTAACCAAACTCATGAAAAGTATGAGCAAGACTAATAAGAAAGCATACCGAACCGATTAAACTATAAAATTATTATTTTATTATGTATCAATGTATATGTACAATTTTCACAGCTAGCTATTTCCATTTAATTTTTTTACACTACACATGGATAATTTGTGGTCCTTTTGCTCGTATGAAATTTTCATTTTCAAAAACACTTGCTGCTGTGGCCATATATAGCAGATATTTTCACAACAAACTTAATTAAAGTAGGCGATTTTTTTTGTATTCGGCTCACGATGTTTATGAAATGCCGGATGATGTTGTATATTGCATGTGTATGCGCAGATTTTGCATTGATTTTACGTTTTATTTATTTTTTGTTCTTGTCGATATTCACACATACATGCAATATTTTTTGTTCGGCACTTTTATTTCCGTAACCCGAGCTCTATACAATTTTTTACTTACTCCTGCCGCTAAAGATGTTTTCACATCAAAAAAATCGTATGTGCAACTCGTGGAAAAACTATAATTCCCGGACTCTTATGGTTGCTGGAACTCGGCTGACGCCTCGTCCCAGCAACTTCCATACTCGTCCGGGAATATATCGTTTTTCCTACTCGTTACACAATATACTATTTTCGTATACGTAATGGCAAAGAGTGTCATTTCTTGGCTAAAAACAGTAAAGAAAACTGCTACTTTTCTCCTTAGCAACACATTTCTTCACTATAAACACTTTTCTTCATAGAAACGCTTTTTCTCCAAATGATTTTTGAATTTTTGACTTTTATTTATTTGCTTACTGCGATTGTTATGTACATGCTATGCATACATACTTTGATCAGAACCATCTTGATGTGAATAGAGCCGGCATATGAAAAATGAACTTAAAATAAGGGATATAGAAACATTAAAAATTCATTTATTTTCATAGTGTTTGTATGAAAAAACGCGATTCCGATTGAAAATAAAACATGAATTAAAAGTTAAACCCAATTAAATATTTTTTTATGAAATCGCTAACAAACAACTCAATGTCTTACTCATTTGAAACACAGATTTTCAAATTTTCCTATTTTCCAGAAATAATCAAAAGAAAATAAGGGAAATTAAATTAAAAAACATTCTACAACAACAACAATGTGTATTAAAAAGAGACAATTCTGTTTAATGCCGTCACCATATATCCACATCGACAACCAATGATAAGAAAAAAGACAACACGTCTCCGCTCAACAATTAAATTAAAATAAATCAGAAAGAGCAAACAGAAAAAAATAAATCAATAAAATGAGTGCGAAGAAAACAAAAAAATCAAAACAATCTAGCATGCTTTGCAAATTCAAAATAACTATAGAAACATATTCGAATTCAAATTAGAATGGAGGCAATGAAAGAGATGATTATTGTACTGTTTATAAATTTCATGACGTGTATTACAAAAACAACAATATTTAAAATTTCAAAAGTACCTTATTTTTCATGACGATTTTCACTAAGAAATAAACATTTTCAAGACTCGATTTTTCAATCAAATAATATTACATGTTTCCTGAACATTTTCATATAAAAACAAAACAAAAGCTCACATTTCTAATAAACTAAATCTGTAAATGAAAATAACCGTTTTCCCATATAGTTTCATAGTAAAAAAAAAAATGTTTGTACCTTATTTTAAGCTTAGTAAAAAATACAGTCGATACTAGAGGCTCTTATTTATACAGTATGAAAAAATGAACTTGTTTTTCTGACCTTAGAGACACACTGAGTAATTTTTACTCGTACCTGTTTTTACGACGCTCACTGCTCGGCTTCTATTGTATAAGCGCACTGTATCTCTTCTTAGGGTCTGCTCGAATACTGTGGTAATTATTTTCTCGTTGTAGTTTTTGACATTTTAATGTTAAAATATTCCCCTTCTATTTTTTGGCTGCTCGAATACTATTTACGTTTGACATTTATTGTGAAAATTTGAATTGAATAATTTAACGGTTTTCGATTGTTGAAATGCATATTTAAATTTCAATAATCTTATTTTGTTATTAAAGGGACGAATTTTATCATAAATAAGTATTCATATATTAAGTATTCCACTTTACTAATACTAAATTAAATCTTTTATTATTCTCTGCCTTGAGAACTTTTCAATCTTATCTTAAGTCATTAATTGCCATTAAACAGAAATTTTCTAAAGGTTTGAAATTTATATTTTTGCTTGTGGAGAAATAGCCAAAATGTTGCAAAGTAAACTCATGGTTCCACACATGGTATTGACCTAATTTGTTGGATAGCCTGTGGTGCTACTTATAGTCATAGAATGGTTGTAGCATTAATGCGAAAGGTCTATGCAGCAGTTACAAAACTAGTACATAAACTCGATTTAAGGGCGGATCACTAAATAAAATACATTTATTTAGTTTAGATTTTTATTATCTTTGTATTTAATTAGAATTTTTTGAATTTCATTTAAATTAAATTTTATAAAATCTAAATTATACAATTTTATATTTAAATCCAAAGTCCAAACAAAAATTCTTTCCTTTCCTTCAAATTCTACCATGGTGTAAGACTGTGGTAATTTGAATGAGTGCGTTTTATGGTGTGTTTTACGTCAAAAACTACAACGGGGAAATTGTTACCACAGTATTCGAGCAGGCCCTAAGGGGGGGATATCGATTGTTAATTTCAAAAACGTTTTTTTTTACGCAAAGTAGCCAACTTTTAGATTTTACCTTAACTTTGCTGTTTTCAAAAAACTTCTATTTTCGATTTGCAAAAAAAATATAGTTCTTGCAAAGGATGGAAAAACCCATAGTACCATCTTAAGGTTCAACTCTTTAGCTTTTCATC
Source organism: Tipula helvola (assembly GCA_963556165.1). Taxonomy (NCBI): domain Eukaryota; kingdom Metazoa; phylum Arthropoda; class Insecta; order Diptera; family Tipulidae; genus Tipula; species Tipula helvola. Next base: position 269,731,683 of record OY744481.1, read on the forward strand.
GGGCACCTACAGAGTGTCAAAATATTAATTTTTGATAGAAATATAAGCATTTAAAAAAAAGACGATTTTTAAAAAAAGTTCCGTTATTTTTTTGTAAATATTTTTGCACCTTTTTATTTTATCGCAACAAAATTATGTTTTTATGTTCTTGAGAAAATTTTCTATCAATTGAAAAAAAATTGATTGAATTTGATCAATTTGATCACGAGAAATAATCTTTCAAAGTATCGCTGGGTAAAAATCACCCAGTGTGTCTCTTACGTAACTTTTTGATAGTGTGTCCCTTAAGGGTTAATAAGAAACCCAAATGTATAAGATCAGATACAGGTAGCGAATACGAAAGTAAGCAGTTTGAGTTGTATTGGAAAATTGAAGGAATGCAACAGCAGCGAACGGCCCCTTACACTCCTCAACAAAATGCTGCCGTTTACGTCGACGATCGATTTTAACCACACCATTTGAAAATTGGTTTAGTTCCAAACCAAATCTTACCCATTTAAGAATTTTTGGGTCCGAATGTTATGTTTTGGTGCCGCCACAAAAGAGACATAAAATTGAAAATAAATCCATAGCTGCAGTTTCGTTGGTTCTGACACTAAATCTAAAGCGTGTGTAGGTTTTACAGGCCAACATTTTTTCTGTTAAACAAGAATGGGATGAACCAATTACATAAGGGAATGGGTTAAAGCAACGGAAGAAGAAATGAATTCCTTACATGAAAATAAAACGTAGGAACTAGTTAATTTACCTGTTAAAAGAAAATCCATCGGTTATTAGTGGATATATAAAATTAAGAAAATCAAGAAAGGTGAAATAGCGCAATTTATGAGGTTAGTCGTTCAAGGTTTTACCCAAAAATATGGTTTCGTTATGATTAAGTTTTTGCTCCGGTGGCAGGGCAAATGGCCAATTTTATTAATTGTCTTTCCAATACAAGGTATGCAAGTTTAACACTATGATGCAAAAACTGCATTTCTATATTGTGATTTAAGTTTCATTACTGAAGGAAAGGAACTTCAAGTTTGTTTACTTCAAATTTATATGGCCTAAAACAATCAGAACGAATTTGGAACCAGCGAGTACACAAATTATTATTGGATTCTAGTTGTACGTATAGTAAAAATGACCAATGTTTCTACAAACAAATTGAAGGCGGTATATTTGTTATGCCGAGAAAATTGAAAAGGCATTAAACTCTAAATTTAATTTAATAAATTTAGGAGAATCAAATCATATCTTGGCAAACAATTGATTAGAAACGAAGATGGAATTTTTTCCATCTACATTATTCAGAATAAATGTAACCGTTGAATACAATTGCGTATTTACCAAGAATAATTCTCGAGATTCGGAATTTCCCGAAATGTTAATTTCAATTCTCGAGATTCGGGATAGAAAATCTCGATGTATTTTGAGGATTCTTGAGATTCGGGATTTCCCGAACTGTTAGAAATTTCAATTCTCGAGATTCGGGATGGAAAATCTCAAAAATTTCTCTCGGCGGGAAATTGCCGAAATCCAACCCCTGCTGTTGAATAATACTCTATTATTTGTAACTTTGTTTTTTGTTTGCGTTATGTTCATCGTTATATGAATATTTATTGTTATTGACATAATCTATTGGATAAATACTCCAATAGACCCTCATCAATCTTAGGATTGAAAACTGAATAATATTCAAACGAATAAGCGAAGGAGTACAACTTCTTAAAAATCTATTGTAATGTAGGTGATTGGAAAATATGGGCAAAGGTAACAAAGGAAATTAATATAGTGGCGTAGTTAAAAAAGTCGGGCCCCCCGGAAATTGTATCTTGGGCCCTCAAAATGCATCGTTAACCTTTGAACGCAAGTAAACCTTTTATGCTTGGGACGTAATATCGGCAAAAAATACCATAGTATCATTTTCCAAATTTTCTACCAACCAAATCACTTTAAATGATATAAGCCCCGCCTACCTATTTCATACTTTAGTTGAAAAAATTCTAAAATATGCTACTATGGTCTTTTTTTTCTGATACTATGGTATTTTTTTCCGATGTTATGTATGTCCCAAGCTTTAGTTAAAAAAGTATTTCATCCTTTATTCCAGCCGGCCTCGCATTAATTAAAAGTATCTGATTTCGAGAGTAGATATCTAAGGTACAGTTTAATGGCTTCAAATAAAGCGAAATTTCTTGCAATTAACTCAATGCTATGACGATTTCTACAACGAAAACATATATGAATAAAGCATAACAAATTTCGAATATAGGTACATAATTGGAAAAATATCAAGAATCTTGAAATAATCACGAAAATGTCGAATTTTCAAAGTATCTTCAATATTATAGAAAGCTTTTAAATATCGAATTATCCGTAAGTAAGTAAAACCAAAAGAAATGATATACGCGCTAATCACCACCATGTAAAACGAACGTAAATAACTTGGTCATTCTTGATTAATTACGATTAACCCATAGGAAACTGAGAAATATCGAAATGTTAGCTTAATCTCAAAAAATCTACTAAATATCACGATTTAGATTTATATGCATAACGGTGCAAGTTTTCAGAACTCAAAGCTAGGCAGATCATTACCATACCAAATTCGAATAAATTTGAAAATCTTTAAAAGTTTCGAATTATCCTAGAAATGTCGAAAAACTGAGGAAATCTCTCTTTCAGACAAATTCGAATGATCTCTATATATTATGTGGATTTCGGTTGATCTCAAACAATTCCAATAACACCGATAAATCTGGATATTAATGAATAATTTCGGAGAGCCTGTAAAAATCTAGAAAACCCACGAAAACTTCGAAAATTGCTACTAAGCAAGTTAGGATTAAGCTCAACAAAACGATATGCAATAAGAATGAAACCCTCAAATAGTACCGGATAATTTCGTAAATATCGAACCATCATATTCTTCGATTAGGCTCTAAGATTCTCGAGTAATATCGAGCTATCAAATACACCCGACAATCTCAAAAATACTCGAATAACCTGTTCGAATCACCAATTAAGTCTCGATCATCACGCATTCCATTTCTATGCTACACTCCAATAATGTCGAAAAATTTTAAAAAGTGATTAAAACATGAAATCCGAGAGAAGAAAAAAAGTACTAGAATAGTCAGTGTGTGAAGTCGTGTTTTTCATTCGCTCCTTAAATTTTATCAATTTTATCCTGTTTTTGCTTTAATTTAATTTTAAATATGTAGTTGATAGTTTGTTGTATTCTTGGGTTTTATACCGGTTGCAATAAAAACTTCAACGTGAAGTTAATTGTTTCCATTTTTTTTTGGCAATTTTAATTTTTTGATTTTTTTCTAACCTCAAAAAATTACACGAGAGAATTGATTGAAAGTAAAAGAAAAAAGGATAGATTTTTGTGTTTTTATTTTTGAGTTGACTGATCGAAAATGTAGTGATCTAAAGTGTAATGGCCGATATTAAAAAAATATCAGTGTGTGAAGTATTTTAAATTAAAATTAAACAAAATTAAATAATTAAATATGGAAAAATGTAATCCACCGGAATACATTTATCAGGCAATATCTTTCTTGAATATCTTAAATTTGTAGCGAGGTAAGTCAAATTTCTTGATTTCTCACAAATAATGCATGATTTTATGTTTGTGTGATTGTGCATAAGATTTTAAAATACAAAACATCCCATATTTAATTTAAATTGATATTGAATTGAGTCATTTTGACATACGCAGATTTTTTCTGTTCACGCATGGTTTCTATTTTTTACCCTTACTCGAATGTTTTGTATTTTAGTTTTATGTATAATCGATACAAGTGCCTTTATTGTAGTTTGGTGATTTTAATACATATAGAGTTAAAAGCTATAGAGGAAAAATAAACAAACGTCAAGTGTAAGACGTTCGGTGCGAGGGAGAGAGACAATAAAATAGTTTGGTGCAGTATTTTGATTTTTGTTTAGTGCATTGGAATGAAGTGTGTTGCTTAAAATAAAACAATTAAAATTTGGAAATGTTTTTGTTTTGGTTGCAAAGGCACGGACGCTTATTATTTGGTTCAATATTTTGGTAAAGTTTATTTTGTTATTAAGGATAACTTTTCTAAAGACGCGTCATTGTTTTGCACTTTTGATGCGGACCTGGTAAAAATCGTGACGTGTAATTTTTCTGTTCTGTTTGAAATGGTTTCAACCAAGCTTTGTTGGTGTAGACATTTTTGGAATTTTTTGATGTTTTGATTAATTTTTGACGGATAATTGTTCTCGGTTTTATTTTTGAACAGAATTGGCATTTGTTTTGTACAAGTTGCTGTTTTGATCTATATATTTTTTTTTGGTTTTTTGGTTATTTGGTTATGGGGCATGCAAAAAGAGTTTGTTTTTGTTTCCGCTCATCAGATGTCATTACCGTCTTGATAAAGGTTACAATAAAGTTTAATGTTTAATTTTATGGCTACGAAGTTCGAACGTGTCAATAAACAACTTAAAAATATCTTAAAATATAAAAATTGTTTCGTGTTATTAAATAAACCATAAAGTTTCGATACAAAACACTAATGACATTTGACATTCTAACCTGTACCGAGGGTGCTGCATTGAAAAACAGCGCCGAATATTGTTACTATAAGCATGCCCCATTGACAAGTTGAGTTCAACTCGTTTTGGTTTTTTCTTTTGTATTTTGCTTCTATTGACGATTGTAATAGTAGAGAAAGCGCCTCTCGAGGAAAAAACTAAAAATGATGCACCTGATAAAATGACATTTGTCACAAATGCGTCGAAAGAAAATGTAGCAATGCGGTAATTAAAAATTGTTTTGATAGTCCAAAATTGTAATTATTTACAATTATTTGCAATCCGGTAAGTAAAAATTGTGTTTACAGTTCAAAATTGGAATTGTTTACAATAATTTCGAACGTCAAATTATCAGGTAGCTCAGTTTAAAAATGTTCCACTAGGCGGAATCCATAATGCTCCAATCGTCAATATTTTCTCCTTTAACGAATATTTATATTTATAAAATCTCTCCAGTTGGACGGAACAATAAAAAAAGGACCGGATATTTATCTGGTGATTTCTTTTCCTGAATAAAATTTTACTGAATAAAATGGACGGTTTGTTTTTGGAGGTGGTGTGGGCCCATAACTGATGAAACGAGGAAATGAAGGAATTGAGAGTTGAGAATCAATAAAAGAGATATGTATATGGGACTTTGAATATTCTTGTTATTGCATAAATTAAAATTAGGGATAAGTTGTTTGCCGGTATATCTCTATTGATATCATTGTCAAAGATTTTTCTTTTTTGGACGGTTGACTTCCACCACTTTTCGAAGTGAACGGTCTATATAGAGAAAGGTTGCATGTTGTTTGAATGATATTTTTTCCAAAAGTAATAACAGATAAACTTAATGATAAATAAATCCTAGATAGACAGATTCATCAGAATGATAAGGATAACTATAATATATGAAAACAACGGCTTCGCTGTCGGCGTATCATACTATGTTCATTCTATAAATGACGAATCAGTGTGTACTAACATATTTGAAAAGTTGCATGGCAAACTTAGAAACGGTGACAAAAAGTTATCTATAGAAGATTCGCCGGCCATTTTTGAATAATAAACTTGAAATACTCGCACTCTCTACAAAAGATTCTTCAACTAGAAAAGGTATGACAGAAGCGATTTAAATTTCTACCGCTTTCTCTTTCCTTAAAAAATTACGTAAGCTATTGACAAAATGCGATTTTATTTATTTAAATAATTTAAATTAAGAATTAAAAACTGAAATATTTATAATTATTAACCTGGTGTTGAGTATAGAACATTCCAATAACCAAAATTATACAAAAATGGAAAACGCAAAATGTCGTACTAATCAAAATAAAACGTTTTTTACTATTTGCATTCTTTGAAATCTGGACATAATGGAATATGTTTTGGCATTATAAGGCCCACAGGCGGATTACTTTACAATCAAACATCACCACAGAATGATAAATTAAATTAAAATGTCGATAATTTAAGCGATCAACGCTACCCATCATACCTCTTATAGTTAAAGTACCCTGCTTCAACAGTAGATGCTTGTTCGGTTACTATTCGATTAAAAACGTGTGGCATTACGCCATGTGAAAGAGACGGTACAATAATATGCGCCACTGCAAACCGAATAGGTACATCAAAGTTCGTTCGATTTGCTTGATATGTCCGGTATGTATTCGATAGACGTATTTAACTATGTACGTGTGAATGGTTCTATATACAATGTATGCGCCACTGTTTATTCGATATGATTTATGCTGCAAAAAAACGCGCAGTACAATGCCGTGTGAAGTCAGCCTAATTGTACAATAATTGAATTTGTCCGGCAACAAATATTCCAGGAAACTGCTAATTATATTTTGGTACATAAATGTAAACCTATTTAAATTTAAATAAAAAAAATAGTTTTTTCAAAAAGAAATTTGTTTTTTAAGTACAAAACCAAACCAGGCCTTTTGTACAGTTCCATCACCAAATGGAACACGCACGTTTGTTAATAGAGTTTAGTAAAATTTCATATCTAGGTTATAAAGTTGATTCAGTTAGTAGTTCCTAATATAAAATTAAATTATTCACGCTCTGAAGAATTCTTATGTAATATCATTTGGGGTCGGATTTTTTAAATTAAATAAGAGCCAAATTCAAGAAACATTACAGAACACTACTAATGATATTATGGTTGGTACCATTAATCGAAAAATTGGTTCACTAAATTATTTTTTACCGGAGCAATACAAGCAGCTCAAAATGAAACTAGCACTTTTCTGGATAGATTTTAATAAAAATTTGTTTCTGAGATTTGAAATGTAAAATCATTTCTTTAAGTAGTTCCTAACAGAAAAAAATGAATTCCGGCTCTGAAGAATTCCTCCGGCCATATCATCTGGGGTCCGATTTCTTATTTAAACCATGGCTGAAATTTAAGAAATATTGCGGAACACCTCCAATTAGGTCAAATAAAAAATTATATTTGCCAAATTTATTTTGACATACTGGCCAATTCACACTTTTTTTGGATTTTAGTGCTATTTTATATCTGAAATATGTTGTAGATAGTATTATAAATAGTTCCTAATATAAAACCTATTATTTCATGGCCTGAAGAGTTTTTTTGGCCTTTAGGTTGAGCTGGGCTAAGATTTTGTATATTGAAACATTGCGCAACGGCACGATAGTATTTTGGGACACTATTCACACTAATGATACTATGGTCGATATCATAAATCAAAAACTAAATTTGCGAGTTTTGGTTTTCCATACACCAATCCAATTAATTGTTTCCTCCTTCAGCACCAAATTGAACACACACATTTGTCGATGTATTTTCATTTGTATGGCTGTGGAGTTTAATTTCTTAAATAAAATATTTCAATTGTATGGAAATGTTTATTTTTCTGGTCTCTCCTCTGAGTTTTTAAAGATTTAATCAAAATAGTAGAGAAATGTGATTACCAGAAAGGGCTATTCACGCGAAGAGATTTGGAACTAGAAGTTCGAATGAACAACTCAAATTTAGAATCGTTATACTTAATCTATGTAACCTACTTAGCTATTTATTTTACGATGCCAATTATCGTATAACAGAATTTGAAGCGCCAGCTGACAGTAGCACTAACAGAATTTCCTTCTACAAATCGTTGTGAGCTTCTATTTTTACAGATGAATATTATAAAAATAATTAGGATCCGAACGGTCAAAGAAAATTGTCTGCGGTTAAGATATTGGACCCGGCTCCGAGATAATAACATTTATCTTAAGTTATTTTATTCGCTCTCTTCCTATAAACATTTGCGTTGAAAAACAAAAGTAAAAATCTGGAGTATACGGCCCGATTCTGACTTAACTTTTATGTAACTATTTGCGAACACTGGTATAGATCGTCTAAACTGGTCCAATGATTTTTATGTATTTGCACAAATACTCGTATGTCATACCATAGTAAAATATGTATATTATGCAATGGATGTGTTGGTGAAACTTCCTCATGTCTAACCACATAATAAAAGTCACAGAACTCTAAAAAAAACAATATGCCGATTCATATTGAAGCTGGTACCAATAGGAACAAATAAACCTTTCGTGACATGTCGACGGCTACGTCCAGAAGTACCGTTCATTGATAATTGGTAGTGCTGATCACCGTAGCGGTGTTGGTGGTCATAAAGAGTAAAAATTATTGATACCTTTTAGATGATGGATCTCGCGAATTAAACAACATAGAAAAAACACAAACTCAAATCATGATCTGAAACAGGGGCTTTAATCTGATAATTGGTGACTTTTGAACTTTAGTTTTAATCTCTACGTGGATATGAAAATTATCGACAAAATTTGTGTTATCTCATTTGATGAGATGAAGTCCAAAGAAAAAATTGTGTACGATAAATCTAAGGAGGAGACTTTAAAATCTGCCAGATACGTCCAATGTTACATGGTACGTGGATTTTTCGGGAACTGGAAGCAGCTCATTTACTACGAATACGACCAAAAGATGACGAAAGACATTTTATTCAATGTTATAAGATTCATTCAACCCTGCGAGTTTTATGTCGTAGCGGTGGTGTGTGATTTGGGCAGGTCGGATCAAAGTTTATTTCGAGAATTAAACATAACAGTTAAGGCAACGTTATTTCAAAATCCAGCTAATATAACTAAAAATATTTACGTTTTCGCGGATGTACCTACCTCATCTTATTAAGTTGATCCGAAATAATTTTGTTGATAGCGGTTTTATGATTGACAATTGTTAAAACGATCATAACCGAATTACTAGAGAAAACTAAAGAGCCAAATATTTTAAACGTGAGAGGAGCATAGAGCTGCAAAAAGTTAAGTAGGCGGCGTAGCTTTTTTCGCACACTGTTACCAGCGCAATTTTCCGAGCTAGCAGTTTGGGTGAACTAAAATCACAAAATTGGCTAAAATGTTCTGAGTTCTGCAAATTGGTGAATAAAAAAGAATTTAAATTTTTTCAGAAGTTAATTTTCTTATACATTTAGGTTAACGATTGGTTTGATTACCTTAACGTAAGGGTTCCGTACAAAGACAGTCGGTCGCTAATTCAAAGTGTTGGTCTTTCCGAGACACTTCAGATTGATATCACATAAATTTAGTATGCTCGTGGGTATTACGATGACGAATAATTATTTAAGAATGTTATACGATGAATTAAAGGAGCAACATTCTCATATCTTATTACTAGGGCTGTGAATTTTAGGTGCTAAAAAATGCATTTTAGGTACCTAAAATATGCTCTATAAAATTAAAACAAGGTGGTAAAAAGGTTCCAAAAATTAAAATTATTTGAGTAATAAAGCTGCTTTTAATTAATTTATTAACTTAAATTTGTTGCTTCTTTTATCATAGTAAAATTCATAAATAAAAAGTATTGACTATTTGCTTTGGTGGAAGCTCCAAACCCGGTTCAAATTCTCTAAAAATTTGGACTCTCGAGGTGGTTTTAAAAATTATTTTTTGACGTATAAAAGCTGATTTACATTCAATCTTTCCGTTATTTTCCAAAAGATAAAATATTAAAATAAAAAATGCGTTTTAGTATGATTTCCTTGTATTAAAATCAGAAGGAATACTCAAAAAGTAGTATTCAATATTATTTACTGCAACACTAAACTTTTTTTTCGTGAAAACGAACGGAAAAACCTGAAAAAGATGAACTGGTTTGTCTTTTTTCGTTAAAGTTGCGCAAAATTTATAAAATCAAAGTAACATTTTGAAAGGAAAAATGAAAATTTTGAATATGCCCGTCCCATTTTTATATATGGGTAAAATGTATTTGCACTTTTCTTCGTGTTTCTATTCTTTTGCAAAAGAACGAAATGATTGAATGTAATAAGGCCCTTTTACATTCAATCTTTTCGTTCATTTTCAAAAGAATAGAATCACGAAGAAAAGTGCAAATACATTTTACCCATATATAAAAAAGAGACGGGCATACGCAAAATTTCATTTTTTCCATTCAAAATGTTACTTGGATTTTATATCTTTTGAGCAACTTTTACGAAAAAAGTCAAACCAGTTCATCTTTTTCAGGTTTTTCCGTTCTTTTTCACCAAAAAAATTTGAGTGTTGCAGTAAATAGTATTAAATAATACTTTTTGAGTATTTCTTCTGATTTTAATACAAGGAAATCATACTAAAACGCATTTTTTATTGTAATCTTTTATCTTTTGGAAAATAACGGAAAGATTGAATGTAAATCAGCTTTAAGCAATCATCTCTCTACATCGGGATGTATTGATCTTATAGTTTCGGCCACTCGATGTAATCCCGTGTGCCAAACAAGTAACGCGTAAAATTTTCGGGTAGACAATTTAAATTACAGCAGCCGTCTACACCATAAAGGCTCAGCATCTGATACAAACATTAAAAAATTGTCTAGATTAAAATCTTTGCCTAAAATGTTAACGGATCGTCGAAAAGTCTAGCTACTGTGAAACTATTGGGTTTGTCTAATATAGCAGTATTCAATAAAAACTTTTTCCGGCTTTCATCTTCATCCCTATTTAAAATACCTTCCACAACATTAGCCACATATCTTCCGGTTGTGTCGGTTGTCTCGTCTATAGTCACCCGTATATATTCGTATTTTATCGCACTTTTTACTTGTAAAATAGTTTCATCGTTTATAGGCTTTTTGTTTAACCAAAAAAGCCGGGTGCGTAACGTTTCCATTCCTCACCTCAGATATAAACGTCTGATTTGTAGTTCTGTGGTTTTTGTGGCACTTTTTTGTGTTTTTGGGATCTTATATGTTGATCTTTTTGTGATTTTTTGACTGCAACGATTGTCACATTACAAATTTGACAAAATAACACTTGTCCATCGATGAAACCGACTGAAAAAAAACTATTTATGCCAAATTTTTCCTCATGGATGCCAACAAAAGAAAAAAAAAATACATTTAAAGTAGTTTTGGAACTAGTAAAAACTTCACTTTTTAGAAATAAAAATACTGAGGAAATTTTTTATGTCGCGTTCCTATTTGTCCCTTGTCTTAAAATTTATTTCCAAAGACCAAAAATATACGATACCAATTTGATGTAAAATCCGGACCTTTCATGATTATTTTGGAAATGATTTTGAATCTATACAATTTAGGCGACAAAAAGGTTCAAAAATGTTTATTTAGGTCAAAAAGGTTCCAAACCACGGAAAAGGTGAGAAAATGTGCTAACAAACCGATGCCATATGAAAGGAAATTTTATGAATCAAGTTTCTATGTAACCAAAATACGTAAACCTGGCTCCAGCACGGAAAGGTTTTTATCTAAATCACAGCCCTACTGATCACCATAGCGGTGTTGGTGGGCATAAAGAGTAAAATTTTTTTGATAACTTTTAGATGATGGATCTCGCGGGTTAAACAACACAGAAAAAGCACAAACTCAAATCATGATCTGAAACAGGAGCTTTAATCTGATAATTTGGTGACTTTTGAACTTGAGTTTTAATCTATTATTTTATCGACCTCTTAGCCATTCATAATAACCTTATTTGTGTCCAACACGGAAATCTAAAATACTATTTACTAAACCGTCTCCCGGTATCGCTGTGGATAGTGATCATGTAACTTTTGATTCAAGGTCATAGAGAACCATAACGATTTAAGCCTGTAGGAAAATATAATTTCGTCAACCATCTCCTATGTGCCTTTATTAACAAAAACATTGAATAAATTGTGTACTATTATAGAAAGTTATATTTTAATATTGTCGGATAATTTAAATGTTACGAGTAAACAGCTGTTTTTAGTTGTATTACACAAACTCCGTTTTAAAAAAATATCAGAGCTACGCAGGTACTGTCAGATCGCCGACGCGACGATATATTAAAGTAGCATGAGTAATTTATCGGTTTCATTTTCGTTCTCTTCGGCGCAGATGTCAAAAATTCCCAATATGGCGATTGAAACTTACATCAACTTTCCCGATTCAACAAATATAATATGATATTAATAAATCCACGCAAAGGGAAAACTGTCTTTTACAAATTAAGTTCCCCCGTGCAGCATCAATTGTAGTATACAAACGGAAGTAATTATACCAACGCATCCCGAAATCACTTCTTTGAGGAAACACTGCTGAAAAAACGATAAATTGATTGATTCCATAAATCGCATCTTCACCGTAGATACACGCAGCAGGGCCAAGAGCACACCGACTGCTCCTTAACAAGAACTATCCACTACCATCAGTACTTAAGAAATGCTGCGCGAAAATTGAAGTCTATACCGGCATATTGAAGTGTGTGTTAAACATTATGAAAAACTCCCGTTTTTAACCGTTTTTAATGTGTATCCCCATACGAAAATTATCGATAAAATTTGTGTTTTCTCATTTTATGAGATGAAGACCAAAGACAAAATTATGTTATATGTTATGACAAAATCTAAGGACGAGACTTTATTATCTGCCAGATACGTCCAATGTTACATGGTACACAGGTTGTTCGGGAATTGGAAGCATCCCATTTACTACAAATACGACCAAAAGATGACGAAAGACATTTTATTCAATGTTATAAAATCCATTATTAAAGCCTGCAGGTTTCATGTCGTAGTGTGTGAGTTGGGCCGATCGAATCAAAGTTTAATTCGAGAACTAAACATGCAGTTAAGGCAACGTCATTTCTAAATCCGTTTATACGTTTTCGCGGATGTACCTCATCTTATTAAGTTGATCCGAAATAATTTGACGGATTAGCAATTGATTAAACGATCATAACCGAATTACTAGAGAAAACTAAAAGCCAAATATTTTAAACGTAAGCGGAGCAGAGCTGCAAAAAGTTAAGTTGGCGGCGTAACTTTATTCACACACTGTTTCCAGCGCAATTTTCCGAGCTGGCAATTTGGATGAACTCAAATCACAAAATTGGCTAAACCGTTTTGAGTTCTTCAAATTAGTAATTAAAAATTATTTTAAATTTGTTCTTATACTTTTAGATTAACAATTGGTTTGATTGCATTAACGTAAGTGTTCCATACAAAGACAGTCGGCCACTAATTCAAGGTGTTGGCCTTTCCGAGACACTTCATGCAGATTGATATAATCGAACAAAAGAATGAAACTACCTATGATCACTATGCGTGCGAAAAATAAATTTAGTATGGTCCCGTTCCGAAAAGCTTAGATATGATTGAACGAAATAAAATTTCCAAGCTAATGATTTGAATTTTCTGCAGGTATTATGATGACGAATAATTCGTTAAGAATATTGTATGATGAATTAAAGGTGCAATATTTGAATGCAGTTGGTAATTTAAGTGCCAACTTACTAAGTACTCTGACGTCGAATTTAAATGTAACGTACTATAAACAAAATGAGGACGAACTAGAGTCATTTCAATACGACGGTTTAGAATATCTGGCAGGATAATATGCCATAGAGTTAAAAACTCCGATTTAATAGTTCCTAGTTCCGTAGTGAATACAGCCCTAAATTCATCATTTACCAGGACACAAGAAAATTTTGGTGAAATTCTAAGCCTATTATGATTATTCGGTGGGATGCCAGAGACCAAAATTGATCATGCAATAAGAAAATAAATATAAACCTAAAGGTATATATCAAACAATTAATTACAGAAAAATCACTTATCAAGATCAAAACGTGAAATATTTACTTACTTGTGCGTTTAATACAATTTTCTGAATCCATTGTGCATTCATTTGTAAATGTTTGTGTATTACCAGCGTCATCTGTACCACACACGGGTGTCGCACCATTTGGACAGTACGTATTGCATTTTGTTGTTGAATCGATGGCCTGCGTATGTGAATCGCGCACAAACATCAATAAAAGGATTGCTGTTACTAAAAAAAAAAAAAAAACGTTAGATTAGTTGCTTGTGCTGTCGTAGAATTAGAAATTATCTCATCGTTTCATTTTTGAGTATTTGGGTATATTCCGGCTATACATGAATGAATATTATTTTGTTATTGTTATGGAATTTTACAATTCGAAACCAAAAAAAAAAAAAACTTGGTGATAAGATACGCGGCTATTAAATTATATTCTTGACGCTTAAGAAACTAAGGTTAAGGTCTTCTGTTGATAAGTCAGTTCAGCTCAGATTTTGGTAGACTGGTGTCCGTCAATTTTTTTTTCTTTTGCTCGTGCGTGCTATTGAAATTTATTTGTAATCTGGGTATAGTAGACACAGAACACAGTAGTACCTAGAGACCTTGAAATGTGATATTAGATTGCTTTGTAAATGAGTTAAACTCTGTCATCATCTGTCGTCAAACTGTATATAATTATAGAATGTATTTATAGAAATTAGCAAATTTTTAATAGAATGAGATAAATGACGTCACATATTAAAACGCATCATTGAGATAAGTCTTATCGGGACTGTGGTGTACAAAAAAAACATTTTTTTCATTTGTTTGTTCATTTCTGTTGATAAGCTAAGAAACAGCATGATTCTATTATGTTGCCTGCAATCTATTATTTGTATATTTGGTGTGTTTATACATACATACATATGTATATACTTCCTGGTTAGTAAGTCGTGCATATATATAACAAATGAATCGAAATGTTATGTGTGTCCCACACGTCATCTGAATCCGACATACATACATAATATAAGAAAACAAATTTTCTTGTCGCCGCACCAATCTCACAAAATTCTAATCTGTCAATCATATTTATCTGTCATGCTTCACAAAATCAATTTCAATTAGCGCGCGAATATAAATAATTTCACATTCTTGAAGAACAAAAAAATATCAAATCAATCAAAAATCGATCAGGCGCCACAAAAATTTTTAGCGCAAAATTTATTTTCGGTGCCGCACTAGAAGATCAAACGGTCGCGTTATATTAAAATAAATAATAAAATGTATTTTTGTTGTTCAAATAATTGATCTAATATTAGACTTAATTATTTTAAAGAATATGTAAATTTATTTTTAATTTTTTTTTTTTTTTTTTGGTTGAATGAATCATTCTGATCAAAAGGTGGTTTTCAAGATTACATTTTATCAAACGATATTTTTTAAAGTAAAATACTTGACTGGATTGTTTTTTAATTGAACTGGCGCGGTTTAATTTATGCATACTGCATTGTATACTATATGTAGGACGACCTCTCTTAAAGCGAAATATTAAGAGAAACAAATGCCAATTAAATTTGATATTGTGAGTATGGAAAAGGCACCAAGGAAACACTGCGTGAAAAATTATTTATTGTGATGGGCATCCTAAATGCTGCTAATTACCACAGTATGGATTCAAAATGGAAATTACATATAGATAATGCATATGCACCAAATAATATCCCTTTTAAGACCGAGATAGGGTGGTGAGGTACCGTTATAAAAACCTTAATATTAAATTCTCCTGTAATTTTGGATAATGAGTCCCAACGATTAATAATGTACCCAAAAAGTAGATAGATACTGTACATTGACGAAATAGTTGGATAATTCGAAAATATCATTTACCGCCTCATTAATATGTAAATATTAAATTGAGATTGTGCGCCGCACAATGGACATTTAACGGATTAGTTTGTATTTGTTTTAGACGCTCTCGAACCGCTTGAACTAGGATACCAAGTCGTGCCTCCCATTCTCACACATATTCATAGTTATAATAGAAAATTTTGTACAAAGATAAATTTTAGTAATAAGCAGTTTGTGTTAGCTTTTAGGTCCATTCTAGGCTAGAATAGGGGGGTTGTTGTGGAAGACAAAACTGCCAAACAGATTTTCTCAAAAACTGGACCGATGATTTTTGTGTTATGTTGATGATAATTTTGACAATTCATCACCTGTTCACAAAATTTGAAGTCGATTAAAGCATTGCATGGGGGTTATTTTAACAAAAAAGAGTAATATAAATTTGTTGATCTGTTTTCCGAGATAAGAAATATTTACGGTTAATACACCTTTCAAATTCCAACAATTGTTCCCTAGGTATATTTACGACAAATTAAATGTATTACCGTATAATATGGAATTTAAATTTCTAAATTTACCTAAAATACTTTGGTAGTGGTAAATAATACCTTCAACATTTAAAAATAAAATATATTTAGTAAGCTTTAAAATATATGTAGAAGACATTTCCAAGGTATGCATTAGATTAATATGGTATGAGATTGCGAACACATGTTTTATTAAGTCACGTGTATATGGTGATGTATTGTACTTTTGTTTTATGTAGAGATTGTAGGTGTAGTACCTGGAAGGAATTACATTAACGCTTTATTATCAATTTCCGAACATATTGAATTAGAGTTAGAAATAAAACATTTGGATGTAAAATGTTTTTTAAAAATAGAATCTTAAATCAATATTATTAGAGAATATGAATTTAAAAAAACGAAAATTAAACAAAACTATAAATTATAAGTTGAGACTTGTATTTTAGTTCATCTAAATGGTGTATTTTATATAAGTTAAGTTGATTCTACGTTTTTAAAACCAATAGTTAAATAAAAATTCTGGGTGTTGGGTGCGTCTCAATAGAGTAGGGGTTGACCTTCTATAGCCATGTATCTCGTGGTCTATATTCCAACGCTGCAACTGTGTATAAACCATCAAATGTATCTAGTATACCTCCAAGTGGTAACAACTGGGCAACGATGTGTAACGTCAGCTAAATAATAGATGCGAGTGCAGTACACTATAATGAGCCATGAACGGAACAAATATGGAAACCAATACCCCAAGTGGTACACCTGTCACTCAGAAAGTCGATCTCTTGGATTCTGGGGGAGACGAGCCATTGCTACACTAAAATTATATTAACCAATCCCAAGACATACTGGTGAATAATCAAGCTCAATTGAGCGAAACAAAAAAATTATACTTCACATCCCTTCCAGACGAGAAAGGAAGTATCGTATTCTCCGTTTTCTCCAAGAAAAGCTTTACAATAAATTGTTTAAAGCTAATAATGCATTTGTTGAAGCCAGCAATATTAACAAGCTATTGAAAATGCTGGAAAACAAAGTTAAAGCTCTTAAGCCAAAGGAGGACATTGTAGCGACTCACTCATCAATTATTCAAAATTATTTATCACTCGTTCATCGCCACATTATAATAATCACGTATATTGTTGCGCACATCCGCACAACACACTTTATTTACATAAACTCAGCACATCATCCGCACCAACGCAACACACTTCATAATGAACATAATATACTGCATGTTAAAATTCCGCGCGCATTATATAATCGATCGGTTCAAGAATTTCGATTGCGACACATCAACGCGATTTTCGTGCATAAACAAAATATAACAAAAAAATCTACGTCGATAAAATAAATAATTACATGAATGTGAAAACGATTAACTATTAAATAATAAGAGAACCAGGCGGATGAAAACGAACTAGCTCAAGAAACTGAGTGGATAAGAGTTAGAGGTTAGAGAAAAAAAAGGAAACGGAATAATACGTCCTCCCCAGAAATCATCAAAAAAGTACCTCCACAACCATTAATAGTAATATATGAAGCAAAAGACTACGATTTACTGTATGAGAAAATAAAAACAATAACTACTACTGTTAAGTTTAATGCAAAGGTGATGTATGAGAACACCATCAGAATAAACTTGGAAGATGGTGAAACTTACAGAAAAATAACAAAAATGTTAAACGAGGAAAAACGTGCTTGGCACACGTGCTTGGAGAAGGCAAAGTACCTCTCAACATGTTTATATTGACCTTCGATACTGATGAAAATATCGAAAAAGTTTATAAAATTAAGTATATCTTGGGGTGCAAGGTGGTTATTCAGCCTCTAAAAAGATTTAAGCTTATACCACAATGTAAGCAATATCAAGCCTTTGGACATATACAAAGTGCAACAGGGAACCCAGTGGAGTTAAATGTTTAGGTAAAAATCATACCAATAGTTATGTAATAGATAAAAATGTTTAGCCTAAGTGCGTTCACCAGAAAAAAATTCGGTATTGTTCAATAAGCTATTTCCAACAAATAAAAAATTGGAACGAGAAAATAGGAAAGATGTTATCCTCAAAATTTGACAATTTCTGAAAAAGGTGCTAGCGTTAAACTGCAGTCTCTTTTGGATCATACGGCAACTAAAATTATGTCTACTAAATCATTAGATGAACTTCAACGGCACGAAGGGCAGCAGCTAGTGTTACACAGCAAATGGGGAATTCAAACCTGACAAATCCAAAGAAACTCTAATAGAAGCAGAGAGTATTACGAGCTAGATAGAGGATTTGGAGGTAACTGTGGTGGCAATTGGCAGTTTATCCTTCAATATTAAACACAAACTACAATTGACCATGATTGATGGGAAAGTTTACAATGCCTTAACCGGACTAAGGTTAAGCATTAGGTTTATGGAGTGTACTTTTCATATTGGATATAATCTTCCCATAAAAAAAACCGTGTAACCAAAGAATATAAAGAAATAAAACAGAAACAAAAGCAGAAAACTCAAAATAACCTAAAAAGAGAACTTCAACTAATAGTAGATGTTGTAAGGCAAGGTTCCGGAACATCTAACGATGAAAATGCAGCAAGGCGATTTTTTAAATTTCCAGACATAACCAGTTTTGCAACAGCTGTTGATGAATCTTTGATTAGAAGATTTTCAAATATCCTGCACGTGATGGCATGTGCACTAAGGAAACTGCTAAATTTTGTATTGAGCTTTATAATTGGTACTACATATTATATACCAGCGAGCATACATAAAGTTGTATTACATGGAGCAAGCATAATTCGTGCTGCTATGGTTCCAATTGGACAGCTTCCCGAGGAAGCTCTAGAAGCAGGCAATAAAGACTTTAAAAGAATTAGACAGTTCAACCAGATGCAACATTTGCTTATGTCTTCAGATCCTGGAATATTCATTGGTCCTGGATTCATTTTGCAACAGGATAATAATCCTAAGTATTTATCTAAACTGTGCCAGAACCTTTTGAACAAGAAAAAGATGAAAAGATTTTTAAAATCATGCAATGGCCATCTCAATCACTTGGCCTTTCTCCAATTGAACTTATTTGGGATGAAGTCGATAGAAGGGTGAAAAATCGATCTCTTACGAACTCAGAACATTTGTGGCAACTATTAGAGAACAAATGGAACAAGTTATATGAAGATTATATTAAGAAATTATTTAATAAAATGCCTAGAATATGGGAGAAGATAATAAATGAAAAAGATGAACACTTCGATGAAGCTAAAATTTTATTTTATTTTCATATTGCATGGTTAATTTTTAGTTTGTTTAAGTTAGTTTTCATTTAATTTTTAATTGTATATCAATACAAATACATAAATTTAGATGGCTTTGTTTTGTTTTAATTGATTTTACTATGCTGCCTCCAAGCTTTTGGACTTTTTATATTATAAAATAAATAAATCGAAAACCGGGAAATTCTGGGATTTTTCGATTAAACTTTTGATACAGATAACGACACCCGGAATTCCGTTTGAGAATCCCTAAATTGTCTATGCGGATTTGAGCTAAAAGACTACTAACACTTAATAAACTGAAAACCGGGAAATCAAGGGATTTTCCGGTCATACTTTTGAGACCAAGATCTTGGGAAACCGGGATCTCATTGGAGAAACTCCAGGTATAACGTGCGCTGGGCATATACAATCAAGAACGTTCAGTTGTATACGATACAATTATTTTAAGGAGTTTCATCTTAAAAGATAAATAAACTAGAAAAAAAAAATTTATTAATTACATGTTACTAGTACATAAAATTCTGTCAAGTTAACCCAATTTTTACATCAGAAAACTAATATCAAAAACAATGTGTAAAGCCCCTACGCGCGACAGAAGTAAAACTTTTAAGCTGTAGTTACTACAGCTTATACAGTAAAATGTGCAGCTTTACCACAGGAAGGCTTGAAGAATCACATGCATTTATATCACATACAAACTAGATATTCGCACATTCTATATTATCTAGTTATTATTCTACATACCACTGAATGATCTTGGTAAAAAGAGGATTATCACAAGTGCCAAATCTCGCTAAAGAAACACGATAAACATGAATTGGAAAAAAGAGTGGATGCGTAAGTGGAACAAAAGTATTACAATTTACCAATATTCATGAAAGCGAAATCGTGATCGTGGATTGTCAGGTTAATATTTTAAAGTGAAATTTGCTTATGTATTATGACACTCGCTTTTTTTGCGACTACTTTTTAAGCGCTGTAAAAGTATCGCGAAAGAGGGGAAATAATAAGTATAGAAAATTATCGAATGAATGAGTGCATATACAATATAGGGATAGTATACACAAATATAAAGCAAAAATCAATAGCTCATTTTAACAGCAGTTATCCTAGAGACAATACTAGTAAAAAAGAATCATGGCACAATATTTTTCAGCGCTTTTTGTATACTTTTTGCTGACATATCAACAATTCAATAGTTTGTTTTTTTTTATTTTATCAGTAGGCCATTTTACAAATATCTAATTATTTGACTTTTGTAAATAAAACAATGTTGTCTCTTTCTACCTCACCTTTCTGCCCTAGTCACCCATTGCTTACTTTTATCGCACTTTTTCCAAGCCAACAACAGTTTATGATTTTTAAATCAACTTGTGTAGGTCGAGGAGAGATGTTTATTCCCGTGTTGTCTGAGGTAATTAATAATTTTCCTGGGATGAAATTCTCGGAAACTTGAAAACGGTAAATCGTCGATTTGAAATAATTTTATAAATCTTACGATTTTTTTGTTTCTTTAGTTGAATTCGTTTTATCGATTTTATTTTATTTTAATTTTTTATTATTCCAAAAATTGGGCAGCGGACAGACAAAAGTTCAATTATGCGCTGCCACTACATAGCACAAAAACGTTTTATAATAAAACAATTTTAGAAAAACAAAAACTTAAACAAATACAATTACAATCGTAATAATAATCTAATAAAACTGAAATTAACTAAAGTGCATGTATATGCCCCCACATAAAGCCAGTCAACCCTCAATAAGAAACAGTAGATGTCAAGAAAAAACTCATTATGATTTGACTGTAATCTTGATAAAGGGTTCGCAAAGCCAAGATTGGTTCTTGAAAAGGTCGGAATAAATAACATTACGCTTCTAACTCTATGAAAGGGTGCATAGAAATTCGCTTCGACGCTTCGCACAAGTTGTTAATTAATTTATAAAGGAATGTTTCATCAAGCAGAAGCCTTCTGGCCTCAAGCGATTGAAGTTCAAATAGTTTAAGCCTAACTTCATACCTAGGACGACTACAGAAAGGCATACACGTATACATTAAAAAATGGTAAATTTCCGTCGTACCCTCTTAATTTGAGCCTTATAAGATTCGCGGTAAGGGCTCCAAATTTGACTACAATATTCCAAACAACTACGCACTAAGATTTTAAATAACGTAACTAA
This sequence comes from Tipula helvola, assembly GCA_963556165.1. Classification (NCBI taxonomy): domain Eukaryota; kingdom Metazoa; phylum Arthropoda; class Insecta; order Diptera; family Tipulidae; genus Tipula; species Tipula helvola. Next base: position 269,753,099 of record OY744481.1, read on the forward strand.
AACATTGGGATTACGAAACTCTTTACCACGCCTAAAAATAAACCCAAGTAATCTATGTGCTTTAGCACAGACGGCTGCTATATGGAGATCAAATTTGAATTTAGAATCAAATATTACACCCTGATCAGTGATTTCGGAAAACCTGACTAAAACAGTATCATTAATGTTGTATGGAAAATTAATGTAGTTAAGTTTGGCGCGTAAATTGCAACACATTTACTGATATTAAGTTTTAGCTTATTAGCCTTCGACCACAATGAAAAATTTTGCAAATCAGACTGAAGTCTAGAACAGTCAGCAGCGTCATTAGCATTTTTGAAAATTTTTAGATTATCAGCATAAAGTAAGTAACGTGAAAACAGAATGGTTGGCAAATCGTTGATAAAATTAACAAACAAAAAGGGGCCAAGGGTGGAACCCTAAGGCACCCCCGATTTAGCAACAATGGTCCGTGACAAAAATCCATTGAATTTGACCTGTTTTGAACGTCCCAAAAGATATGATTGTAACCTGCTCAGTGTCAAACACCATTTCAAAATCAGTATAAATACAGTCCACTTGTTCGCCCTTATCAACGTTAGTAAAAATAAAATTAGACATATCAATTAAATTAGTAGTAGTAGAACACCATCAATTAACATCATCAAAGATGATACAATAAACAATTTTCTCAAAACTTTTGCTGAAACTGTTTAATATAGATATAGGTCTATAATTCATTATATTACCATCATCAAATTTTTTATATATTGGCACCAAGTAAGCCCTCTTCCAACGCGAACGAAATACGCCCTTTCCCAACGATAAATTAGAAAGTAATGCTAAAGGTTAGGTTAGCTGAGATTTCAATTTAAAAATGAAATAATTGGACAAAATTATCAGAGCCAGCACCTTTTATGATATCAAGTGAAGATATTAGTTTTAAAACATCTTCTTCGGAAACTAAATCTGAAGAATGACAATTAATATGAAAATTTGATGATTCAACCAAAAACTCATCAACATAAATGGACTCAAAATGATTGTTGGAGGACAATTATTTACGTATGTATATTGAAGGTTGCCGTGGGTAAATACAAACAACATAAATGAGTTCAGTTTATCAAGTTAAGAATTACAGGTAGGTGAGGCATGAGATATCGGTTTAAATCGGAATTAATAAAAAATATGAATAGTTTTAAAAAATTTAAAAATTCTCATTGTCACAAACCCCTAATTGAATAATTAAATTAAAATTGGATTTGTTTAAGTTTACCTTTCTTATTTGAACGGATAGTAATTAAACCTATATATCCTGGTCATTATTTCTTTTATAGTTGCCAGAGTATTAACTTCATCAAATTTATTAAAAAGCTAACATAACTTGAAAATCAAAGAGTTTCTGATAGTTAAATTTAAACTTGAATAAAACATACCAAGAAAAAAATTTCCACCAATCTCCAACCATCTTTTATATAGGCAACAGTTTTTTTTTACCAAAATAAAGTTAATTAGTATAAAACAATATTTCACAAATGGTATTTTAATTTCCACTGCAATTAATGGTATATTTAACTAACAGTTTTATGTTTGTCTATTTGTACAAAATTGTACATTTTGTATACAAAATTAAATTTTAGAAAATTACTAAAAATTAACTTGAATCTATTAAAGCTAACAAAAATGCAAAAAATTTATTAAAATTACAAAATTTTAGAAAAAATTCCTTTAAAAAACATGATATTGTCCGACATGCGCGGATACAAGGGAGAGGGGGGGGGGGGGGGAGCGGGGTAGAGAGGCCATTTGTAATGTAACAAAAACCTCTAAAAATACACACCTAAAACGACAACGTATTAATTGACAAAACGATGAATAAGTAGGTAATTTAAAATTATTAAAATAATTGAATTCTATGTACATAAGTACATATCTAAAGCACATACAAACGTTCAAATCCAACGCAAATAATTCAACTACAGTCCCTGGCCAAATTATTAGACGCACATCAATTCTGTTAGGAAATGTTGACTTCTGGCGACTTATGTATTTCACTAAACATTTTTATAGCCTAGCCATATGAAACTATTATGTATTAAGGTGCATTCAAAATACAAAGTTTTTCTTTGTACTAAATAATATTTGTACTAAAAGTAGAAATACATTTTTTATCTAAATTAGAGACATCTTTAAAAAAAATATTTCTAGCTGAGCAAGCTCAAAATATTGAGTGGATGCATATTACGGATTATTGACTCTACATTTCTTTCATTTGGCGTTTTGTGCTATCTAGGCTAGAAATAGCTCTCAGGGCATTAAATACAGTGACTCTCATAATTGATCACGATTTCATAAGACGCTAATATTTTATTACACCAAAATAAAATAAAATTATTAAGTTTTTCTTTTTAAATTCAACAGTTTATTAAATATTTATTTAACAAATAAAAAAACAATTCATTTTCAACATCACAAATATTAATAATAAATTACCATAAAAATTATTAGGTGTGATCAATTATGAGAGTCACTGTAAATGTAGATTAATATGATTAAAATTAGTCCATACTACAACAAGTAATTTTAGCCCTTATAATTTTTAATACAGAATAAAAATTACATTTTCCAATTAAATAAATACCTTTTAATCGTCTACTAAATACGATAAGTACTAATTAGTACATATACCAACAAGTACTAATTTTATATATACATTTATTTAATGCCCTGAGAGCTATTTCTAGCCTAGATGGCACAAAACGCCAAATGAAAGAAATGTAGAGTCAATAATACTGAACATGCATTCACTCAATATTTTGAGCTAGCTCAGCTAGAAATATTTTTTTTTTAAATATTTCTAATTTAGAAAAAAATGATTTCTACTTTTATTACAAATATTATTTAGTACAAAGGAAAACTTTGTATTTTGAATGCACCTTATGTAACACATAATAGTTTCATATGGCTAGGCTATAAAAATGTTTAGTGAAATACATAAGTCGCCAGAAGTCAACATTTCCTAACAGAATTGATGTGCGTCTAATAATTTGGCCAGGGACTGTATGTACAATTTAGAGTGGTTCAAAAATACATGGGATTGGCAGAATTCGATTTTTTATTTTTGTGTGTACGATTTTTCTGAAAGATACACATCTGACACTAATAAATCTGCAAAAAAAAATTGAAAAAAGTTGTTTCCTGAGCCAACCCAATGAGCTCAAAGAGAGCACTAGAGAGTTTATTGAAATTTGGGACATTTTACTTACAAATGGCGTGTAGCTATGATGGAACGCTATGATTAGAAAAAAAAAATTTTAATGCGGATCTTTTCTGAATGATTCACAAATTCCACTAAAAACAAAAAAAAATTAATCTTAACATCTGAAGTTACATTTTGAAGCCATTGAAACATCAAATTTAATTTCATTAATGCAAAGTTTACTCAACGAGCTTCCAAAAAGTTACTCTACAGACCGAATAATTATATTTTTATAATAATCTGTGAAATATCACCTTTATAAAAATGTATCATAAGTTTATTTTGTTTGTGTCGTTATTTTGTTAATTTAGTTACAACAAAATTACTTGAAATTCAAACAATTTTTTTTGGAGTTTTCAGGGATTTTCATCTTTTATTTATTTAACAATTTATTCTATGTCATATGTGGAATTATTTTTCCGATGATCGGCTACAACTTACAATAAATATTGTTCTTCATTTCACTTTGTTGATGAATTAAATTCTTCTATCAAAGCGACGCCTCTTTCTGCTACATCATTCGTCATTCTTAAATTTTCTACGGCGCGGCGGAGCGGCCGTTTTGATAATGAATATTTTGATTCCAATTTGCTATATCTTCATCAAGAAAATCTGTTTCTATCTTTAGGCTTCGGAAAAAAAGCATCGATCGCTTAGAAACAAAGTTTTAAATGTTTAAATCCGCGGTGAAGATAATGTAAGTGCTTTTTTGGTGTTTTCTTCCCTTCCGCTGTTATTTTCCAATGCATTCACCATATCTTTTAAACTTTCTAAACTCAATGAGTGTTCATAGAAAGCAAGCCCATCTAACTCTTCATCAAGGCACCACAAATGGATGCACAATTTATCACTGCTCTTTTGACTATTACTTACTAAACTAGTCTCTGACTCGGATGATTCATCATAATCATCAGTTTCAGCAGTAATTCCATTGTCAAGATTTTGCTTCTGAAGTTGCATTTGACGTCATTTTTCTTTTTTATTGCCGAAATATCGAAAATTTCATCAACACTTTTAACAAATTTTTTTTCGTTTTTCTTGTAGAATATTCCTTTTTGTGTTTATTTAAATTTCATCATATTTTCACAGTTCTGAATAAAAAAGTTAACAGGAAGACAATTTTTTCAAACATTGCATTGTCACAGTAGGATTTATGAATCTAAAAATTCTTGGTAGATCTACTAAAAGGCATGGATGATGAGGCACTGCTTAAAATTCAGCCTTCCTTACAGACTGGCAGACTTTCTTAAACAGACTTATGTCTGGCAAGGTTAAACGGCTACAGAAAAAAGCTATCTCAATATTGGAATTATCTAAACTAGATCACAAATACAACAAATTTGAATTAATATCGAGCAAATAACTTTGATTTAATTATTGTATTGCTGCCTAAAATTATCGAAAAGACCAATATATGTTCATCGGAGTCATTTCAGTTTTCAAAATAAAACGAAGTTGCAGTGATTACTACTTGATTGGCCAAAACTTTGAGAAAAGAGAAAGAGTTTTAATTGTTTGGATTAAGAGGTATGTTCGAATAACCGGGTCTTATAGTTGCTTGCCATGTCATTTGATGGCCTTTTGATGATATTTTTTGTTATAAAGAAGTTGGATATCACTTAAAAATCCATGAAACAAACCCTGAAAATCAACAAGAAATTCACAAAAAGTTAGTGGTCGACTATTCTACTTCACAAAAATGTATTATTCAATACGTAAATTTGAAATAGATCCATCATCCATTCAATTGTTACAACAGCTCATAATTGCAATTAGTCGTTGCCCAATGAAGAGTTAACCAGAATTATCGATTTGCTCCTATTTTGGTGTCGATCAGTTGTAAAAGAATTTTGTGGCCTGAGATTCTGAAAATGAACAAAAACATTGTTTGTTCAGGTAAGTGTTTTGGGTAGGTGGACTACCTGATGGCTACCTGATTTCTTTATTTTTTTGGCAGAACATCCTAGGAACCTAGAAATTCGACGGCCACCTAAACGGATTTTTGTGTTTGATGGTAAGCCATCCGGGTCTAACATAAAACGTTTTCCGTTCAAAGTCAAGCATAAAGCGAAATCTGTAGGCATATCTCTTGAATAATTAGTTGATGTGAAGAATTACGCACTTGATGCGTATTGCGGCAGAATAATACTGAATTTTCATTGAGCGTAACAGAAATATGTATGTGTTGGTCGTACCAAAAAGATGATTCAAGAATAAAGTGGATTCAAGACCTCAGAGAAGAGTAGTCATAAAGTACTACACCAGCGAAAAAACATTCATGAAATAGAAGCCCCAACATCGCCCGCTGTGACATCCCGACTTACATTTTCCACCCTATTGATGCATCCTCTGCCGGAGTTGGAAGTGTTCTCTTCCAAAGATCATCTGGCGGCAAGGAACATTATATTGCCTTTATTTCACGCAAAAGCTCAAGCAACTCATCGTAATTATAGCATAACTGAGCTAGAATGTTATGCGACTGTGTTGAGTGTTGGGAAATTCGTGCAATATATACATGGCTTCTCTTTTATAATAATCACTACTATAACGCACTACTAATATGCAAAACAAAAGAAGCCTCATAATTGAAAAAACCGCTTCCATTTAAGCATGAATCAAGGAACCAGCTCGAGCGGTATATTTAAATAATTTTTTTTAAGTGTCGTTTTTGTATGTCCAAAGTGGGTTGGTGCCGATATAAAAAAAAAACAAATCCAAAAAATTACGAGTTTTAATTATAACAAATTTATGAAATGTTATTTTAATTCGTTTTATGCCTTAGAGGGTGGGAGCTGCCGCCCAAACCCTCGGATTGACGATTTTTTTGAAATATTACCTAACATTCATAGAAATTAGAATATTTAATCACATACTAAAATAGAGAACTTCCCCGAAGCTGCTTAGCATGATGCCTTGCGCAAGGTTAACAAGAAATTATGTGGCAGCCTTTAGTTTTCATATTGTACTTAATAAAAATTAAATGGAGCGCTTTGGGCGATTTTTTTATTCTTTCGAATTTTTATTTTTACGATAAACCAGGTTCGCATCCAAAGGCGGTACGGCACACGTATAAAAATGTTTGCATCTTTTCAGAAAAACGGCATTTCAATTATTAATAAATAAAACACTGAAGAAACCTGCTAAGTAAACAGCCATTCAGTGTCACAGTCATTGGATGAATATTCACAAAGAAAATAAGTTTAAACTTTTAACTGCCGCTTCACTACGAAAGAATAATCCATTTGGTTCGGCAAAAGCAGAAAGAGTCTTACTTTGTTCACTATTCACTTTGGATCTTCGTTTTAGACGAAATATTGACGAAAAAAAGGTTTAGAAATTTTACTAGTACAAACTGCACTATAACATTTAACATTTCTATTGTAAAACTAACTCAATGATAAAACCCATGGAGATAGCAAACAATCATATTTGCAATAATGCAAAAGATCATTTTCGTAGAAAAGAACCAATTATTAATTTTTTTTTTCTATTTGTGTGTTTCTTATTTAATTATTAGTTTAACCCTTTCCTTATCATACATAACATGTTCCGTACCACAAGAATTAACGTATTCTCTAGTTAACGATAATCTCAAATTCTATAAACACACAATCATCGTACAATCTATACGTTCAATAACTCGTCGAGTAAGATATCGCATACTCTCTAAACACTGGGTTAAACTTATTGTACCGAGCAATTGTAATTACTTATATTAATAATAAAAAATCAATAAATAAAAATAAAAAAATCTATTTATAAATTTTACACATTTATAAATAGAATTTCTTTGAAGGAAGAAGAAAACTGCTTTTATTTCTTCTTTCTCGATATTGTACGGTCGAATATAACAGTAAAAAGATCAATTGAAGATCAATATAATTATTAAACATTTTTTTTTCTTGTTGCCGTATACTCTTTTCGTTAACTTACATGCAAATACAAAATATAAGAATTTCATGATTTATCACTTGAAATAGTAACTATAATAAATGTATAAATAATTCACGTATACGATCACAGATGATCGTTAAAATTAATTTTTTTTTTAATCACTGTTTAGTTTGTGTCACTTGTTATAATTTATAATCAATACTAAAAAAAAAAAATGTAAAATAATAATGATAATTGCTATCGTTTAACGAGAAAAGAAAATGAGATCTTTTAACCATCAAACACAAAAACTAACTGAATTCTCTGCTGATATGAATATGATTAAGAATTGAAGGAAAATAAATTTAAAAAAATAAAAAAAATCAACAATGATGAATTCTTGAAAAACGAAAAAAAAAAAAAAAAAATCTGTTGCTATATATTTTGTTATCTAAATTTAATTTACATATATATTTTTTTGTTTCTTTGGTCAATATTATATGGATGGGTGGCAACTGGTTAATTGTGCAGTAAGAGTATGATTCGGTTGAACGATCAGATGATACCTTATGAACTGCATAATTTGTCAAATTATTTGAGAAAATTTACATATTCGGTTTAATGTGAGGGAATTTTTTTAATTCCATGCAAATTTGAAGGAGCTCCAAAATTGAAACCTTTTATATTGAGGGAAGGTTCAACTGCAAGAATAATCGTGAATTGGTTTACAATTTTTTTTTACAGTTGAATCATACCAAATTAACGTTAGACAACTAAAAAACTTAAATTTGAGAACCAGAAATATACGCAATCGAAAGGATTCAGAGCCAATTTAAATCAACGCACATTTATGAAAAAACCACGGTTTAACCCTTAGCTGCCACACTGGGGTCACTGCTGACCCCAGCTATATTCAAGTCCAATTCAAAACTACAGCTTTTACAAATATGAACTATAAACGCCACCTGTCGTTAGTTGCAGAGTGCTCCCGACCCCTCGAGCCCAAATCAAGTATTAGAAAGCGTTAGTGTAGCTCTGGCAGCTTTATACAAAGTTGAGTGGTGCCTGGTGCCGTAAAAGACCCCAGTGTGGCAGCTACTAGAATTATTCATCGAATTAAAAAATTTTTTTTTTCGAAGTGTTTAAATTCATTTTTTCGTTCCCTGCTTTTATCTTTTTTTCCTCTCTTTATGAAAGAAAACAAAAAATATTTTTGTTTGTTTCTTTCCCCGGGAACGAAATCGAAAAAGGTAAAATATCTCTCCTCATATAAAACACAAAAGATAGGAGAGGAGAGATATTGATTTAATTTTGACTCATCAACAATTTTTTTTCACAATTTTTATATTCCAATGATTTTATATTATTATATTATGAATATATATGATATTATTATGAGTACTGGCATTTAAATAAATTCGAATAAAATCTGTATTTTGTCAAAATAACCAACTTCAAACTTCTAAATAAATACCTTTTTTTTAACGCCTATTATGTTATTCGGCAGAAGTGTGGCAGCTATGGGATAATGGTGTTTAGTTTTGGATTGTATTTATTATTGATTCTTCAAAAATCCAAATATTAAATTCGCTAAGCACCTTAAGAACTGAAAAAATCGATAGAGATTACAAATAAATCGAGTTTTCCACTAACCCCTGAGAAAAATGGTATTAACAGTAAAAAAGGGAAATAGAGTCACCCCATAAAAAATTCTATTTTATTATACAACAAGAGATGACACTAAATAAATGAAACAACAAATAAAGAGGGTATTTGTGTTTTATGAGCATAACCTGCTGAAATTGGAAATTTATGTATTGTTGGCAAGTAGGTAAAGTGTTTTCTTTACATTTAAAATTATGAAACTTTACCTTTACCTTTCTATTACATATACTGTTAATGTTACCTTTACTTTTAGTTATACTGCGAGTTTACGTAAATATTCTGCTGAAAATTTTTGAGCAGAATTGCATGCAATTTAAAAATATTTTATTCGGAAGGAGAAATTTGTTTACGAAATAGACTACGTCGATTGGTTGCCCGCTGAAAATTGTTCAGCAGAATATTTACGTAGCTTCTTGTTGATCCTGAAGAGTTAATTCATTCTGAAAATCGGAATTAGGTTTAATCCTTAAAAAATGACTAATTCTGGAATTATGTTGTATTCTGAAAAATAATTTATTCATCAGTAAACCAAGGAAGAAACTCCGGCTTAAGTCCGCTTTCATACACAACTTCGGATTTTTATGAAAATTGGCACAATGAAACTAGATTTATTCGTGATAATTTTTGCATAATTCTGGTTCAAGATTTTAAAAATCCCAATTTGCCATATACAATTCGTGCCTTCGCTAACTTTGTTGATGGTTAATGTACGCAATTATATTGTTTTTATGAGTATTTGATATTTACAACATTTTATTTGTGTTAGTGACATCTATTGTTGTACAGCAGAAAAAACAAAAACAAACATTTAAACCGTAATTTTATTAAATAAAATGAATATAATTAAACAAGTTTGTATTGTTTGTTTGATTTCTTTTTTTTTTTATTTGTCTACTTTGTGCAAAGGGGCCAATGCTAAGCGGCTTTGGGGAGTTCGTTATTTTAGTATGTGAAATACAAAAAGTAAACCAAAAGATTTTGAAAAATTCTGATATTTATTTGTGTTCTTTGTGCAAAGAGGAAGGGGGAAAATATTAAGCGACTTTGAGGGACCTCAATTTCAGCTTGTCAATAATTCTGTGGTTTTTCATAAAACTGCATTTTGGTCGATTTGGAGTTATGAATGAAAATAGCTTCACAATTCTCTAAATTTTCAAAAATAAGTTTCAGTTTTCAAATATTTTCCACCTTTTTGCAGGAAAATCTAAATAAAAATGATTAATTACTACTAAAAGCTACTGCGAATTTTTATTTCAAATGCATTTTCTGAACAATTTACTTTATGCAGTTGTCATGTTTTTTAAAAAACAGAACTATTACAAATACACAATATATTTTAAGAACATGTAACATTTTCAATAATCTACATAGATTCTAGACAACTTAAAAATATGGGAGAGCGGAGGTCTGGGGGTGGCAGTCTCATCCTCTAAGGTATCAAACGAATTAAAATAATTTTAAAAACACTGCTATATTTATTACACTTGCTGTGATTCTATTATTATTCTATTAAACTGAGAATGTATTAATATTTTGAATGTATTTGATACGCGAGTAACCCTATATTAACATATGAAATCATAATTTCCGTGTTTGTATAATATAAATCGCCATCTACCTTTATTCCTTTTGAACAATAGTACCTATAACACCAATATTTTCTAATTTTGCTGGCTATTCAGCATAAGATATCACTAATATTAAAGAAAAACAATAAAAATTTCAAAACACAATAACAATATTTAGTAGGTACAGACACAATTACATGTAATAAATTGGGATTTTTAAAACCCAAATATCTCCTCCCAAAATTATCACGAATAAATCTAGTTTCATTATGCCAATTTCCATACAAATCCAAAGTTGTGTATGAAAGTGGACTTGTTCTGAAACTCCTTTAAATACTCTTCACACTTATATTAATAAATAATAACTTCCAAATTCTCGGTTTATTTAAAACCATAATGAAACCAGCTTATTTATCCAACCATTATAAATTTAATCCAAATTTTTACTAAATAATTTGTTAATACAAAAATTATGTTGACTTCCCAATTAGATGCGTACAGCTCGTTTGACAAAGTAAAAGTGAACGAGTAGAAAATCATTAAATTGTTTAGTCATAAAACCAAAAACTCGCCAACTGCCATTCAGAATTATTTAATCTAATAAAGTGAATAAAATTAAAATAAGTTATAGATGCTCAAACATAGATGGCATTACGATTCGTAAGTAGAACTTTCAAAATTTTTGACAGATAAAATTTGGTGTTTTGTGACAAAGTATAATTTTGAGCTGTGTAATTTTTTGTGTTTTTTAATTAATTAGTGTGGTTTTTATTTTATTTTAAGCTGTGATTTATTTCTTAACTTTATTAGAATTAAAATTTTATAAAAATTTCTTGAAAAGTAAATAGAAAAGAGTGTTTTTTTAAAAGTGTTAGGTTAAGTTCTTATGACAAATTTATATGTTTTGAATAATTTTTTGTGAATTTGTAGAAATGGATGATAACAAGAGGATCTCGGTATTATCTAAATATGATATGAGCCTTTCGGGACCTGAGAGACAACGATACGAGGAGAAAATTTCAGGATTCAAGAGCGAACCTTACTTGATGAAGGTTGATGAACAAAGTCTACCAACAAATGTGACTCTTCTAAGAACCATATGTTATCCATCTGATTTTATTAGCGATATTTTATGGACGCAGACTGGAAAAAGATACTCTAAAATCGTTAAAAACACTATCCAAAGTAGCACATAATAGATTACAAATTTTTCCAACGGGTTTAATTATCTGGAAAGAAAAAACATGTTATGCCGCATCACCAGAGGCATTTGGAGCTGCAGCTGCTGCGGAATTATGCCGATTGAAGTCAAGTGCCCATACAGTTTAAAAGACGGTGATCTCTCTACGTACCTAGGCAATAAAAACTATTCTATGGTTCACAAACATGAATATTATTATCAGGTGCAAAAACAAGGTTACATCCTTGAAAGTCTGTTTGTTGTCTTTATTTATTCGCGGAAAACAAAAATTCTTCTTAGTCCCAGTTGACAAAAAATTCGTCGAAGACCAGATCGAAAAAGCCGATAGAATTTTTCTAAAATTTATTTTTCCAGAATTACTTGCGAAATATTATACAAATAAGCAATAAGTTTATATGAAGCTTTATTTACATCAATGAAATTGAAAAATGTGATTTTTTACAACTACTTAGTCTGCAACAAATTATTAGGTAAATATAACTAAATACATATATTATTTTTATACCGGTAGATTCATGTGATAAAATGAGAATTACCTATGTATATACATATTTTATACAAATTTATTTCTGATTATGAATTAACTGATTAAATGAATTTATTATGTGATTTTATACAATTTTACTTTTATTTTAAATAATCTTATTTTTAATGTATTGTCTTTTATTTATTGTCTCCTAAAATTGGTGGGTTCAAATTGAATAGTATTGTGAACGGTTCTAGTTGGGATTTACTGTTTTTGAACGCTGGCATACCTAATCTAACAATTTCTCACCTTAATGGCCCTTAAAATTAAAAATCCGCGATCCGCCAGAATAGCATCTCCTTCGTTAATAAATCCATGATGTGTTGATCTGCTCTCATTTGGCATTAAAATACACTACACGTTAGTAGCATTCTCACAAAATATAACACTTATCTATTAAAATATTTTATTTATTATCATATAAAATGTTATAATTATAATTGTTTTAATTAATTAACAAATTAAAAACCTTCAAAATTAGTAATACTCGCTAATTTAATACTTTTTTACTTCAAATTGATATACTTTCACTTTATCTTGTCCTATGCGCTTGTTTGACGCTTCAAATATTACTGTATTTGACAGATGAGGAAAAATGTCAATTGACCTTTTTCCTCATCTGTCAAATACAGATTATTTGAAACGTCAAACGAGCGCGTAGGACAAGATAAAGTGAAAAGTGTATCAATTTGAAGTAAAAAAGTATTAAATTAGCGAGTATTAGTAATTTTGAAGGTTTTTAATTTATTAATTAAACAAAACAATTATAATTATAACATTTTAAATCATAATAAATAAAATATTTTAATAGATAAGTGTTATATTTTGTGAAAATGCCACTAACGTGTAGTGTGTTTAAGTGCCAAATGAGAGCAGATAAACACGATGGAATACACTTTTATAGGTTTCCTGTTATTCCAAAAAGGTGCACAAAACACAAAACTCTGGCTGAGGAACGCCAGCGAGCTTGGGTGAAGGCAATTAATCGGAAAGATTTAAAAAAAACAGCCTTAACATACTCTACTGTTTGCTCCAGACATTTCATATCCGGAAAATCTGCTGAAAGCCTAAAATAGATGGTATTTTAAAGCCTGACTGGATTCCAACTCAACATTTGGGTTATAAGAAAAAATCAATAACCTCTACATCCAGATATGAGCAAATGAAGAAGTTATGAGCGAATGAAGAACCGATTATAGCTATTTCCAAAAAAATTAATGAAAACATGTATTTCGATTATATGATGAAAATATCTTGCGCAGTTTTCAATTTGAACTCACCAATTTTAGCAGATAATGAATAAAAGACAATACATTATAAATAAGATTATTTAATATAAAACTAAAATTGTATAAAATTACATAATAAATTCATTTAATCAGTTAATTCATAATCAGAAATAAATTTGTATAAAATCACATATGTATATAGTTAATTCTCATTTAATCACATGAATCAATAAAATGCGCTTGTATACTTCATGCAAAGCAAATAATACGGCCCCAATATGGGAACAACACTCTCCTAATCCTGCCACACAAGTACAGTGTCCGTTGTGAATGAAGCCCGTGACGTCATGATGGTTCCATACTTTTAATGGAAGTACCTGCTCAAAAAAGTTTTTACATTATTAATTTTAAATATGTAATTTTTTTAAAGAACTTACTTTGCCAAACACAATGTGTGCATTTTGGTGCTTTTTACCGGTTAAATATTGGACCCAACCGCTTTTATATACAATAGTTTGTAGGCCTCTAACGACTTGAACGCCTTTAATTCGTTGGACGTGTAATATGACTTCTTATTTACCAAATACTGGAATATTTCGAAAAACGTCACATTTGTTTGCAGACTTTGCTCATCAAACTTCATCAAGTAAGGGTCACTCTTAAATCCTGAAATTTTCTCCTCGTACCGCTGTCTCTCAGGTCCCGAAAGGCTCATGGCATATTTAGATAATACCGAGATCCTCTTGTTATCATCCATTTCTAGAAATTTACAAAAAATTATTCAAAACATATAAATTTGTTATAAGAACATAACCTAACACTTTTAAAAAAACACTCTTTTCTACTTACTTTTCAAGAAATTTTTATAAATTTCTATTAATTTTTAATTCTAATAAAGTTAAGAAATAAATTACAGTTTAAAATAAATTAAAAATCACACTAATTAATTAAAAAAGTACCGGGTTCAAGCTCCACCTGTACCGCAAATGTTTGGTAAAACAAAAGTACAAAATTTAAAAAAAAAATTATAATTATTTTATTCATAAGTTAAATTTATTAAATCCCCATTACCCCATTATAGTTATACGCGGTTTGTGATATGAGCAGTAGGTCGTGTAGTTTACGCTCTTGAGTTGGGAAAGATGCCTGGTGAAAATGTGATCTATGGCTATGGAATCTATGGATTTGAAATTCAAGATCTTCTTTCATAAATTCGATGAATCATTCGTTATTCTTACCAGGACGTGTATCTAAATTAAAGTCTCCGGTTAACAATATTGGTATCTCGTGCAATTTCTGTTGTTTGATAATTTCAAAAGTGTTAGCTGCTTTGGCTGTGTATGCCATCAGAAATTGCAGTAGGAATAATTTCAAGTCATCGGTGCTGGTTCCGGGAGAGATGTGTACAGACACCAGTAAACTTGTGATATCGTTGATTTTAAGTTCGGCAGCGCATATGTCTCCTTTACTGCAAGCGGATCTTATACGATGACATTGAAAGTTTGACCTGCGAAGCTCGTGTTTGATGACATTTGTAAGGGCATCGTTTGTCTCGAAGATAGCTACGCCGCCCGCTCTAACATCTTTTCGTTTCTGTTGACTGATCAAATTGTAGTTGAGAGGAATGACAACATTTGCATCGTCCATCCAAGTTTCAGAGACAGCTAATAAATTTGCTCTTTGAATAATACCATCAACTTCAAGATCATGAACATGAGTCGCTAAACTTTGAACATTAAGCACGGTTTTAATAAAGCAATTCATAAATAACGTATCGATCAATATATCGTTGAAATTTCAATCATTAAAATGTCAATAAAACGTCACAGAAATGTCAATCTCACAGAAATGGGAATGTCTTGCTACTAATAAAAGCTTACTAGATATAATTTATTTTTAACTATGGACGATTCAAATGACGTATTAAATCAATTTAGTTTCCGGTCACTTGGAAACTTTGAAGACCCATAACTCACAAACCTTAACATTTTTCGGCCTGATCTTTGCGACTATATATTTTTCTAAGATGGCATAGGTTATACAGCACATAAATTCAAAAAATGTACGCAATATTTTACATAATGAAAATAAAAAATTTTTGAACTTTTTTATTTTTATTTTATAGTTTTAAATCAATATGGCGTGCAGCATTGATATTTTTTGTTTCTATTTTAATGGGTTAAATAAAAAGAGAGGAAGTATTCATGACATTTAACATGACAAAACATGACAAAAGTTGTTAACGCAGCATGTAACATGAACCCAAAACTAGTCCCCTAAATGTTTTACCAAACATAAAACACAAAAAATTCCACAGCTCAAAATTATACTTTGTCCTACACATTCACAAAAACCAGCTATCCCAGCTAGTGGAAAATTTTTAAACTGAGCTACCTGATAATTTGACATTCGAAATTATTGTAAACAATTCCAATTTTGAACTGTATGTAAACACAATTTTTACTTACCGGATGAGGCATGCTTATAGTAACAATATTCGCTGCTGCTTTTAAATGCAGCACCCTCGGTAAAGGTTAGAATGTCAAATGGTATTAGTGTTTTGTATCGAAACTGTATTGTGAATTTAATAACACAAAAGAATTTTTAAATTTTTAAATGTTTATAAGTCGTTTAGCGACGGGTTCGAACTTCGTAGCCATAAAATTAAACGTTAAACATTATTGTAACCTTTATCACGACAGTAATGACATCTGATGTGCGGAAGCAAAAACAAACTCTTTTTGCATGCCCTATTGCTAATAATTGTAAATGATTTCAATTTTGACTATAAAAACAATTTTTAATTACCGCATTGCTAAATTTTCTTTCGTTGCATTTATGACAAATGTCATTTTATCAGGTGCATCACTTTAACTTTTTTCCTCGAGAGGCGCTTTCTCTACTTTTACAATCGTCAATAGCAAAATTATGAAAACAATGTTTAGCTGTCAATCGCTTTTGACAGTAATATTGTTGGTTAAGTTGGACGCCTTTGTTTTTATTATTTTATTTTTTAAATACATAATAATAATAAACTAATTCAATTAGGTGCAAGCAATTCATGGATATAAAAATAGGCGTGGAATATAAAAGTAATATAAGTTAAGTATACATAATAATTTAAATTGGTGCATTATTTATTCAAATTCGTTGTGTTATTTTCAGCTGCTGATAATCCTGGTCAATTTCCGCTAATCTGCTACTCAGATTATAGAAGTTTGATCTGTTGTTTTTTATAATTGTACATCAAAAACAGTACACCCCTCTTGTAGAGTATTCAATTGTATCCTGGATTTTACCCATTGCAGACATAAATCTTCCTTCTAATTCAATCTAAACGCCGCTCGTGACCAAGATGTTGCCTTGTCGAAACCGCAAGTCTGCTTTCTCGAATAGTTTGAAATGCTTGCTCAGCCTTTCTTGACGTAGGTATATATATTTAATTCGGTAACCGTCAATAGTTGAAAAACTTCCTCATTCGATATTTCAGAAAAGAAACGTTCCAGTGACTCAATATGTTGCTCTCTTAGAATATATAACCGTTCTTGATTCAACTACTTGTATTCCTTTTCCTCATCAAACATTTCGCAATCTTCCGCGTACAGTTCTGGAGATGCTTCATCGTCCATTTTGCTACTCTATAAAATTAAACTCAATAAAAGATTAGTGTTAGCCAGTCCTTTTACTGGATTTCTTTACTCATAATTCCAAGTCAAACCATAATTCCAAGTTAACACAAAACAAATATTTAACCATTATAACTCAAATCATCGTGCGAAACATACAACACGAGAACAATATTCAACTTTCAAAAACTCAAAACATCGTGCACCTCCATACGACACGAGAAGAACCCTTATAACTTATCCCCCCTAACCGCACGTGGATTCAATCCGACAGAGCGATCAAGCATGTGTGGCCACACAATACTGCACAGTTACAATTAAGGGGTATTAAATAAATGACTAGAACAGTTACTTTACTAAGACCACTCAACCTTCATGGACCCCCGATTGGCAACGGTACGAATTTCTGCGGGCTTACAACCTTGTACCTAGACTATACCTATTTTTTCGTCTCATTTTTATCTTTTTTCCACATTTCACTTTTTTTTATTTATTTACCGCATTATTTCCTTTACCGTTACCCATGTTTCAATTTTTATTCTTTACCGCAATACAGTCAAACCTGTTTTTGTGCGGTCTTTTTTTATGCGATTTTTTTTCATGCGCTTTTTTTGTGCGATTTTTTTTTTGCGGTATATGAATATGTCGAACGTTTTCGCTTTCTTAAATATTGTCTAGTTGATAACGCCAGGCAAACTGTAAGTAAGATGGAGGCCTCCAAGGAGAATTTTCAAAGTGCGTGGAAGGCCCTCACTGAACGATATGAGAACAAAGCATTGATTTTCCAATCACATATCAATGAAATTCTTCAGGTGCAAGCGATTACAAAGGAATCAGCAACGGGTCTCCGAGATATGATAGATAAGATTTCCGCCCATCATCGTGCCTTGTTGCCCTTGGGCAGTAAAGATGAACTCGCTGATAATATTTTGATCTGCTTGATGCTATCAAAGCTTGATACCAACACCGTCATCAAATGGGAGGAATCTACGACCAAAGCTATTTCGGGATGGGAAGATTTCACGTCATTTTTGGAAAAAAGAGCGTCTACACTAGAAAAAATTAATTGGAACAAGAAACAGTCACAAAAATCTGTTCAGTCGTCATCTCCGGCAATACCTCGGGGAAATCAGCGTGACAAAAGTTCACATTCTTCTTTCATCGTATCCGGTTCGACGCCAGTTTGCCCAAAATGCAAAGGAGAAAATCACACATTGCAATATTGCACACAATTTATTGCGTTAAATCCGAGACAGAGATACGAAGAGGTAAAACAATACAATTTATGCATCGTGTGTCTCAAAGCTGTGAGAAATGTGGAAGAAGACATCATGTTTTAACTCATTTTGATATGCCAGATCTAAAGCTCGAGAATACTACATCTTCGAGTACGGCGGTTACTCAAAAGGCACTTCTTGTTTCAAAAGTTATTGGAGATTCACCAGCTATTTTGGCAACGGCAATAGTTAATGTTGTAAGTAGTACTGGTATAAGAATACCTTGTCGAGTATTATTGGATTGCTGTGCCACCACAAATTTTGTCACTGAGCGATTCTCGCAAATATTGGGCGTTGTAAAGCAGAAGGCATAAAATCGTATTGGCGGTATAGGCGACACTAGTGCCATATCAAAAGACACTTGCGAACTAACGATTATGTCGCGTTTTGATTATGATAAGCGGTTTGTCATAAATGCTGCCATATTACCGAAAATCACGGATTCATATCCTCCACTACCGCTACTAATTGACGAATTGAAGATCCAGCCTGAGTTGAATTTGGCAGATCCTTTGTTCTTTAGGCCTCAACAGATTGATATGCTGATCGGAGCAGGGCTTTTCTGGGACTTATTGTTGAAAGGCCAAGTTAGATTGGGGTTCAACTTACCCGTTCGAGCGCTGCTTTCCTCGAAAGTTGATAATGGAGATGATTTGGATCACAGTTTGAATGACATGGTCAAAAAATTTTGGGAAATCGACGACTCATATCCAGATGGCGATCTCGAGCTAAGTTCGCATGACCAAGAATGTGAAAAACACTATAATCTACATACTAGCCGTAGCCAGAATGGTAGCTACATTGTACGACTTCCATTTTCTAATAATCCGTGCTACCTTGGACAATCGTTAGGAATTGCTATGCGATGCTTCCTTAATCTTGAGAAGAAACTAAATCGGAATCCGGCAGCTAAACAAATGTATAAGGAATTTATCACCGAATATGAGCAATTGCAGCATTTGGAAGAGGTGATCAACTTCGATTCGTCAACGCCACATTGTTTCTTGCCTCATCACTATGTGACGAAACCATCTAGCTCTAGTACGAAGCTGAGGGTTGTTTTTGATGCTTCCTGTAAAACGTCGAGCGGGGTATCATTAAACGATATTTTATACTCGGGCCCAAAATTACAGGATGATCTCCTTATCATTTTGCTACGTTTCCGCCTTTTTCGATATGTACTGACGGCCGACATACAGAAAATGTACCGCCAGATTCGCATTGAGCCACCTGACAACAATTATCAACTAATTTTGTGGAGAGCAAACGAGAACAAGCCTATCAGGATTCTAAGATTGCGAACGGTGACCTACGGTACAGCGGCTGGGTCATATCTGGCCATCAGGACACTATATCGGTTGGCCGAAGATGAGGGCCGGAGGGAGCGAGGACTCTGAGCCGAAATTTTTTTTTTATGTTGACGATATGATGATCGGCTCAAATTCGATGTCAGAGCTTTGTGAAATATTGCATCAAACGTCCGATATCCTTGAGAAGGGCGGTTTTAGGTTGAGCAAATTTTCCTCGAATGATCAAAGAATATTGGATAAAATAGAGCAACAACATCACGAACCGTTTGTGAATATTGACGAAAACGAGGTTATAAAGACTTTAGGACTAATATGGCAACCCAATCTAGATGTTTTTCGATTCTCTAATCAGGCCGCGGATAAATCTGATATAATAACCAAACGTACTGTGCTGTCCGAATTGGCTAGTCTTTTCGATCCTTTAGGGTTAGTATGTCCCGTGATCACATTGGCCAAGATATTCTATCAGGACCTGTGGAAATTAAAGCTTAATTGGGATTAGCCACTGGGTGATGAATTGTCTGCAAGGTGGCTCAAATTTAGATCGCAGATGAGCCCCCTGAAGGAGATCTCTATTCAACGCTATGTCATAGTAAGATGTTCGTGTGTATTCATCGAGTTGCATGGATTCTGCGATGCAAACGAGAAAGTTTATGGAGCCTGCGTGTATGTAAGATGTGGTCACAAGGACAATTCAATTACAACTAGACTGCTGCTGCAAAATCCAAAGTGGCCCCCAACCAAAACATTAAGCATAGCACGACTTGAATTGCTGGCTGCAAAGTTATTGTCGGATCTCGGGGAGGTTTTTGATGAAATAAAGATTGATGCCGAATATTTTTGGTCTGATTCACAGATTACACTTTGCTGGATTAAAGCGGAGCCTAGCATTTGGAATATTTTCGTAGCGCACCGAGTATCCAAGATTCAGCAGGCCACTTCTGTCGAAGCGTGGAGACATGTACCAGGCGACCAGAATCCGGCTGATCTAGTGAGTCGCGGTATGCTACCAACAGAGATTGCTCGATCCGATTTTTGGTTTAGCGGCCCTACCTTCCTTCAATTAAACGTTCAACAATGGCCGTTATTCGCAATTTCAACTGAACAATTCGACGAAATTCCCGAGAAACGTGCAGTAAAATTCGCACTAATTGCAAATTCAGCGGAGCAAGCGTGGAGTGATGATTTAACAAGCTCAATGCATTTTTCCGTTAAGTTTCATGGCATGCGACGAGCATGTGCATATGCCCTTCGATTTGTTCGAAACTGCCGAGTTATCGCCATCAAGTGATATATATTATATGCAAGCATACCGCCACCTACTTTAGCTGATGAGATAGAGGCTGAAAATATATTTATCCGATCAATTCAAAAAGCCGTAGTTTCTGATGATTATGCATTTCTACAAAAAAAAAACAGGCTGTGGCCGGCAACAGCGTTTTAAAGAATCTCGCGCCATTTCTAGACGAGAACGGGCTGATTAGAGTTAGTGGTCGTTTAAAACGAGCTCACATCGAATACGACTCGAAGCATCAAATTTTGCTTCCTAAAAAACATCCCTACAATAAATCACTAATCCATTTTATTCATTATTTTAGGACTCTCCACGGTGGCCCTCATATTGATATGTGGATCGATATGTGGATTAGTCCAAGTAAGAAGTGTCGTACATAAATGTGTGTGGTGTTACCGCATGAAGCCAAAATTGATGAAGCAGATAATGGGTGACATACCAGAGGATCGTTTGGAATTTCGAAATACTCGCCCTTTTGCTATTGTAAGGTTATTAAGATCTACTCAGAGAATGCTACTAATTTCCAAGGAATGGCCAACCAACTCCGTGAAGTCAAAATGATGCTAAGTGAAGGATCGGCCATGATAAAACGTGCTTGTGATGATGATTTTATTGAATGGAGTTTTATTCCACCAAACTTCGGTGGGTTATGAGAAGCCTCAATTAAAATCGCTAAGCGACTCATTCGGAATGTAATAGGCTGTACTGAGGTTACGAATGATGAATTGCTCACAGTCATTAAGCAAGTTGCTGCTATTATAAATTCCAGGCCAATTACCCCTTTATCATCTGATCCCAATGATCTAGAACCGCTGACACCGGGGCATTTTCTGTATGACGGACCACCATCAGCGTTACCAGAGTTACCAAATAACGAGTTAAATGTTAATCGTGTTAAAATGTACGTTGTAGCACTGCAGCCTAGAACAAAATGGATGGTGAAGAGCAACAACATCGCAGTTGGAATTTTGGTTCTTCTTAAAGATGATTTGCAGTCTCCGCTAAAATGGTGCCTGGGGAGAATTATCAAGGTATATCCCGATAAAGACGCTCAGGATTAAAACGACCAAGGGAGAATTTGATAGAATATAGTCACCGGAGTAGCGGTTTTATCAATTGAATCAATTTTTTCGTAATTGAACTTTGGCAGTTCAATGCGGGGGAGTATCTTAATGAGAGAGAGAATTAAGAATGTATTTTTTTTGGTTACAGTTACTTTCATAAATATTTTTTATTTTTGTTTTATCGAGTCAGTTAGCTCTCAAATCTTGTATGCAAAATGATTAAAATAAAACCATTATATCATAAGTCATTGTGTGAAAATAAATCGATTTTTTGATATTAAAAAGGGCCGTGTTATTTTTGCGAATCTTGATAATTTCACTAGAAGGTTAGTGGTTCCTTATTAAAAACCAACAAAACGTTTATTTTATTTCATCTTCTTAGTTGACAGCGATTAATGCGTTCGTTAAAATAACTAAAATTGCATTAGTTAAAAGAATGGGAGATAATATTTTTAGCAATACTATAGAACTACAGATGGCATTAATTAATAATTATATAATTCAAATAATATCCGTTAATTCAAATAATGTCCGTTGGTTTATCTCCATTACGGTGACCGTAACAATTCCTGCAATTAATATTTACTTAATACCAATGTAGCCTTCTTGTATATGTATTCTTGTTAAAGGTATGTAGAAAATTTTTAAGTAAACGTTTTATAAAATTTTTGTTTTTTTCGTTGAAAAGCTTAAAGGTAAAAAATACCATTTTTACTATGGGTTCCTATGGAAATCAGTAAAAAGTTATACCACTAATAAGCTTCTAAAAAATACGCCATAATGATTATGGCTCTATAATCTAGAAGACTCTGATTAAACCCGTATTGTTGTTGCAATCATTAGTTGACATACAAGATGTTTCCATTTCATATAATTTTATTCATGAGTCTGTAGATTGAACAAACTACAGTTCATCCAAAAATGGAATTAATAAATTACTTTAGATGAATTGATTTTAGTTAAATTGTTTTAGACCAAAAGAATCCCAATTAAAATCTACTAACATAATAATTATTCTGAAAGATGATTTCTCTAGTCATTAAATCTTAACAGCAAAGAGAGATGCATGGAAGACAGGTTTTAGCACCGTGCGATTCTGCGAAAATAGTAGATTTAAAATGTTAGTAAATATGGCTTTCAATATTTACATTCTATACGAATTAGGGCGAGGTACCCGGCCAAGTAATTCATCATCATCTGTTATAAAAAAGTTGTAGTTATTTTTTCAAATATTTTTAGAAACTTCGTCGGTTACAAAAGTCGGCAAATGATTGCAATTATTTTTGTCTCGTTCATTTTGGATATAACCAAAATTATTGGTACCATATCGAGCTCATAAAATGACAGATTTATATGTATGTTCAGGAGGCACAAAAGTAAACATAAATTTACTTTGGGCTGGTTGGGCTGGAGGACTGAATGTAAAGTTTCGGCCAGATAAAAGCTTTAAGAAAATGACGCAAGACATTGCTGCCCAATTTCTGACAATTTTTAGCATATTTGACGATCTGATGCCTTACCTACTGCTAGAAACGTCTCGCATTGACATTTTTCTTACGTTCCACTACAATATCTTCCGATTCTTATAAAATTAGCTTTGTGAAAATGACGTAAATACCTGTATATTTCATATATGTTTAAGAAATATATTTTAGTTTTTGAGCTTTAAAATAAACAGAGAAAATTAGAAATGAACCTTGAAGATTCTGCTATTAGGCAAAGGCATCTAGTTAATATTAATTGGCGTTAAAAAACTAAAGCTGCTTAAGGATGCGTCCTAAAAATCGATTCCTAATTGTTAGCTTTGGGTGAGAAGTATAGATTTGCAATAAACTTCAGCCTTCAGTGAGTACAATTTTCCATCTGGTCTATTTTTTCTATCTTCTGTAAGAGTCGATTTTCCTATATTTATAATCGTCAATTGATTTATCGAAATTTTTGTCGAGATTCGCATAAATTTATTGTGTTTGCCAAACTAATCGTATTAAATTAATTAAAGGGACACTCTACTATTCTCAAAATCGGTCATTTCACTATTTGATTCAGATTAGGTGTTATTTCCATACTTACCAAGCCATGTTGAAGTTAAAGGCTCCAAAAAAGATTAATAAACACGAATTTTAGTAAAAAAATTAATAATTTATTGTAATCTAACGAAAGTTACAATTTCATCGATCAAAAAAAAAAAAAAAAAATTAAAATTGATTTATGTAACATTTTAAAATTTTCTACAACATATAATAACAAACAAACCGCTCCCACCACAACCTTAATAATGATGGCCTCCACTCTTGAAGCCATGATGATTGTGACCATCACTGCCACCAGATTTGCCATAATCATCGATCTCATCATGGAATGTATCGTAACCGTGTTTTTTATCGTAACCATGATCATCTTTATCGTAGCTACCTTTGGCGAAACCTCCTTTCTTGCCGCCATGATCATGTTTATATGCCGAATCATGATGCCCGCCCTTAACTCCTTTACCACTGTCGCCCTTGTGATAGTGATGATCGGATCCGTGTTTATTAAAGTGCCCCTTGTGATCTACATCATCGTAGAAGGTATGATCCTTTTTGTATTCGTCCTTGTGGAATACATTATGATAACCGGTAGTTTTTGATCCTTTTTTGTGATGTTTCTTTTCACCGAATTTTCCACCCTTGCTGCCACCTTCACCCTCATGATGTTCTTCATGATGTTCACCATCCTCATTGTGATGTGAGTTTTTACCACCATCCTCTTCGTAATTACCTTCATGACTCTCTTTGGCATAATCACCTTTCTCGCCCTTCTCATATTTATGATCCTTATCATAATGTTTCTTCCCCGTCTCGCCATGTTTTTTATGATGCTCGTCACCATATTCAGAACCGGCACCTTCTTCATAATGTTTATCATGTCCATCATGATGATGAGCAATGCTGTAACTATTATGGCTGGCTTTTGGTCCACTGTCAACAACAGCAGGATGATTTACACTTATGGTCGATTTATCCACTAATGGTAATGCATGATGATGAGCATTTAAATTGTAGTTGTTTAAACTGCCACCGACTAATTGATAGTGTTGTGGTTTTGGTGTTTTATATCCGGCTCTAGCACCAAAATCACTACCACCAAGTTTATCAACGACATGACTGATGGCGTAACTGTGTGCACCAATATCTCCAACGCCACCACTACTCGACTGATATGGAATTGGTTTAAGTTGTTTTGGTAATTTTAACTCAGCCAAATTACCATGGTAAAACACTTTGGTTGGCCCATCATTAGCCTTATGATAATAATATCCACTAGCACTGCTGTCCATATCTTGACTTGTAAGTCTTTTTAACACAACATTATTATTAAGATTTTTTTTGTCACTCAAACTATTGTCGATTAGCATTGCGAGCAGCAACACAAACACACCACTTTTATATTTCTTCATTGTTTTTTTTTGGGGGGGAAATGCTCTTAAAATTATTTTTATTATTTTATATGATTGAGTCGATTTAATGATTGAAACACGAATGATAAATTGTCCAGTAATTACTGTGGTTTATATAAGAAAATAAATTGGTGTGTTGCTTGCGAAAGAGCGAGATATAAAGTGGTAGTGAAAAGCCAAAGAACTATACACACAACTAACTACAAAAAATAACGAAAGATAATTGTAACAATATAAAATAACACGCAGTATCTTAAGAATTTATTTTTTGCTTACCACCAAGAAATTTTTTTTTTATCTTTCGAGTTTCTAATGGTATGGACTTCTTTTACATTAAATAAGTATTAGTGTGGTTAAGCTAAAAGAAAAACACAGTTGAATATTGACACATATACATACCTTCACGAAAGTTTTTTTTTTTTTTTATGGATTTAGAAAACGCGTTTTTTGTTGTCTTCACATATAAATTGATTTGTTGCAGAAGAACTAAACGCTGGTTAAATGAACTATGGTTGGATGGATTGAATAGCGAAATTTTATGAAATTGAGTGTTTTAATAATAATACTTATGTATATTAAGTGAATTGGTTTATTTTTTAATGAACCATTTATGTAACCATTTTGCTTCTATACTACTAATTGTTTTATTCTTGAATCTCTCTTTAACGGAAACCAACACAGTATGTGTGCAAATCTTCCAAACAAACGTTGTTATATATTTTTGCATAAGCCTATTAATAGTGTGCGCTGTAGTATACACAGCTCAAGTATTAATCGGCTTTAAAAATTAATTTTTTTTAAATCAAGTGAATTAACCTTACTAACAATAATAATCAAAGCTTTTTTAAAAAAATGGGCTTCAAAGATGCCCTAAAACGGAAAAAATATTTTTTTTGTTTTGAAGTCGGTGCCAAAATAGTAGAAACAAAATTAAATCAATTTATAAAATTTTTTTAACTGTTCAAACTACATAAAAACAACCTAATACAACCTAATGCAATTAAATTTCAAATTTATCCATGGCGAATCAATATTTCTTTTAGGTCCAAATCGACAAAGGCGACTACAACTTTTAGTTGCAGTTACAGTTTTTTCCGAATTGAATTCAGAAATCCATATTTTAGACGTGATTAAAACAGCGAATTTAATTGAGATTTTAATGGAATTTTTAAATTCTGCAAACATGTATAAATACCTTAATGTTTATGTTTATATCCAACAATTGTAGTAAATTTTCTACATTACTTTGAATAACACAAAACATACAGGTCCAAATCGACAGACGCAACTGAAATCGCAACTGCGACTAAAGTGTCTGTTTTGGTATTTTTAAACCATATTAAAACGTCAATTTTAAGTATAAATTTAATTTGTAGTTACGATTATAGTCGGTTAACGTGAAGTTTATGACAAATGACAAAATATGTGATTGTATTAGTAAAAGTGTAACGCTATACAAAAAAACCTTACAACAGTTTCAACCCATAGTTAAAATAACTGAGGATTTAAGAACCATTGACAAGCAACCGTACAGATAGTTGCGCAGATCTGGGTATGCCAACATATTGTATGTACCTTTAGGGATGTTTTGGGTCATATGAAATAATTGCGCGACCCGTCAAACGGTTTTTATGAATTTTTCAAACTGCTCTACTAAAAAAATGTGGTGGCGTGCGTTTGACGGCAATTAACAGGTAATCGCAGAGATGGCTACGCGTATCTGAGTATGCCATCGTATTGTATGTACCATTAGGGATGTTTTGGGTCATACAAAATATTTACGCGACCCGTCAAACGGTTTTTATGAATTTTTCAAAATGTCTCTACTCAAAAGAAAGGTGAATGTGTGCGTTTGGCGGCCATTGACACGCAATCGTAGAGATGGCTACGCGTATTCATAAAAACGTAAATTTCATAAAAACCGTTTGACGGGTCGCGCAAATATTTCATATGACCCAAAACATTCCTAGAGTACATACAATACGATGGCATACTCAGATACGCGTAGCCATTTCTACGGTTGCCTGTAAATGGCCATCAATCGTTCACTTTCACCTTTTTTTTTAAATATAGCAATTTTGGAAATTTCATTCGTTCAAAGCGGCGTGAAAATATTTTTTTTTATGCAAACCATCTCTACATGCACATGCACTGTGAAGGCATATACTGGTCTGCGTTACCATTTCCAAAAATGGTTTTAGTTTTTGTAATTTGTTTTATTCGGCTTTTGTTAGGTTTTACATTTACTAACACTAACGCGTTTTTATATTTTGTCAAAATTTTTTGTCATAAACTTCACACTACCTTATAGTCGAGGATATCGATGACTAAAACAGTTCTTACACTTACCAAATAGATTGCTGTGGTTTTTTATTTATATTTACATATTAGCAGCATTTAAAAATTCCATTAAAATCTCAACTAAATTCGCTGTTTTAATGAAGTTTAATAGAATTGAATTTTTGTTATTTGGTCGTAGCTACCTGAAGAATAAACCGAACTTTTAATTCGAAACCAAACTACCACATAGAAAACTTAAGGAAGGTTTTCATTTTTTGGGGTCAATATGCTTTATATGACTCTTGGGTTAAAGTGCAGGGGGATTTTGATATTTCTACTATAAATGAATGGCCATGTTGTGAATGCCATTATTGTTAATATTTTTTGTCTATAAAAAGCCGAAAGAATCTTATTTATTTTAATACAGACAAACTTCTCTTTCTATTTTTTGTGTGGGCACACAGAAGTCAATATAATTCGCTAGGTCAGTACGTTCTTGCCTTATACTTAATGTATGAAGTTAGTATTGTATTTTGTAGTTTGGTCGTAGATACCTAGGGAGGGAGTAGACGAACTTTTGTTCGTGTGAACTTTTCAGTACGCAAACCAAACTACCACATAGAAAACTGAAGGAATGTTTTCATTTTTTTGTTCTCATGTTTTTTCTCGACTGTTTTGGTAGATATATTATAAATTATTGGCCTCTTCATTTTTTCTGATTAACAAGTTGAAAAATGTTGTAAATGCCATTATTGTTAATATATTTTTTCTAAAAAGAGCACAGAATCTTATTGATTTTAACACACAGACAAACTTATCTTTCTATTATTTGTGTGGGCATAAAACACACAGAAATGAGGGTATTCCTTGAGTTTTTGATGTAATGAATATAATTCGCTATATCAATGCATTCTTACAATTGTATTTTTATAGTTTGGTCGTAGCTACCTGGAGAGTAAACCGAACTTTTCAGTATGAAACCAAACTATCAAAATTTGGAACTCAAGGAGGGATCTCATTTTTTTTGTAAGGTTAAAATACATTTTGTATAACCCTTGGGGTAAAGTACGGGGAGATTGATATTTCTACTTTTTTTAATAGATATATTATTAATAATTGGCCTCTTTACTTTTCTGATTAACCAATAGAAAATGTTGTGAATGCCATTATTGTTAATATATTTTGTCTATAAAAAGCCGAAAAAATCTTATTGAATCATTATTGTTATTGCTTACTATCTTTCCGTGTATCGTCGTAGGTGTAGTTTGTTAAAAATTGAACCCCTCGCTCTTCACTCGCAGAACCGAAACATCAGCAACTTTTGTTCGTAAACCCTAGTATCAAAAATGGATAGTGCTGATAATCGGCAGCTTTTTGACATTTATCCTCCAGCTCGTGAGTTACGCGCTAGATATTTTCATATTAAATTGCCGGTTTGATTTCGTACTGAAAAGTTTAATCTACTCATCAGGTAGCTACGACTAAAGATTGCAATTTCCCGAGAAATTTCATTTCCCAAAAAATCGAGAATTTAGTTTCACGACGAATTTCATTTCTCGAGAATTCGAGAGTTTTGAAATTTTTTCGCGAGTAATCTCTGGAAATCTCGAGAACTTTTATATTTTTAAATTACTAAAATTTTATCAAAAAAATACTTTTATTGCATTGATTTATTTCAAGTTTCCTGACGAAGAAACTTTTCTTTAATTTTTAGTTGAAGTACATGCCGAAGAGTGCTGAGAGCATTTTTATTGCACTGACGCTTTTGATAAATTCACAATATTTCGAAATTCACAAAAATTTCAAAATTATGATCCAAAACCCTCTCTATATTATTTGAAGGGTATTCGGCAGATGTGAGGCATCCACACCCTTGACTGATGGAACTTCGACAAATTTGACAAGCCAATAAAAACCGCAGTTTGCACTAGGGTTTACAGCCGTGAAGATTTGAAAAATTATACATTTAAAATATCGATATCAAGATATGTATATTCAGCAATATAGCATCGCCAATTGTAATAATAACTGATGAAATGAATTTTGTGGAGGTAGTTCGGAAATTTTTTGTTTGTTATTGATGGCGGACCTACGTAGTTAGCATGGAAAATAAGTGGTAGGCTGCGAGTCCAATACTCTCTATAGGGTTAGCACCTAAACGACCTTGTTCAGATAATCAGCACCGACACGACTTTATTTACGAGATAAATACATGATAGCGAATTCATTTTTTCATTAATTCGACTTTGATTTGAATACATTAGTATCGACTAAACATTTATTTATTTTTATTTATTTATTTATTTACTATTAACTTCTAAATTTTACGACACCCCATTTTGAGCATGAGCTCATTCACAATAAGGTGTCAATACAAAATAACGTTGGCAAGATAATATTAACATATCCTCGCATAACCCAGCTGAGTTCACATCATAGCGGCGTAATTTCTCGGCAATAGTGTTACTTCCAATCGTTGGAGATCGTCCACATGGCACCACATGTCCGTTGATTTGAGGAACATTCGGCATAATTCGCATACATATTTTGAATTATCTGCAATATTTACTAGTAAATTTGATTTTTGAAGAAAAATTATAAAAAAACGTCCGACTGACTCGAAAGTCGGAGCCTACCCAACTCAAACATGAACTTACAAGGAAAATTATTTCTTAATCTAATGATGTCCGATTAAGGTTTTATCGAATTTTTATTTGTAAGATGTTGGTGAAAAATAAAATGAGATTTTGTTCAAATCGATATTTGATTGTTTTAAATTAACCGATTAATCGGGATTTGTGAATTTGATTTTTGTTTTGATGGCTATTTAAGCATATTTCAACAAAATTCTTATTTTACGAGTATACTTGAAAGTTTGTAATAGAACTGAGATGATCCAAATTCATCTTCCCATCTGCGATTGGATACAATAAAGCAAATACCATTAAGTGAACTATACGCGGTTGTCGAAATCGGCCACTAACCTAAACTCAGTTAAGGAAAATAAATTTCCAAACTTCCAAAGAATACAAGTTACTGGCATTTGCATGTCAATCGAACACTTACAATAAATAAGTTAAACAAAGCCCCAAAATCAGACTGGAGACAAAATAAAAATTGAAAATATCAAAGAGTTTTAAAGAGAATATGGCCGGCGACAATGGACGGCGATGAATAATTGTAAAATTTTGAGGAAATGTAAATCTGGATTTAACATTGATTGGTCAACGTTAGCCGACGTTTTTTGTAACAGTTTTGTTGATGCGTGTTAATGGACCATCAAATTCTCTGGAAAGCATTCAACACAAATATGTAGTTACGTCTAAATTTCGTCTGGGATCCGGGTGACAGTAGAAAGACTTGCAGATTGAGAGACACTTTTAGTTAAATTATTATTAGTTAAAATAAAATTGAAATCTCTTTTGATGTTGTTTGCGTTTGGACAAATTCTCCACGAGAAAAGCGGATAGTAAAATTTAGCTGATTATTCAAATGGATTTAAACTAGGAATTAGGATCGGGAAAAATTGGAATTAAACTCGAAGAAATTTGCTAAAATTCTGATTCTGGGGTTCCGCGTCGAATTGTGACATTCCGTGTTTATTTTGCGGTTTATTGTTTTCCATTCAAAATTAAGTTTCCATTTTCCAGAATTTCATACGAGCGTGAAAATTTAAATCAGCACAATATTATATGTTTCGGGGTTTTTTCATTTTTTTATCTATGCAATCGTTTCTGAGGTTCAAGGCCCAACTCCTTCGTAGTTATTTTTACCGATCTACTTTACGCCGTAGTAGCCAAATCGAGGACGTACGGCTATAGACCCGTTTTTGTTTAAACCACCTGCACATTGCATTGCTTCATGCCAGCCTATATTGCTGACATGAAAGGTGGATCGGCCCATGGATTTTGCACTCTCAATAATGGGCCATAGTTGTGTTCATCGTCATCACCAATCGTAATCAGATGATGAAAATCCCTTTTGCATCCCGCCCCTATAGGGATTCGAACCCGGTACCGCTCGATCCAACCGCCGCAGCTTTAACCATTGCGCCATTTGGTCGGTGTTTCCTACGCAAAAAAAAATGGAACTAAACTCGGAAAATTATGTAATTAAACTCAAAACTAACTTTTTTTTACAAGTTTAATTCCATGTTTTTATGAATATTTCCAGACTATCCACTTTTCCTGCAAATTAAAGTCAATCAAACACCACATAAATTTTGCAACTTTAATTCCATTTTATTTACGAGTTTAATTCCAGCGAGGCATGCTTCTCTCGCTTGGATCCGATGGGGACACCTTACCGGAATCTGAACGAAGGGTGGCTGGAGATAGCAATCAAGGCAACGAAACGATAACTACGGGGGGTGAAACGGCGGATACCACCGGTCCCCCAGGGGAAGGTAGCATTAGTCTTAATCAGGGAATGCATTGAGAGGTAAGTGAGATCATGCACGATGATTAACGTTGTGCAGATTAATCTTCACCATACGAAGGCTGCCTCAGCGGCTCTCGTTCTCAGACTGACTAGATCAGGAGAGGATAGGAAACAAGTGTTAATCCAGGAACCTTGGATTAACAAAAACAGGATCTGTGGCCTTAAGATGAAAGGGTATACAATTTTGTACTCACGCAACTCTGAGAAGATCAGATCTTGCATCTAAGTGAAAAATATTTTAAAAATTGTTCTACTTTCTCAATACAGTAGTGGTGACGTTACTGCGATCCGTGTGGAGGATGGCAGAGATAAGTTCTGGCTGGTCTCAGCCTATATGGATCGGGAGAAGGAGATCCCGCCGGATAATCTGAGGGACCTGATCCGAGTAGCAAGGCAAAGCAGGATTGGTGTGGTAAATGCGCATCACAAAATTTGGGGGAGCACTGATATTAATGAGAGGGGTGAGTTATTTTTTGATTATTTATTAAACGCTAACCTTTCGTCTGTAATGTTGGAAAGAACTAACATTTATCGTTTAGAAATCGGCAGGAGGTTCTAGACGTGACCTTCGCTTCGGATACTATTTTTTAGTTGATTAGGGATGGAGAGTGGCGAAGGAGCACTCATTCTCTGATCACCAATATATAACATATAACCTAAACATTCACTCGGTTACCCAGAAGCCCTTCAGGAATCCTAGAAGGACAAACTGGAAGAAATATGGAGAGGTGTTGGAGGAGTTATTGCCGCCAGAGGTCCCTGGACTGCATGGTGGACATTGTCACAAAAGCCTGCAATCTTTCCCTTAAAGCTGCTTGCCCCCTTATAAAGCCAAGGGGGAGGCAGAAACTGACATGGTGGTCCATAGAGTTGGGGACCTGAGGCATATACATCTATCATCCTTTCTGTTAAAAACCTTGGAAAGGTTGGTAGATGTTTTTATTCGATCAAAAATTGATCCCAAGAATTGGGCAATGTCGCAGCATGCGTACTGTAAGGGAAAGTCGGTGGACACAGCTCTGTACGATCTAGTATGCACGATTGAGAAGTCAATTTACTCGCAAGAGTTTTGTATGGTAGCATTTCTCAATATTGAGGAGGGTGCTTTTAATAATGTAAAAACGGAGGCGATCATGGAAGGATTGTCATTTTTGAAGGTGGACTACCCTATAAGTAGGTTGATAAATCAGATGCTGGTAATCAGGATTATTACCTCGGAGCTGGGAGAGTCCAAGATTAGAAGACGGGTGGTTAGAGGAACCCCGCAAGAAGGTGTAATGTCCCCCATTCTTTGGAGTGTAGTGATTAATGGATTGCTGTTGGAACTGGAGAGAGAGGGGATAGGGGTTGTAGCATATGCTGATGATATAGCGATAGCTGTCTCAGGCAAATATCTAGGTTCGATTAGGGATGTTATGTAGAATGCACCCCTGATAGCTAGTTACGAAATGTGCCAGCAAGTGTGGATTGGGGTTCAACCCTTCCAAGACCGAGCTGGTACTATTTACTAGGAAATATAAAATTCCGGTAGTTAGCCCTTCTATCGTAAACGGCATTAGACTGGTTTTTGCTGACAGAGCGAGATTTTTGGGCATAATCTTTGATAGTAAGCTCAGCTGGAAGCCTAACACTTTGTAAAAGGTAAATAAGGATAATGTAGCCATATATTCGTGTAGAAACGCCATAGGTAAGAGATGGAGTTTGAAATCGAAGCTGGTACACTGGCTCTATACCGCCGTGGTAAGATATGTGCTAATATACGGGGTGGGCATTTGGTGGAGAGCTCTGGATAAGGTAACATATAGAGGTATAATGGAGAGGGTGCAAAGAACGGTCTGTATGCTTATAAGCGGGGCACTTAGGACAACACCTACACGCGCTTTAGAGGTTATGTTCTACCTTATTCCAATCGACCTTCATGATAAACAGATGGCAGCCAACGTGGCTACGAGACTCTCGGCTGTCTCCCAGTGGAAGTGTCTTCAGGTGGGACATTCGACGATAGTTACATAGATTGTTATAGGGGAAGAACTGGCGAATCGAGATTATATTAAACCAACGTTGTGCTTCGATAAAGGTTTCCGGACATCTGTCCTTGAAGGGAATCCTGGAGAAACGGATCAATACTGGAAAACGAGGCAGTGTAATTTTTCACGGACGGCTCGAAGCTAGACGATAAGGTAGGAGCCGGAGTCTTCTGTGAAAAGCTTAATGTTAATATTTCTGTTCGCTCCCTGACTACTGCAGCGTGTACCAGGCTAAAGTGGTGGCGATCGGGGAAGTCATGACATGATTGAAGCATAATGTGGTATCCGTGAGGGATATCGCAATTTATGTGGACAGTCAGGCGGCTCCAGAGTAGCAAAGCAGGTTTGGCCAAAACTGGACTTGTGGCGCTCGAAGGTATTAGTATCCCTGGGAAAACGAGAGTTAGGATGGATTGTAGGGATACTGACAGGTCACTGCCTTTCTGGGGAACATGCGAGAAGGCTGGGTATACAGACGAATGACTTTTGTAGAAGTTGCATGGACGAAGAGGAGGAGGAGACTTTGGATCACTTCCTATGCTCATGTCCGGCGCTATCATACAGAAGGCATAAGTACTTAGATGTGTACGGTATGGACAGCCTTTCGGAACTCGCGGACTGTGGAGTGCGAAATATTTTACACTACATAAGAAACTCTGGATGGTTTCAACGAGAGTAATGGGGAGATAGGATCCTGTGGTATCCCAATGGGCCACTGCTGGTCCTAAGTGTGCAATAGCACCCACTCAAACCTAACCTAACCTAACCTTAATTCCGGCGACTTTATTTCGGGGATCCTCTAGTTATACGTAACGATTAAGAATTAAAAAAAGTTACATTGTCCTTTATCACTCCCCTTCAATATAATAGGGTCAGCGACGGACATCGAACACTGTATAAAGCTTGTGTTACTACAATTGGTTTTGTAGAAAATGTTTAATTGCAATTCAAATAAAATTATGTTTTTTTAAATTCTCGTTTATAAAAACACTATTTCTCGAGACGAGAAACAAGAATTCCCGAAAGTAATGAAAACAATTTCTCGAGACACGAGATTTCAAATTTCGTATAAAGTCTCGAGACGAGAATTCTCAAGAAAGGAATTCCCGATCTCAATCTCTAGCGAACAGACGAGCTACGACCAAACTTCAAAAATACAAATCGAACTTTATACGTTATATATAAGTAAGACCGTACTGACTTAGCGAATTATTATATTCGCCAAAAATAAAAAACTCAAGGAAAATTTCTATTTTTTGTTTGTATTCTACAGCCTACAATATTGTTTCAGAAATTTTGAAAATTTGTCTGTTTTTTAACAATATGATTTTTTCGGCTTTGTTTATAGACAAATATATTATTTTTAATAGCATTCAAAGTTCTTCATAGCCAGTGAAATAAAGAAGCCATCTACTCATAACATATCTACTCTAACAAAAATATAGAAGTATCATCTCCCCATAAACCCTTTAAAAAAAACCAAGAACTTTCCTTAAGTTTTTGCTTTGTTAGCTTGGTTTCGTACTGAAAAGTTTGATCTACTCATCAGGTAGCTACGATTCTATTATCATATTTTTTTCTCTTCTTACGCTTTGATGAATAAAACGGACAGTAGTATTACAGGATTTGCACTTCAAACAAAACCTTTCGGAAATTCACCATTTATCCATAAAATAGCTGTTGCAACATGCAGTCGGTTGATGTTATGTTTATACTGATGGATGAAGAATCGGTTTCCGAAGAAAACGAAAAATTGCTAATTGTTCATTTTTAGACCGGTTAATCGATTAATCATATACATGATACGGTACTTTAGATGAATTTCTTAAATATGATCGATTAGGATGTAACATGGCTATTTCTTAACCGATTTTCGATTTGACTCACAGTACACATACCTCAACAGCTGCCTGGTACACAGAAAAATCAACTGACTATAATTTGTTTATAAAATTGACGGTTAAGTTTTTGTGAATCTTGTAGCTGTTGAGGTTTCTCGTATATTGACATATTTACTATACATCTGCCGGGAAGTTAAAATCACAATCAAAAGAAAATATAAAAAGTGGGTGACGGCATGCGCAGCATTATTGGAAATTCGAATGGGAGTATAGCGTCCTGGAATTAGAAAAATCATTTTAGAATCTCCCTTTTGTAGTGCTTGTCGAATTTCATCATAAACAGTTAAGGAATAGCCAAATTCTAAACCAACAATAAAATCGATATCGTCAATTAGTTCGGTCTAAAAAGACCAAAGTATTGAAATCATGTCAAAAGTGACGAAAAATTTGGTTGGTCCAAAACCACTTTTCTCGACGTTTTGAAAGTCCCTGAGTTTGAAAATGCAAAAAAGATGTCCGTCCGCCTGTCTGGATGTCTATCTGGATGTCTGTGTGTCTGGATGTCTGGACCCATGGTATCTCGAGAACGGCTTGTCCGATTTGGATTTTTTTTCGCCAATCTGTTTCTGTTTGGAGACTGTACGTCAAGGGGGTGGGGTACCTGCCATACGAATTGACCCAAAATACCTGCTTTTATAAATATTTACGATTTTTTTATATATGCTAGTTTAATTATTAAATTGGGCATTGAATTTGGAATTGATTTGAAGGTTAAGTTAGGGGTCAATTTGCGGGTTGAATTGAAGTTGAGTTGGAGTTGAGTTGGGGTTGCATTAGGATGTAGTGAGTAGATAACAAATTATTTATATGATGGAACTTGCCCTTTTCCCAACCGATTATGATGAAATTCGACATGTGTAATGAAAAAGAGAATCTAAAATGAGTTTTGGATAAAATTTTGGAATATGGCCAAGTAGGATGGAACTTGGCTATTCATTAACCGGGTATCATCAAATTTGACATGTGCGTTGTAAATGGGATTCTAAAATGATTTTTGGTTAAAGTTCTGGAATATGGTCAGTTACACGGTTAGAAATATCAGTATAATTTTGTATACTACTTTCGGTATAAAGTTCTAGAATACGATTTTTCGTTTTATATTGGATTCATGTACGCCTGTTACTGAATCTTTTGACCTGTTTGGCTGTTGTTGTAAATAAAATATAATTAAATATATGTTGGTTAAAATAGAAATCAGTACTGTCAAAACTTTCATACCAACTTTATGACACAGGTGACAGGTGAATGCTATCCCCATTTAAAACACCAAAGACCGAAGTTCTGATCACCTAGTGAGGTTTCAGCCCTTTATATTTTTTGAATTAAATTTTCTTATTTATAAATTGAATTTGGTTATTTTTATCATTTTAAATATTTATTTCTAATAAAAATTATATTTTAATATTGCTTGTGTAACTGAAAGTATCAAATCAAAATTTATTTCTTCTGACTGCAAGAACTGAAAAAAAAAATTTCGTGATAAATGAGTGCATTTCATGGCAAACGCGATAAAACAAATCATGATGTTTTTTATCATTTTTGCCCGATTGAACACAAGGCCTAATTGGCCATATTCCAAAAATCCATCTAACGATGATTCATATTTCTGCAATCGCTCTGTAGTATTGGGAGCAAGAGCGAAATTTTTTATAAACAGCGATAAAAGAACGAAAAATTTAAACCTATATAGGAATTCCTGCAGTTTAGTAAAATTAACCAAACTAGAGTTTCTGTCAGTTGTTTTACCCCTTCAACGATTATTTTAAATAATTTCAATAAATTTCAAATAAAAATAATCAATTAACATGTAGAGGGTTTTCAAAAGCACACTAAATTTTTATTTTAGTATAAATTGTTCATACTAAATTTGGACGGAATCCCTATATGTAGAGAGTTTAATACAGGATGGCAATTAACCCTTCGCTCTTCATTTTTTTTCCAAGAGCCATAATTAAAATTAAATTAAAATTTTCTCTTTAGAAAACCTGATTGATTTGTTAGCGAACTAGGATGGAATTTGGCTATTCCGTAACCGCCATTTTCATAAAACTTGACATGTGCGTTCGAAATGGGATTCTAAAATTATTTTTGGATGAATTTCTGAAAAATGGCCAAGCGGAATGGAACTTGGTTATTCCGTAAACGATTTTCGTGAAATTTGGCATGCGCGATAATGGGACTCTAAAATCATTTTTGGATACAATTCTGGAATATGGCCAAGTACGATGGAACTTGCCTATTTTTTAATTGTGATGCAATTCGACATGTGCGTTGGAAATGGGAATTAGTCAAGTTCCATCCTTCTTGGTCATAGCATTATTTAATTCACTTTTTTAAGCTGTATGTTATAATAAAGTAATTTTCTTTGGTTTTTTAGCTTAATATTTCATTTTTGTATTAAATATTTAATAAAAACCCGACATTTCGACGGTACATTCCGTCATTTTCAAGGGTACTGAGTAAAAATTGTACCCTTGAGAATGACGGAATGTACCGTCGGGTTTTTAATAAATAATTAATACAAAAATGAAATATTAAGCTAAAAAACCAAAGACAATTATTTTACCATAGCATTATCCACAAAAAAACATTATAGAATCTCATTTACAACGCCCATGCCCAATTTCATCATAATCAGTTAAGGAATAATTAAGTTCTATCCAAGGTTCTATCCCACTTGGCCATATTTCATAGCTTTATCCAAAAATCTTTTTAGAATCCCATTGCCAACATAAATGTCAAATTACTATAAACCCCGTTAAGAAATAGTCAAGTTCCATCCTAAATGGCCATATTCCAGAACTTCACCAAAAAATTATGTTGGTATCCCATTTCCAGCGCACATGTCAAATTTCCTCATAATCGGTTGAGAAATAGGCAGGTTTCATCCTACTTGGCCATTCTCCAGAGCTTCATCTAAAAATCATTTTCGAATTCCATTTCAAACGCATATGTCGAATTTCGTCATAATCGATTCAGGAATAGCCAAGTTCCATCCTACTTGTCTATATTCCAGAACTTTATCCGAAAATCATTTTAGAATCACCCCATTCAGGGGTGGCTCTACCATATAGGCGAACTAGGCGGCCGCCCCCATTTTTTATTCTGTTTATCACTGATGTGGTATGTTGTCTGAAGCCTATTTAACTTCACCTCTTGGTTTTCTGATTAGAAGTCGATTTTAAATTTTTCTAAGTGCAAGGTAATGTGCATTAGTCGCCAATAAGTACCCTCCCCTCCAATCTAGATTATTTTTTTTTTTAATTTTTTTTTATAAATTTAAGTATTTTATTAATAATTTAGTTTAAGTTGCTTCCAGCATAAAAACCTCTTAAATTTTTTCAAACAATTTCCACCTCATGCTTACATACAATAAAATGTACAGGAAGAGGTGAAATAATATTAAAAATTAACAATAATAATAACGTTAATAAAAATAAATTAAAAAACTATTTATTGAATTCGCATCAATCACGCCACTCCAAAAATTTTAACTCAACTAATTTTGGGGAGCGTAACCTCTTAATTTTTAATGAAATTGAATTCCAAAGGGAAATTCCCCTAATTAGGTGGAAGTTAGAGGAACAAAACCTTCTAAACAGCAATTTCCTATAAAGATATCCTATTACTTTATACAAGCAACTAAGCATGCCAAAGACCCTCTTACTAATACTAACTACATGGTTACCCGAAGCAAGAGTTTTATTAACTAAGCCTAAATCGCTAACAGTACTTGAATATTTAATTAACGAACCCTGCAGAAAAATACCAGGAAAAGACGAGGTATCTAACGATTTTTTTATAAATTATAATCGACTGAGATTTATTCACATTTAAAACCAGCCTATTAGAGACTGATAAACTAACGATATTAGGTAAATCTTGATTTATCGGAGAAATATTCCTAACAATGGGAACCTCCCTCTAAACGACTATTACTATCAATTTTGACGTCATCAGCGAAAATGTAAATGAACAATGATGAATAAAGGATTCTATGTCATTAATGTTCATAGAAAATAATAGGGGACTAAACTCTGAATCCTGAGGAACGCCGGAAGATACAGGAAGGAAATCACACAAAGTATTGTCGAAAAAGCCTGAGAATGATTAGAAAGATAGTTGAAAAACAGTTTGGCGGCGGAAACCGAAAATCTATATAATAGAATCAAAGGCTACAGGAAAAATGGAAGTTCTGTTCAATTCTCTATTACTCATATTACGCCTAATATCATCATATACATTTAATACCGCAGTAGAAGTTCTATGAAGTTGTCTAAGCCCAGATTGGAAGAAACTATCTCGAGTATATTGAAATTAAAGTCACCTGATTTGCATTTCATCGTACCTACAAGAGAAATAACTAAACAAACTTTCTAAGTATACAAGGGATTTTTTAAATTGAGCATACGACCCCTTACTAGTTTTTGGAGGGGTTATAAACGGAACCGAATAAAATTTTACGACCATTTATGAAAACGTTAACGAATAAAAACTCTAAATCCGAGACCAACAATTTTGAAATAGAAGAAGGTATGGTACTAATCTAGCCTTAATGTGATCACCTATCCAAACATACATAAACTACCATAATTAAGGGGAGGAACCGCCCTTACTTTCCTAAATATTTTAAAACCTTTGATGTACAAAGCTAACTAGGGATGTTTGGGTTTAAAAGATCTCAGAGAGACAAAGTCAACTGAAGCACCATTAAAAATGTGACGAATCTTGTCAATATTTGGGACCAGACTTTGCACGTTTAATAATGACCTACTAACATGGACTTAAGAACTAGATTTTAAGTGTTAAATGAAGTAATTAAAACAAAGCGTTCCTAGCTATACAAGCCGTCTGGTTAAAATTCGAACTTAATATATAAAATCCCCTTATTTACAAACACATCTTTATGTCATGACGTCATACCATTCGTTCAAGTTTTTTTTTTAGTGCCACCTACCAATGCCTACTAGATATACAAGCCTATGACTACAAGCAATTTTTACAAATTGAAACACATTAAGTCTCTCCGCTACGCGGCAGTATAATAAAGAAAAGATATTTTTTTGGTTTTTGCTTTGTCCGAAAACATTTTATTATTCATTTAGTTTTTTTAGTGCAGCCAATACCGTCTGGAATATACAGGCCTATGACTACAAACAGTGACGACACACTAAGTCTCCGCCGCTACGTGGCAGTGTAGTAAAGTAAAGATTTTTTGTTTTGTTTTGTGTATTGTTTTGTTTCATCTTTCATGTTAAAAATTAATTTTTCGTCCCCTTCTTTAATCTCTCTCTGCGGAAGGAAACAAAAAAAAATTTTTTTTATTTGGAGAACGAAATTCAAAATAATAAAATATTTCTTTCTCTCCTCGTATAAAAAACAAAGGGAAGGGAAGAGATAGGGAATGAATATGAAACAGCGACAGCGATCGATTTATTTCTTTTCTAAATAGAGGAAACAAAAATTTATTTATAAACAAGAAACAAATAAACAAAGGAGAGAAGCGAAAAATAAACAAAAAATCGAAATGATAAATTTTAAATTTGTTCGCTGAGTTTTTTTTTATTTAAGATTTAGTGCATTATATTACGTCAAAGGGAGATGCCACGCGTTTATTTTACGCTTTGATTTGTTTTCAAATCGAGTACATAAATTAATTTTTATTTGATTTAATTTATTTTCAATAATATTTCTAATATTTTATTATTAAAATACATAATACACTAGATTTAAAAAATCACATGGTATTCCTCTTTGATTAAAAAGTGCGAGTCTTCCTTCTTTGAAGCATTATGCTGCACTAAAAAAACTAAATGAATAATAAAATGTTTTCGGACAAAGCAAAAACCAAAAAAATATCTTTTCTTTATTATACTGCCGCGTAGCGGAGAGACTTAACGTGTTTCAATTTGTAAAACTTGCTTGTAGCAAAACCAACAAAAATGTTTATACAAGCCGTGCCATTCGCTCTTTACACCGATCCTCTCTCAGAAATTGTGCTCTATGAGTTGGTATTGGTATGTCACAAAACCAACAAAAATGTAAACAATATTTTGGCATTTGTGTTAGTTTTGTGTATATATATTTTCTGATTTATTTTATACATTACTAATACTAAGCCATAGGGTACAATTTTTATAGCTAAAGTGTTTGCTTGGCACGGCTTGTATAAACATTTTTGCTGGTTTTGCTTGTAGTCATAGGCTTGTATATCTAGTAGGCATTGGTGCAGCATAATGCTTCAAAGAAGGAAGACTCGCACTTTCTAATCAGAGAGGAATACCATGTGAATTTGATTTATTCATGTAAATTTAACTTTTTTAGATAAATCTAGTGTATTATGTATTTTAATAATAAAATATTAGAAATATTATTGAAAATAAATTAAATCAAATAAAAATTAATTTATGTACTCGATTTGAAAACAAATCAAAGCGTAAAATAAACGCGTGGCATCTCCCTTTGACGTAATATAATGCACTAAATCTTAAATCAAAAAAAAAACTCGGCGAACAAATTTAAAATTTATCATTTCGATTTTTTGTTTATTTTTCGCTTCTCTCCTTTGTTTAGTTGTTTCTTGTTTATAAATAAATTTTTGTTTCCTCTATTTAGAAAAGAAATAAATCGATCGCTGTCGCTGTTTCATATTCATTCCCTATCTCTTCCCTTCCCTTTGTTTTTTATAAGAGGAGAGAAAGAAATATTTTATTATTTTGAATTTCGTTCTCCAAATAAAAAAAATTTTTTTTTGTTTCCTTCCGCAGAGAGAGATTAAAGAAGGGGACGAAAAATGAATTTTTAACATGAAAGATGAAACAAAACAATACACAAAACAAAACAAAAAATCTTTACTTTACTACACTGCCACGTAGCGGCGGAGACTTAGTGTGTCGTCACTGTTTGTAGTCATAGGCCTGTAATTTCCAGACGGCATTGATTTACAATACTATTTTACATTTACATACAAAGAAAAAGTAAATTTGTACAATTTTATTTTTAATTATAATTAACAAATTACTAAATTTAAATTATTAGTCTTAAAATATGTTATACTAAAAGGTTTGATTTAAATATAAACCTAAAAATATTTTCTGTTACGAGTACTTTTGATTCTTAAAATTGTAATCAAAAATGATTAATTTTACATGGGTTCTTATGGGAAAACGTAAAATGTATACCCATTAAATTAAGCTTCTTAATTTAAAGGGTCGATGCTGATGGCTTGTATATCTAGGAGCTTTGAATTAAAATCAAAGTCAAAGCTTAAGCGTAAACACGACGTGGGCGTCATTGATAGGTAATACTTACAAATAAAGGTTAAGGAACTGAAAATCTAAATCGAAAAGAAACAAAAAAGGACCCAAAGTAACAAATACCAATAAACAATTAACAAAG
The DNA here is from genome assembly GCA_963556165.1 of Tipula helvola. Taxonomy (NCBI): domain Eukaryota; kingdom Metazoa; phylum Arthropoda; class Insecta; order Diptera; family Tipulidae; genus Tipula; species Tipula helvola. The sequence goes on from OY744481.1 coordinate 269,796,452, forward strand.
GAACAATAGTTAATCGCAGATCTCCAATTTATGTCTAAGGCTACTTCGAGACAAGGCCTCTAGTTTATCATCTTGATGGCAATGTTATGGAGAAAGTTATGTCAATTAAAGATTTAGATATTACGTTTACTCACAACTCGATGCTGGGGCTTGAGAAAAGTTTTGACTTCCATGATCAAGATTATGAACATAAATACGGTACCATCATTACGGTAGACATGTTTTATATTAATTATTTAGATCATATTAATGTGCCTGATTATATATATTCTTCCCGCGTATCGTGGTACGTGTAAGTGTAAGTTATTAAATATTGAACCGCTCTCCATTAGCAGAACCGCAATGTCAGTAACTTTTGTTCGTGACCGTTATTCTGCAGCTTTTTGACATTTATGCTCCAGCTCGTGAGTTTCGCGCTAGGTCTTTTAATATTAAGTTGCCGTTTCGTATTAATAATTTTGTGGCAAATGAGCCTGTATGTAATGCATCGGTTAACTTCAATAAAGTTCAGAGTTTAAAATGTGAATTCAGGTTTTGTGGAACTTCCTGACCAACACTGATACCCTTATAATCTTCCAGCACACTTGGTAGTTTTGACGTGTTTTCAGGGTTTACCCTTTTCTTGCCACTAACCTCCCAACGAACCTCCTAGCGAACATCTTTTTTTTTTGTCATAAATGACCCCTGAAAAAAGTGAGTACTTGTGTAACTGGAAGACGAGGTCCACCTCGCCACCGGCCAGTGACACGTTAAGGTTAGATTTAAAGCCGAGGGTCATCTATAGTACTCGGAGTTCACATGCTAAATGAAGTGATTTGCCAATCAGTCATTCATCCTGTACAACGTACACTATCCCACTTTGTATTAACGTGTTTTGTGAAGAATTTCACTATAAAATTTTAAACTTTCTGCTTCGCATGTAAATTACACTCACTTAGAAGCGATACCAATCAATTTTGATACCATAAAAAGGGCATGTAATCGACATAATAATTATGCAGTCGCCCTAAATAAGTTATTAACTTCGATCACTTTTATGCAATCTGGTAACACATTATTGAGACGAAAATTACGTGTCACTCAGTATTTCCTCAAATCACTGATTAAACAACGAATACTGTTGCATAATTTGTTTATGCATACGCGAGTACAGTAACAGTCGTCGATATGGAAATTAACAATGCGATTAACACGGCATAGAAAAATAAAATTTAAAGGTAAAAACCAAAATTTGTCCTTTCACACAGCAACCAACCATTTCCAATTCACTAGAAAAAAAAATTAATCTCGTGGTAATATTACGCAACTTTCTTCTACATGGAAAATACATAAATTATAGACCGTAAACAAAGGTTAGATTGCAAAATTTTCTTTTATTATTCATGATCAACCAACGTGCTTTACTTCCCATAGCAGTTCTCTTTTGGATGTTGTAGCTTCCAGTGATAATTTGAAAATTTCAAATTTGCTACAGTTGAGTTTAGGTCATATTTCAGATCATGATTTACTGGCTTTTTCTTACAATGTTAATAGTATGGCGATTGAGTTGGAACCTAAATCAATTTCTTTCAGAAATTTTAATTTATTGAATTTTGATACGCTGTTGGAGTGTGTTAATAAGTTGCCGTGGGATAATTTGTATTCAATAGCAGACATTAATATGAAAATTGATCTTTTTAATACCTTGGTTACATATTCATTTGAGAATTCTGTTCCTATCTCGACTGTTAAAAATTCTGGCAAAAGTAAGCCTCTGTGGTTTAATAATGAAATTGAATTGGCTATTATGGAGCGGAATATTGCTTTACGAAATCTGAAGCTTAATGGTACCACTGAATTCCGTGCAATTTATATTAAAATTCGTAATATAACAACTAGTTTAATTAGAAAAGCGAAATTTAAATTCTATAGTAATAAATTTAGGAGGTGTAAAAACTCCCCCTCAGGTTTCTGGGGTTGTTGTAAAGATCTTGGGATCACCAAAGCTAAAGCAAACAATTTTGTACCTAACCCTAATGAATTTAATGACTATATAACACTGGTGTGCAATCCGACATCTATTCCACCTCTCGATTATTACAATTGCTGTAATGATGCACAGAACAGTTTTTCCTTTTCCAATGTTAGCGTTGAAGAAGTCTTGAAAGCATTTATGAGCATTAAGTCTAATTCTGTTGGCCTTGATGGCATTCAATTGAAGTTTGTTAAGATTATTTTACCTTATATCTGTCCGTTTATTGTTGATATTTTTAATTGTATTTTAACTACATCTGTTTTCCCGAAAAATTGGAAAATTTCGAAAGTTTTGCCTGTTGCGAAGGTTTCAGATCCTAAATCGTTATGTGATTTTAGACCTATAAGTATATTACCATGTATTTCTAAGTGTTTTGAGGTAATTATGAAAGATCAAATGATGAGATATTTAAATTATAATCAAATGTTGTGTCCTTTCCAATCCGGTTTTAGACCTAATCATAGCACTTCCAGTGCTTTGACCTGTATTTGTAATGACATTCGGAGGAACTGTGATTCTAAATGTTTCACTGTTCTTGTGTTATTGGATTTTAGTAAAGCGTTTGACTCTGTGAATTATGTTAAGCTGTTTCATAAGCTAGTTAATGAGTTCAAGTTTTCATCGAGCGCGATTAGTTTAATAATGTCCTATTTATCTGATCGCAAACAAACAGTATTTGTTGCTGGGCAGTTTTCAAAGGTTTTACCATTGAGTTCAGGTGTACCGCAAGGTTCCGTGTTGGGACCTCTTCTGTTTTTATTATATGTTAATAGTCTTTCGTCTGTCATTAATTGTGCGTCGTACCATCTTTATGCTGACGATTTGCAGATTTATTTAAAAGGGACCATTAATAGTGTTAGAGCTGTAATTGATAATATAAATGAGGATTTGTCAGCCATTTCTATGTGGGCATCAGATAATTGTTTGTCTTTAAACTCGTCCAAATCGCAGGCGATTGTTATTTATAATACTGTGATTGACACTAGTAGTTTTCCGCCAATTTATTTAAATAATGTAATTATTCCGTTCTCCAAAACGGTTAAGAATCTTGGCTTGGTTATGAATCAGACTCTGTCGTGGGTTGATCATATTTCAAATATTGGAGTTAAAATATTCGGAATGCTTAGAATTTTATGGAGAACCTCCTCTTTCACTAACATTGGTTTTAGGAAAACTATGTTTTTTGCATACCTCCTGCCGCATTTTCTATATGGGTGTGAGGCTTACTATGAATTATCTCATTCCTGTAAATATATGGTTGATCTTTTATTTAATGCTTGTATTAGATATGTTTTTAGTTTAAGAAAGTATGATCATATATCTCATCTTAAGACAAGTTTACTGAATATTGAAATTTCTGATTACTATAATTATAGAGTTTGTTATTTTATTTATAGAATATTAAACAACACTGAACCGTTATATTTGTATAACCAGTTGCATTTTGGCCAATCATTGCGTAAGAGAGCGCTTATTATACCGAAAAATGCGTGTAAAATTTATCATAATAGTATGTTTGTTCGCGGCATTCACATTTTCAATGATATTGATCCTGTTATAAGAAATTCAACGGTTTCTAATTTCAAGCGGCATTTCCTTCAATGATTCAGCAAATTGTAGTTTATTATTATTATTTTATTTATATTTTATTTTTTTTATAATTAGTTTTATTTTTTGTTAATTTTATTGTATTTAACTTTACTTATTATAATTTTTACTTGGTACCTTTTTCTTTTTTTTTATGGAAATGTATACAATTTTTTAATAGTGAGAGTTATTACTCTCGAATTGTATTTTTTTTGTTTTGATTTAATAAATAAATAAATAAATAAATAAATAAAATTATTCCGTCAAGTGTTTTGACCGAGATTTGAATTTAAAAGTTGAGGTTTTTCAAACAAAATTTTTCGAGGATTATAAATTGTCTTTATGCAATGGCCTTCATTTGACGAATTAAATGAAGCACGTCCGATTATTATTGTGCAAATTACGTTTTGGTTGTACTATATAAGCGTACATTATATTTGGCGAAAAAAGATGCAGCAATGTCATTGATCTAAAAAACAATTCTAAACAATTTCGTATTATATGTAGAAAACTGGTTTGAGACGATTCTTCCTTTTCTCAATGTTTACCCGGCTTGAGTGCTTCAGAGAAGATAAAAGAATTTTGTGTATGTGAAATGTTTTAAAAGAATGATTTGCATCTTTCTGTTTTAAACCATAAATTATATTGTATCTATCTACGAGTATAGTAGTAAACATAAACATTACAATCAATCAAAACTATTAACAAAAAATTAAAGCTTTAAGTCTCTATAATTATGTATAGTGTTCCGCATGGATTAGGATGGAAGAAAATAATCTTAACATCCACAAAACACAATAACAATATTAACAATTCGATTTACTTTGCGTTTTTGTTTATTGTTATGTTTTCAATCATCGTAAAATCAGAGATGGATTATGTAACCGCATACTGTCTTAAACAATATATCTTGAAGCAGCAGCGAGGAAGTGGTTAGAATTGAAAAAAAAAAATCGAATTTTCCCTATTCGATCATTGCAAATATGTTTTATTAACATGTTGAAATTCTTAGGTGCCGCATACCGTGACTAATTTATCGAACCTAGGCTAAAAAATGTTTAATTTTTTGCGCAATAGTTTACGGCTATTTAAGTATTGTTTATTTACTTTTATCTAAGCCACGCAGAATTATTTTGTGTTTAAACTTTTTTTAAAAACTAGCCATTTCTCAATCATTATGTAGATATTTGATTGACAAGTGTGACAGTGGATAATGGGGCATTTATTTTGAAAATCACTTTCTAAATTATGTGCCATCTAAGCATGGATGATGGTTATGGTTTACTAACTCCCAAGATTTTTTCACTACTGTTTCCAGTTTGATTATAATTTTTGAAGAGCTTTAAGTTTGGATTGATCGTCTGTTTACTTATGTTTTGAATGAATTTTGTTGTGATCTCGCGATTTTACCGTTAAACGCTTAATTCTTTTTTGCAGATCGAGAGAGTACCTAGTTTCGACAGTACTGATATAAAAAAAGAAGATAAAGGATGAGAAAAGTTAACTATTTGAATTGTTTTGTTGTTCTACCACAAAAATTCCTAATTTTATTTTGTTTCACTTGATTGGGTTCACGAATTAAATTAGTAAATGATAACGGTTTTTATTTTATTTTACGTTAGTAAAATAAAATTTGGTAATCATGAAAATTTTCGACCTTGAGATTTTTTGACAACTTATCCGCTTTGGGGTTCTCTGAATCCGAAAAGTTGGGTTCCGAAGTGGTTTCTGTCAGGAATCGCAAAAAAAAATTTTGGTTTTATGCTTTCAATTCTTACGGGTGTGAAATTTTAGACAAAAAACAAAAAATGAATTTATGCATAATAATATAGTAAATCTAAAACTTGTTATTCAAAAAATACCTATATGTCATAACAAGAAATCTGCCAGTCTGTATGATTAATTAAAATAATTAGTTGGAGGAAATTTAATGAGTTAAATCGAAATTTATAAGGTACTAGCTGAGGTACCCGGCGTTGCCCGGGGTAAATAAAATATTTTTATTTTAGCAAAGATGGCACCAAAATCTCATTGTTTTAAAAAATTAACTTATATCGTTTTTCCAGTATACTCTACAAAAGGTGGTAAAATATATTTTAACTCCCGTAGATCAAGGAAACCACCCCTTCGGATACGAGTGACTAATTTCATTTAACCATTTATCTAAACTGAGTCCTGTATTTTTTTTTAAATTGAAATTTTTGAAAAATTATTGGGGGCCAAAATTATTAGACCAAGGGCTCTAGACCCTTTCGAAAATACTACGAAAACCTGCTAATTTTCGTGTGAAACTACTACGCAAAGTTTAAATCTGGTATGATGAATGCCATGGAAACGTGTAAAGAGCATACACTACACACATATCTACATAAAGATTTTCATTTTTGTTAGTATAGACAGACAAATAATTTGTATATCCCTTCCCTATTGCAATAATGTACTATTTGTAAAATTTGCTTTACATGATTTGATATAAAGACGCACAGTTTGCGTGCCCTAGTATAACGCGGTTAAAAAACTAAATTCCATCAATTGCATTCGTGTAAACTTTGAAAATGAAAAATATTCAACGTTTCAAATTAACAGTTAAAAATTTCGGAATTGTTGTATGCTTATTTGACGGCTATGAAGTTTATAACAGTGGGTGCATTCAGGCAAGCCAACTGTTGGGAACATGTTGGGTAAAATCAACACGTTGAGACCTGAACGCACATGATACATTCAAAATTTCATGGCAATGTGATTGTTTAAATGTCATTTTTTCCATCGGTAGATTTTTGATGCCAACATGTTGGGTGACCTGAATGCGCCCAGTAACAAAAAATGTATAGGGTTTTCCAATAGGAATGATACTATTTACCCAATATGCAAATCCAACGGAATTCCACGCGCATTCTCTTGCGAAAACCACACTCTTTCTATGGAAAGAAACATAAAAAATACACGGAATTCCATACTACTCGCCAAAGAAAAGTGTCTCAAAAATTCCGGTGTAGGTATGAATCCCAACTAAAAAGAGACAAAATCAAACTATAGAAAAGCAGTGGAATTTTATCGGAAACTCGTGTTTTTTCCATACACTTTTCCATACTAATTTCAAGAACCTTTCCGCTATGAAATTTGTACAATTTTCCATTGGGATTTAAACAGTTTTCCATGGTAGATTCTTTGCATTTTCCCGGTTGGATTGACCAATATTTCCGAGCGTACGTAATGGTAGATTTGTAAAATAAAATTAGTTGAATAATAATTTTTTTTTAATATTTATTTCAATTATAAACAATTACAAGGTATTCTAGCTGTTAAACTTCTATTAAGGAATTTCGATATTTCTTCATTGTTTTGAGTATTCGTATAATCACTGAAATAAAAAAATATAAATAACAGAATCATAGGACAAGGTGAAGGTTAATAAAATAGCCAATTTCATAAATTTTTGCTTGTGGTTCATAATGACGGCGACCAAATATTTCAAAGTTTCTAAAAAAAATTAAAACAAGCTTTTCACTGAAAAAAATGTATTTCATTAATTTATTAGATGTTTATTGTATAATTTGGATCAGAACACAAACAAAAATTTATGTAATTATTTTATACGACGCCATTAATGCATTTTCGTTTATTTACCTATGTATATTGCACTGCGACCGCACACTGAATGACAGTTTTCAACAAAATCGAAATTAAAACAATGGCATGCATACGCAACTGAAAACAATGCAATTTGCAAACGAAAGAGATAAAAAATCCCTGTACATATCAAATCGAAATTATGTGTCTTTGATATTTTTTAGTACGGAATATAGTACGGAATTACAACTGTTTTTTCCACACAATGGAAAATTTGCATACTGGGTAAAAATTAAAAAAAAAACACATAAATTATTCAGTAAGCCCAAAATTTTTTTTTATTTGAAAGGTTACACTATGTCATTATGTATGGAAAATAACATCATACAAATGACCACCACGACTTCTCCGTACGTACTGCATTCTGTCAGCCTAATTGATCATCACTTTTTCACATAAGTTTGGCTGTATTTCATCAATGTTGATTTTTAATTGCTCAATTGTTGTTGAATTATCAACATAAAGAAGTGACTTAACATATCCCCAAAGAAAGAAATCACAAGGTGTTAAATCACACGATCTGGGAGGATAATTAACTGGACCAAATCTTGAGATAATTTCATTACCAAATTTTGTTTTCAATAAATCGATCTTCCGGAAAAATGTATCAAATTAATAACATACATTTTCAACGCTATAATGAGAATAGGCTCTATTTTCCTGAAACCTGGAAAATCTCGCAAATCATAATGATTCCAAAACATGGTAAAGATGAAACACAAGTAAACTCATACCGCCCAATCAGTTTACTACCGACTTTCTCTAAGCTATTCGAAAAAATGCTACTGCAAAAACTTAAACCAATTCTGCACGAGAAAAAAATTATTCCTGATCATCAATTCGGATTTAGAGAAGAACACGGAACAGTAGAACAAGTTCATAGAGTCGTCTCTGAAATCAGGAACGTCCTAGAACAAAAAAAGTACTGCTCTGCAGCGTTTTTAGACATTGCGCAAGCTTTCGATAAAGTGTGGCATAAAGGACTTATATACAAAGTTAGAAGAGAGTTACCAAAAAGTTTTTCAAACATCATTAAAAATTATCTGCTTGATCGAAAGTATTTCGTGAAATATAACAGCGCATCCACCAATTTGTACGAAATCCTCGCTGGAGTTCCACAAGGCAGTGTGCTAGGGCCACTATTATATTTGATCTATACAGCTGATCTACCAACATCAAAATACGTAAAAGTTTCAACGTTTGCAGATGATACAGCAATCATGTCTACGCATCAAAATCCCAAGATAGCATCAAGAAATCTGAAAGATCATTTAGACGAAATACAAAAATGGTTAACTAAATGGAGAATTAAGGTCAACGAGCGTAAATCGGCGCACATTAAATTCACTCTCCTCAAACTTACCTGTCCGCATGTGAGACTAAATGATGTCATTCTACTACAACACCAAAACGTTAAATATCTCGGCCTACATTTAGATAGAAGGCTTACATGGAAAAAGCATATCGAAGCTAAACGTCAACAAATCAAGTTAAGATGTATTAAAATGAACTGATTAATAGGGAAACATTCCAACTTAAGCCTAGACTGTAAGGTTCTACTATATAAAATGGTACTTAAACCTATCTGGACGTATGGTATTCAATTGTGGGGGTCCGCTTGTGCTTCCAACATAATAAAACTGCAACGAATGCAGTCAAGAATACTAAGAATAATGGTAAATGCACCCTGGTATATACGTAACACAAACATACATCGGGACCTACATATCGAAACAGTAGTAGACACAATCAAGCAGTACAGTAAAAAGTACCAGTTGAAATTAGAACATCATCCCAATGTTTTAGCCAGTGAAATTTTAAAAAGGCCCAGATACCGGCGTCTTAAAAAAAAGATCCTTTAGATCTAGCTATCTAATTTAAAGTAATTACAAAGTGCAAGTTAGTAGTAAGAACTAACATAGGTTAAGTCTTAATCAAAAGTTTGTATTAGTTTGTAAGATTTGATTACATCTTGTGAGTTTCCTATATAGGAAAGATTCAAGAATAAAGCCTTAGGCAGTTAAAAAAAAATAAAAATCGATTGTTAAGGACGAGGTGGCTGTGTGGCAGGAGGCACCGTCTTGTTGAAACCACACATCTTCCAGATTATTCTCAACAACAGCAGGAAAAAAATCATCTAACATTGTTCTGTATCGTTCTCCATTGACTGTTACTCTTCGACCATTTTCTTCAAAGACATATGGACTAATAACTCCACCAGCATGAATTGCACACCACACAGTGGCTTTATCTGGATGTAATGGTGTCTGAACAGTTTCGTGTGGATTTTCATCACTCCAAATTCTGCAATTCTGTTTGTTTACATAACCATTTAACAAAAATGAGCTTCATCACTGAATAAAATTTGTCGATAGAAATGTTCATCATTTTGATTCACTGATTTTGATAAAACAATTTAACAATTTCTAAACGTTGTGGAAGCGTGTATCTTTCCATGATTAAATGGCATAACCTACTGAACAAGAATGACATAAGAAATGTCAAAAAAGTATACGCAGATTTTCCAATATGTATAACCATTTTAAAATTTTAAATTGTATCATTCCTATTGGAAAACCCTTTATATGTATTGTTAATTCACTGTAAAATTTGATTCTTATAAGAATTTTGAATAAAGCAGTTTAAACAGAAAATTTTGAGTTAAGCAAATTTACAACAAATACAAATTTAAAATGTAAACGTCACAATAAACAAGTGATTAGCACTTGCCTAGAGAACGAAATGGCAAAAATGCTCAAAATAAATGGGAAAGATACTTCTCTTCTTAGAAATTCATTGAGATATTTTAGTACGTTGAGTGTTTTATAAATTGGCCAATAATAAGACATCGTAGAGTTTGTACCAGAATTCCACCATATACACATGATAAGTTGTCGCCTGGTGTACGAAGCATTTATCAGAATTGGTGAAGCATGTACTAAGCATTTATCAACATTGCCAATGGTGTCTTGCGATGAAGTGGGACCAAACGATGATGCGCAATTTTTTTCAAGAAAATTTCTTGGCGCTAACAGGGTGTTCTATGATGACACGAAGTGTAAACAAATTAAAATCGGCCGTTGATTGGTTCCTAAGCTGTCCTAACTATTTCTAAGCATTTAAATGGGCCATTTCGTATGCCAGGTAATAACTTATCATGTGTATATGGTGGCATTATGGTACAAACTTTACGATGTCTTATTATTTGCCATTTAATAAAACACTCGATACAATAAAATATCTCCATGAATTTGTAAGAAAAAAAAATACTCTTCCCCTATGGGTGTGAAGTTTTTCCCAAAAATCCCATTTTTTATATGTATTAGTTTCACACTGTTAAATTGAATTCAAATTGGAAAAAATCTGGTTTCCTATTTAAAAATTTAGTACTAAAAATGTAATTTTATTACAAAATCGAAAAGATCATTCGAATAAAAATTATTTCTGGAAGGGAATAATATTATTTAGGGTTAGCGTGCAAAAAATTTAGTCAGATAATTAATTAACTAAATAAATGATCCTTTAGTATTACTGCTAAAATTGTGATTAGAAGATTAAAATATAAAAGAAATTTATTTCGGGGGATAGCGAAACCGCAATTTGAATTTTAAAATTTGAAGCACATTTATTTCTCTGGTTAGGGAATATATTCTTAGCTCTATGGATGGGGAATTTAATCAGCTATTTCGTGAAGTATCACAACTTGAGTCCAAATCTTTGGCAATAGCCATTAATGGCCCTTAATCAAATTTCTGCATAACCGCAATTTGAAGTTTAAATTTCGTAGCACATTTATTTCTCAGGTTAGGGAATACCTTCTTAGCTCTATGGATGGGGAATTTTATCAGCTATGACATGAAGTATCACAATTTGAGTCCAAATCTCTGGCAATAGCCACTAATGGCCCTAAATCAAATTCCTGCTAAACCGCAATTTGAAGTTAAAAATTCGTAGCACATTTATTTCTCTGGTTAGGGAATACCTTCTTAGCGCTGGTTAGGAAATACCTTCTTATATTCCCTAACCAGAGAAATTAATGTGCTACGAATTTTAAACTTGAAATTGCCGAATTTGATTAAGGGCCAATAACGGCATTTTGGCGACAAATTTGAACTTGGTTTCTGATATTACACGGAATACCTGAACAAATTCGCAACCTTTTGACGTTTATTCACAGAAAAGTATTTTATAAACTAATTGTTTGCTAACATTTTTTTTTGGTATAATTTATTTTTTCTATTGTAATAATTGTATTGGAAATAGAATTCTTATTGGAACAAATTTATAATTTGTACTAAAACAATTTGACGTTTGTTTAATGGTTCGGAACTTTGGTTTTAAATTTAGTACACTTATATTTGATCGAAATTGCTCGATAGGTACTAAGTACTAACAAAGCAAAATTAATTTAATAAATTTAATTAATTATTTTTATTTATATTGAGCCAAATCTTTTAATTTAAACAATTATTTTATTGGTATATAGGGCTCTTTATTTTTATTTTTATTTATTAGTACTTGAGCTTTCAATCCCACTTCGGGATCATTTTCAAAAGCATAATGAAATTATTTCCAAAATAGGTTCCTTTTATATAAAAATTTTACATAAAACAATCAAACATTTGGGCTCAGCTTTAGCAGAGCATACCATGTCACACAGCGCCAATTTTTACAATGGTAGAAATATTTTCAACTAGAAAATAGCTCCATATTTAATAAAGTGCTAATTTTTAAAACTAAAATATGTAATATTTTAAAATGTAGCAATAATATGAACTAAATAAAAATGCCACTTTTCTAAAAAAATGATTGTGTTTTTTTTGTAAACTGCAGGTAATGCATTACTTTTATAAATATGTAATGCATTATTTTTCGAATATTTTTGTACGATAGAAAATGATTTTCAGATGAAATTAACGCAATTTTGTAATTTTAAAATTCGAAAATTTTGAAATTCGATAGGTACAATGGAAACGGAATTCTTTAATGACTTTCAGATGAAACTAATGAAATTGTTAAAGAAGTTTTCTCAATTTTTTACTAGAATGAGCAGTAAATTCCCCCTTTTCCAAAATAATTTTATAGAAGAGGGCTACCGAAGCCGTCAGCCTCTACAATTCTAAATTAAATTAGAGGTTGGCCACCTATCACTAATATGTATCATTAATAGATTATATATAGTTAATCCGCTCCTACGTGCAGCACCCTGTGCGACATGTTTACTGATCCCGGCTCCTACTTCTCCCGAAATTCAAATCTAAAGCCCCTCGGAGGGCTAAGTGGGGGAGCGTAGCGACCCATTTCCCAGAATTTATAATTTTTGTTTATTTTCATTTTAAAATTAAAATCTCCCTTTTCCAGAATTTATAGGGACTTCAAGTCCCCATTTTCCAGAATTTATAATTTTTGTTTATATTCGTTTTAAAATTAAAATCTCCCTTTTCCAGAATTTAGAGCAATTTTAAATCTCCCTTTTCCAGAATTTTTAGCGACTTTAAATCCTCAGTTTTGTTTGTTTTTGGAAAATCTAATAATAATAAGTTTTTTCGTCCCCCGAAATTCAAATCTAATGCAACTCGGAGGGCTAAGCGGGGGGGAGCGTAGCGACTCGCTTAGCCCTCCGAGTTGCGTTAGATTTGAATTTCAGGGAATGAATTGTGCGAGTTGAATTGATAACGGGGATACAATGTGCGGGATGAATTAATCCGTGATGAATTGCGTGGGACAATATAGCCTAGACTCGTTGTCACATGTGATTTCACATATTATTTAGCAGAATTAATAGAACGTGCTCTCCGCGTGGCCCATCAAATTGATTTAAATCGTCTTGGACATTTTTACTAGCAACAATCAACATCCAATAACACAACATACAATACCACAAATAGTACAACATATAATAACACAAATAGGCCGTGACGATGGGCCTCATCATTTGCTTAAATTCATCCGGCAACAATTATAAATAAAGATTAACAATAATTATTGAAATTGGCATTTGCTATAAATCAAATTTCTACGCAAATGTCAAAAGTTAGTTCATTTTTATGAAAATAGACGGTTTTTGTTTATCTAAAAACAACAAGCATACTAAGTTTTCAAAATTTATTTTAGTAAATACACATCCCAAAATAAGTGTTTTAAACCCAAGACTCAAACTAAATAAGGTATTTGCTGTCAAATAGTAAGTGATTTTTTTAGTCAAGACTTAATCCAAAATGTAGTTTACCTTAATTCCACATTTTAAAAAATGGCGCTTGCAAAAATTGCGCATGCGCGAAAAATGGTATGCTCTGCTAAAGCTGTTCCAACATTTGTTACAAAAACCAATTTTTCATGGAGGCGCATTTTATTTGACCATTTGCAAAAAAATTGCTTGTATCCAATACCATTTTGGTATTCGTGAATACCCTACTAGTGTACTTGGTTTTCAAAAATCCAATAGTATTTTTTAGCAGGGACGCGATTCCGAAATGAATACTAATTTTAAATTTGGCAAATAAAATAGGCCTATGGAAACGCACAGCCTAGACAATTTTTCGAAAATAATTTTCTTTTCCTGGCTAAAGCGTTTTTCATGTAGAAAGGTTGTACAATTGAATAAAAATAAAATGAGGTGAGACAAAAAACTTATATAAATAAATCATACGAGTTGCCAATATAAGCATAATCTTCTACAATGTTAATCGAAATTTTACTTGATTTAATATGTAACATTTCCAAAATCGATCTTTTCCTAAAATTGGTTTGTTTATCGAGAATTTTGACGTTATCTAAATTGATTAAATGATTGGAATTTTTCAGATGCCGTGTAAGTGCACTAATATTTGAATTTAGATCTTTGTTGGTGTCATATCGGTGTTGATAAATTCTTTTTTCCAAAAATTGTTTTGTCTGTCCAGTATACGTGGCGTTGCAACTACAACGGTCTTGGCAAACCACATTTGATTGTTTTCTTAAAGGTACCTTGTCTTTAATTTTGGAAAAAATATTTCCATTTAGGCTTGTAGCTGCACATCCCACAATTTTGAAATTATAATTCTTGAACAAACGTTTTATTTTCTCATAAAGATTTTTTATATAAGGAATAGCCAAAAAGTTTGTAATTTCATTTTGTGGTCTAGATATAGTATTTCTCAATTTCTTGTTTTCCAAATTACCTTTTTAATTAATTTTTCGGGATATTGGTTGAGAACTAAAGTGTCTTTTAGAATTTTTAAATTTTGTTTGTGAAATTTTGTATCGGAAAGCTTTATAATTTTTTGGGTTAAAATTTGTATAGTGTTAATTTTGTAAGACCGACCAAACGGCGCAGTGGTTAAAGCTACGGCGGTTGGATCGGGAGGTACCGGGTTCGAATCCCTATAGAGGCGGGATGCAAAAGGGATTTTTCATCATCTGATTACGATCGGTGATGACGATGAACATATCTATGACCCCCTGTTGAGAGTGCGGAATCCATGGGCCGACCCACCTTTCATGTCAGTACTATAGGCTGGCATGAAGCAATGCAATGTGCAGGTGGTTTAAACGAAAGCGGGTCTATAGCCGTACGTCCTCGAGTTGGCTGGCAACGGCGTAAGGTAGGACGTTAAAAGGGAACTGCGAAAGAGTTGGGAGTGCCTTGAGCCCCAGAAAAGATTGCAGAGATAGAAACGAAAAAAAAAAAAAAAAAAAAATTTTGTAAGTGGTGGGAAGCCAAGAATGAAAATTTATATATCGGCCTGACCAGGTATCTTTATGGTACCAATCACAAGAAATTTTGCCATTTGGTTCGTGAATTAACAAAATGTCTAAAAATGCAATTTTGTTATCTACTTCTTTTTCTAAAGTGAATTTGATTCTATTATTTGCCGAGTTAAACGCTTCTATTTTAAACTCTCGATTTTATTTATCGGTACCGCAGTAATTATGTCGTCCACATATCTAAAGTAGAATAACGGTTGAAAGTCCAAAGAGTTTAATACTGAGATTTCTAAATTTTCCATTACTAAAATAATACACGGTTACAGCACAAATTAACATGAACTGAATCATGATATTTCAAAATAAATACTTTGTGGTTCACATTTTACAAATTTTCTTATATAAGTTTGAATTAAAATTATGTCCGTTTAGTACATGGACGTAATCGAAATTTAATTTAATAATAATACATTTATAGAAACATTTTGAATTCTTAACAGTGTTCAGTGTACAATAAGCACCAACACATGCGAAATTCAATGAGAATCCAATAGAATTTTGTTTATTCCAATAGGATTTGTATACGTATATCTGGGAAAAAAATGGGAAAAACTTCACACCCATTCTTCCCCTTCATATGGAAATGGCACATAAATAATAATTAAACTTATTTAATCCAATAAGAAAACAAATTTATTTTCTTGTTTGTCTTTTTCTAAAAGTATATAGCTTTCTCAAGAATTTTTGTTTAACAGTGTAATTAACTAACACATATTGGGCCCGATTCTGGAACGATAAAATTCATGTTATGTTATTTTATTTCCCCGCTTCCTATATGAATTTGTATTGAAAAAACAAAAATAACATAACATAACATAAAATTTTGGAAGTCAGAATCTGGCCCATTATATATTTAAAATTCTTATTGGATTCCTATATGATATGTGATTTTTTTTTATTATAAACTTCACAGCCGTTATATTTGATATATATTTCGGTTTAAGAACAAAAGTCCAAACAAAATATGTTAAGTCTCGAACCATTAATTTTTCACAAATACATTGCCGTAAAAGTCGGAATTGAAAAATGGACGCTACTCAATTTGCCGCACCAATCATAATAGCGACGAAACAAAATGAAGCGCTTAAAATTTGTGATGATTTTAAAGTCACAACTAATCTGCAACTCAAAGTGCATTGACATCCGGTACCCATAAGATAGAAGAACTTTTTCATATAACTAATGCGAGATGCTTAAATTCAGCAGATTAAAAGCAGGGTTAAAATTCAATTGGTGTACTTCAACAAGGCGCATTTGAATACAATTTCTCAAGTGAATTGAATAAAATCAAGACCAAAATAATTTGTTGGATTCACCGCAATACTTGCTTGTAAATCACATTTTTTTATTTTGCTCCCGGAGCTAAACACAATTTTTTTGAAGATCCTACTCTCGGAATGAAGGTGCGTTCTCTGTGCCCAATGAGAAGGATCGAGCATCGAGTTCTGTCAATCCGTTGGCTAGAGATCTGCATACGGTGCCATGTTGTCACTGTTAATTTCAAATTATTTGTAGGAGCTTGCGTCTCCAGGTAGTAAATATTGAATGTGAGCATGTGAGACAGAACTCATATATCAAAAGACCCTCATGATTCCGGTAATTGAGTTCTATGCTTATAAAAACGTTCCCTACAAGTTCTTCATTGTGCTTACATTCTTGCTTTACTTAATCGAAGAAGTTCAACCTTCGATGAGGCGTAGATTTACAGATGAACTCGCGTGTTGTCATTGAACTATGCTTGGCATGCCTCCAAAGACAGATTTCCCGACTGATACCCTTATCATTCTTATTCATACAATTATAACATCATAATATCATACTATCACACAACTATACCGTATTATCATCATACCATTATACCACAACACAATCATGCTACAGTTGCATCATCGTGCGGCGTGCCATCAAACCATTATTCCGTCTTAACTACATACCATCATACCATTACACCACCATATCATCACATCACCATACCATAATAATATCATACCAGCTTACCATCATACCATCACACAATTGTACCATGTTACCATCGTACCTTCATATTATCATACCATCATACCTTTATACCATCAAACCATCAAAATCATCACGCCATCATACAAATATACTATTAAACCTACATATCATGAAACCATCTTACCATCATACCTTTATCTTACCATACCATTATAACATCAAACGATCATTCCATTATATTAGCACACCATTGTATCATATGTTGGTATCAAACCTTCATATCATCATACCATCCTACCTGCATACCATCATACTATCATACCATCACCATCATCATCACCATCACAAACGCAATCACAATCACCATCCTCATCAACCCCATCATCATCATCATCAACATTACCATCAACACCACCATCACCATCAACGTTAAAAAAATATTGATACACGTGTCGATTAATTTGCACTAAGGCCGTGTGTGAATTAATTAAAAACCAGTTAAAAATTAAAATTTTGATATAAAAGTTAAAATAAAAAAATTTACTCACCACAAAAAAATAAATAAAAAATGTATCATGGTAGGGACCGTATATAAAATAACCTCGTTTTTTTTTTATTGGTTCAGTTGATACATAAGCACGAAGTGTTTCTTTCTGTTTCTTCTTAAAGCAGTTCATTTGATAAATGACGCTTTTTATAAAATAATAAAATAGATACAAAATAGGAAAATGATTATTTTAAATGCGCTTCATGTTGTTGTTTAGCTGTCAAAATTATGATAATTTAATTTTCACCAAATTTTAAACCAAATATTTTTAGCATATTCACACACGGCCTGAATATCCAAAAATCAGCTAAATCGGTGAAGTTTAAAAAAAAAAACTCTGGTAAATGGCGCCAAAACTAACTCCCCTCTAGTTTTTGTCGGCTGCTTAAAAGTATGCATGCGAAATTTGAAAACAATCGCTGGAGTGGACCAAGAGCTTTTGTGGAACATACATACCTGCTAACACACATACTTATATATATATATATATACACTACACATTCACAGCAGTGTTGTGCGTCTGCCCGTAATTTAATATTGTCTCCATGCAAATGTCGACAATAGCGTAGACAATAGCTTTCGACGTAGACAATGTGTAGACAATGTAGAAAATGTAGACAATCCAATTTTTCTTGTTGTTTTTCCCTATGTATAGATTTAATAACTTCGCTGATATTTAAAGTTTCTAAATCAACCATAAAGCCAGAATCGATAACTTAGAGCACGGAGGTCAAAAATAAAATATTCGAGGTTTTCAAAAGAAGTACTATAATAATTAAATTACTCAAGGATACGAAAAAAAACGCTAAGAATAATTATTTAGATTGTTACATGGACTATGGGTACAATTTCATAAACTCATTATTTCAGAACAGAAATTATTGACGTCACCACTACACAACGCAACCAGCATGACGCCTGGTGGCAAGCACGTCGAATTAATACAATTTCTATTCATCGGCAACACGAAGATTATAAAACGTCAAACTACACGACGTGTGTTTTGCTCCTTGTTCTATTATCGACCGCCAACGGCAACCAGACAACATCGTGTTCATCAAATTATTATTAACAATTAATAGAAAAACATCAAGATAATAATACAAAATTAATAAATAGGAAGGAATAAGTAATTAACATCAAATAAAGTAAAATAAAATCGATTGAAGTGTTTTAATTCGAGTGCCACTTGTAGCAAATACAATCGTACACAATTGCAAAATCTGCTAAGCTATCGTGGCTAACAAAAATATTTAGGAAATTTATAAAACTTTGGTCAATCTCGCCGTTGACGAGCAAGCCTTCTTACAAGCTTGGGACCTCACAGGTGAAAGCGAAACATGAGAAAGATTAGCCGAAATATTGCTGGAATCGGTAGACATTATCAAACAGCTGTACAACGCTATAGTTTATGCAGTTGTTTCCGATAATGCAAGTACTATGGTCAAAATGGGAAAACTTACAAATCACGTTTTATGGCATAGTACTAGCAATAGCCATACCGCCAACTTGTTGGCAAAGGACGATTTGAATGTCTATAATAGCAATAGGAGAGAAGGTGACTACTGTACCCAAAAAATACAAGCACCCCGATTAAGAAAAACAGATAGTCATGCACGGTTAGTAAAATTAAACTATCTTGTGAAACGCGATGGTCCTCATACAGAGATGCTTACAGCTCTCTAATCAAGAACTTGGAGCAGATGAAGATGGTAGCAGCTGATTCTAAAATTAAAAAAGTTAAGACGTTTTTAAACTTATTTTTGTCGATCAGTTCATTGAACTGGTGAAGGAAAGTTTACAGATGTTCGAACCCATATGCCATCTCATTAATATGTGATAATTGTTTTCATTTTCAATTGACGATGTGGTTAATTTGTAGTTATATCTTAAATTACGAACTAAATTTAAATTGAAATTGAATGCTGGGAAGGAAATGACTTTGAACGAATATGCCTTGGCAGCATTTTATTTGCATCCTCATATGGATAGTGGCAAACCTACAAAGGGGCATTTAGAAAAAATTCAAATTTTTTCTTTAAAAAATTGGGCGGAGCGGGGATCGAAGAATGGGGTGAATTTAGATCTCAAAGTAAATATTTCAAAATGCTCTTTAAAAAAAACATAAAAAACCCATAGTTTTTTGGAACGTGGCTGAAATAAAGTACACCATTTTATCGTAAATCGCAAAGCAATTACTTAAAATTCCGACATCATCAGCACAAATTGAAAAGTATTTTCTAGCTAGACACACGTGCATTCACTAATAAGGAATCGTCTAACTTTCGAGCGATCGAAAAAATTGTTACAAGTATAATATTATTTACGATTAATAATGAATTGTGTTCAGATGTCGAGGAAGAATAGGAAAAAAAAAATTCTGAATGAGAATAAATTTAACTTAACTTAAAATTATTACACGCATGAAACTAAACAATTGAAATTCTTAATATTATTTATTATTTAGAATAAAAAGAGAACTTTGTCTGTGTCTGTATTAAAATCAAAAAGATTCTTTCGGCTTTTTATAGACAAAATATATTACAATAAGTGACATTCACAACATTTTTCGACTGGTTAATCAGAAAATATGAAGAAGCCAATCATTTATAATATATTTACCAAAAAATTAGAAACCTAGAAATATCAAAATCCCCCGTACTTTAACCCGAGAGCCATACAACGTGCATCGACTCCTAAAAAAAACGAATGGGGTTTAAGCTCCACCTGAACCTCAAATGTTTGATAAAACATAAAATCAAAAATAGAGGTAAACATTGTGACGATTTTGGCCATCATACAACAAGCTCACTTTATGAACACCAATAGCTTAGAAGGTTAAGTGTTATAAACACGACTGATGGCAAGCAGAGAACAGTTTTTGGTTTATTTTAAGTCGTTAAGTAAAGAAATAAATCTGTTGTCAGAGCCCCCACCAGTAGCAAGCGGACAGAATTAAATAGTAAAGTCAAAGCAAATATCAAAGTGTATAAAAGTAGAGTGAAATAAAAAGTACACAGTGTTTTTAATTTCAAAATCCGAACGAACTCAGAAGCCCAGTTCGTAACAATATTTTTGCTATATGACATGATTTGTTTTTTTTTTTGTATTTTGAAAATGATGTTCATTGAAAATTTATGGTGTGCAATTATTACATTGAGAAAAGTCGGACGCACCGAAATATTTAGCCTCAAAGATGTCGTCATGACATTTTTAACACAGCATACATGTAACGTGAACAGTGAAAGTACTCTAGCTATGTTTTTTGTCTTTTATGTTTGGTAAAACATTTAGGGTACTAGTTTTGGGTTCATGTTAAACATTTAGAATGTTATGTTAAATGTTGCGTTAAAATGTTACGTGTCATGTAAAATGTTATATTTTAAATAAAAATATTTCGTCTCTTTTTATTTATCACATTAAAATAGAAACAAAAACGATAAAAAACATAGCGAGAGTACTTTCAGTGTTCACGTTACATATGCTGTATTGAAAATGTCATGATGACATCTTTGAGGCTAAATATTTCTGTGCGTCCGACTTCTCCCAATGCTATATAATTGCATACCATAAATTTTCAATGATCATCATTTTCAAAATACAAAAAATAAAAAAACAAATCATGTCACACAGCATTCACAATGAAAAACTTTTTACTTTTGCCTTCCAGGTTTGTATGAATTTCCAACTTGACGAATAAAAATTTTTACTCGTTATGTTGGAAATTCATACAAACCTGTAAACCAAAAGTAAAAAGTTTTTGCATTGTGAATGATGTGTCATGTAGCAAAAATATTGTTACGAATTGGGCTACTGAGTTCGTTCGGATTTTGCAATTAAAAACACTGTGTACTTTTTATTTCACTCAACTTTTATACACTTTGATATTTGCTTTGACTTTACTGTTTAATTATGTCCGCTTGCTACTGGTGGGGCTATGGCAACAGATTAATTTCTTTATTTAACGACTTAAAATAAACCAAAAACTGTTCTCTGCTTGCCATCAGTCGTGTTCATAACACTTAACCTTCTAAGCTATTGCTGTTCATAAAGTGAGCTTGTTGTATCTTGTATGATGACCAAAATCGTCACAATATTTACCTCTATTTTTGATTTTATGTTTTACCAAACATTTGCGGTTCAGGTGGAGCTTGAACCCCAATCATTTTTTTTGTTTCTATTTTAACGTGATAAATAAAAAGAGACGAAATATTTTTATTTAATATAACATTTTATATGACACGCAACAATTTAACGCAACATTTAACATAATATTCTAACGCAGCGTGTAACATGAACCAAAACATCAATGGTTGGCGCAAGAGAGTGACATAATTATAAAAAGTTAATAATTACAATTTTTAGCTTCTCGTAACTAACGCTAGATGTTAGTACATATTTAAATTAGTTTACATGATTTACACATGATGGCCACTACGTAACAAAAAGGTATAGTTATCATTGAAATATACTATGCTGTTTGTTTTCTTTTAGCTGTCAAATGCAAAAATGTAAACAAACAATTGGTAAGAAATATTAATAATTTAGATGTGAAAATTATGCTAATTCTAAACTTTTTAACCATTTCAGGTTTACAATTATTCAGCTAATTATAAGATAAGTATTTTGATATTCTATAAGTTAAATTTTGCTGCATACTTTTGTATTATTTTTAGGTTATGAAGCCGGTTATATGAGCAAAAAATCTTGTAGCAGAATTGTAAAGCAACAAACGTAAGGTAAATAATTAAAATTAATTCTACTTATGGTTTTGTTGCAGGTTTAACCTGAATGGCTTTAATGTTTATCCAAGTACCCTAAATGTTTTACCAAACATAAAAGGAAAATTTTTTCTTGAGTTTTTTCTGTGGGTGTTTGTTTCGTACTGACAAGCTCGCACGAACATAAAGTTCGGTCTATTCATCTTAAAGGCACTGCCCCATGCAAGACGGAAAGCCGGCATCTAAAACCGTCAAACCCAATTTTTGGCTAAACTGCTTCATTTTGCAATATGAAAATTATTAAGAAATAGTTCAAATCTATAAGTTGCACCTTATTCTAAGAAAATTTTATTAAAATTGATTAATTTCATTCAAAAAGCTACAATTTTGTATTTTGCCGGCCGTCAAGCAAAAATCCGGCCGTCAAAATATAAAATTGAGGTTTTTTGAAAATAAAATCAAACAATTTGATCAAAAATTGGATTTGCCGTTTTGAAATGCCGGTTTGCTGTTAGTACATGGTAGAGGTGGAGAACTATCGATAGTTTGCACTATCGATAGTTTTCGATAGTTTAACCTTAATCACCATTAGTTTTGATGAAATTCAGCATGCACCATGGAAATGGGATTCTAAAATGATTGTTGGATGAAGTTCTGGAATATGGCCATTTAGGAAGGAACTTGGTCATTCCTTATCTGATTTTGATGAAATTCATCATGAACGATGAAAAAGGGATTCAAAAATTATTTTTAAACGATGTTATGAAATATGGCCAATTAGGAAGGAACTTGGCAATTTATTATTCGGTTTTGATGAAATTCAGTATATACAATGGAAATGGGATTGTAAAATGATTTTTAGACGTAGTTCTGGAATGTGGCTAATTAGAAAGAAACTTGTCCATTTCCTAATCGATTATCAGCACAGTTAATCAGTCATCTAGCAACAACGGATCACAAATTCACAACTACAAAACAGCTTGGGAAATATTACAAGTCAGATACAACAACCCTAGACTTCTGGCAACCAAATATTTCAATTCCATATTGTAATTATCAGCCGTACACAAAAAACAATCTGCAATTGGAGCTCTGCACGATACAGCAAAGGAATTGCTTCACAATATCAACCGCCTCAATATAAACTCACCTTTTCTCACCGTTTTCATCTTAAGTAGAAAAGTAAATCCAAAATTCAGTAGGCTATATGAAGCAATATTAAAAAACCCTAGGGAAATACAATAAATGAAGGAATTCTTCAACTTCTTGGAAAGAGGATTCCAACCTTGAGAGACGATTGGATCTACTAAGGTTAACAACGTTCGGCCTCAGTAAACACCAGCACTAAGACGAGTACATACGGTAACCATCAACAATCAGTATCTGGTGACGGGATGTCAAGGCTGCTATTAGTTGGACGAGTTATTCAGGGAGATGTCAACGTTGGATAGCAATATTTTTTGAGCGATGTTTGTTGTCTAAAGAAGTATTCTGGCAACTGAGTTACCCATTACTCTTACCAATGAACTATACGCTAGAGCGTATGTATCACTCAGGGTACGCCACATAACTTCCTGGTGAACCAACAACGCCCAGTATTATTATACCAACTACAATAATTATGGCGGAAACCGGACCTGGGATATTACCATATTAAGAGCAATAATAGATTCAGGATCTCAGGCAACCTTAATTACAACAAGGTAAAACTTAAAAACTTATTAAGTATCAAAAAGAAGAAGTTTCATGTGACCATTTCGGGCATAGACGGAAATAAGGCAGTCATATGTAAGCAGACAATAAACCTGAAACTTAGTATTCGACAAATTAACACAGCAACTACCCGAGATTAATGTTGATACCACCAAATGGACTCATTTTCAGAACATACAGAATCGACCTTCAGTTGAATCGTTAATAAACAACAATATCATAAAAGGCGAGTGTCACGAACCCACGGCACAACATACGGAGTTCGGATGGATCATAATTGGAAGAATGAGTATTTTAGAAAACCAAGTTAGAACAAACATATTGGTTATAGAATAAACATATTTTTTAATCAATGAAAAAACACTTGAGATTGTTCGTGGAAAACGACGACGTCTCTGAAGAACGAAACCACATAGAGGAAGAGGACAAGGTTAAGTCGGTGTTTCATAAAACAGTAGAACGGCTTCATGAACAACGCTGTATGGTACAAATTTCATTCAAGGATAACCGCACAAAACTAAGCGAAACTCGGAAAAGGGTTGTTGTAAGGCTATTACAAATCGGAAGAAGATTTAAAAAAGATTCCGCATACAAACTACTTTATCATAAATGCATGCAGGAGTTCATCGATTTAAACCACATTGAGTTGATTCAGGAAGGGCTGAAGAGGAATATAATGACAAATTATCTAGTTCTATTGAAAGAAGAGTAACAACCTGCTACGCAATGGAAGCTGGGACGTGTTCCCGTCGAACTTGGTTATAACGAACCTCAAGGGACTAAAAAGTTTGTTCGTTATATGGAAGAAACGTTATATCAATATATCAATTTACATACATTTGTATGTATTTCTCGAAGTTTGGGATCTTATATAAGTTCCTTATAACAAGAATTTCGTTATATCCCGATTTTTTATATCCAAGTTTGACTGATACTCATTCCAGAAAAGATAATCTAGTACGAGCAACCACATGTAAGAATGCAACATATAAACAGCCAACAATCAAACTATGCAAGCCATCAATTGAAGATTCGGCCAAGAAACCGCTTGATACAATTAACTCGACTAGCGATATACGAAACACTCAAGGATACCATGCTGAGCTTCAGTCAGAACCATAATGCCACACTTAAACAACAAACAAACAGACGAGCCAAACCACAGGAAAAATTGAACTCTCTAGCAATGGCAATGCTATCTGTTTGCTGTCTAATGGGACTCGTAAAAGCCAACATTTACTAAACCCGTTTAATCAATCCACCGGCATATATTCGAAAAGACTCGGCCAACCCGGGGATTAAAGCCATAGAGTAAACCCTAGTATTTCAGAACAACTAGAACAGCTACTTGGAAAAATCGATAATGTTTAAATAGCTCACGAAGAAATACCGGCTCTTTGCAAGCAGCTACCTAAACTAAATTCGAATATTAAAAACTAATTATGGTGGCAAATAAACAACCTGATTGCGGATAATGAACTTTTACTAGCATGTAACAAAGGTCGAGAACGTATGAAACGGGATTTCGGAGACACGACTGGTATCATACTAGGGGACGTATTTGGAATACTCACTACCAAAAGGGCAGCAAATATGAAAATCGGTTTGAAAAGATTAACAACAACGAGAATTATTTTTTGTCACTAGTAAAAAATCAAACGTTGATTGACAATACCGTCAAGCTAGTGAAGCACAATACAACAGGAAATGTTACAACTACAGGAATACTGTCCATATGTACGAGAACAGAATTCGGTCGATAATACTAAGCATACTCTAATTGAGTCTAGTCCTGAGAAATTTGGATACCCAACAGGAAACACTTGACGTAGCTTACGATGCTCATCAGAGCATCATTCACCCAGATACACTTGCACCAACTCAGTTAATACAATTGATGCAACTACAATTGCGAGCTACAATTGATTTGTGGTGTGTACTCGCAGCCGCGAAAGGCTCACGGTTATTGGGGCCCATGAGATTAATCAAGCGTTCAAGAATTACTTCAAAGTCAAGATCAGATATATGATACATCAGATTAAGCTTAAAACAGACCAAATTTTCACATTTGCAAAAACGGGACATTTCTAGGAAATTTTTAGAAAAAGGCGATGGTCTTGTTTTTAGAGAAAGAATAAAGGTGGATTTAGATATCCGACGATTTTCGGCGCGGCTGCCTGCCGCAGGAAATTCGGCGAACGCTGTATTAGCGATGATTTACATATTCGACAAATTTTTGGGTGCAGTTTTTTCACACAAACTTACAAAAACAATATTTTGACACATAATTTATAAATTAAAACACAAGCTACTTGTAAGAATAGTACAAATCGAAAAACGAAAAAAAACAGAGGATGCTAAAAAATGTATGTCTGCATCTGTGTCGTCGCGCCGAAAAGATATATTTTGTACCGAAGTGAAATTCTTCCCAAATAACAAAAAATATGTATGTATGTGTTTGTACAAATTGCATTCATTCAGGCGATATTTTGTGCAACAAAAGTTGCATATAAATCCCCAAAAAGTTGCTTATAAAATAAGAATCACAAAAAAAATTAATATTAGGGTTGGCTAAATGCCAACAAGCCTATGGGCTTTGAAATAATAATGCCAAATGGTCACAAACAGGCAATATAAGTATGTATGATGCAAAAAGTTTCAACGAAAAATTTGTTCAACAAAAGTCAAAAGATTCATATACGATAAGGGCTTCTGAGATACCTCCTGTTTAGGTTTTGTATTAAAAACCTCAAACGGGGTATCCCGGTGTCGGCGATATTATGAATAACAGGCAATATTTATACGGAATGTTGCAGCACGTTTCAATGAAGAAATCTCTTCAACAAAAATCAAAAAACCAAAATGCGAATATGGTTTCTAGAATATCTGTTGTATTGGCTTTATACTGGAAATTACAAATGGTCGATCTCTGGCAGAGATCGACTATTTGTAATTCTCTGGGGTCGGCGATATGAATAACAGGCAATATGTATACGGAATGTTGCAGCACGTTTCAATGAAGAAATCTCAACATAAATTCCTACAAATATGTTTCATCGCGGGGATGGCAATGATGAGAATGTACGCTGCGGAATTTCTACCGGCATAAAAAGGTACATTGTTACCCCGGTCCAACGTCTTTCCAGCAATTGAGAATTATCAACGGCGTCATTTATATGTTATTGTACGACGACGGACACTGGGATGTATTCCTTAATAATGGGTGCAAAACATGGCTGAAGATATTTTCCGTCGAATATGCGAGGAAAATTCAAATAGAAACATGTATTTCACAGCAGAAATCTACAACGAAGCGTTGATAATAATTGAAGATTTTTGCTTAAAAATCACGAACAAAGTTCACAATCAATTGGGAATGCCATCACCGAATCGATCTGCTGCTGCTTCGTTCGATGTAGAATTGTATCGTGAACAAAATTACAACACGGGTGATCTTTTGTCGTATGTGCAATCAAATGTTCCTAAGCTAACGCTTGAGCAAAAAGCCATTTACGATCATATAATGTAACCTATTAACAATAGGGTTTTAGAAATTGTTTTCTTAAATGCGCCAGGAGGAACTAATAAAACGTTCCTAAAAACATTGATTTTGGTAGCAGTTCACCCCAAAATGGCATAGCCTTAGCTCTTGTGTCATTCGGAATAGCTGCGACATTGCTACCAGGTGAAAGAACTGCTCATTTTACTTTGAAATTGCCATTGAACATGCAATTTATTGAAACTCCCAAGTGCAACATTTTCAAAGCATGCGGCATGGGAAAAGTGTGGCAGAAATGCAAATTATTTGCATGTAAATATTAAACCATTTGGGAACGCAATCGTATTGCTTGCAGGAGATTTCAGGCAAACATTACCTGTAATTCCTCGATCGATACCAGCGGACGCAATAAATAAATGCCTGAAATACTCTACTTTGTGGAGACACGTAAATACGCTGAAATTAACTACAAATATGCGTGTCCAGCTGCAAAACGATGGATCAGCTGAAATATTCTCACATCAATTGCTGGAAATTGGGAACGAAAAGGTGCCGGTTGATCTGACCTCAGGGCGAATTTCATTGCCTCATAACTTCTGCAATTTAGTGACGTTAAAAGAAGAATTGGCTGAAAAAGTATTAACCAATATTCAAACCAATTATAAGAATCATGATTGGCTGAGTGAACGAGCTATTTTTGCCGCCAAGAACAAAGACATCTACGAACTTAACAATGTTGTTCAGTCTAAACTTCAAAGCGAGGCAGTCACATACAAGTCGGTCGACACAGTTGTGGAAGCAGATGAAGCGAGTAATTATCCTTTGAATTTTTGAATTCACTGGATCTGTTAGGGATGCCACCGCACGTCATGCAATTGAAAATTGGCATGCCAATTTATATGTTGCGAAATTTCAACCAGTAAGCTTTGCAAGAACACGCGGCTCGCAGTAAAAAAAATTAATAAGCAACGTCGTAGAAGCAACAATCTTGGCAGGACCATTCAAAGGTGAAGATGTATTCATTCCTCGCATTACTATGATTCCAACGGGTATATGCCATTTCAATTTAAGTGGTTAAATTCCCAATTCGATAGACGTTTTCAATCACCATTAACAAAGCTCAGGGCCAATCTTAAATTGTGCGTTTCGATCTAGACACGGATTGCTTCTCCCATGGACAATTTTACGTGGCGTGTTCTAGAGTCGGCAAACCAGATAATTTTTATATCTACACACAGACAATTCAATTTAATTGAAACGTGCTTCAACATTCCGTATACATATTGCCTGTTATTCATATCGCCGACCCCAAGGATCGACTATTTGTAATTTCCAGTATAAAGCCAATACAACAGACATCCTAGAAACCATATTCGCATTTTGGTTTTTTGATTTTTGTTGAACTGATTTCGACGTTGAATTTTGTGCAACTGACGGTATGTCATATGTTCAAACGGGCCTTTTATTTATTTTATTTTACATAACATCAAAATGTAAAACCAATGAACGGTTTTTATTTTAGTCATTTTGAAAGCTGCCTAAATGGATTCTTCTAATTTAAATTAGGAGAAATTCATTACTCCTAAAAGAAGATTGTTTGAAATTTTTTTTCTGTAAATGACATTTAGGCAAATAAATTACCACCACATACATAAAATATATACGTATACGGAAAATTTGGGATTTTATTTTGAGAAGTATTTCACAAGCATAATTTTGTTCATGGCTTCGCCGTGCCGAAAATTCGTCGAAGCAGTTGTTTCTAATTGGTTGAATGTGTCACATGATGTTCGGCGAAGGAAAATCGTCGGATATGTAAGTAAATCCTAGACAGGCTAAACAATTTCTTCTCGGTTGCTGAAGGCGACGTCAGAATAAATACACGTAATCTGGCTACCTAGAAATGAAAAGGGCTTTAGGTTCTGACAAATAATATCAGGGGTACAAATTGAAAATGCGGGATTGATAACAGATGGCGTTACTAACGCTATACGCATCAGGCAGTACTGTGACTATGTTCATGTCAAAGCTACGTCTTATAGCTTTAATTTTCAGTATGTGTCAATTTGTCGCAGTGTCAAATTCATAGTTTTTTTGAGCTCTCAATATGTCGAGTTTCGTGCCAACAAAACAGCATTTGCGGGAAGTTTTAATTTACTTCTTTAATTTGAAGAAAAGTGCTGCTGAAGCACATCGATTGGTCTCCGAGACTTATCCGAGTCATGTTCCATCGGTTTCAACGTGCGAGAGATGGTTTGTGCGGTTTAGAAGTGGTGATTTTGACGTTGAGGACAAAGAGCGGCCGGGCCAAGTGAAAAAGTTTGAGAATGCTGAATTGGAGGCAATACTCAATGAAGACTCGTGTCAAACTCAACAAGAGCTCGCAGATTCATTGGGAGTGACACAACAAGCCATTTCCCATCGTATAAAAGCCCTCGGAATGATCCAAAAGCAAGGACATTGGGTGTCGTATGAGCTGAAGCCGAGAGACGTCGAGCGCCGTTTTTTTGCATGCGAACTGCTGCTCGAACGGCAAAAACGGAAGGGTTTTTTGCATCGCATTGTCACTGGTGATGAAAAGTGGATCCATTACGATAACCCGAAGCGCAAAAAATCATATGGTTACCCCGGCCATGCATCATCATCGACGGCCAAACCAAATATTCACGGCGCCAAGCTCATGCTCTGTATTTGGTGGGACCAGCTGGGTGTGGTGTATTATGAGCTATTGAAATCGAACGAAACCATCACAGGAGCACTATACCGAACTCAATTGATGCGTTTGAGCCGCGCACTCAAAGAAAAACGGCCACAATACGAGCAAAGACACGACAAAGTAATTTTGCAACATGACAACGCTCGGCCACATGTTGCAGCGCCGGTCAAAACATACCTACAAACGCTGAAATGGGAAGTCTTACCCCACCCGCCGTATAGCCCAGACATTGCTCCTTCCGATTACCACCTTTTCCGATCGATGACACATGGCCTAGCTGACCAGCGCTTCCATTCTTACGAAGAAGCCCAAAAATGGGTCGATGACTGGATAGCAGCCAAGCCGGCCGAATTTTTTCGCGACGGTATCCGTAAATTGCCAGAAAGATGGGAAAAAGTTGTGGCTAGCGATGGACAATACTTTGAATAATTCATTTGTTACCATTTTTTCAGAATAAACGTTCAAAAATAGAAAAAAATCCCGCATTTTCAATTTGTACTCCTGATAGATTTAGAAGAAAATTTGCTAAATTTGGTAAACGGTTAATAAAAACTTTATTTACTGGTAAACCTGGTAAAACAGGTTTATTTTGGAAAATTATTTTAGATAAGGAAATTGCAAATTTTCCTGTTTCATATCCCTTCCCTCGAATTTCATCATTTGATCAGTTCTTAAAATTTCTCGAGAGGATGCGTGATGTTCGAAATTTAATTGGTGATTCGGTGTTTCGAAACAGTCAGCTTATTCGATATTTTCGAGATTATTCGATTATGTTGGAAAGTGTTGAGCCTATTTGATTGTTCAATGTTACTCGAGAATCTTTAAACTTATTCGAAGAATCTGATTGTTCGATATTTAGAAATTATCCGATTCTATTTGAGGGTTCCATTATTATTCTATATCGTTTTGTTGAGCTTAGCCTTAACTTGCTTCGTAGTATTAGTAACATTAAATTACTTGACAAATAATTCGATATTTACACGAATTTTTTAAAATTTTAGTGGGTTTTCTAGATTTTTACAGGCTTTCCGAATTTATTCATTAATATCCTGATTTTTCGGTAATATTGAAATTGATCAAAATCAATCGAGATTCACATAATGTAGAGATTATTCGAATTTTTGTTTCGCGGTTTGTTCTAGATTTCTGAAGTTTTTCGACATTTCTAGGATTTAGTATTCAAGACTTTTAAAAATTTTCAAATTTATTCGAATTTTGTATGGCAATGTGCTGCGCTTAGCTTTGATTGTAGGAACTCGCAGTTACACATATAAATCTTATCGTGAAAAGCAATAAATTTAATTATTCTACGTTATTTCAGAATCTTAACTCATCACAAGTCACTTTTGATTTTAAATTTTCATGCATCAGCGCTACCAACCAAACAAACCTTTAACGTTCTCATTATAGTTACATATTTTTGTTGTGTTGTACAACAAATACTGATTTGAATACAAATTTCAGAAATCTCAGTACAATAACCCTATCGGATATCTAAATTCTAAACAATTAAAATATAACGTAACCGCCATCCATATCAAATATCCATACAGTAATTCCTAAACAAATAAAACGCAGCAAAAAAAAAACGTTATACACATTAAAAATTTTGCGATTGAATAACCTTTTAAACCAGAAGAAATTATCAGCGTATCAAACTAATCCGTACCCAATCAAAGACAATTAATTGTGCCAAACAAAAAACTATATTTACACATTTTATTTACATAATCAATCAAAACTAATAATAAATTATTATTTCAGTTCTGTGTGTCAAAATTTATGGTTTGTTGATTAATTTTTGCATACAGCAATTTTTCAAAGTGTTGATTAGGAACATTTGTATTAAAATACTAACATTTAAACCAAATAAAATATAATCAAAATGTAATTAAATAATTTAACACATTTAATGATTATGTACTTTACAATAAAATAATATTATGTATTTCATTACGAACTCTTCTTTTAAAATCGCCTAAATGTTGTCTATTTATAAAATAAAATAAATCCAATTGGGTACTTACCTTAATATTCATTCTGTTCTCATATTGATGTAGCAAAGAAACTTACCTACACTTTTTAATGTATTTGGCTACACAAAATATTTTATTTAAGAAATGAAATGTACATTACATATTCGTATTAATAATACAGCATAATAAAATAATCGTATTTAAATATAAAATATTCCGACAATCCGGAGGATATTATATATTCGATAAGACTTTTGAGTATACTGTAATGTCTAAATGAAAAATACTACAATATTTAGTATACAAAAGTAGTGCTACACAATTGTGTACATTGTGTCATTAGGATTAAAAGTGATACTGTTTTTGACGGGCAATTATACATGCATGCGAGGCGAAGCGCAGCGTGGTCAAGCACGTGCAAATATTGCGAGTCAAACAAGGCCACTTTTAAGTCGAATAACACATACTATTTTTCTTCATTATAAACTAGATATACATAAGTACAAATTAAACGCGCATTTAAAATTTCAAGATTGAATTTTTTTTTTCACATAGTACACTCCTCAAAAAATTTAAAGAGACCGAAATATTTTTAAAAATAGCTGTTTTCAGACGATTGAAACTCAACACTAGTTTGGAAACTTAAACAAGTTTGGGAAAATATTCCCATTTAGTTAAGCAGCCATGACATTGCTAAAGAATAAATATTCATCACAAACAGTTTTAAACAATTTGCGTAAGGCTGGATGTACAAAGAAGCTCGATGTACTGGGTGCCGTATGAATTGTCGATAAAAAATTTGATTAACCGAATTTTCATCAGCGAATCGCTACTGAAACGCAACGCAAAGCAAATCATTACAAGATCATGGGATTGGAAGGGAATCGTATATAATGTTGTTATAGAACCTGGTCAAACGATTGATTATAGGGTATATCCTCCAACAGGTCGCAAATAAACTATTTGCGCCTCAAAATCTGACTACTCGATTGATTCTAACATGCGTTTTTCAATTTTTTTTTTTGTGGTTTATTTGCTTTTGCGGCTGAGGCTGCGGTCGAATTCTCGAGTAAATCCGCAAAATTCGGTAAATGCATTTACCTTTTTTTGCTGAAGAGTAAGGGAAATAAAAAAAGGTAAATCTTTTACGTTTAGATACTTTATTCTTTATTGTTATAAGAATTGAACAAGTAAAAAAAAGGAAAAAATGCGTAATTTAACAGAAAACGAACATTAAAAATCTAAATTTACCGCAGTACCTGATTTACCCGAGAATTCAACCGCAGCCTGAGTAGATTAATTGTCTTGACTTACTTGATTTTATTTGCATCGGCAAAAATTCGGTGGTAACTTTTCTATAATGTTTTTACTACTCAGTCGCAAAAGCAAATAAATTACAAAAGAAAATTGAAAAACGCATGTTAAAATCAATCGAGTAGTCAGATTTTGAGGCGCAAATAGTTTATTTGCGACCTATTGGAGGATATACCCCTACATATATCTTTTACGTTAGCAATTAACCAGATTACAGCATCTAATTAAAAAAAACGGCCAGAATTAATCAATAAAAAGGGTGTTGTCTTCCATCATGACAACGCAAGAACACGCACACATTTTTGATGACCCGGCAAAAATTGAGAGAACATGGACTTTGCACCATGTGACTACCATTTGTTTCGATTTCTGCAAAACTCCCTAGATAGTCTGAAGTTGGCTTCAAAAAAGTACTGAGAAAATCACTTGGCCAAATTTTTCGCCGATAACCCACAGAAGGTTCTATACCGATGGAATTATGAAACTTTCCGAAAAACGACAAAAGTTGTTGAAGCTGAAAGCTTAAATGGTTTAGTCAGCCGCAACAAATACATTATTCTGTCCTATTGGGATAATTACATAAATGTCAAATGTTTAGTAATTAATAAATCTCTTCTGTTCTGTACCTCAACTGTAAAACACGTCGTTTTTCCTTATTCCTGTACGGCTTCTAGGAAAGTATAATTAAATACTTTCAACAAGTTATGCGCCCAGACCCGTATAAAAGGAAGACATAAATTAATACTGTGGTAAAACAGGTTAAAGGAAACGTGCTGTTTTTTGTTTAAATCAGAAAAGAAGTTGTTTTTTTTAGGTTAAAACAAGAATACCTATGGTAAAGCAGCATCTTGGAAAAACGAAAAACAAACAAATTAAAATGGGGAAACATTTTATCAAATTCGATGGGAGTATCGTTGTCAAATTTTAAATTGGAGATGAAATGAAGCTATGGAAAGGATCGTAAAAGAAAATTGTGGCAAGGCAATCATTGCCGAATTGAACAATTTAAAACAAAAAATTTTGTAACAAAAGATAGACCGAGATAGATGGACATCCCGGAAAAGAAAAATTAATAAGTAGTAAATGGTAGATTTTTTAAATCTAAGAAAATGAAAACGGTGAGAAAACGTATAAATCTCGTCTAGTGGGTAAAGCAATGATCGCAAAGACATGGCCTGCGTGCCAAACTTGGCACGTTTAGAAATTTGTTCGGCACGCCAAAAAAACAGTTTGAGTTTTCAAAAATCGATCTTTTTTGTTGTTATCCTTACAACAAAAATGGAAGACGTACGTTTTTAAAGTTTTGATAAAGTCCAAATATCGAAATGCTGACAAATGGGAAAGCATGAAATCAATTTGGACATAAATCTTTACGAATACCAAATATTTTCGAGAAAGAAAGCTTGAAAGAAAACTATATAGGTGATAAAATATATGGTTTGATACAAAAATCGAGGGATTTTTGAAATTCGCGGGCTACATGTCCAGTTGTTACAATTTTTTTTTTTGTATGTATTGGTACCTTGTCCCTGACGTATCATGCCATTTGTAGCTATTTTGGATGCTTAGTTTATTGTTGGCTGTCGAAAAGGTTCTCGGAAATTTAGTTTTTGGAACAGAAAGAAGTCGCATGTCATGGCCGGTGAATATGGAGGCTGAGACATCATAACGGTGTCGTTTCTAGGAGGTAGTACTCCTTATTGTTACTGTCTGGTAGGAAGAACTCTTGGTATACTATGCCAATGAAATAGAAGCCCACTGTTGAGCAGAACCTTCATATCCTTTTGGATATGACTAGCGTTTTTTGGTCTTGCTCCTTCAGGAAGCTTCTATTAAGACCATTAAGCCTTAGTTTCGATGTCACATTCATACACTCCTGTTTTATCACCAGTTAAGACCCGTTCGAACAGTTCTGGATCGTCGTTCACTTCATACAACAATGTCCATTTGGTACTACTTTTGGTCGGAATTCAACAATATCGAAGCCAATTATAATACCACACGTTTGATGGCCAAAACATTCGGAAAAAATGTTTGGTATGCACCAAATGATATACCAACATCATCAGCAGCGTCCATGATAGTGATTCGGCAATAGTCCAGAACCATTTTGTTGATTTTTCGACGATGCCGTCGGCGTTCAACTCGCTCGTTATCTTCATTGTCTTTAAGGCTGTCTTTGAACGTTTCTACCACTCGTAAATGTTTGTTTTATTCATAGAAGCCAAAACATTCAACATTAGTACACCCTAAGTACACACTTCATTCAGATTATTTATTCGATTTTTTCTACAAGTAAAAAATCGCCGAGCACACCAAACCACATACATATAACTTATCGTCAGCTAACATTTCCGCGTGTTTTGATCAAACATTCAAATCTCTAGCAAAATCCTCTCGCTAAACCATCGCAAATTTGACGAGTTTAGCGATATTTTATTCATTGGCTTAAATAGCTTTAGTTCTGGGTTTATTTCGTACAACAAATTAAGAAGCACATTGAACCGATAGCAAATGAGTTATCACTCGGGTAATCAGGTCAAAAACGGCTTAACCTGAACGAAGTCTAAAAATTTTCGAAAAAGTAGAACATTTCGACTTCAAAACCCAAAATAGTTTTTAAGTCTCGAAATTTGTTGTGTTTATGATAAAAAAAAATTCTTTATAAAATTGGTTTGGTGTTGACGACCATCAAGATTTGTAGTATTCTTCTAGGAAAGTTTCAAAACCCGCCAGCTCGATTCAATATTTAAATACGTCGCAACTAATTAATTTATCTTCAAATATGTTGGTTAAATCAGATACCAAATTTCAAGGGAATTGGTGCATAATCGCAAAAGTTCCGTTTAGAGCAAGGGTGAAGTTTCTTAAATAAAACATGGCCAGAATTCAATAAATATTCCAGGGCACTGCTAATTATATTTTGGTACATAAATTTCAACCTATTTAAATTTAAATCAAAATAAATAGATTTGCCAAAAAGGAATTTGTTTTTTAAGTACATAACCAATCCAGGCCTTTTCTACAGTTCCAGCACCAAATGGAACACGCACGTTTGTTAATAGAGTTTAGTGAAATTTCGTGTGCTCCAAGCCATGTCATTTGCCGCATTTGTAAAAAATATACCATCTGATCAAATTTGGCCCGGACTGGTCCATTAAATCGGTAAAAATTTTGTTTTCTAGGTGTGTACAACCTTCTTTGACATTTGTGTGACGTTTGAACTTGATACGTCCATTAGTGTGAGTTTGGCAGCCATTTGTTTACGATGCGAAAAGTTTGTCTGGCGATTTTTACTATGAAAAAAAAACTTGAACAACGAGTTTGCTTGAAATTTTGTGTTTACAAAGGAATTACGGCTAGGGAATCATTGAAAATGTTGCAGAAGTATTTTGGGGGAGTCTACTCTATCGATAACGCTAGTATTTGAGTAGCATAAAGCATTCAGTGAGTGTTAGGAGGTCGTAGGAAGATTGCCTTATGAGAGTCATTCATCCACCTCTGTTAACAACGATAACATCGAAAAAATGAAGGAAATTGTGCTCGAAAATCGTAGTGTTAGCACTAGAGATATATCAGAGGCTCTCAACATCTCTTATGAATCGACTCAACACATTTTGATTGATGTTTTAGGTATGAAAGAACGTCGAGTAGAGGTCGTAAAAGAGATGCTTGCCATAACATTCATCAAACGAATTAGTACTGGTGACGAGACGAGGGTTTATGAATATGACGTCGAAACTGCCCAACAATCTAGCAAATGGCGCGCCAAAAATGAGCCAAAACCGAAAAAACCACGTCAAAGTCGGTCGAAAATCAAGGTAATGGTCATCGTTTTTTTCGATTACCGTGGTGTGGTTCACCATGAATTAGTTCCAGAGGATCAAACGGTTAATAAAGCATACTACTTGGCCATTTTGAGGCGTCTACGTGAAGTAATTCGTCGTAAACGACCGGATTTGAGGGCAAACAATTTATGGATTTTTTACCACGTTAATACCCATCACATTCCACCCTAATTGTGACTGAATTTGTGGCCAAACACGATACAAAAGTCATCCCTCAGCCACCGTACTCGCCAGATTTGGCTTCCTGTGACTTTTTCCGGTTTCCGAAACTCAAATATCCGCTCCGGGGAACGCGCCATGAGTCAATTGAAGCAATAAAAAGAAATTCGCTGAAGGAACTAAAGGCCATCCCGGCCGAGGCCTATAAAATATGTATGGAAAAATGGATTAATCGTTGGCATGCTTGAAAAGAAGCCAAATTATTTTATAAATAAATAAATAAATTTTGAAGGTGATAATAAAGATTTGTACGAATATTAAAATACATAAAAATGTTGTTCTTTTTACCAGTCCGGGTCAAATTTGATCAGATGGTATTTTCTCCTAGTTCACACGGTGGCAAATATTTGGCAGCAAATAATGGTAAAGCCAAGAGGTATAAATAGATATTTTATTTGTGCGCTATTGACGTTTATTCTATAGTTTCTATAGTTCTATAGTGTCAGTGATCGAAAAATGATTGAAGTGATTTTTATAAATTTTGATTGACTTCTCATCGAAATGCTGATGATGTTTAGTGCTGCCTGGTACTACGTTTCTGGCTGTAGAATTGGCGGACTAAGAGAAAAAAATCGAAAAAATGGGTCAGAGACTGGGTGATGCATCGAAATGAAAATGGCTTCTAGTTGGATTGGAGATTGAAAATGTCATCTGAAAACTTCAATTATTTGCTTAGCTTGTTTGCTGCACTAATTACAAAAAACGATGTTTGTATGACGAAAAGTGATTCCAGCTGGTAAAAAATTAGCCTCGCAAAAGTGGCCCTATTCTGGTTTTCCCAGGGAATTGCGAATTGGCCAAAAATATTGCTATAATTACAAACTGGCAAACTTTTCAACATTTTATTCCTTATTTCCAAAAGGTGTATTCGGGTAAAATGGCAATAACTCCTTATGGAAAAAATACTAGTTCAAATGTTTAGCACTAGAGAAACTAATAATTTAAGAAAAACTGTCATATTTGAAGCAAAACATCAAGAATCTGAGTTTAAAATTCTACAAAACAACACCAACAATTTGTCGCTTTACTCTCATGAAATGTTTCTTTGCTCTTACGAGCAAATATGAGTAGACAAACCAAACCACTTTGCTGAGTGTCAATATGCATCGTTCACACGTCAATATTTGCCAAAACGTGGTGGCAATTATTTTTGAGCAAATATTGCCGTTCTCACAAGATTTTTTCAAATTGGGCGGTTTTTGGAGGAGATATTCAAGCTCTAGTTGACCACGCGTAACAAGTTGCATTTTGGTTTAATTTCTCAATTTAGTGCCGTGCATTTCAATTTTTTTGTGATAAAATTTTGTAGGTTTTTATTAATTTTTTGGAACACATTGTTGCTCGTGAGCAAAATTGCACCTCTTATAGTAATTTCATTGAAATAACTGACATAAATTTGTAAGAGTTCATTGTATAAAATCTTCTATCACCTCGTTTTCAAGGCAATAAAATTACCTACACGATGGCTATTTTATAATTCTATATTGTTTAAAAAATTAATAAAAAATTAAATTTATAAAAAACCAAAGTGAAAAGTAAATACAATTTACTTAAATGTTCACTAGTGAAAAGTTATAATCACTTAAAATTTGTCTAAGTTTCAAGCGTCTGAAAAATCGTCGTCTTTAAAAATATTTAGGTGCCCCTCTAAATTTTTTGAGGAGTGTTGTAATAAAAACGCCAACTTTAATACAAAATTAAAGTATTAAAGCAAGCAACTTTTAATACTTTTGGAAAAAATTAATTTTTTGATTTAAATTTTCGGTTGTTAAAAGCTGTTGGTGAAGCTAATACAGGAAAAGCATGTGATAAAGTTCACACTACTTTTGTACACATTTAACTGAAAACTTTAAAGCATATTTAATATTTATAAAATAATTA
Organism: Tipula helvola; assembly: GCA_963556165.1. Taxonomy (NCBI): domain Eukaryota; kingdom Metazoa; phylum Arthropoda; class Insecta; order Diptera; family Tipulidae; genus Tipula; species Tipula helvola. Next base: position 269,835,822 of record OY744481.1, read on the forward strand.
ACTAAAACCTAAAAATAAAAGATGTATAAAACTAAAAAAAAAAACATCACTGGGCCGATAAAATAAAAGTTAAACTGAATATATGTATGTATGTCCAAAATAGCAAAATCACTCATCAATTCTGAAAGTAAATAAAAGAAAATGTATAAAACACCACAAATTTATTTATTTACACAATCGACACTTCCCTCTCTGCACCGACATTTATACACCACACAAAAAAAAATACAAAAAATTTGGCAATCTGCACAAATCTAACTAATTCGGGATTAGTAACTGGGATTATTAAATATATAAATTATAACTGTAACCATTTTCTTTATACATATAGGAGTATTATATTAAACTTACCACCAGAACTAATGTAAATCTATATAGAACTGCTTAAGTGTAATATTTTGCGGTTTGTTCTCTAAGCACTAAACTACTCACCTGTTACATTTTCTCATTCCGTTTTGGTGTTCGAGTTTCCAAACGCTTGTAAATTAAGAAAAAAAAAAATCGTACTCCTATTTGAGGCGACTTGACTTCTACGCTTTTTGATACGCTTTTACTAAAACTGCAATAACTCGACAAGGAGTGGCCGCGCAGAAATTTTCCTAGTATCATTTTGCAAGGTTTCTAAATATAAAATGGCACATTTGGATTTTTGAATGAAATAACGAGCAAGTTCGTTTACAGTTTCAAACAGCAGAAATTTATTTTTTTAGACACCTTTCGTTTTACTCAAAAAAGTTATAAAAAAACAAAATAAAATAAAACGGTTTCCAGTATCGAAAAGAAAACAAAATCTCCTTCAACTAGAAACAAAATTTTTTTTTTTTGAAAGGTGGTGTTTCACCAAGATACAAGCGTTCAAATCTGGGTATTTTTTCGAACAAAATTTCTGTTCCATTTTTTAATTGGCGCAGTGTATATTAAAATTCAAATTTGAATGGAGGCAATGAAAGAGATGATTATTGTATTGTTTGTAAATTTCGAGTTATGTTTATGCAAAAACAACAATAATGTAAATTTTCGATTTTCACTAAAAAATAAACATTTTCAAGACGCGATTTTGCAATCAAATAAAATTACATGTTTTATGAACATTTTCGTATAAAAACAAAACAAAAGCTCACATTTCTAATAAACTAAAACTGGAAAATAACCGTTTCCCCATAAAGTTTAATAGCAAAGAAAAAATTCTATGTACCTTATTTTAAGCTTAGTAAAAAAATACAGTCGATACTGGAGGCTCTTATTTATACAGAAGGCTCTGATACTACACTTAAAGTATTCCATAATAAAAAAAAACAATCTTTGTTTTTTACAAGCTTTATTTTTGTAATAACCTTTTTTTGATAAAATGTAAAATTTTCGAATCATTCGTGAAAAATCGTTTAAAAGTAAGCATTTTTCGATGCAAAATCGACATTTTTAATCTCGAATAACTTGAAAATTATTAACTGTTCGATAACAATTTCACAAAATTGTTTGCAATATTCAATCGATTTCTAGGGTCATTAGAAAGTCACAATTTTCACCCTCGAGAATGAATGTTCTAAAACTGAACTGTACAACACCAATTTTGCCATTTGAATGAAACTAAGCATACTTTATTCTTTTGGGGGTGACGATTACGAATATATCATTCGATTTTCGTATCTCGTCAAAATTGCCAATACCTAATAGAAGTTTTGAGTTTACAGGCTTTGGGACACGTTGTAAAGGAAATGAAACGAGCTTTAATAAAATTTGAAGTTGATTTGAAGTTTCAATTCGTTTTGTTTAATTTAATGCTGAATTTACTTATGTAGTTTTTTCAATCCAAGCCAGCCCAATTAAATACTCATACGATACTTTCTCTTTAGTTATTGTTGATTAAAGAGCTTATTAGGAGCACCTCCTTTGAAATATCTAGCCTTTGAATCATTGTTCAATTAAAAATTCTCTTTAAGAAAGAAGATGATCTGCATTAATTTTAAAACATTTTGACGTGATACAAAAAATAAACAGCAGAAATCATAATTTCATTCAAATCAAATCGGCGGCTATACAAGAGCAGCAATTATGGAGATAAAATGTGATTTGAGTCACCTGATTATTAATATAGGAAATTCCCACACTATAACAGTGAGCAACTGTTGATGGGTTGTGCATCCAACGCTTTTCGAATTATAACGGCTTGTTCTGTATAATTTCTCGTAATTTTATTAGATGCCAGATTTTATATATTTGAAATCGGCTTGTAAGGCTTTTAGGTTTTTCTAATTATCAAGTGGTTTAAATATTAAGAAACTTTCAGTACATATTTGATAAAACATTTAGTTTTACTAAGTAGGTATGTACTGAAGTTGCATAATATTTAATTCAAGCAGAAATAATATTTATAATAAATATTCTTTAAAATATTTTTTTGTATACATACACATTACACAAAGAGCGAAATACTTATTTCTCTTCAAAATGGTCTCAGGCGAAACTGCGTAGTGCAACTTGGAAGCCAAAATTTAGCAATCCACGGCAATGGATGTGTTTGAAGTAGTCTTAAAACTGTGCATCTGTTTGATACCTGTGTGTAGTATGTCGATTTTTGGTCATATTGCAATGGTTTTATTTAATTTACAATATACATACATTACTCCTTTATATACTTCATCCAACGACTCTTCAACATTTTTCTCCAAACATTGCTGTGAAGTGAACTCGTTTGCGTTTTTGATTGAGAGTGATCGAGCGCGCGGCACCCATCTTGCTTTTTTATATGCAAATTTCTATGCAAAATATTTTCTGTACGTTATTTTCTTTTGAAATGTTTGCGATGCCAACAATCTCACTCAACTTCACTTTACTATCACTCAATACAATATCATAGTTTTTTAATCATTTCTGGTGTCATCACCTCTTCGGCCTTCAGCTGCGTTCATAATCAAAAACATTTCTGCAACCACATTTAAATTCACCGACCCAAAAACGGACAGTTTCATAGGATGCTGTAAACTATCGCAAAGTTAGATCCACATCCTTTTTGACATCGATTGCTAATAAGCCCCTCAAATAAAGATAATGAATTGCACCAAGAATTTGAATTTTTCCGGCGTTCATCATAAAATGCAGAATTCGTCAATTTTGCATAAAACATTGGAAATTAAAGATAAAACCGCAACGAAACTGTCGCTAATTAGTTAAAAAATTTGTGTTATCAAAATATCGTCCATGGAACGACCTTTGAAATGGTAAACATATTAAAAGACCATTAAAATCCAAAAAAAAAACAGTTGTATTCGGGCGTTTTCAATTCTAAAACCAGGAGCAAGCCACGGACGGAAATATCTCCGATTTTGTATGTGGTAGAATTAAAACGGTTGTCAAGGACGTGTAACTTGGGTACATTCCTTGACCTATTCGCCCATTCCTTGGTTAATTTATGACTTGAAAACTGAATCTATACAATAAACAAAATTTTGTCGCAAGAAGGTGACCTCCCGTTTGGTACTGCTTATCAGGAAGCATTGACAGAAGCAGTCACAATACGAACAATATGGAGTTGGTCACCTTAAATTGAATAATGGAGTCATACGCCCTTTCGACGAATTCGAGGTATAACGACCTCATCGAAAAGTGAAAATAAAATTGCATGTGATAAATGCGGGATATTTTACGTTCTGCAAGGTGGCGATATTTAAAATGTCATAAAAAACGGGTGTGAAGTTTTCAACAAAAAACAAAAATTTGTATGTATTGGTGCAATGGTTATACAGTAGGCCAAACAATTTTTATTAGAAACATATTAAATAATAATTAACAACTTAATTATAAAATATAAAGCAAAACCAATTTTAGAAATATTAAATAAATATAAAAAGTCTTTTGTGGGTGAATGTGAAAATTGTTGAATTTTTTTTTTGAGTTATGGATTTTAGTGGTTTGCTGTACTGAAGATTGCTCAAATCACAGAGTTTTTCCCGGAATGTCATATAGGCCATTAGTTAGCTTCAAGGAAGAGAACAAAACAATGTTCAGTAATGTGGTCCTGATTTCGGTGAAACATATAGCGATTGCACGGGCCCAATTATTTTAGTTGCAGAAAAGGCCAAGGGAATTAGGATTTGTGTCGGCTTTAAGGTCAGCGTGAATAGACGGCTGAATTTTGAACAGTATCCGCTACCACAGATCGAAGTGTGTATTTTACATCAGGCTTACGGAATTTCCAGTGCACCAGCATTTTTCAATGTACAATGAACCAAAACAAAAAATGGATATTTCTACGTTCTAGTTTATTAGAAAAGTGGGGGTAAATCTTAAAAAAAATGATTTTCGAAATTTGATCTAGATCAAACAATCTATTGATTTTTTGTGTCAATAAAACAAAACCTTTATCTGGCGCTATTTTTTGTTAATTCAGATCAAACTTTTTGGATGAATGAACATCACATAATGTTTGTAACTGTCGATTGGAGGATCGTGGGTACCACGTAGCGGAGAAATTTCGAACTGAACGAGCTATCCCAATTTGACGTTTAAGATATTATGAAATGTCATTTATGTTGATATTTTGTTATTATGAAATGTCAGTTAAGGATAGATTCCTTTAATTTAAAATAATAGAAATACCTAAGTGCTGATATACATACATAATAATTATTTTTTATAAGCAAACACAATGTTTTACTCTGATTTTTGAATTAATTCTTCTAATACATGTAACTACCAAATATGCAACCGATCATAACGATCATTTTAATGTGAGTGAACACTTAGAAGTATATTAGTATTATTTACACAATTTTCAGAAATATTAACTTCAAAATAAATTAGTAAAATACTACATAGCCTCTCTCTATCTATGGGGTGTTGAATAATTTAATTATGCGTGTAAATAATACTAATATACTTCTACGTGTTAATTATAAATGACTGCTTAAAATCTAAATACACCTTTTTGGTTGGCGTCATTCGTGAATTGAATGTTGTATATTGTGAGGTTATTTTCAATAAAACTGTGCCTTAAAATTATAAACAAAATACATCTATAATAGCATCCATTTTTCACGCTCAAACAATACAAGCAATTTTATTTTAACTACAGATTATGAGTGTAAATAATAATCGCCATTTTGAAAATGTCAATCAAAACAACATATTGTTACGGTGACACCTAAGATAGAATCGAATAAGTTAATTGATAGCGCAAAGTTCTACTGTACTAAAATGGAATTTTCCATGATGAAAACTGTTTTAAATATCTCTAAACTGTTCTTACCGGAACAATCATGAAATTTCGAGAAGTTTTGGTTTGAATATATAAGGAGCAAATGAATTCGAATTAGAACATTAGGTATTGGTAAGCGATAAGTGAAGATTAAAAAGGAAATTAAAAAGTGATTTAGAAAGTGTTTTAGTTATAAGTGAACAGTGGAATTGTGCAAAAAGTATAATAAGTGATTTTGTGAATTTTTGTTAATAAATTGTGTTGGTGTTAATAAATAAACTCGTTGGTGATTAATTGAAGTGTTGTGTTTTATTCACAATTAAGTGATACGACCCTTGATTGACAAGGCAAAAAATTGATAATTGGTGACAGCGGTGGGATTGTGAATAATAAAACAAAGAAAATGATTCTCTCCGAATTAAGAGTTCCAGAGTTAAAGAAAGGATTAGGGAAACGAGGTTTATCCATTGATGGTAAAAAAAGTGCTTTACAATGGCGACTACGCCAGCCCATAGAGAACGAAGGATTCGACGCGGATAATCATGATTTTGGCGTGGATGGAACGGATGTGTCAACGTAGAGAAGACAGAAGAAACACGATTGGTCGAAACAACACAACTACCGTCTGAAAGTTTCGATTTGTCGCAGTTAATGGCTGCTATGAACCAAATGATGAGACAGATGGGTGTAATGAAACACTAAATGGAACAACAATACGAGCGACAAATGGAGAAAACTGAGCAGTCAAACCAAGAAATAAAACAACCAATCCAAATTATGAAGCGACAGATGGGTGAGATTAAACATCAGATGAGAAGAAACTTCTCGAATTATCTGCAAAATTACACGGCGAAATAGAGAAACTGCAAACAGTGCAAACGGAATTTCAGACGGAGATTCAACAGGTTGAACAAAAATTAGAAACGAAAGTTCAACAGATTGAAGTGAAATTTTAACGTCTCGAGAAAGATTTAACTGAAGTCAAGGTAAGTGGAACCACGACACAAGTGGTACAGACCGTTCATCTTTCGGTATTTTCAAATTTCAATTTGAAACGGCGGCCAATCAAAATCATTGGAACGACGAACATCGTGTCGCGGCGGTAATAGTGGCCCTCAAAGGCGAAGCAGCAGAGGCTTTACAGACCATTCCGGAACAAGAACGCAAGAGTTATTTCGAAATTATGAAGGCGCTAGATCGGAAGTACGACAGTGACCATAAACGGGAAATCTATCACATGGAATTGAAAAGCCGCTACCAAAAGGGAGGAGAATCGCTTCAGGAATTTTCATCCGCAATCGAGCGACTAGTGCATATAGCACATACAAGTACGTCGGCCGATTACATGGAAAGGCTTAAAATTGACCCATTCATTGAAGGTATTCAAGATCCAGAGACACGCAAGGCGGTCATGTTGTCACCTAAGGCGGCTTTCGCAGAAACCATAGGTTGTGTGATGATGAACGAAGCTGTGCAGACTATCACCAGACCGTCATTATTTAAGCGCCAAATGAATTCAGACAACAACGGGAACATCGAGCGGCTGGTACCAACAATCGGAAGCGGCAGGCCTAGGTGTTCAGAATGTAACAAGTTGGGTCACATATCAAGAGATTGTCGGAAAATAATACAAGGAGGCGAAAGTCGAACGGTCAGGACAAAGGCCTAGAGGCAGCGAGCTAAAATGTTGGATATGCAATAAATTTGACCATATATCACGAGATTGTTGGGAAGCAACAGACAAACGGCAAGGATCGGCAACTTCTGTAGAAAGAGCACCCAGAAGAGAATCGGATAAACAAATGGCAACAGTTGGGAAGATGGAAAGATTACAAGTCAGTTTGGGTTGCCCGATGACTTACATCTCTGTCACGAGTGTAGCACAAGACGGTAGCAGCGTAACAATCAAGCGCGATGTTGACGGAAGAAAGTGTATCATTACGCTGGATACTGGAGCAACTGGATGCTGGAAGATTTAATCGGAGGAGCTGTGCAGCTGGCTGATGGGTTAAAATTAAGAATTGCAAATGGAGATAGTGTGATAATAAAAGGGAAACAGTTCGTGAACATAAGGATAGGTGAAACACTTTTCCCACATAAAGTTCTTGTCGCAAGTATTATGGACGAAGTCATTTTGGGAATGGATTCATGTTGGATTTTGGGCGAGGAATATTGAATAGCGATAGTACCGAGCTGCCACTTGAAATCAACGGTACAGATACCACCACGGTGAGGCGAGCAGCCGTCAACCATTTGCGCAGAGCTGCTATTGAAGTTAGAAACAATGGTGGTGGTAACCAATGAACATCAGGTTAAAAAGATATTGGATAAGAAGTGCCGAGTTGTAATAAGTGGAATGCAAATGTCGTACTAAATTAACATTATGTATTTTGAAAATCGATGCAGTTATCAAACGAGCCATAGAAGCACACCTTGGTTGGATTAGGGTTAAAAAATGACATTTCACACAGCAAAAATTTGTATAGAGCCATCTATTGGAATTTTTTAAACTAAAATCCCTCTGCCGTTAATTTTATGCGTAACTGCTTCTAACTAAACTTACGAGTAGATACAAGTACTTGTGAGTAGTTTGCTCACGCCAATGGAACGCGCTTACTATATACATTTTGTTTCTGGACTAATCGAGTACTTTTATTGGTTGAGAACGATTAAAAGTTGTACGTATTAATGCAACAATTTTCTGAATTTTTAAATTTACCGAAAATGACCATACATGCTTACACACAAAAAAATAAAAGGTCACCACAACACCGAATCGGTGTTACATAGTGTCCCACCGATCGGATATTTATAATTTGAATCCAATCGGATATTATAATAAAAATGGCATAAAATACATTTGGATAAAAACTTTTACACCGCATAAAACCCAAACAGGAACATTCATCCTTAGGAAAACACCTAGAGGTGCATTTTATTAAATCCAAAAGGAGTTAATATATCTTTTCGGATAGATAAAAATATTTATCCGTTGATGCGTATTTAATTTTATAAAATATATTCAGTTGGAGAAATATAAAATACTTTTTCGGATAAAAAACCAATTAACACCGCACATTTTTTGAGTGTATGGTTTTTATCCATTGGTATTTTATTTTAATGTATATGATTTTAATATGTTCCGAAGATTGTAAGAGAATTGAACCTTCTCATCAGGCCGCTGCGACTAGACTGATTGTATCACAATTTAAATTCTATTATACAGAAGGAATATGCAGGTTGCTTTAGCGAATTTAACTAATACAGCCAAAATCTCTTATCATACAATTTTACTTTTTCACGAAAACTCCAAACGGTGTATATATTTACTCCGATAGAACGAAAATAATCTCTGGGAAGTACTTTTTAAAAAATCCGCTGTTGACAACTTTTGCGTTTACTCCGAACGGTGCAAAAGTATACTGTTCGATCCTTTTGGATATTTTAAAATTTGTATCCGATCTTGCGGAGTTAATATGGTACTATTGGATAAAAAATAAAGTTTTTTTCGGATAAAATACCATTCACACCGCAATATTTTTTTGTGTGTAAAGAAAAACCGATGAAATGTCAAATAATACAAACACTTAGACTGTGTCTGAAACCTGTTCTAATAACTTGTGTCGCAAATTGTGACAGTTATGCTGTAAAAAAGGCGCACATCCATAGAAAAATGGTTGACAAGCGATTGAAACAAGTATAATTTGTAAAGTGTCATTATCGTTTTATTTAAATACGAGTAAGCCCGAGAAAATTAAAAAAAGAAAAATGAGAGGTGGACAAATTTATGTAAAATTTACAATATCACGGGGCAGCAAAAAAACAAATAAAATTATCTAAGGGGAAATTTTCTAAAGCAAGCATCAAAAATTGCGACAAGAATTATTACCACAGGTTTCGAACACAGGGTTAAATAATATTTGCTGGTGCTTTGATATTAACACTAAAACTATTGAACAAGCCAATAAAGCCAAACTAACAAAATTATGAAAATTAGGATATAAATTATAAAGCCAAAACAATTGATAAAAACTACTATTATCATATATTGCGCTGAAAAGGAATCATTTATACAAATTTTGAAACATTACCAATACTCCTATAATTTAGCATGAAAAATTACCTATACATACATCACACATTGATGAGTTCGATCTGAAATAAGTTTGTTCAAAAATTCACCAAAATACAAATAATTTAATTAAAATAATCAGGCATTCAAAGTATCATCTATGAATAAAAACAACTGATTTAGTGTCTTTGGTAAAGTTTTTTTTTTTTTAATTTTTCAACATTTTCAATAATATTAATAAACTTTTCTTAAATAAAAAATACTAAAATAAGAAACAATAATAATATATAACAATAATTAATAATAATTTATACACAAAATACAGTAAAAAAATATATATTCTTCCAAAAATAATTGTCGCTCTCCAATTTGTTTAAATATTTTAGTTATTGTATTTATTATACGTAGTTTTAACGGTTTAGTATTTTTGTCATATTATTTATTTAATTCATAAATAGGAATGCTATTTTACCTAAATGTGTAATAGTAAAAAATTTGTTTTTGGTACCATGGTTTTTAATTTAAATAAATTGTCAAGGATTTGCCACATTTTTTACTTCTTCTTCTTCTTCTTCTTATCTTTTATTGGTTTACTTACAAAATTTAGTTATCTAGCCGTAGAAGTTAGTACTACAGTAGTATACATTAATACATAGTATTAATTATTTGATTTGTTATTTTTTATTTTTTGGTATAAAAAATTTATGTTCCCTAATTGTTTCTTAATAAATAAATCAATACGCGCCACTGAAATCAGTCATCAGAATTCATAGGAATTAACATGTAACCATTCCAACTACTAGAAAAAAGAAAAAAAAAGAACCCAAAAAAAAAACATAAGTTTTAAAAACGTATTTAATTGTAAACTAAACAAAAAAATAAGTTAAATATTAAGATATAAATCTTATGTTGTATAATAAACGAAAAGGCATAACTACAGTGAGAACAAACACAAAAATATAAATGCATGTATAATGTGATCGCATAATTAAGTGATGTTTACACTAATCTGGACGTTAATTTTTTTTTTAAATTCAAAGCATAGAAATTCATAAAATCAATTAATGACTTTTATGTTTAAAAAACACTTTATTGAAATTTGGCATAATTTCAAATGTTTTGCACTACACCGAAACATCCAGTTTCCGTAAGTAAAGTTTCGAATTTAATTTACTTTCAATTTCAATCTAGTACGGCTTATTTACCCGCAGTTGAAATAGAGGCCTTTCAAACGTTTGAATGCTAAATTTTATATTGTATTGGCTTGGACCTTTTCATATGCAGAGAAATCTGTTGCATCTGGCAAGGTGATGGTCGGGATTCGGAAGCGTCTCGAGTAGAAAAATCCCAAAAAATCTTAGGTTTGTTCCAAATTACGGGAATAAGTCCGGAAAAATGGTGCCTAACTAAAAACAAAACTTCTTTAGCAGCAGGATTATACTTATACGAACTAAAGACTACGACACTGACCAAACCTTTTACCTTCCTTATGACTCACTGGGCTAAATTTTTTATCGCTTACTCGAAGAGATTAGTCGATAGAAAGAAAACCGAGAGGGAAAAAAGAAACATTTGAAAGAAAACCTTCACATCTACTGGCCCTAAGAGTACGGATTCAGAGAAACCGACAGCAATTGTCAAAGTAACGGTCTGGGTTGAGAAGTCTGCCACAAAAAAAAAATGGATCGTTCCAGATTGATTAAATGAGCCCGGTATAATGTCAATGTGTTTTCAACGGCAAAGTGAACCAAAAAGTGGAACGCTAATGCCGAGAGTAGCGGAACTTCCTTTAATAGCAAGAGTATGTTCAAACCTCCTGACAATTTTCCTTGTGTTTATGTGATTGCTCTATGTCAAGAGGTGAAAATGGAAGTAAAACTTCCGGCAGGCGGTACAGAAAACGTCCAAACAGACGCCTCTGCAAGATCCAAAAATTCTATTTGAAAGTCAGCAGTTAAAAAAATTGGCGGATAAAAGGTTAAGAGTAAGAGTAATTAGACCAACTGAGTCACCATATACTAGTCGAGTGGTATTGGTTAGAAAGAAGTATCCTAGTTATAGGAAGTGTATCAATTATAGACCGTTAAATAAAATCGTTGAGGGTATGTACTATCCTACACCAGTGATAGAGGATGTGGTCCAACGGTTAAATGAGAAAAGATATTTTTCGACACTAGATTTGCGAAATGGGTTCTATCATGTAGCGTTAAAAACAGAGGCCAATAAATTTACTGCATTTGTGACAGACCAAGAGCAGTTCGAGCTTAATAAGTTACCACTTGAATACACTAACTCTCCGGCGCATTTTGTAAAATGTATACTACTCGTATTAGATCAGTTTTTGAAGGACAATAGAATTATAGTTTTTATAGATGATATTTTAATGGTACCAGTAGGTATAGAAGAACATTTAGACGTGTTTAAGGAATTGTTTGGAGTCTTAGCTAGAAACGACATTAAGTTGCACATCGGGAAGTGCCATTTTATTAAAACACAGGTGGATTATCTGGAGTATCATATGCATTAGTTTTTCGGGAGTTACGATGATAGATAGGCACGTTGAAAACATAGCGAAATATACAGATGTGAGAGCTTTACAGCGGTTCATTGGGCTTGTTAGCTACTTTAGGAAATTTATAAAGGGATTCGGTGTAATTGCTTCTCCGTTGTACGAATTATCGAAACCGGAGTTTATTTTTTCGGGAAGGCATGCTAGGGCGTTCAACAAACTAAGGGCAGTATTGATAGGTAAACCTGTTCTAAGTATATTTTCGTCACAGCTTGAGACTCAGTTGCATACGGATGCATCAAAAACCTCTATGTATTCCTGGCGGTACACTCCTCAACAAGGAAGATAAACAGGGCGGAAGCATGTAAGCATTTGATGGATTACTTTGTAAATTATAGTGTACCGAAGCAAGTAGTGTCGGATAGAGGAACTGCATTTACCTCTAAAGAATTCGACAAGTTTGTTAGGGGAAGGGAATCGATGACGTGAAAATAATCACGGCATCGCCTAATTCCAATGGACAAGTACAACAGAATATTGGTTCAATTATTTTGAAGGTGAATGTCAACGGGATAAGGTATTAGTGCCAGCAAAGGTTTGAACAAGAATCAGAGGGAAGATGAAGCACTACAATGAAGGAGCACTATTCGAGCGAACAGCAATAATATTGCTGGCAAATTTTCAGATACAAAACTTAACAATCGATACATAGTCGTGCCTATCGATTATTTCTGCAATTGGGTAAAAGTGTATTCATTCCAGAAACTCGAACCGAAGCCGACATGTTTGTAAACAAATATCACTACATGAGTATCACTAGAACTACCAAGGCAAAATCTTGCATCAGAAGTGTTCCAAGAGATGTGTCATGTATTCTACATAAAAAAAAACAAGAACTACACCCCAGCACCCAAATTCAAGCGAATGGTGAGAAGATTCAACAGAACACAGAAAAAGCATCTGCGGAAAGTGATCAGTACCAACCAGGATAATTGAGACCGATGTATTCCTCTGTTTATGGTGGGTTAACGCAGTGCAGCACATGATACGACTGGAACCGCATTATCCACGGTCGTATTTAACATAGCTGCTTGACTGCCACGTGATATTAAGTTTCGATCACCTTTAACCAGTCACCAATTAAGATTAAAACCAGTCACCAATTAAGATTACATTACCAATCTGAGAAAAATATGATTGTTAAACAAATAGTAGTCAGAGGGCGCAAAGTCTGGGCTGTACGGTGAATGCATCAAAACTTCCCAGCCAAGCTCTCTCAATTTTTACCGGGTCTTCAAATATGTGTGTGGTCTGACGTTGTCGCATGAAGAAAGACAATACTCTTGGAATGGGAGCGAGCAAACCTTTTACATACTTTTATATTCGATAAAGCATCTTGACCGTAAACACACCAAATTTTTCCCGGGCTTGGGCAGCGTTTTTGCTTTAGGCCCGTTGTACATTTCAGCTAAGCTAAGCTAAGCGATGTGAGCTAAATTCTTATCCCCCGGTTGAAAATAAAAAATTTTAATGGGAAGATATGAAATCAGAAGTGTATGTTTGTAAAAGGCTAGTTATCAGCTGGAAAGTGCAAAGGGGTGAGCTAGGCGAGCTAACAAAGCAAACGAAAACTACATTTCTCGCTTAGCTTAGCTGAAATGTGCAACGGGCCTTAACGTTGCAAAATATAGCGAATTTTTTCAAAAATTCCCACTATTATAACTTTTGACACGATTGACAAAATACAAACTATCTTTATGAAAATTGTAGACTGAAATGTAATCTTTCAAATGTGCATATGGCTCAATTTGATTAGTGTAGCCCGATATAAGACACCATACACCATCTAGTGACAAAAATCTCTCAATATTTTTTCTCTAACCTAATATTTAATGGGATCTAAATTTCTTTTTTGGTGGAATACCGAATAATAAGTGATTGCTTTGAAAAATTTACAAAAAAATTTAACAACAATGGCATTGGATAAACAATTTTTTTTTTATTTACATAAATCAAACCTGAGTTTTAGTTATAATATCTACCACTAGAGTTTGCTTCATATGAAGCATATCGGGTACGAGCCTCGTTAAGAGCGATGCACTTTTTATGAGAATTATTTATTTAGGTTGACGCGTGATAAGGGTTCTCAGGGTTCTCATTTTTCCAGCTAACTCACTGGATCTAATTTTGTCCCACCTTTAACAACAATTATAAAAATATATTGTTTTTATTTAGTTTCTTTAATGGGTTAAGTTTTTTTAAAAGTTGTTCTGAATGTTTTCTTAAAAAAATCTTTTTTATTGTACTTTCTGTATCAAAAAGGTACGAGGCGAAACTACGCCTCTTTCATCAACACTAAGCGTTTGAACATCATTTGCTAATTAGAAATCACTTTTTCTAACGCGACAGAACAAAATAAAATTTTACTTCAATTTGCAAATTTGTCTCAAAAATATAATAAAATATTTTGTTAAAGCTACGATTTTTCAAAATCAGTAGGTTGCAAAACGGAATATTTTAAATTTGGTTTTTATTTGCTCCGTCTTGGTCTATTTCGCCTTCTCCAAAATTTTAAATTTGAATCTAATCTTGCTTTCGTTTTACTCTCCTTCTTTTGTAGAATTCAACTTTCCGGCTTTTAGTCAAAAAGATGCTGTAAATTGGGACGAAAAACCCCGAACGAAACAGACTGTTTTAGGTTTTCTGATTAGAAAATGCAGAATATTACATAACTGGTGACGAAATATTAATTAAAACACCCAGTTGTGCATATTTGATTTAGAACAAAAATAGAAATTAATTTGGAGTTCTGCGACGTATAAAGGCTTTGGTTTTTGCCCAAATTCAAAATTGTACTGTTTTGTTGTGTATCTTGTGTGATTTGCATATATACCACATGTTACACAAAATGAGGCATTTCCGAACTGGTTGCATAAATAGCTATTCTCATATTGAAATTAATTTACATAGAATAAAGACGTGTTTAACTTGATCTGAGCTTTGTTGGTTTGATTAATTCTTTGAAGAGGTTGTGGACCCAGGACAACGCCATATTTTTTTAATGGATATTGGGTACGTCTCAACAGAGTAGGGGTTGACTGTCTATAGCCATGTATCTCGTGGTCTATATTCCAACGCTGCAACTATGTAGAAACCACCAAATGTGTCTAGTATACCTCCAAGTTTTAACACCCGGACAACGAAGTGATACGTCGTCATTAGATGCGAGTGCAGTACACTATAAATGAGCAATACCCTCTCCGGAGGTCGGTTTCATGGATTCTGGGGGAAGCCAGCCATTGCTTTACTACAATTATTTTAACCAATCCCAAGATATGTTGGTGAATAAACAAGCTCAACTGAGC
Source organism: Tipula helvola (assembly GCA_963556165.1). NCBI lineage: Eukaryota > Metazoa > Arthropoda > Insecta > Diptera > Tipulidae > Tipula > Tipula helvola. Next base: position 269,850,962 of record OY744481.1, read on the forward strand.
GAATCAGAAAATAATACTGTACATCCCTTCCAGAGGAGTAAGAAAGTATCGTATTCTCCGATAAGAGACCGTAGTCCTTCTATTGGGGCCAGCAAGAACACTCGTTCTACAAACGAATAAAAGCTTCGCAATGAATTGTGTAAAGCTAATAATGCACTGTTGAAACCAACAATATTAACAAGCAACTGAATGATACAATTGCATGGATGCAGGAGCGTATGAAAACGATTGAAAACGAAGTTAAAGCTCTTAAGCCAAAGGAGGCAATCTATCCTACTCCTAGCCAGACTACAACTGAACAAGAGTACGGATGAAGACGAACTAGCTCGAGAAACTGAGTGGATAAGAGTTAAAGGGGTTAGAAAAAAAAGAAAACTGAATAATACGCCCTCCCCACTCAATTAAGGGATGATATTCCAAATATTATCCAGAAACCATAAAAAAAAATACCTCCACCACCACCAATAGTAATAGATGAAGTCAAAGACTACGATCTACTCTATGAGAAATTAAAAAAAAAATACTACAACTGATGAGTTTAATGCAAAGGTGATGAATGGAAACACCATCAAAATAAACTTGGAAGATGGCGAAACTTACAGAAAAATGACAAGTATGTTAAATGAAGAAAAACGTGCTTGGCACACGTTTGAAGACAAACAAACCAAACCAATAAGGGTTATGGCTAAAAATCTACACTCTACGTGTAAACCAGAAAAAATTATTGATGATCTGGAAGCAAAAGGATTTAAGGCTACTGAAGCATCAATTAAGCTAAAACGGAGAGGCAAAGTACTTCTCAACATATGTTTATGTTGACCTTCGATAATGATGAAGATATTGAAAAAATTTATCAAATTAAGTACATCTTAGGGTGCAAAGTAGTTATTCAGCATCTAAGACGGTCTAAACTTATACCACAATGTAAACAATGTCAAGCCTATGGACATACACAAAAATATTGCAGCAACCCAAATATTGGGGAACCCAGGTGTGTCAAATGTTTAGGTAAACATCATACCAAAGATTGTGTAAAAGATAAAAATGTTCAGCCTAAATGCGTTCACTGTGGAGAAAACCATCCGGCTAACTACAGAGGATGCAGCGTTGCTATTGAACTACAAAATATTAAAAATAGGAATGTGATAACACTGCTAAAGGAGGTAGTGCTGTTATAATCAGAAATAGTATCCATCACTATGAAGAGTTAAAATATGAAACAGAAGAAATACAAGCAACTGCTGTTAACGTCAAAACCAAAAATAGTTCTATTTGTATTGCTGGTGTTTACTGCCCACCGAAGCACTCGTTGAAAGAAAAGGATTATCTCGAGTTCCTCAGTAAATTAGGAAAACGGTTTATACTTGGAGGAGACTTTAATGCAAAAAATGTCCACTGGGGCTCCAGATTGACAACAACTAAGCGTAAAGAACTCCTAAAAGCTATAGAAGGAAAAATTAACTTAATGGTTCCATTAAAAACCGAGGAGCAATTAGACAAAGAAGTTCACAAATTTGTAAACAATATACAGCAATCAGCTTGGGAAAATACCCCTGAAGTTAAAAAGAAAAGCAAAGGAAACAACTACCCTTTGGAAATTACTATTAGGGAACTCCTAGCAGAAAAAAGAAGAGCGAGAAGAGTATGGCAACAAACAAGAGCTCCCCCAAGATAAAACTAATTTGAACAATCTCACTCAACAATTAAGAAGAGAGATCAAAGAATTGAAAAATTAATCAATCAGCAACTATTTAAGAAAATTAACTAATGGTAGCAGTACTGATTATTCCCTTTGGAAAGCAACCAAAAAAATTAAAAGACCAATAATGCAGAATCCTCCAATATGAGTAGCAGGTGATAAATGGGCTAGGAATAATGAAGACAAAACTAGAGAATTTACTGAACACCTTGAAAAAATATTCCAGCCACATCAAGATGAAACATTAGAAGCCGAGATAATATCTGAACAAGCTGTGCAAGAAAGTAAAGAAATCCTACCAACAACACCAAAAGAAATCGTGTGTGAGATAAAAGCTAATATGAATATGAAAAAAGCTCCTGGGTACGATATTATTACTACAGAAATCTTAAAAGAACTGCCAAGCAAACCAATCTTATAAATGCAGCATTTAGAATCAAATATGTACCAAGCTTGTGGAAAATTGCAGAAGTAATCATGACCCCAAAACCTGGGAAACCACCACACATAACCTCATCTTGCAGGCCAATTTCGCTATTGCCAGTCATGTCCAAACTCTTTGAGAAGCTTCTGGTGAAAAGGTTAAATCCGATAATTGAGAGTAAAAACTTGATCCCAAATCATCAGTTCGGATTTCGTAACCAACACTCAACAAATGATCAAATTCACAGAATAACCAGTATAATTGAGAAAGTACTAGAGGACAAAAAATCTGTTCAACAATATTTCTAGACGTTGCCCAAGCGTTTGATAGAGTGTGGCATGAAGGACTTAACCATAAATTAAGGAATCTTCTACAAATCCAATTTGCTAATATACTGAAATCTTACTTGAAAGATAGATTCTTCAGGATTAAGTTAGACGACAATTTCTCTGAATTGAAAGAAATCAACGCAGGAGTTGCACAGGGCAGTGTATTTGGGCCGGTTTTATACCTACTGCACACTTATGATCTTCCTGCATTAGAAAACAATACAGACATTGCAGATGACACGGAAGAGGGAAATTACGTTCAAAACGTTCATGACATATGTATACACAAATCAGCCAGTTTCCAGTAATCAAGCAGGAAAATTTTACACAAATATCAAAATAGAAGGAGGGTTCCAGCAATTCGAAGTTGACTCGGGAGCAGGGGTCACACTAATTCCAAGGAATGCATTTGAGAAGCTTAACATTTCGAATCCTATACGTCAGACTAATATGAAATTTCGCTCGTATCTCAAGGAAATCTTTTCACCCTAGGGAGTAGTCACTGTCTAGGCAACATACAAAAATAAATCGATTACGGAAGAAATTATAGATAACGACCGACAAGCTCTTTCGGGTAGAAAAGGGAAATTCGAGTAATTCAACAAATGAAATTTTATCGACAGAAATTATCGAAAAAGACATCAAATCAAAGTATAGAGAAATCTTCGAACAAAAAATTGGAAAAATTCCAAATCTTCAGTGTTTACTAAAACTTCGAATAGATGCCAAGCCAGTATTCCATAAAGCACGCGAAGTACCATTTTCACGTAGAGATCAAGTCAAAAAAGAAATAATTGCTTTAGAAGAAGAGGGCATCATTACAACAGTGGATACCTGCGACTGGGGTTCCCCATTGGTTTGCATTCCAAAACCGGATAAGAGTGCTCGATTATGTGTCGATTATAATGTAGGCGTAAACAAACGACTCGAAGATGCTCACTATCCGATTCCCCGGATTGAGGAAATTCTCAACAATCTAAGAGATTCAAAGTATTTTTGCACGCTGGATTTATACAAAGCATATCATCACGATCAGCTGGATGAGGAAAGTGAAAAAATGCAAACGATAACCACTCACAAAGGAACGTACAAGTTTAACAGGCTCGCATTTGGTATTAAAACGGCTCCAAGCGAATTTCATCGAATACTCGATCAGGTGCTCCAAGGACTTGAAGGAATGACAACCTATTCTGACGACATAGTAATTCAAGGTTCAAACTACATTGAGTGCTACCAACGGCTAATTGCTTGTTTTGAACGGTTGAAGAAATGCAATCTTTACGTTAATGACAAGAAATACAAATTTTTCCAGACAAGAATTAATTATCTTGGATACCAGATTGAACAAAATAAAATTTCAAAAGCACCAGAAAAAGTAAAAGCTGTGTTAGATGCACCACGTCCAAAAACCCTCATGGAGTACAAGAATTATTGGGGTTAATCACATACTATTCGAAATTTATCAAAAATGCATCGACACTTACACACCCACTTCGCCTTCTACTATTGAAGAGTGCAAAATTTCAATGGACAGCGAAGTGTGAACCAGCTTTCATGAAAAAAAGGCCGAAATGGCAAGTGACCAAGTTCTAGTGCCATTTAATCCAGCATTGCCCATAACTGTTCCATGTGATGCAAGCCCAGTGAGAATAGCCGGAGTATTATCACATCTCATCCAAGGAGAAGAGAAACCAGTTGCATTCATTTCTCGTTCTCTTTCTGTTGCAGAGCAGAACTACAGCCAATTGGATCGAGAAGCGCTGGCTATATATTGGACGGCCCAAAGGTTTTATAATGTACTTATACGGACAAAAATTCAAGCTAGTGACCGATAATAAACCATTGACACACATTTTTAAATCTGACATCAATCTTCCTTCGATCACATCCAGTCGTCTGCTACGTTATGCATCATTTCTATCGGAATTCCAATACACAGTAGAGCTTAGGAAAGCAGAAAATCATTACAGTAGATGATGATGACACATACATCATGAACTTACAGACGATAAACGCGATAAGTTCTCTGATACTTACCAATGAGAATATCGTGCTAGAAACAGACAAAGATCCAGTTCTGTCAAGACTCAAACAGTGGCTCTTCTAAATGGCGAAACAAATGATGATAAATATCATCTACATCTAGACACAATTTTTCGAGGATGTAGAGTGGTATTTCCAGAAAGCCTTCGAAACGAAGTTCTACAAGAACTACATCATACGCATCTTGGTATTTGTAAAATGAAAAATCTGGCTCGACGATATGTCTATTGGGGAAATATCGATATGGACATAACATCGTTCGTTAAAAGTTGCAATGCGTGTGCTAAAAAGCAAAAAGAGCCCAGAAAAGACGAAACACATCACTGGAAAGAACCAGAATAAAACTTCGAGCGTATTTATCTTGACTATGCAGGTCCGTACAACGGACAATTTTTTCTAATAGTGGTTGATGCTAAATCAAAATGACTGGAAATAGCAATCACAAATTCCAATCCAACAACGGAAATGACAATTGAAAAATTAAAATCAATTTTTGCCTACCATGGGTATCCAAATGTGATCGTTTCAGACAACGCAACCATTTTCAAAAGTCAAAAATTCATCAAATTTAGCACGGAATGTGGAATTTTTCAAAAGTTTATTGCACCGTATAATCCAGCTACGAACGGACAAGCAGAACGTTCTGTTCAAACTTTCAAGGGGAAGCTTCAGGCCATGGAAAATGAAAGTGGTTCCAGTCCCGACAAAATTCGTGAAATTCTATTGGGGTATCGTGCCACACCTTTGAATGATGGCAAAAGTCCAGCAGGGAATTTGTTTCAGCGGAAACTAAGAATTAAACTCGACGCAATTCGGTCATCAGAAAATATGAGAAACACGGCAAATGAAAACATAAAAGTCAAACGTTAATTAAGCGTGGGAGACAGAATACTCTCTCGTAATTACATCGGTCAGGAGAAATGGTCCAGTTCATCCATACAATCTTCAAGATAAATGGAAACAAGTTCAGACAAATGGAGTGGCAAAGATGTTCCTCCATGTCAATAAACAGTCGACGATAGCAATGCACCAGATATACTCCAGAGCGAGAAGTCGTTCCGGATCATGTAAACGATGCAGTCAGACGTTCCATTAGAGATAAACGTCTTCCAACTTACTTACGTGACTACCAAATGAAATAACATATGCGTGATCCAATAAGCGTGGGAGAACATAATATACATAATATCGGGTTAGCAACACTGCGCATTAATGTGTTATGTTTGTAACCCTATCAACATTTTTCATTTTTTTCATTTTTGGGAGTTATCCAGTAAATGTCAAAAAGAAAACACATGTTTTTTGTAACCTATCTAGAATAAGTGTAAATTAAAAGTGCAAAGGTTACAAAAAAATATGAAAAGTATTTAGGATCAACTTTCTTGATCTCAGATTATTATTTTTTTTTTTTTTTTTTTTTTTCCTAAAGAATTCGTCATTAAATCCATTCAAATAATTCTTTTTTGATGTTTTTGTTTACTTTAGAAAAGGAATAATATATCGCATATAAGTAAATCAAACCAACACAAAATGTCTAGAAACATTTCGTTTTGTGTCTGCATTAAATTTTTTTATGCGTATAAAAATAGCGAGAGGAACGAGACAACTCATTATATTATTACTCGCTTGCACGGTGGTTTGGCGTCTATTGGAAGGGGCTCCGTATCCTTCCAGTAGGCGCAAGTGTACGTACTGCCTCCTCGTGGCAACCACCGGTAACTGTAACCATTAGGCTGAATATAGACTTTTGTGACAGGCTAAAGTACGGCGCTAAAGGAGAAAACCTTGACAAAAAATCCCTAATCTAAGGTGGAACAGCATATGCCGATGGATGAATGGCTGATAGGTTAATCAGTCTATATATGCGGACTCTGGATACCAGGCACCCTCCAGTTTTATTTAGCCTTCCTGTAGTAAACCTGGGTGATCTACAGGCGACTTTTTATTCCCAGCAACTCGCAAGAGTCAAATAAAAACGGTAGACGAGGCACGGGAAGGAATACACGGGAGTGGGTCTGCCCTCTCAAAGTCCTTGAGTCCCAATGCTACCGCTTTTCTAGCAGAAGTAAATGTTATTACATCTAGAAGGGAGAGCAATGAGCCCAGATAGTATGTAACGCGTGTAGAAGTATTTCCTACAGTAGACATCTAGGAGGGAGAGCAATGAGCCCGGATAGTATGTATCACGTGTAGAAGTACTTCCAACAGTAAACATCTAGGAGGGAGAGCAATGAGCCCAGATAGTATGTCCCAGCAACTCGCAAGAGTAAAATCAAAACGGTAGACAAGGCACGGATAGGAATATACGGGAGTGGGTCTGCCCTCTCGAAGTCCTTGAGTCCCAATGCTACCGCTCTTCTAGCAGAAGTAAATGTTATTACATCTAGGAGGGAGAGCAATGAGCCCAGATAGTATGTATCACGTACCGGTCGGCAGTATTATAAGGTTCATTAAGAGCCTGAATATTGGCTGGACGGATAATTAAAACATCTAGGGGGGAGAGCAATGAGCCCAGATAGTATGTATCACGTACCGTTAGGCAGTATTATCAGGTTCATTAAGAGCCTGAATATTGACTGGACGGATAATTAAGTAGGGCTTATGCACAAAAGATCTTTTAGGTCGCAGTGCGGGGTGGCTTGAGCCCCCACATGGCCCTCAAGTAATAATAATAATAATAATAATACTCGCTTGCACTGATTTACAAATTCGCATACAGCAATAATTCATTTTCTCAGTCAACTACCTAGCCGTATAGCATGAAAAAAAAATTTACAAACGCCTTCATTCATAAAACTTATCGCTAAGATATACACGACGCCGACCGACGTGACTAAGTAAAAAAAAGGTAAACTTTGAAAATTTATAGTTAAACAACTAACTTATCATGTTGTCGAAGTCGCGTCGATAAAAATTGTTTTATGATAGTATAAATTCACATAGTTTAACTTTATTTTTACTTAGTCGCGATGATCTCAGGGAAATAGTAAAATAACAACAATAAATATATAATCTTTTCCACCTGTTACTTCTCTTATTTTATATACACTATATGGACATAGGACAGATAAGTCTCTGGTATAATGAATGCTCTGAGAAATGAATGAAAAATTTCAAAAATTTATCAAACTCACAAAATTTACAAATTGTCAAAATTAACTTCTAAAAATTGCTGAAATTGCATAAAATTGTAAACGAAATATTTGAATTTTATAAATTTCACACGTTTCGAAAAATACATTTTCGCTGGGAATTTTTAAATAAATGTTCGCATATGTTAACTAAAAATAATGTGGCATAAGGTGGCTAAAATTAGGAAGAGATCTAATCAACCGAAGAAAAGGAACTTTCATCTTTATCCTTACCGCATACAATACTGTATCTTTGTAAAATACGGTCGTACAAAGATGAAAAGAAAAGCATTTTAAAGCTTCAAATCTCTAGTTTTGAGATTTTTGAGCGGAAAATTTTTGTGAGATACCGTTATTACGCAATCATAAGAAGGAGCGCGAAAAAAAAATTGATCCATGGATTCGGGAAATTTTTTTCAAGTTAAACCAATGCATAGGTCGGTTAGCCTGTTAATTAGGCGTAAATTTAATTTCTTTCTGGTCTCTCTATGTCAACTGTTTGCTGAGATGTCTGACTTTGAATCAAAAAAGATCCTATTGTCTTTGATCCTCGATATCTCAGCAACCAATGATTGCACAGTAAATTTTAGGGCAGCCTTAAAAACTTGAGTAAACTCCCTACAAGATCCTTAAATGATTAGTTGAGAACAAATTTTTTGTACACCCTCAATACTGATTTGAAAAAAGTACAAAAAAACGACTTTTTAGGTTGTCATGGTAAATCTACCGTTACTTTACAAATATTGATGAAAAGACTAATGTTGCCTGGTTACAGTTTAATGTACTCCTAATAGCCCTGTATTATTTTCAAATTGATCCATCCAACCGTTTTTCCGGACAGATTGATCAAAGTTTTACAAAACAATTAAAGGAACAAATGATCTTCGAAAGAAAAAACGACCTGTTTCACATTTTGTGTTAGTTACTTGTTAACCCTTAACGATCGTCCGATTTTTTGGTAATATTCGCCGATAAGAGACGACAGAAAATTAAATAAAGTTCTGCAATATGACCAATTATTATGGAACTTGACCATTTCTTATCCGATTTTAGTGAAATTTAACGTCCGCGATGGAAATGGGATTACAAAATGATTCGTGAATGAAGTTCTGGAAAATGGCCAACTAGGAAGGAACTTGGTCATTTCTTATACGTTTTAACTGATTCTCAGCATGTACGATGGAAATGGGATTCTAAAATGAGTTTTAGATGAAGTTCTGAAAAATGGCCAACTAGGAAGGAACTTAACCATTTCTTATCCAATTTTGATGTAATCCAGCATGTACGATGGAAATCGGATTCTAAAATGATTTTTGAATAAAGTTCTGGAATATGGTCAATTACGAAGGAACTTGGCCATTTCTTATACGATTTTGGTTAAATTTAACATACGCGACGGAAATGAGATTCTAAAATGCTTCTTGGATACAGTTCCGGAATTTGGCCAATTATTATGGAACTTGGCCATTTTTTATCCGATTTTGATGAAATTCAGCATATACGATGGAAATGAAATTCTAAAATAATTTATAAAACAAATCATTAAATACATCGAATAACCAATTTAGTATTTCACTGTCAGCGCATATGACAAATTTCTTTTAATACGGCTTATTCCAGAACTTCATCTAAATATAATTTTAAAACACAATATTCCTTATACAAGCTGAATTTCATCACAATCAGATATGAAATGGCCAAGTTCTTTCCTAATTGGCCATATTCCAGAACTTTATCCAAAAATCACTTTAGAATCCCATTTCCATCGTACATGCTGAATGTCATCAAAATCGGATAAGAAACGGCCAAGTTCCATCCCAATTGGCCATATTCCAGAAATTTATCTAAAAATCAATTTAGAATCCCATTTCCATCGTACATGCTGAATTTCATCAAAATCGGATAAGAAATGGCCAAGTTTCTTCCTACTTGGCCATTTTTCAAAACCTCATCCAAAAATAATTTCAGAATCCCATTTACTTTCAAGTTCCTTCCTAGTTGGCCATATTCCAGAACTTTATTCAAAACTCATTTTAGAATCCGATTTCCATCGCACATACCAAATTTCACTAAAATCTGGTAAGAAATGACCAAGTTCCATCCTAGGTAGCCATATTCCAGAACTTTACCCAAAAATCATTTTAGAATCCTATTTCCATCATACATGCTGAATAACATCAAAATCGGATAATAAATGGCTAAGTTTCTTCCTAGTTGGCCATATTCCAGAACTTCAAGAGGCAAGAAAAAAAAAATCGAAATTTTTTTTTCGTGCTCTTTCTTATGATTGCGTAATAACGGTATCTCACAAAAATGTTCCGCTCAAAAATCTCAAAACTAGAGATTTGAAGCTTTAAAATGCTTTTATTTTCATCTTTGTATAGTCAAAATAATATCTCGTTGAAAATTCCTATCCTTTCATTCCCGAGTAAATACAACAACAAATTCATTTTTTGTTGTTGTTTTACTCGAGAATGAAGGAATAGGAATTTTCAACGAGATATTATTTTAACTATACGACCTTATTAAAAAAATTAAAAAAATTGAAAAAAATTTGTGTTCCTTTAATTTTTTGGAGTAGTGTAGTTTACACATATTTTGTAGTTAAATGGAAATTTTCTCCAAATTAAACTTTATGCGATTATTTTAAATTGTTATATTCGATTTAAGCTATTTTAGAAAGCATAAACGATTTTTTATAATGCAAAATCCATAATCCAAAAATTAGAGGATCAGTAATAGATCAGATCATGTTTAAATGTCAAATTTTCAACAACCACAAGAGCTACCATCTTTCGGAAAACTCTCAAAACACAAGCAACTTTCACATAATACCACTAGGTGTCACTAAATATTTGCTGTCAAAAATTGTATGACATTTTTATGTGTGCATTTTGTAAACATAAACAAAAATATTTTCGTGTTATAAAAGTGATTATTATTAATACGTGATAATTAAATTGATTTCGACTATCCCCTTTTGAAATACGTCAGAAATATTTTTTTGATTGTGTAGTGACATCTAGTGGCAAACGCTCTGAACTTCTTTGTTGACCGTGCTGCACCTTTCGGAAAACGCTCTGTATTTTTTCAACAATCGTGCTGCCTCTTTTGGAAAACGGTCTGTACTTTTTCAACGATCGTGCTGCCTCTTTCGGAAAACATGATCTATTGACCAAAAATACAGTTGCGCGCAAAAGTTTTGAGCCATCATATATTTCAGGCATATGCATAGATATTGTTCTTCAATATTTTATTGTCCATCAAATTTTATTTAATGTGTGTGCAAAACTATTGGGCCACATACTATTGCGTGTGAATAATAAAACAAACAAATTTGAAAATAATAAAATGAGATTCGAACTTCTTTGCTCGACTTAGTACTTTGGTACCATACCATGGACGCTATTAGTTGTGAGATCCGTTCTTGTGGCAATTTTTCCCACATATCTCTCAAATGATTCCATAATTCCACCTTGTTAGAGTGATTTTCTGTCCCAACACGAACTTTTAGGTCTTGCCACAAATGCTCAATCGGATTTAGGCCGGTGATTGGGATAGCCAGTTGAGAAAGCGTACTTTTCGTCTTTGAAGAAAATCTTTTACAAAACATGAATCATGTTTGGGGTCGTTGTCATGTTGAAAAGTCCAACCACGCAGTATTTTTTCATTGCAAATGGGGAAGCATTATGGTCTTCCAATATATTTTTGTACATTGTAGCGTCCATATTGCCTTCAATTTCTACCAGCGGGGCAACGCCGTCATCAGAAAATGCTCCCAGACTTTAATGTTTCCGCCACCATGTTTTACGGTAGTGATACCTTACGCTGAATCATGCCCCTGTTGGACGTCTAACGTACTTCCAACAATCACTTCCGAATAATTTAGATTTGGATTCATCGGAAAAAAGCACTTTTCGCCAATCTGATACTGTCCAATGCTGATATTTTTTTTTGCAAAATTCAATCTGGCATTTTGGTGCTTTTTACTGAGAAGTGGTTTCTTTACACCAATGCATCCAATCAGTTCTACAGAGTTCAGACGTTGAGATATCGTACTCCGGCTCATATCGACACGATTTTCACTACGTAATTCTCTCGAAATGTCTGCTGCAGTTTTTCTTGGATCTGTCAACATATTGCGTAGTTTTTCGTGGTTCATCGCTTCGATTTCTGTCACAAAACGAGTTTGTGATGTGCTTTTTCCAATGGATAAAGTAATCGCAATATCCCGAGTACCCTTTCCTTCTAAACAAAGTTTCAACACGATTTTACGGACCTAAATATTCGTGTGGTTCGCCATCGTGGCAGAAATAATACTGATTTTTCACTACCATACAAAACCACACGCCATACAAAAAAAAATAATATTTCACGCCTATATTCATATCATAGCTCTCTTAAAAATTTGAAATGATTAACGAGTTCAGGAATTAAATATTTTATCAATTTAGTTAATTAAAGAAATAGGATGGCCCGAATCTTTTGTACGCCACTGTAAATCGAACTAATGACTTTTTGCTTTCGAAGTATTTATATTTACCACATTTTAAATATTTCGATATTTTATTTACTAAAACTTGAAGCATATTTAAATTTAACCGATTTTCTGAGGAGCTAAGCTAATTCGAAGCGATTGTAAAATAAAATAAAAATTGATATAAAATATAAAATTTTCTAGGTAACTGACTGAATTCAATCACCAATTTATTGATCACATTATACGCATTTATTTCACACAACATTACATATTACAAATTAAACGATTTTACAGCGATAACATATCACAAGAAATCACATTATACATTTATATAAAGAAAATGTATAAAGCACGTAATATTTTAGATAAGATAATATAGAAAACAAATCAGCAGAATTGTAATTAACCTAATTAGTCTAGATAGTTTTCAAATAATAATAATATGTAGTAAAATATAAAATTTGGTCTAAAATAATATTTTTTTGTTTTTAAATTACTTATCTATAGACGTTCTGCAGAAAAATGTACGAGTATACGATTCAAATCTACTCACTAAAAACTTTGTTAATTTACTTATTTTAAAGAAAGACAAAACAATATTTATTTCACTAAATTAAAAATATATAAAAGCAAGCATAAAACATAAAAACAATAATGTACAAGTAACTAATATGTGGCCAGTGAGTTATGTATATGTAATAAAATGATGATCATTGATATGTCGTCTGGATTATCAAATTGTTGGTACTCCCTTTAACTGCCGGTTTAGGATTCACAAATAATGTGCTATAAATATATATTTTTGTTGTAAATATCTGATTAAATATTTAGGTAGAAAAAACTCTATTATACCCGAAATTTAGAGAAAATAGAAAATAGATAATAGAACTAAACTAGATAGGTAGAAAGATATTCATAATTATTAACGAATCTAGCATGGTGCTTGTAAAATAACCAATTATAGCCAACGCCCAAGATTTGTTACCAATCCCATATAATGTAAAAACCCATAAACAAAATGTTTTATACTCACACAACATATCACAAAATTATACCTAATCATTTACGTAATGAAATCCAACATTATAATGTTAATGCTATTTATGTATTTTCTCGTAAATTATGCAAATTGTATGTTGAATTCATGCTTTTGACATAATTTTGATTTTTTGGTCAATGGTCGAATTATATGTGTAATATAGAAAATTGGAGAAGATAAAAATACATGATAATTTATTAGTGATAATATTAAAAAAAAAATATTTAATGTATTGTAAAGTAAACTACCCTTTGTTTGTTAGTGGTTAGTAAGTGTACCCATGTGTTATCTGGTTTAGTTTATAATTCTTCAACTAATATCAAGCGTGTTTTCCATGAAAACTGCACTAGAACTCGATAAACATTAAATTCATTTTATTCTACGTAAACCGGAAAAAAATAATAAAACGCGAATGTGTAGTGCATTTAACATAATAAATACACATTTTAAGCTATTACAGTAATAAATAATTACAATTACAGCCTATTTTTTTAGTTACACTTCATAAACCCGAGAATTTATCGAGTGTAGTCGCGTGCAATGACGTCAGCAAGAAATAAGAAAATATTGATGAAATAGTAAATTTTGAAACTTAATGTATTTATGTTAAATACACTGCATATTCGCGCTTTCTAATTTTTTTTTTTCGATTTACATAGAAAAAAAAGGAATTTAAAGTTTATCGAGTTCTAGTGCAGTTCTCATGGAAAACACGGCTATCATAAAATTATTAAATTTCCATTTCTAGTTAATTTAACATAACGATAAAGCATCTATCATCAAAATGTTCTTAAACCTACAAGATGAGGTTTGGCTCTGATTATATTAAATAAAATTATTCAAATTAACCATTTCAACTCAACCTACAGTTTAACCCTCAAGTAAACCCAAAACTCATTTCACAAACCAACGCGGTCCGAAAAATTACTTGAGTTAATTAACTCAATCTAACCTCAAACTCCAACCATTATATAAATTTTCAATTGAAAATCCATGCATTCAATCCTCTTCGATCCAAATCTTAACCCTCAAAACTACGCCCAATTCATTCCTTAAATCAACGCGGGCCGAAAAATAAATTCGTACATAAACTCATCTAAAATGGACTCAATTAAGCCTCTAAATGATTATCTAACTGAAACCCTCACTCAACCTCAACTCAAGCTAAATCAACCCCAACTCAACTTGAACTCAACAACAAACAGCTCGAGCCAAATCTCTCTACTTAACTCCAAACTCAACGGCCAGCTTAATCTTGAAATCAATTCGAAAAACTAGATGCGTATATGAACCCAATCTAACCTCAAACGTAACCCTCAACTAGACCCCAAATTAATCTCCAAGTTTCGAACCCCAAAGCAATTTCAACTAAACCCCAACTCAACCTTCAAACAACCCTCAAATCAATCCCGAAATCAACTTAATCTAACCTCCAACTCAACTCTCGACTCAACCCCCAAATAAATTTCAACTCAAGGTTGAACCGCTCTGTTTATAAGGATAAAAATGGGATTACACCATTTCTAGAGCATTTCAACTGAAACCCAAACTCAGCGCCCAACTCAGCCCTCAAATTAACATCATCAGCACTCAACTCAATCCTCAACTCATCCCAAATAAATCCCCAATAATTCGTATTTTTCCATATGTCGCTCATTCTATTAAAATGTTTACCTCCATGCGAGATTGAAGACGAATCGGAAATGGTCCCGATTCCCGATGATTCTGCTTCAAAAACAACATAGTGAAATATATGACGTGTTCTGGTGTATATTTCGTAACAGGACTTATATGCCAACATCCTGGGTGACCAGAAAGAATTAAAAATTACAATTAAGACAGCAATATTAAATTTATTCGCCAAGTAACAAAAATTAAAAAATTAATCGCGGTATTGATAACATATAAATTTTGATAAGAACAGTTAAAAAATCGAATCTCACATTTTAAATTCTCAATTAGATCCATAAATTCAAATAGAAGTACCTAAATTATTGAAATTTGATTCGTTGTTGCAATTCATTTTGTACGAAAATTAAATTTTGGTATTTAAAAATATTTCACCAAGATACATTTGTACAGACAATTTTTAACTAAACATATTTAACATATTCACACAATGCCCTAATAAGACTTTACTTTCTAGATTGAAAACTAAGTTCAATTTAAATCTGTTTGTGGAGATAATTGAAATTTTCCCAAAAAATTATTTGCAAAATCTGTACGGAAAAATAAACGTTAAAACTGTTGTCACATTGGTGAATAAAAATTGACACTACCAGAAATGTGTCTAAGGTGTTTCTATTCCCCTGTAATTATAAGAATAGGGGCCCTGAAGGTCAAACCAAATTAGTTGCAGAACTCAAAATAAAAGTTATGGCCTGACTTGTATAATTTTTATTCCGTAGATTAGATAAACGCGAAACTATATAGATAAACGCGATATTAAAAAATATTTATATTCCATTTAACAAGTCTATACAGATAAGACACAGAAATTTCAATTCTCATAAAGTTCAAACAATTCAAAGTTCCAATGATTTTTGCATCCAAAATCGTTGCCTAAGAATTGATCCCAAATATAAAAACAACAAATTCGTGGAAATTTTGAAAAATATCCTTACCATAATCGTTCGATAGGCAAACGCTCTAAATTTGATTAATTACATTGAAATTCTAATTTTTAAAAACACCACGTGCAATTTCGAAAGACTAAGTAGTTCCATTCAGAAAATAATTTTGTAAATCCTCAATTCAGATTTCAATTTTATTCTAAACTGAAATCATTTACCGATTTTTCAAATAGGGGTAGAAACTAGAGATTGTGAATTTCAAATTAAAGAAACTTAAGAATTTTAGAAAATCTAGAAATGATTTCTGAAATATACTACAGTCAAACCTGTTAAGTTAGACAGCTCTTTATCCTGGATAACTGTCTAAGTTGACCTCTTTTCTCTAACACCAACAATATTTTTCAATAACATTTGAATTTTTACGTTACATTTAAAAATAATTGTGAAGCATTTTGTGAAGTTGAACTCTTCAAGAGTATCTTACTTAGACAGTTTTGAGTAAAATTTGAAAATTTCAAATAAGTCGAAGAAATTTACAATGAAAAATTAGAGTTTCTGAGTTTAGCCTAAAGACTAATTTCAGTGTCTTAAGAAATTTAAATTTCTTTGCTTATAACAGATACAATTTGTATTTACAAATTTAAAAAATTATACAATTTTTTATGAAGGAGTTTAGGATTTTGGAAGTAGAACGAAAGTTCTTTATATATTTCGGCCCCTTCATAAAATATCAATTCTGATAATTGTCTGCTTTAAATGTTTGAGTTTATTTTGAACTCGGGGCAGTCCTTCGTAATTTTTGACAAAACTATAATTTATGCATATACACACCGTTAAAGGTGTATCCATAAATGGCATTATCATAGCTATTCGCTAAACTATTTTTCAAATGTTATTATTTCTTAATGCGCTTTAAATTTTCAACCTAAATTTAATTTTCCTATTGAAATGAAAATTAATATTGCATTAAAACGCTTTAAGCATTACAACGCTATTAGACCCGGTGTTGAAATAGAAATTTGAATAATAAATTATTTTAATTAGCATACCTTTACTAAAAAAGAAACAAAAAGTTATGATTTTTCAATGTCATTCAGCATTAGGTAATTGTTTACATCAAATAATGTATTCACCACGATTTAAATTTGGTCAAAATTGAAGTCGTAAAAATAAAATTCAATTAATTTTCAAAATACGTAATTAAACTATTAGGAATTTTTACATCGGAATAAATTGCCGGTGAATTTTTATCGGTTAGAACTTAATATAATCACAAAATTGGGCAATTAAATATTTAAATGTAGGTTTTTGATCGCTAACAAAGTAAACTTTAATCATTAACGTGCGAAATAATTAGTAAATATTACACGTAACTCTTTAATACGAGTAGTGGGCAAAAAGGCGCAACATATTCATATTATATTGCAAATTAATGAAATTTTGAATAAACATAAATGCTGCCAATAGAAGAAAATCCGCTGCATTTATAAGGTGAAGCGAGTAGTTTTGGATTTCAGAAAATAAAATAAACCGTTGTTTGTAAAAGCAACTCTCAATTTAAATAATTTGCTTACTTTTAGTTTCAAGACAGATTTTTGGCAAAAAAAAAACGAAGGCTAATCAGTGTAAAGAGGAATGTGCAACTTAAAATTTTAAATATTTTCAAGGAATGAATAAAATCTATTTTTAATGTAGAGATTAGTAGGTACATCAGGAAGCAACTTGTTACATAATCGAATTATGCAAGTTATGAATTTAATATCGTTTTTCTTTACTGGAAAAAATAAAAAATTATTTCCAGAATCACGTAGTTAACAACGAAAATTTTAGAAATAAGTTGCTGAATTATTGTATGGCTGGATGTTTCTGTGATATAAAAAGAAAAAAAAACTTTAGTGGGTTAAAAAATTCGATGGCTGTCTCTGATGGCTAATGATTGCTCTTTAAAATTTTTGGACCCACAAAATCGCCTCTATTTTAGATTTTTGTTAAAATATTGGAATCCGTCCACATCAGAATGTCTTAAAGTTGACTGAAAGTGGAACAATCAATATTTGAAATTTTAAAACTTTGAATTATTACCAAATTTAAAAAGTTTATTGAAATCAAAACTCTATAGGGAAATTTGTATGGTACAGCCAGGGAAACTTTAGAAAAAATTGCCATAATCAAACGGTAAAGAATTTAGTTACCAAGTCGAAAAGAAGATAATGAGCTGGAAAGAAATCCTATATTTAAAAAAGCGTTTTGGCGTGTACGAAATCTGGCAAGCATACGACCATCAGTTTTAGACCCCAAGTTGTAAATTCATGTCTTAATCCTGTGATCTCAAACTCGCGGTTCTCAAAGTGAGTTTACAGGGACGCAACAGCATTTGATATACCAATTACTGCAGAGGCTCAAATCAGCATTAGAAAACCATAAAAACGGTAGAAAACCATAAAATAGATCAAACCATTTAGTGGTGGCGAATTTATTAAATAATGCTTATTAAATTTCTTAAAACTTTAAACTCTTAAAAACAAATAAATTTTTTAAATCTAATGAGTGTTTTAAAATTTTTGAAACACATTAAACTAGAAAGTGAAATTTTTTAAATTTTTGTTATAAAATTTTTTAAATTCTTTAGCGGCTAAATACCATATTCTATCATATAGTAAAGCATTTCGAACTTTAAATTAATAGTCCAGCCAAAATGTACAAAGGGGTCGAAAGTTCACTTGCTGTTTCCAGACTACTTTTACTTTATGATTTTTGGTGAGCATATGACGAAAAAACATGTTTCACAAGTCCTACACGGAAGCTTCACTCCTAATACAAAAACATTTCTTGTATGACATTGTCGCATTGATCTTTAAGGTAGTGTATCCAAATAAAATTTGTATACTTTTTATTCAAAAATTGGATAAATTTATACGCAAATAATTTTTTGCGTGTAGCAAATATTTTTTAGTTAACAAAATTCATTTATAAATAATTTAACTGTTTTCACGTGTCGCTTAAAACTGCATGAAAAGCGTGTCTATAAAAAAAATCGGGATATCCAACATTTAAACGTACATACTATTGTCGTTTTCGATTGACCAAAAAAAAACTAAACTCTAAAACTAAACATTTTTTACTATGGTGAGTTTAGTTTTTTTGCACTGAGTTTAGTTTTTTTTATCAATCGAAAACTACATATGTACTATAAGTATATTTTGTCCGATTGCATAAAATTGATGAAATTTTAAATTATATGCATTTTTTAAGCTTCACGCCCTTTAGAAGATTTATATTCTAGCTAAAAATGTAGAAATGAATTTTATAATTAAAATTTATTAAAATTATCATAACGTTCACGCGCAATGAAAGAAAAATAATAAAGATTTGATTTATAAGATCTTTTTAAATGTCACCTCTTGAGGGTTCATATTACAGCGGAGGACATTTATTTTCCGTATCATTTTCTGTATTGGGGTAGTTTCCACCTTATAAGTATACATAAATGTCTGTAACAGGGTCGATTTGCCCCTTACCAACAAACATTTCCAATCCTTCCTTACGTGCAATCAGGGTGCGCGGTGGACTCAGTTTTTTCCAAGAATCTTAGTTAATGCTTGGTCGTGCACTCCAATCGATTAAGCATGCTCATAATTCTTAAAGATACCAACAAAAAGGCCCTTAAACTAAAAAACTATGTAATTCAAAATTTTGAGGTATTTAGGGGGTAATTTGAACCCCTAAACCTCATGAAATTTTTTTTATTTGCATTTAAATATACTCAATTAGTGTGTAAAAAGTGTAAAAATGACATTTGGACACATTACTTAAATATAAACACGACAAACCTCCTTAGAGGGATGTTTATTCCACTTTTAGGGGCGAAGCTCCCGTTCAGGGGTTGTGGAACCTCTTTTTCCGTAATCTACAACCAGAGCTTCAAACCGGACCTGATCCGGAACATAATAACGTAATTAACCGATTTTTTTTTAGAGCGAAACCGCACCGAAAACCCTTAGGTAAAAAAAATAGAGAACCGAAACCAGGGATGACATGTTCTACCATCACTTTCGATTCGTTTCGATAGTGTTTTGTCTCTTGTAACAAGAACAAAATTGAACGCTATTTTCTTCTTTCATTACAATTTTACTATTGCGATCTCAGCCTTCTGGATACATTTGCTTTTCTTCACATCGATAAAATATCGCAAACAAAATTTTTTGTGATAAAGAGTGATGAATGAAAGTAGAAATAGAATGTTATTTTATTTGAGCAAGCTGAGATAGCTTTAGAAAAAGAATAATTGAAAAAGCGAAATAGAGTGCAATTTTGTTCTTGTTACAAGAGACAAAACACTATCGAAAACGAAACGAAAGTGATGGTAGAACATGTCACCCCAGGGCCGGAACGAAATCTCGGAACAAAATCTATTTTTGTTCGTTTAAAATCTTTTTCATTCTGGTTACATAAAAATCTATTCTCTAATTGAATTGCAATTTATACACTTCAACGTCAAAACATCTAGCACTTCATCTTTACTACTCTATAATTCAAACTAACTTCACAATATTTATTTTATGTGATGTGACATTTGCAAGAATTTTTTTCCTTCAAATATTTATGTATTTTAATTTATCAATAAAATGTTGAACCGGGTTTTGAATCGGTTCTGAACCAGATGGTAGCCGAAACGATTCATATTTAATAAAACCGGAACAATAAACCGAAACAAAATAAATATTGGAGCCAAACCGGAACAATATTATTTTCACTCCGAAGCTCGGCCTACAACTCAAAAAACATAAACTGAAATATGTTAGATGGAAACAGCAACCGAACTTTCGGCCCGTTTCCACATTTTAACTTGACTATAACTTGATACGCTCCGTCTCACTTGTTTAAGAACGCTTATTTTTTTAAAGATCAGATTGTTTCTACAATAGTATGTATTGTATAATTAAACAAATTCTAATTGGTATATCGGAAGAGGGCTCTATTAAGAAAATATCCCATACAGTAATTTGCAGGTACTTTAGAGAACCGCTACTTTTTTTTAAATAAAACGGAGTGCACCTTTAAAAATTGCATATATTTGTCTCACTTGCTTACGAACAACTGAAATATCTCGTTTCTAAGGCTAAAAAATAAAAATAAAAGAGTGTAGGGTATCAGTTCGTGATTAAACCTTGACGTGTGCGCAACTATGCCTAAAAGAAAGTTCTTGAATATAGAAGAAAAAGCCCAAATTCGGGCTTTCAAGGAGGACGGCCATAGTAACCGGGAAATTGCTGCTAAAATTGGAAGAAGTTCAACCGTTGTGCATAATTACCTAAGTAACATCCAAAGCTATGGAAAAAACAGTAAAGGACGTATGAGCATGGCTACAACAATCCAAGATCGACGGATCATTCTTAGAGAAGCTTCAAATTCTACCCTGTCGATTAGCAAAATAAGGGCTAAAACCGGTGTTACGGCCAGCAGAGCAACCATCCATCGTATAATACAGCGTTCCCCACATTTATCATAACATTTCAAAAAAATTAAGAAAAAACCACCGTTAAATGAAGCACGCAGGAACCAGCGTCTTTGCTTTGCAAGGCAACATATTATATGGGACAGAGAGTGGCATAAGGTTGTCTATTCCGATGAAAAAAAAATTAATTTGGACGGGCCAGATGGATACAACTATTATTTTCATGACCTAAGAAAAATGGAAATTATTTTTAGTAAAAGGCATAGTAAAGGGGTGGTGTAATGGTGTGATCAGTGTCTTTTTTTGGAATAATTGATTTAGATTTTCAGACAATAAAAATGACAGCAAATACCTATAAAACCGTTTGGAACGAGCTTTTCCAAAATATACCGAATATCTTAATGGACAGCGTTGGATTTTCCAGCAGGATAATGCTCCGATTCTTACTGCCAGAATAATCAAACCGTGGATTCCGGAGCAAAATGTAGAACTATTGCGTTAGACGCCTTATTCACGCGACTTAAACATAATGGAAAACGTTTGGGGATGGCTATCACGGAAAGTTTACGAAGGAGGAAGACAGTTCGAGAATAAGGACGAATTAATTGAAGCCATAAAATCAGCCTGGGCCGAAATTTCCCTTAGCTATTTGGAGTTACTTTATAATTCGATACACAATAGACTTCTTGAAGTTATTGAACAGCAGGGTGGAAATACTCATTAGTCATTAATTACTAATTGATTAAATAATAATTGAAATTAAATAAAATTTACAAACACAAAAAAAAAGATACGAAAACTGTTCATAATCATAATTGATTTTACAGCTGTTCTTAAACAAGTGAGACAAATAAATATGCAATTTTTAAAGGTGCACTCCGTTCTATTTAAAAAAAAGTAGAGGTTCTCTAAAGAAACTGTAAATTACTGTATGGGATATTTTCTTAATAGAGCCCTCTTCCGATATAACAATTAGAATTTGTTTAATTATACATAGTATTGGAGAAACAATCTGATGTTTAAAAAAATAAGTGTTGTTAAACAAGTGAGACGGAGTGTATGTGAAAAATAGGCCTCACTTCACAAAAATAGAGCACGAGTTCGACTTAAAAATTGAATAAAAATTAACTTTGACTTTAACAAAAACGTTTGAAATAAAATTCGTCTTCTTAGTTTAATTCGATACATTTTCCTTAGAATTTACTATTGTTTGTTTTCAACTTGAAATATGAATTCAAACCTGCTAGTAGCCAAGAATATGAGTTAGAATATTGCTCTGAAATTTTTAGAGCATTAAAATTGGACTAACTTAAAATTCAATTCGAGCTAAAATTTACAAATATAACTAATTACACAAAAATTAAAGCTCTTTTTCTAAAAGTTCCTAGGAAATCAAATACCAAAACAAAATAACTAAATTCTTAAATTGCTCAATAAAGACATTCATTAATAAAAGAACGATTTTCACATTTCTACAGTTTTAGAGCTGAACACTCGTTTGCTCACCAAGTTAAAAGGATAGTCAAAGAAATCAAAATTGAAGATCAAAACAAAACTCGACGTAGAAAAAGCGTTTGATACAGTTTGGCATAAATGCCTTATTTATAAATTATCAAAATATGATTTTCCTCCTTGTATAATAATGTTAATTCAAAGCTTTCTATATGAAAGAAAATTTAAGCTTTATTATAAAAATACTTGTTCCGAAATGATTTTAATTCCTGCCGGAGTTCTGCAAGGTTCAGTACTTAGTCCAACACTGTTCTCAATATTTATATCCGACATGCCTATACCACCCAAATGCAAAATTACAAACTATGCTGTGTTATTTACCTCATCATCATTAGCGCAAAATATTATTTCAAACCTTGAAATGGGATTCAACATTTTAAAAATATATTTCTCCGAATGGAAAATATTAATAAATGATGAGAAAACCCAAGCTATCTATTTTACAAGAAAACGAGTACCTAGATTTATTCCTCAGCGAAAGCTACTACTAAATAATTCCGAAATCACATGAAAAAAAGAAATTATTTATTTGGGAATAACGCTAGATACAAAATTAACGTTCAAAGCGCATATATACAGAACAACTCAAAAGGTATTTCAATTCACACGCTCCATGTATGGACTGTTAGGTAAAAATTCGATATTATTAACATCAAAAAAATGCTATTATTCAAATGTATAATACAACCAGTCTTATTATATGGATGCGCGGTCTGGGGTGATTGCGCTAAAACACACATATCAAAAATTCAGATACAACAAAATAAAAATTTGAAACTGATCTTTAACAAACAATAAAAATTTTATCATTTTTCGATAAATAAAGAACAGCCTACCGATTAACTATTTCGAGGCATAGACAATAATGGTACAATCAGCTATCTAATCATATAGTTTAAGTTTTAAAATTAGTTATAGTACAAATTTAGCTTTAAGTGATTTGGAGGTCAACAAAAATTTAACATACAATCCTCAAATAAATATATTCAAACAAAATTAACATCTGATTAATCAAAGAATTATTAAATTAAAAAAAAAATGTTCTATAAAAATAAAATAATTATTAAAAGAAGAATAAGAAATAAATATTGTACATAATTAATTGGATTATTGTTAATTAAAAATTATCTAAATAAACTCGAATTGAATGAAAAAAACATTTCTAAAATTTCCTAAAATTTTTAAATTTTCTAAATCTAAGTAAAAACCATTTATTATCAAATACAAAGTACATGCCCTAATTTAAAAATAAAATTTCTAAAACTAAAAATTGTTTAATTCAAAAAATCAATCTCGATTTTGGGTTCTATCGGAAAAGCAGCCTGAATTGAATTTTTTAATTAGTGTCTGTCAAAATCAATGTTTACATTTTCTGTTTAAAATTAAAAATTATTTTATGTCTAATAGTTTATTTAAAATAGCTACATTAGAAGGACCTAAATAATAGTTCCATTATTGTAAAAAATTTACTTTTATTAGTTAAAAATAAAAATTAATCAAAACTACAGTTAGTTATCTGTATTGCGACTAGGGCTTGCATTACCGGTAAACGGTAAATCGATTTACCGGTTTTACCGTCCAAATTTCTTTACCGAATTACCGGTAAAAAATCAAATATTTACCGATAAATTTCGGTTAAACAATTTAGAAAAAATAAAGTCAAATAGTTAAATTTTTTTTTTCAACTTTATAATAGTTTTAAGATTATGTAATAAATCATTCATTAAAAATAACATGGATATTTAAATTCTCTTTTTCTCTGCGCAAAACAAAATCAGGATAAAACAAAAAAAGTTAAACGCTAAATCGAATGACTACATACTGTATTCTAAAATTTCTCGTATATCGTTTTCAATGAGTGTTCTTAACACTAGAACTACCGACCTGTCAAAATGACGTTAAAACTGTTCTAAGTAGTGTTCGAAGTGCGTGTGCATAATCGTGATATAATAATATATTTTTATTGTTTTCTTTGTGTGATGTGTTAGGCTTAGCAGTATAAATTGTCATAACGGTACATACCAGGTATGCATTTTAATTTTCGTACTTATGAATAAGATAACTGAAAAATTCATTCCAATAGAAACTATGTTAAATATGCATTTAAAAGCTATTGATTTACCGGTAAATTACCGGTAAATCGAGCGAACTTTTATCATTTACCGGTAAATGAAAAATTCGGTAAATTTGCAACCCCTAATTGCGACAATAAGTAAATGACAATACTTTTTAATTGTTTCATTAAAAGAGATTCCTGATGAAAACAAAATTGTTATTGTTTGTTTCAATTCGGATTGATTTTTTTTTTTGTGATTATCCGAAAACCATATTAAACTTACTTATTCGTAAATTTTAAAAATTTTGAAACAACTTAATTTTAAAATTTAATAAATCCTCATATAATAAATTGTCAATTGTTTAAATTTATCAATTTTCCTAAATGCCGTATTTTCTAAAATTGAATCATTACAAATACCTAAATTTTCTAAATTCCAACAATCTTAATAACATCCCTATTCCCTTAGTCGTGTCACTTCTCACATGTACGGACAGTCAAATTTTGGTATTCTCTTAGTCGATCGATGCGACAATCGTCGTTTGAAGAGACAAACATCCTTTTACGTCCCATTCTCTTATATTATCACTGCAATCGACTAAGAGAATACCAATTTAAAATTCAAGTGACACGACAATTGTCACGTCGAATGAAGTGACGCGACCAAGGGAATAACGTTGTAAATATCAAAGTTTCTAAATTTCTAGATTTGTCTAAATTCCTAACTTTGTTTCAAGTTAACTAAATAGGAAAATATATAAAATTGCAATGATCTAAAAGTGCCAAATTTTTTAATTTTAAATGTTTCTATTAATTCTAAGTTATATTTTATGAAGTTCCAAATTGTTAATTTTCTAAACCTAAGTACCATCTCAATTTTCAACTTTTATAAAATCCAAAAATCTTAAAATTCCATTCCAAAATTTTGTATTGTGCTTGGCTTTTTGCTTTATTTCCTATAAATAGTAAGCTAAGGTTGTGACGTTAGGTGATCCCGGCATATTTTTTCCATTTTCTTGAAAAAACATGAAAACACATTTTTTCAGATGAAAAACGTTTTCATACACTAATTTGCATTCTCGTCATATCGATGTCAGCAATGGACGATGATGTTTAGAAATACACCCTTTCCATCTATCTAATACAACTACGGATTCTAAATTGTAAACTCTAAATTTCATATTATTATCCTTAAACTGAAAAAGCCTCATTTCGGTTTCGAACAAATGTATGAGTTAACTAATTACAAGGATAAAGATCTACTAAAAATTTAAAACGGAAATGTTAAATTTTGAATACAATTTTGAACTTCGAAGAGGCTACTTACGAATACGATACGAATTTTTTGAATCAGGTTCGCCCGGTTCTTATTTAAATCAAATATGAAACTTATACTTTCGAATTCGTATCTTATTCAGATAAAGAAGGGAATCCTGGAGAAACGGATCAATCTTGGAAAACGAGGCAGTGCAACTCGTCACGGACGGCTCGAGGCTAGACGATCAGGTAGGAGCCGGAGTCTTCTGTGATAAACTTAATGTTAATATTTCTGTTCGTCTCCCTGACTACTGCAGCGTGTACCAGGCTGAAGTGGTGGCGATCAGGGAAGTCATGACATGGTTGAAGCATAATGTGATATCCGTGAGGGATATCGCAATCTATGTGGACAGTCAGGCAGCGGTCAAGTCACTTGGGGCAGTTTGTCTGAAGTCGCGGGTGGCGCTGGATTGCCGATCATCTCTTAACGAGATGAGCGAGTATTTCAGCATCCAGATAATCTGGGTCCCGGGTCACTCGGACGTCATGGGGAACTGCAAGGCTGACGAACTAGCTAGGTACGGTACGACTCTCCAGATGCAGCCGGAAATGGCAGGTCTGGGGAGGCCTATGGCAGTGCTAAAATGGGCGCTCAGTAAAAAGGCAATCGCCTTGACAAATGAGAGGTGGAACAATACTCTCACGTGCAGGGTAGCAAAGCAAGTTTGGCCAAAACTGGACTTGCGGCGCTCCTAAGTATTAATATCCCTGGGAAGACAAGAAATAGGATGGGTCGTGGGGATAATGACAGGTCACTGCCTTTTTGGGGAGCATGCGAGAAGGCTGGGGATACAGACAAATGACTTTTGTAGAAGTTGCATGGACGAAGAGGAGGAAGAGACTTTGGAACACTTCCTATGCTCATGTCCAGCGCTATCTTACAGAAGGCATAAGTATTTGGGTGTGTACGGTATGGACAGCCTTGCGGAACTCGCGGACTGTGGAGTGCGAGATTTGTTACGCTATATAAATAGCTCTGGTTGGTTTCAACGGGAGTAATGGCGAGATGGGATCCTGTGGTATCACAACGGGCCACTGCTGGCCTCAGTGTGCGATAGCAGCCACTTAACCTAACCTAACCTAACCTATGAGTTAACTAATTACAAGGATAAAGATCTACTAAAAATTTAAAACGGAAATGTTAAATTTTGAATACAATTTTGAACTTCGAAGAGGCTACTTACGAATACGATACGAATTTTTTGAATCAGGTTCGCCCGGTTCTTATTTAAATCAAATATGGAACTTATACTTTCGAATTCGTATCTTATTCAGATAACGAAGTGAAGTATTGATTTCGTGTGTTACCTTTAATTTCCGTGAAACTATTTTTCAAAAACATTTTCAAGTTTAACTGTGATTGTTTTAGATTTGAGTATAATTTGATAAAATATTAAATATATTCTGGGCTTTATTCTATTCTGTTTTACTAACACTTCTAAAACCGTAGGTGGGAAATTCGAGTTAAATTTTAATTTGCTTTATTTAATCATTATCACACCTATTATCAAGTGAATGTGAATAAAAATAGATTTTCTATGTTATTCCAGTTTTAAACTTACATTCGTCTAAAAGAAAGAAATGGTCAACCGAATTACCCATAAATGATATGTACGTAAAAAAACGTCATCAAATTCCAACGCAAGCATTACACTTACGAAAGTATACAAATTCTATTTACCTAATAAATCATATTGTCTAACACAAAATTAAAGCAAAAGCCTAACATGCCAGGCGAAATTAGATAAAACGAGATTTAAAGATAAAATAAAAATTGTATCACCATTACGGCATAACGCGTTAATTGCCCATCAAAATCAATTTCAAGGTCAAATTATTCACGTTGAAATATTATATCAAATATTTTCACAAAATCTTTTAAAAAAACAAAATTTTGCTAATCTCTAGAGTAAACAAACGAACAGGTACTTGTTCGTAAACGTTTAGCATACTTTTATAATACTTAACTCTGCGTTTGGGTAATCATCTTATCTCAAAAACTAAAAATGATCATCAAGATATTTACACTAATTAAATTATAGTCTTACATAATCTTAATCACATTTTACACAATAAAGCTCTATTTAGTTAATAACACACATAAAATCTACAATCTAAGTTTTTAATAACAACATTCATATACACACACGATTCATTCTAATATTTGAATAATTACGATACGCCGCAATTCTAAACATTTTTAAATGGGCCCAAATTTAGAATTTTAACGTATCGTAATAATCCCCACTTAAATAAATTACGATCGTAAACAACATCGAGAAATAAATAAAACAAATAAAAACAAAACAAAATTTTATTTTATTTTTTTATCATTAAAATTAATAATTTAAAATGTTTAAAATTAAAATACTTAATTACTGGGATTATGCGTATATACTGGGCTAATAAATAAATCCAATGAAATTTATGTGTTTAATATATCATAGCGGTAGAACCTGGGTGGTAGAGTTGTTAAATTTTATTAAATTTATTTGTACGAACTAAGCCCGAACACAAACGAAAATGGGCGATTATAATCGAACTAGACGCTATCTTGTCTGGTAAAATTTACAATAAAATGGCATCATAGTTGATTCAACGAAATACAATTAATCGAAAATTTGGATCATAAAAAAGTCTTGACATTTCTCAGCTAGTCACTGCTAAATTCTTGCTGGTTCCCTTTTTCTCTGTAAACTTTGGCAAGTGATCACTAATTCTCAAAAAACAAAGGGAAAATGTTTCTTTAAATGTTTCCTACATATTATTCTTTGAATTGGAGTCTGAAGTGCATTATGACATTCAGTGATTTTTTGAAAGGTTACAAATGGTTTTCGGTTTAGGAACTCATTTTTGCAAAGACATTTCTCACTCAAATCCAAACAATTTAGGAAAACTTATCGTGAGGGCTATTTGTGTACTGATCTGTTGACAAGAAGTGAATTTGACCACTATTGCGGTTTTTATTCGCTTTGCGAAGTTGCTATCGAGAACCGTCATATAAAAGTAGCCCCCGATAGCGGCTTCATATAAAATTATAAATAGGTAGAGCTAAATATTTTTTATGAATTAAAAATTATAGTTTCTCGTTAAATAATTTCATTTGAGGAAATTGACTGCTCCGCATAGCATCTTTCGGACGCAAATAAAAAAAAGCATTAGCGATGATATTTCTGATGATATAAATTTTCGACGATTGTATTTCGGTTAACCCAAAAAAAAAAAAATTATTTTTATTAATTAAAATACGATATTTAATAAAATTTTACAGACTCAATTTATAATTTAAGCAAATTTTAATATAAATTAATCTACTTAAATCTATTTTATACTTTACGTCAATATCTGTACGATTGTCTCGTTTAGTTGTCAAATAGGCTTTAAATAAAATGACTGTCTTATAAATTATATATGTAATTATTAAAATTTATAAATTAGTTGGTTAATTCCATGCTGCTGATTTTATTTTTTTCTAAAGAACTTTAAACAAAAAAAAAATGGAGAGAAAAACGAAATTTTATCAAATTATTTGGTTTAAATTTTCATTTAAATGAGAAAAATGAAAATATTTACAAACGTTTTTTTTTCCAAACACCGGGTGTTAATATTCTAGGTAAAAAGATCGTATATACAGCTTATATATTAGACAGAAAATTAGAGACTACTAATAGACATAAACAAATCACCAACACCAACATTTACGCTACAGTTTTACTTGAAAAGCGCCCCGATATATTAGGTAATTAAATATTTGCTTACCTTGCGTAACTAGTAGTACTATTTATTGCCAGCGAGCTTTCAGTTGAATGGTGGATCACGTATTTTTGTACAACCTAAATAAAATTTTAGATTAGAAACTACAACTTTAAATCTTAATATGCATTTTGTTTATACTTACGCGCATATTATTCAGTCTCTTATTCCCCATACTAGTCATCATATGGATCACAAGATAAATATTAAAAGTTATATAACAAACAGCAAAAATATATATCACAGCAAGAATTCCTGATGATAAGTCAGCTTCAGAGACGTGTGTTATCACGAAATAAATATTAATCACTATGACTAATATACTCAATAGAATCGAAACAATTTTATTGCCACTAGAACAAAAAATGAAATATGAATTACTGCCAAACTTCTTAATCGAAATATCAAACTCACATTCCATTAACAAACTCTCCCATAATGGCTACGTTTGAAGTGAACGCGATCGTTGGTATTGTTGCGAATGGTAATTGCAATGCCATAACAGCATTCAGCAAATCGTTCATTCCTGTTAAATCTTCAATTTGGCTAAACATAGCTACACAAAATGTTGGCACGATTGCAATCAGCCGGGTGAAGAGGACTCTCTTCCAACGGGCCCATTGTAAATTCAAAAATCCTTCCATAGCAAATTGTCCAGCATATGTCCCGGTCATAGTTGAACTTTGTCCTGCAGCCAAAATTCCAACCGCCCAAATATACATAGCCGCCACTCCGAATGCACACCCCAAAAATATTCCACCTTTATACAAATCAGCATCCACTAATTCCTTATTATTTCCGAACACAGATAAGGCATCATCATAAATTGTGGAATTTGTACACGAACCAACAATATCCGCATTCGTTTTTCCAAACAGACCTTGAGCAAATACCGATACAACAAACACATTGATAATAAACGATATAAAAAGGGCGATACAGGCTTCAACAAAGAAATAGAAATTAGCTTCGCGTACTTTATTTGGTTGACGACGATCAATTTCACGTGATTTAACAAGCGCCGAATGTAAATATAAATTATGTGGCATAATAACAGCACCAACGATACCAACCGCCTGTAATAAAGCATTTGATGAACATCCGGAGCACCATGGTGTAAACATACCTTCAATAACTTCAACTTGATCGGGTGTCGAAATTATGTACTGTAATTTTATTTATTTTATAATTAGCACACATAATATGATAACGGAAAAGTGTGTCATGAAGTCTTACCTCATAACCAAATGTAACAGCCATCACGGTAATTAATACGCCAAAGAAAAATTCTAGTTTGCGTAACCCATATTTATCCAAAAATAAAAATGTAAATGTATCAAAAATAGTGATAAGTGTACCCGCCCAAAGTGGTACCGCTTTACTTGAAAGCAAATATATAGCAATAGCTGTGCCAATAACTTCTTGCATATCCGAACCAATAATCGCTATTTCAACCATAATCCATAAAATTAGACGTGGCAATCTTTTATATTGTCGATAGCACATTTCGGCTAAATGTAAACCGGTTACAACACCAAGTCTAAAATAATTAAAGTTCAAAAAATGTAATTTGATTAGGGAAACTATAACAAAAAACTCTATCAATGTATGAACGAATATTATTTACCTTGCTGCTAACCGTTGCATAACTAAACCTAATACTGTCGCACTTAATAATACCCATAGTAGTCTATGTTTGGCGGCAACACCACTCTGTAAATCCGATTCGATATTACCCGGATCCAGATACGCTATTGACATAAGAAATCCTGGACCTGTAAAGGCCCATAATTTTCGAAAACTAAATCCTTCCTGTAAATAAAATGAAACATAAAATATTACAACGTGTTTCCAATATATAACACGTGCAAACATGTGATATGATAATCTGAAGATGAGATAATCGTAATAATCTAAAATAAAATAAATTGCATGATGCAGGTTAAACCTTGAATTAAAATTATCTCTATATACAGATATGTGTGTTTGGTAGAATTAGTGATCAATTACTAGATTCAAATTTTGTCAAATTGTGTACATGTTGTGTACATTGAGTTTTGATTAATTATTTTCTTGTAAATTTAACGATTTGTTTATGATATAGCCGATTTGATCACTCACTGAAGAGTTCAAGCTTATCATTATCGGGTTCAATATCTACTTGATTGTACGACCAATTAATTACGAGTTTAATTTACTAGATTAAATATTATGATCGTATTTTAGATGATAATTTAACGAGATTTGGTTTAATAAGTAGCTAATTTAAATTTGGGTAACAAGTCTTCAGGTTATATCTGAAGCGGGATCATCACCCAGAAAGAACAAAATCTGGATTGTGTAAAATCTCGAAAATCGTTTTTAAAAATTTCAACACATTAAAATTGTTTCAAGATTTTTTAAAATGTTTTTTAATATTTATAAATCATTTTGAATTTAGACTTTGTTCTGCTATATTTTTAGCTAAAGGGTAAATATTTATATTGAATTTGTATTATGAAGCAAACCAAAGTTTCATAAAATTTGAAAGAGAGGAATATTAAATTAGTTCTATCTTAACTCAATCTAAAACTGGAAAATCGTCAAAATTATGCTTACCTTATCAATTTCGGGTATTAAAACTTTTTCATCTGAAAAATACGTTTGTATCGGTCCTAGGTGAGTACTTTCATCCGGCGATGCTACATGTACATTAACATTACTATTTGTTGATGATGAATTACCATTCCCTGTATTTGTTGTTTGATGTGTGGTTGGTGTTGCTATTGGCGTTGTTGTGTTATCATCGGACTCAAATGATTTATTTTCAGGCATTTTATTGTTTTATCACTATATTTTGTAAAGAACTTTATTTTATGGTTTTGTTGTTAATTAGACAGAAAACAAATGTCCACCCCCAATTCTGTAATATTTAGTTTCTCCCTCTGTAAATTAAAGATTCAAAAATAAAAATAAAAATACAAATTAGTTGTCTTTATAAAAAAATGTCAATGTTTATCTTATCATATGTAGATCAATTTGGTATGCGTTATACAAATATTTAAAGTATTTAAATATTTAATCAAAGAATTGACATTAATTGTAATTGATAATTAGTTATGTTGGCTTAACGAGATAAATGCTATTGTTATATAAAATGAATCATCACAACTTTCACTCGGAATTGTTTAAAGTGAAACAGAAGAATGATCTCAAATAGTTCAAGGCAGTTCAAGTTCATAAACCTTGTTCTATTAGTCAAAAGAATCAAATATTTTTTTTTCGATAAGAATAAGGCACGACTAGTAGCATATTACTTATGCGATCGATTTCATTCAATCGGGGATTTCAATTTAAAAAACAATTTGTTATTGTAATATATCGCTATCTTATCTTAATATTGTTATAAAAGCATAAATTTTACTGATTATTATGTATTTATGTGGTAATTTAATTAAGCGAATTATTTGTAGTTGGTTTTGTTTAGGATTTATAAATTGTATGATAAGAAAATTGAATGTAATTTGCCAAATAAATAATAATAATAATAATTATAATAATAATAGGGGCCGATACAATAATTCCTAGAAATTTTAAAAGAGATAAAATCGATTAATAAAGTTTTAAATTCACCATTAATCAATTAAACGCGGAAATTCCCAATTTTGTTTTTTGTTTTATAATTGCTGTATCATCTTCTCTCTTCAAAGTTAAAAGGTGGTTACAGATGTATGACCTTTATTAGACTTGTATTTTTTAGTGAAATTATAAAACAATCATCTAACTTTCGCTTTAGGTACGAAAATAAATCTATGTTAGACCACAGTTGCAGAGATTGTAAGTAACATTGATCCTCAATCGATGAACCGCGAACCGCTCATAAAAACTATGGACTATAGATTGATTAAAATATATTTGGAATTGTGGCTGCTTCTACACTAAAATGTGCAACACTCAACCTACATATAACAACATAAATTAATATAACAATTCTACATGCACAGTATACACGTATAGCGTCACAATTCTGAGTTCATTGTTCCCTTTAATCATTTATGTTTGTACAGAAAAGTAATGTGTACAACTCATAAACTGAACTTCTTTAATAAAAAAAAAATTGTGCAAATTCTTGTATTTATTTATTAGGCTAAGTAAGTAAATTACCTTGACGAAACATATACACAAGATTCTGGAAGGTTATCAAGGTGCATATATAAATCTGTTACACGAGTCAATGAATATATAAAAATCGTACAACTCTATATTTGATAAAGGAAAATTTTCTAAGTCAATAATTTCTTAATAAATAACATAATGAGTCAATTTGCATACCATTATGACTCATAAAAGTCTTATTTGTGCAGAAAAGGAAATCGTTTTGTGTATCACATTAATTCCCCATTCTTCTAATAAAAAACGAGTAATTTTTAATAAACTATAAAAATCCCCCATACTATTTAGTTAATTTACTGTCATAATTTTTTATTAAAATATTTGTCTGGAGTTCAAATTCTCTGTTTATGGATTCTAAAGTACACAAAACACTTGCAAACAAACTATATATGAATAAAACAAAAACATGTATTGTTCATATACATTCGTGACGATACACCATCTTTTTCAAAGTGCATACGAAATAAGGTGTTGTTGATTGTCGGGTATTGAATATTTATTACACACATTTTAGTGTGCTAGGTCACGGTTGCAATAGATTAAAAGTTACTATAAACCACCGTTTTAACTTTTTGGTAAACATGATCCGAAAGTCAAACGATGTACGATCAATAACAAAATCATTCAAATCATTCCTCAATTTTTAAAGAAATTATTGATAATTAAATGCATAGTCGCCGTTTGCATATTTTTATTCCACCACGTGGAAGCAAATAAAAATCTAGTCGCATGCATTATTACATTTTGCTGATAAAGATATATTCAACTTGCATTGTTTGAATAAAGCATATTGTAAATTAGATACTCGAAATAAAATAATAGTTTGTTTGATAATTATCGAAAATAAATTCAGCTCAAAATATAAAAGTCTGGCTCATGAAGTATCTGACCAACGTCGCTCATAGACTAGGAAGATTCGGTTAATTTTTACCTTATTAATTTAATACCACTTTTCATTTATTTAATTAATCAACGATCCTCCGACCGGTCCAGCTCTTTATTAAAATTGATACTAAAAGCTAAAGCAAGCATTATTGATTCTCTGGCCACATAAAGTCGAATCATGATTATTCAAACGATTTTTATGGTATATTGACTGATTCTAGTAACAAAGTGGATCTTCGGTATTGATCCGGAAACACTGCAACTGGTTGTCGGACTACAAACAAAAACACGATCGTCGATTTTCGTTTCGTGGAGGCAATCATGGTCGATCGGCCTCACTCAGGTTTAAAGCCTGCGGACTACGAACACGAAGTTCAATACCGGTTGATTTAGAATCGATATAACACTTTTCTGATCAGAAACATGTTAGCATTTACTGATGTATAAATATTTAGTTGTAGATTTTCTACTCATAAAATAGATCGCGATCGTTCGATTTGCCTTGCTAAGTTAAGATAGTTGTTATGCTGTCTCAGCATTGACCTGTTAAGCATTGATCGATTGAGATATTGAAAATGAATAATATTTCATTTTTATCATTTTAATACTGCTTCCATTTAGCTTGCTTCACTAAGTTAAATATTCAATAAAATTAAAACGAGCTTTTCAAACGATTCTAAAAATCGATCTTGAATGGATAAGAAATAATATTGAATTAATCAAATAAACTAAGCCTTATGAATCTGGTATCTTTGTTGAACGGTTTTTCAGTTTCCTGAACAAACAATCAACCACGACCATCCGATTTGTTTCTCGTTTAAATGCGTCAGCACTTAAAATAGATCGCGATCGTCCGATTTATCAATCAAGAATTTCTTTTCAGTTTTCGGACTAAACAATAATGTTCGATCCGTTTGTCGATTTTCTGTCCGTAAAGGCAATCGTGACTATCAGGTTTAAAACCTGGAGTATGACAATAAATTCCGGGCTCCCAGATTACCGGAAGAAGAATTATCAGGTTAAATTAGGGTCGATTGACTGTTTTCTGCATAAGCACTGTGGTTGACACTTATTGATTCAAGAAACATTTGTAGGTTTCTGCTCTTTATCGCGATCTCCCATTCATCTTGAAAAGTTATCAGCAGAGTGCATTAATTTAAAGAAATTTTCAAAAGATGGCGAAACTAGTACTATATCATATCGTGACTAACTTCATTCCAAAGCATCATGACGTGGCTTCAGTTTAATTTTGCGCAAAAAAAAAATTGCGGGAAACCTTGCTTTTTTGCTTCAATTTGAAGAAAACTGCTACTGAAAGTTAACGAATGCTATAGGAAGCTTTTAGTGAATTTGCTCCATCGATTTCACGGATTCCATCTAGTGGAAAATTTTTAAACAGAGCTACCTGATAATTTGACGTTCTAAATTATTGTAAACAATCCAATTTTGAACTGTAAACACAATTTTTACTTACCGTATTGGTAATAATTGTAAATAATCCCAATTTTGGACTATAAAAACAATTTCTAATTACCGCATTGCTAAGTTTTCTTTCGTCGCATTTGTGATAATGTCATTTTATTAGGTGCATCATTTTAATTTTTTTCCTCGAGAGGCGCTTTCTCTACTTTTACAGTCGTCAAGAAAAGAGGTGATTTTAAAACGGAAGACAAGGAATGTTCAGGCCAGCCGAAAAAGTTTGAAGATGAGGAAGAGGAAGCTGTACTCGATGAAGACCCGAATCAACCAGAGGAATACCTCGCAGAATTATTTCATGTTGATCGATCAATGATTTCCAGACATTAAAGGCCATTGGAATGATTCGAGGCAATGAAAGGCGCAAAATGGACTGTGAAATGATGCTTGTAAGACAAAGAAGAAGAATTTGTTTGCATCGTACCGTGACAGGTGAACAAAAATGGATTGGCTACGATAATCCAAAGCACAAATCATGGCACAGGCCAGGCAAATTATCAACATCGAAGGCAAAACCGAATATTTATGGAGATAAGCTCATGCTCTATATTTGGTGGGATCAGCTGGGGGTAGTGTATTGCAAGATGCTCCAACCAACTGAAACCATGACTGCGGAACACTACAAAAACGGCCAGATTACGCGAAAAGATATGACAAAGTGATTTTTCAGCACAACAGCGCCGGTCCTCATGTTACGAGATCGGTCAAGGAAACGTTAGAAACACTTAACTGGGTTGTCTTACTACACCAGCCGTATCCTTCAGTGTGTTTGTGAAAGTGAGTTTGTGCGGGTGTGTGTCTTTTTACCTGTAGGTGGGAGAAAATCTTCGAAATTCACTATCTGCCCGTGCGAATATTAGTGCTGGAATATTACCGGCTAAAAACACTTTCCTTTCATTAACCATTGCCCCCCCCCCCCTCCGAAATTACCATTAGGTATTACTTCGGGAGGTGGGGTTAGCGAGATCAGACCTTCTTTAATTTATTTTATTTATGTATTCAATTGTTCATCCAATTATAATGCTACGAACCGCTATTGGTTTTTTTCTCTCGCAGTCAAGCCACCGTAGTTTAACTAAAGTTTCTGCTGCTAAGCTACAAGCAGCAGACCAGTAATCACTATTTAAGAGTTTTTGTCCAGCTTCATCTAATCAACGACAGCAGAAAACACATGTTCTGCATTCTCGCCATAGAAGTCAACTTCACCATGTTGGCGGTTAAACCAAGTATCTATCATTGGTATTACCTCATTCGTTTCAACGTTGTTGCTATTCAGACTGAGATTCGCTATATCCGTTTTTTGGGATCCATTAAGGAGTTGCTTGTGTCGCTCCTTTGACAATAGATCATTTGGTGGCACTCCTGCTATTACATATGCCGCATCATTTGATATCGAGCAAAATACACCGATCAATCTTAGTGCACACCGTCGGTATACTGCATCCAAATTTCTCCTATTTGAGAATTACCCTACATTGACATCCAAATGGTCTCGCTTTTTCTAGCTCGAGATTATTATCGCTTCCGTTTAATGGTCGGTTAACAGAAGTCCTATCTACGATAACCACTGCTGCATAATGGCTAAAGTTTCGTTACAGATATTTTTTGTTTCGCCCTTAAATTGGGCTATCAAAATAACCGCAATGCCCCCACTTTTGCATTGAACCCAGCACCGAAGAGTAATTATTTACATTATCAGAGTAGACAATTGATGGATAGTTAATGATAAAAATTATGTTTAAAAAACAGAATTTTTTAAAACAGAATTACATAGCGATCCCCTACCTAATTCGATCGATGACTCATGGCTTGTCTGAGCAACGCTTCCAATCTTACGATGATAGCCTCTAAATATGTTTAGGTTTTTCGAATCCACGTATTACCAGAATGATGGAAAAAATTAGTTGCTAAAGATGGACAATATTTTGAATGGTCAATTTGTATCCAAAAACACCTTAAAATTAATGCATACTCCCAATATCTTACAACATACAAGTTAATAAGACCACAGCGTAGATTTTTTTGACTAACGATGTTAGCTTGTTTAACTAAGTTAGATCCTGAATAAAGTTTAAAAATTTTGAGCGAATCTAAAAATCGAATTGACGACGCTTCTAATATCAAAATATGTAAAAACAATGTTTTCTGACCGAAACACTTTTTTTTAACTGAAGTCCTTTTTGTAAGTAGTTTTAGTCATAATATTTGTGTGGGAAATTTTATGACTGAAACTCTCGATTGTTTTTCGAGTGATATCCCGAAGTCTTTTCGAACTGTGTTCAACAGAAATGATTGATTTTACACACAATCGCTTTTATGTATGTCGTATTAGACCGTAGTGTGGTCTCATATCGATAGGTAGGTCCATAGGTCCTCATATCGATGACGTTCAAGAACATCAGCACAATCCAAAAATGAAATTTTTTGTTTGCAATTACGTTTGTATCACTTTCCGTCAAAGCATACCGATAAATCAAATTGTGGGAAAATTATTCCGCATTTTTAGTGAATGGAAAAATGGATAACTTAATTGGAAAAAAAAATGTTGCGAGCTGCACCAAGAAAACCATTTCTTGAAGATTTTGTTAAAATGTGAATCCTCATTTTATCCGTCTGTGGACGGTTTCATATGTAGAACAATGTGTTGCACACAAAACATACGCAAGCTAACAGACACACACATACACATATACACACTACAATTCAGAAGTTTTTTTAATAAATGAATAAGACATCTAGAGAGCAAACGATTTTTTTACATCAAAAATATTGTGAAACAGAATCTTGTAAAACAGAAATTTTTACCCAACCCAATGCGAGATCATAAAAATAATTCTACGAATTTTATTTCTATTTAAGTTGTAATGATGTATATCCGTTTTGTTTTCTTGGGTTTAGTTTTTTATCTTCTTATAATTTTTTTAATGAAAACAACTTAGTTATTGAAAACAAAATTTTTTGTAGTTAAAATTACATTAGAAAATGAATTTCGGAGATTATCTTAAGAGTTTTGAAAGTTTTTTTTAACATTTATTAAGTAAGGACCGATACGAAGGAGCTACGAAGAATCTAAGAAATCGATCTTCTAAAATAATATTTTTTTAAAAATCATTGTTATAGGAGGATTTTTCAAGTAGTAAGAGAGTCCGCATATAGATGGTGTGTCTGGGATTTAGTCTTAAAAAAATTAAATAAATATTAATAGGACTAATTTGTAACAATGCAGATACATACATCTTATCACAAAAACTAATAAATTATCTTTATAAAACAATAATATTCGTATCTTGACATATTTTACTTAGAAGTACAACTCTAAATTTATTTTAAATAAAATAGAAAAATATTTTCCAATTAAAGTTAAAATGTATTCATTAACACTTTATTTATAAAAACCTGTTACAAAATTCCAATAAATCAAGAAATATCATTCATAAATAACAATTTATTTACACTTGTGTTACATAGGAATTCCTATGTAAATGTTTGACATTTGAGATTTTGTCCCAGGACAACGACGCACCATACAACAGACACTCGAAGTAAAAATTTCTCCTATAACATTTAAAAATAACTAAATTGTTTTTACAACATTATATACTTAATTGTATTTCCTGCTAGATTAAATTAATGGGCATTTCGACTTACATTACTAAATTCCTTCATTACTAGATTACTTACGTTGAGTAAATGTAATACTTGGGCAAAGTTTCTTCCTTTTTAAAATATTTTCAATTTCTTTCTTTAAATTCTTCAAGTTCTAAATTAAAAGATTTCTAATTCTAAATTTCAAAATTCCAAAAATATTCTTAAATTTATATTATCGCAAATAACTCATAATTGTGAAAATTAATTTTACAAATTTTTACTTTTAATTTGGATTAAATCCAAAACTCCAATTTATATTAAGTTACTTAATTAATTCGTTTAATTTGTAACTTCATATAAATTTAAGTTAAATCAAAAATTCTTCAAATTCTTAACAATAGCAAAAATATTAAATTCTAAAATATGAAATTTGAAAGCTGACATTCAAGAATTTTCAAATCATATAGATTAAGTTTGAATTTTGTGTAATTCTGAGTTTGAATTTTCGATGATTTGGCATGTCAATGCATCTCAAATAACTTGGAATTTGCATTTTTTTTTTAATTATGGTATTTTTATACTTAACATATTTTCCAAGTAAAATTCCGAATTAAGCAAATGGAAAATTTTGAAGAGTCTAATGAACTTCAAATTTAATTTTATAATTTGAATTATTGAATCTGAATTTAACTTTATTGAAGATTACACCAATTAGAAAAATTATTATTTGATTTAAAGCTGACCGTGGGCAAATTGTTACCGAAAATCATAAGTTAAGATTGCTTTAGCGTTATCAATTTGATGTGAAACTAGCTAATGTATATCATTTTTATCAGAAAATTTTTCGGATTGGATCCAAAATTTGTTCGGAACTGCAACAGGCAAATACGTTAATTTGGGAATAGCGTTAAAATCGCTTAAAAATTGAGTTGAATGTAATGAATCAGAGGCTATATGTTGGAAATAGTGAAACAAAGGCAAAAGACCCAAGAGGAAGACTTCGTAAGTTAGATTTATCCCGCTGGGCTTAACAAATTTGGAATAACTATATGGTAGAGTTAGCCAAAAGGCAAATCAAAACAAATATCTAGAAATCGAAGAATGCATCTCGTCTTCTTCTCAGTGATCAAGATAAAAATATAAATAAATAATTTAAAAATTTCAAGTCAAGCACCACCAATCAATATGACTCACACACAAACCAAAGAATAGTCAGATAATTTTCACACATTTCCCAGAAATGAAGAGTTCAACTAGCACATCCACACAATACATATCTTGCATATAAGTAAATTTAGCTAAACAACTAAACATCACGTGTTCTTATTAAGCCACATGCCCAAAACAAAAAATCTCTTGGGATTCAAACCAGGAAAACTATAATCACACAACCATTACCACAGATAACACTCAAGCACTGTATCACAAATCAATTCTCATCACATAAACTAAATTTACTTTATAGATTTTTTTTTTTTTCAGTTTATAAAACACACATTTAAATATCACATTATATTCACGGAAATAGTTTTCAAGATAAATATTTTAGGTTTTTTATTATTACGATACGATTATTATAAATGAGAGTTATTTCATTCATTGTGATAACAACAACAATGAACGAAAACTAAGTTTACGCAATTACTCCACCAGAAAGTTATGTAGTGTTTTAATTTAAACCATCATTTCATAAAATAAACAATTTATTTACAATCCAATAAAATATCAATTATTTATACGAAATTTTGACAAGTAAAAATACAAATATGACATTTGATTAGTTGCATAAAAAAACTATTTTTAAATAATCCAATATATAGTGTACTCTTTTACTCGCATTACAATAAAATGACCACGTTACGATGTTTTGTTTCTTTTGTTAGACAAAAAAAAATTTAAAAAAAAAAAAAAAACAAATAACACGTCAAAATAATTTTCCTTATTGCCGTGCTGGAAAATATTCTTTTCACTTACATTTTATTATTATATTTAAACTATTATATTAATATCCTTTAAATAGTTTTAATCGACATAATTTTATTAATGTGTAAGGCTATTATATAAAATAAATTCCTTTTGTTTTGTGTCTATTTAACTTTTTTATATTTTTTGTGTGTTCACACATTGAATGGGGAATGTTAACTAATAACTAGAATGAACTGAGCATTTTTTTATGAATGAATCGACCTTTATATACGTGTCTCGCGTAATCTCATACAACTGAGAATATAGCTGATCGTTTCGCTCTTTTGAGTGTAAACCAAAAATTGTTGTTGTATTTTAGTTTTTCTTATAAGAAAATTAATTGTGCGAGGAAATAACTTTTCATGTGCGTGAAAAAATGTGTTTGGGGGAGGGGAAAAACGTGACACTGACTAGATTAAAGTATTTGATAAGAAAATTTTGTTCGGGAAATGTGTATGGTAAATGTGCAGGGAATTAAATTGAGTATGTAAATTTAGAGCAAAGAATTAAAATCGTTGTGTAATTTCCCCTTAAATTATTTAAAATTTAAAGACAAATGCGTTAAGCAGTGCGATAATGGAATACAAGATTGCACTTGTCTTAGAAGAAATTAAAGTTGTATGCGATACGCGACAAATATAATGATTAGCTTTTCGCCTTCGAGAGGAATTGTCAACCCTTCTGGTATGAATTTAGTTGGAACCCGAATTAAGTAAAGGTGGCCTAAAGTAAAGCATGCCATATTAAGTTTAGAGCAGAGATCGAATAAAAGAGTTATTTTTAGTTAAAAAAAAAAGTCTTTTGGAATATTATACGCGATTGTAATTATATATCGTAAAGCATTTTAACCACGCGTTTAGCGCAACGGGTAATTTAGGGGCTACTTTACAGGAAACTCAATTTATTCACACCGATTTTAGCTTAAAACAAACAATGTTTACATTTAATTGCACAGCAAATGAAGATTTATGTCTTTTATTTTAGATGTGCTTGCCTCGTGGTTTTTAACGTAACTTTTTGTCCCGAATGTTATATTTTTTGACGTAACAGGCAGGCCCAATATGCCGCGTAATTGTCGGTTCGTTATTGATGATGAATGAACCGTAAATTGTAACTACAAAATTTTGGAATGGCATGGGGTCGCCACACTACACCACCCCCAGTGAACTGGTGAACGATAAAAGAATTAGCGGAACCGAACCGGTTTGACGATGGAACGGCCCATTGTGAACTTTAATTTATCCGCGAGGTTGAAGGTTTCTCGCTTTTCCGA
This sequence comes from Tipula helvola, assembly GCA_963556165.1. NCBI lineage: Eukaryota > Metazoa > Arthropoda > Insecta > Diptera > Tipulidae > Tipula > Tipula helvola. The sequence goes on from OY744481.1 coordinate 269,894,112, forward strand.
GTTTTTAATCGATTATTCGGTATTGGTGGGTGGTGTTGAATGTGTTGGGTGTTGAGCACAGTTTGGTTTGTACGGTATCTCGTCCGATGCAACTGGAGCTTATGAGCCTCTATGAAGCATGGCTTCACTAACTCATATTTAAACGTTGCCAATTTCTTAAAGACGAAGATTTACTCTTGTGCATTTCGTGACGCCGAAGCGTTTTATATCTGTGAATTGATTGCGTAGTTGTGTGATGAATTCGGATTGCGGTTTGTATTTTCCGATTTGAATAAAGTCCGCTGGCAGTCGTATTGTTTCGAAAGGTTGTTCTTAAACCGAGCAATATTATGAGTTGACTCGAATTGTGCACCTCGTGTTTTGGTTAGTGCTTCCGCTATAGAGTCCGTTTTGATATCCACGATCGGGGTGGCCGCCAGCGGGTGTAGCAGTCGATTATACTTAGGCAGTATGAAATACCTTCTGAAGGTGGTATAGAGGTCCGACAATATCGATGTGGATTTAGTCGAATCGTTTGCTGGTCGGTGGGTAATTTCCAATTCCCTTCGCTCTGCACGTGTCTCGAAATTTTGCATTTTTGACATTGAATGCACTGTTTGGCCCAAGAGCGTATATCCTGATTCATCGCTGGCCATATGACTTTTTTCCTGATTAGTTTTGCCGTGGCGCGTATTTCTGGATGCGAAACATTGTGGAAAGATTCATATACCTACGGGTCAACGGAAAGGTTTGGGAATGAACGGACGTTGTGTGCCGGTTGAACCGTCATATATGATTTCCTGATTTGTTCCGAATAATGGAATTTTCTCGAACTTTAAAGATGTGTTTGTTTCCATAAGTCTTGCGAGCTCCACGTCTGTTGTTTGTTCCTCCGCGATTGTTGCATAGTCAATGCTGCTTCCGAGGTGGATTTGGTCGATACTTGATAACGTGTCTACGACGACATTGTTGTCTCCACAACCGTATTATGCAATGAAATCCAAGTGGCGTCGTTGCCTTGGTGATGCTTTTCCGGAATTTTGCCGAAGTGCGTACGTTAACGGCTTATGAACTGAGAATAGAATGAATTCTCGATCCTCGACGAAATTTTTGAAATGTTTTATAGCCGAACAGGCGGCTAATAATTCTCTGTAGTATATGCTCTAGCGAGTTTCGGTATCGCTTAGCTTTTGCGAATGAAAGAAGAGTTGTTGCCAACCTTTTTTGGTAAATTGTTGCAGTACCGCTCACATGGCTGTGTTTGATACGTCGACGAGGATAGCGAATTTAGCGTTTGGAATGGGATACGTCAGCTAAGTGCATTCGGCTAGTATTGTTTCAATTTATCGGTGAGTTGTCCTTTTTTCCGTCGTTTGATGAAGTCATACCAGAATTGCCAGATCGTGTGCAGCCTTGGGTAGGAAAATACGATAATAGTTTATCATCCCCAAAAAACGAAGAATACCGTCGGTTGTAGCTGGTCATGGAAATTTCTGAATTGCTTCCACTCGCTGTTTGTCGGGTAACATGCCGTCTGCTGAGATGTGAAATTCGAGGAAGGATATTTTGATTACCAATCCCGCGTCATTTAACCGCTGAAAAATTATACGTAGATGCTTGAGGTGTTCTTCCATATACTTGATGAGGCGGTCAGAAGATCATCGATGTAGGGGAATACGAAAGCCAATTCTCGAAGCACCGAGTGAATTAGCCTTTGGAAAGTTTGGGCCGCGTTGCGTAACCCAAATGTCAGGCACGGAAAATCGAACAATCCAAATCGAGTGATGACCGCCATTTTCTCGATGTTCTTTTCATCGATCTTTGAACATATGGTAAATGATTCGAGGTGGTGTATGAAATCCGTCACGAATGGAATTGAATAACGGTCAGGTTTTGTTACCGAGTTTAGGGCTCTGTAGTCACCGCATAATCGCCAGTTACCGTCTTTTTCCTTGGCTATGTGTAGTGGACTTCCCCAATTACTTTTAGAGAGTCGACAAACTCCTTGTGCTGTCCAAGCTTCAATTTCAGCCTTAGCAATTTTAAGCTTGTCAGCGTTTAGACGTCGTACTTTTGCGTGATGAGGTTGCCCCGTATCTCGATGATTTTTTTATTTCTAATATCGGCCATTAAACCGAAGTGTGATAAAAAATCGGCGCCAAAAATACATCGGTCGACTACAGCTACAATGAACTTCCTTTCTAAGGGTCCGCGAAGACCTATGTTGAGTGTAAGATTTCTGTATCCGTACGTATCGATGGTTATCGAATTTGCTGCAAACAATTTAAATGCTGATGGGTTGGATTTTTCGAGGTTTGTTGGAGGTATGACAGAAACCTCGGCGCCTGTGTCGATTAAAAATTGCAATTTGTTTTGTGATTCGATAATGATTAGGCGGTTTTTTGAACTATGGCTACCATCACTTGCCGCATCAAGTTAGGTGCCTATTCGTTTCCCGGATACATTAATTCCGAGCTGGTTTTGTTGAAATGGCATGGCTTTATGGATTTTCTGGCATGGCTGCGTATTTGTAATGATACCAGCAATTTGGATGTTTCGCGACCTGCTCCTTTGAACGCGAACTAGGACTTTGAGATAGTCCACGAGTTAATTTGTCTCCAGCTTTACCTAATCGACCGAACAGTTCTTCCACTCGTTGTGAAAGGATGCTGATTTGAGTTGCCAAATTGTTTGATTGTGTTCCCTGTATTTCGTTTGCCGAAGCCTTTAAGTTATATATACCGGCTGGTTTATGCACGTCGATTATTTTGTCGGCAGTGTTTGCTAACTTTTGTAGATTTGAGTCGTCCGTGCAAAATAAGGTTTCCTGTGCGCGTATATTGGGGGCCGCTGTAGCCATACATTTCGTAATACTAGATCGGTTACTCGATTAACAAAAAACCCTTCCATCTCTCGTAACAGCTGCGATGGTTTTTTGTCGCCCAGTTGCAGTCCGGACAGTAATCGATCGAGTTTATTTTGTTAACATTAATTAAAGTCTTGTAGTTCAGTTAAGACAAATAAATAAAATTTTAATAAAATATTAAATTTAAGCAAATGAAAATGTATGCCTTTTTATTTAGATGTGCTTGCCTCGTGGTTTTTAGTGTGATGTTTTATCCCGAATGTTATATTTTTGACGTAACAGGTGGACAAAATATGTCGCGTAATTGTCGGTTCAATCCCAAACTGAATCTCTTAAGTCAGTCTTCAGCTCAATCTCCAAAACAATATTTGTGGAAAGTTTGGCTCAAATTGGTTAAGGCGATTTGTTTAAATATCTTGCACATATACATGTTTTATAATGGCCAATTAGGATCAAACTTATCTATTTCACAACGGATTTTGGTGAAATTTGACATGGCCAAGTGGGATGAAACTTACCACTTTCTCATCCGATTATGATGAAATTCGACATGTGTGTTGAAAATAGGATTCTAAAATGATTTTTGGATGAAATTCTGGAATATGGCCAATTATGATAGAACTTGGCTATTCCTTAATCAATTATAATGAAATTCAAGATTTGCGATGGAAAGGTGATTCTAAAATGATGCTGCTAATTCCGAGACTCTACACTACCCTTAGTAGTTTTAATTCTTCAGCGCGTGTCCGCCATACACATAATTTTTTTAAGCATGGCTAAAACTTACAGCTCTGACTGTAAATACTCAGGAAACTGACATGTAAATAGCCAATTAAATATTCAACATGAAACTGTGTGAGTTTGAGCTTTAAAATATTCTGGTACATTATATATGTTGAGCTCCACATTGTTGGCGTATCGATAGCTGATTAGCTGGAATCGTCTTCTTCAAAGAAGTTAAAATAGACCTTTAATTAATTTTTGATTACTTCGTGCAGTGCTGAGACAGAATTCTGTACCCTTTTCATTATACCGATTTGATGGACTTCGCAGAAGTTTCGCAACGGCCCTGCTGTTCTTATATTCTTTCTCGAAAGAATCTTTAACAGCATGCCTTGAAAAGTTACAATGAACTTGTAAATATTAAGGTATTCGCAAAAACGTCAGCTTAGGCTGAGGTTGAATTCTTGGGTAAATCATTTTCTACGGCAAATTAAGCATTTTTTCTATTTTATACTCGTTCAACTTTTATAACAATAAAGAATAAAGTATCTAAACATGAAACTTACCTTTGTTTATTTCGTTTACCCTCCATCAAAAAAGGTAAATGCATTACACAAGTAATTTATCTCTTTTGAGTGCACCAGATGCACGAACTATGTATATTTTTCTGTTAGGCCAATTAGTTTACGTAATTTGGCTCATTTGTAAAGCTTCCTAACTTGGAGATTTGATATTCAAAAATGAAAAAATTCAGTATAAAACAGATCACCTAAGAATTAAAAGGTTCAGGATGTTATCGCTCGTGACCGTACCTCTGGAATTATGTTTTTCTGTTAGACCATATCGATTTTCGTATTTTAACCAAATTACCTACACATACAGTACCAATTAATATTGAACAAGTATATACTCGAACTTGGAAAATGGTGACTGGCGGTGTGTGTCTGAAAATAGAGAAAATAGAATCACTGACTTGATAGGCTTGTCTGACTTGATAGGCTTGACGAGTTTCAATATGAAAACTCCCATTGGGGACTGAATTTTACATTCGATTTGGCTGTGGCATAAGGATAGGAAAAAGAAGTGAAAGTAAACTGCGAAAGAGATGGGGACCCTTGAATTCAAATTAAAAATAACACAAAGTGTCCTGAGCCATCGTTTATATTTGGTAAAATTGAATTACAAACAATACAAGGGTTTTTAAGCTAGAGCACAATTTTAGAGAAATTAAAGCACCCAAATAATCAATTAAATCCAAGACCTAGGGCAATAAACTCAATTTGTATATGTAGATCTGTTGAAATTGATAAAAAAATGAACGTGCGAGCGCCACAGTTCTTATATTGGCGATACATTTCGATTAAGCGATGTGATAACACATTATAAAATTGGATACGGGCTTTTCTTTTAATTAACTAATCAATGGTTCCGTATTACAAGTTGTAATATCTAATCTAAATAAAAAATTGTTTAATTGTTAAACAATAAATATTCAGGTTTAAAGTCATTGTTGTTTGGAGACAGCAAAATTACAAAATAGATCGAATCAAAGCAAAATGATGAATATTTTATGGTGGTAGATGCACGTTTGTTATTTTATCTACTTTTATTATCTGTAACGTGAATTTCAGATACGTGCTGAGATAACCAACGTGATTACATTCAATTTGGAACTACGTTCTAATCATGATATTATAACGAACTTGTTACAAATTCATCATATTATTGAATTTTCTTTAAATTTTTAAATTGAATTTACTAAAATGTTTTTTTTTTATCGAAAAAGCACGAAAACTTATCAAATATATTTGTTAGTCACTTAAATTTCTATAATTAATTGTCCACGTACCTGGACCCCAAGTAACTGTCCAGACCAGTAAATGGAAAGGGGATCAAAAAGTAGTAAGACTTTTTAAATAAAACACAAACGGCTTATTATTCTTTCAAATTTATGTCATCCCTTTCAAAGTAATCCCCTTCGGATAGAATACACTTATGCCAACGTTTGTCCAGTCTTCAAACTAATTCAATTTACGGAATGAATTTTAAAAACTTATTCGATCCGGCTTGTATCTTTTCAATCGAGTTAAAACGATGTCCCCAGAGCGGTTTTTTGAGTTTTGGGAATAGCCAGAAGTCAGGCGGTGCTAAATCAGATTAAAAGGGCGGAACGATATAGATCGATTTTTTGGCCAAATAGCCACGTACAGTCGTACAACTAATGCAGTGTGAGATGGCGCATTACATCAATGCAAAACCCAAGAGTTGTCTGCCCAAAATTCTAACTCAAATGATATTTGCGTGATGTCAACAAGATCTCTAATTGACAATCACGATTTTTGACCACGAAATCCTTGACAGGTGATGTTCATCGGTAGACGTCAAAGGACGGCAAGAATGTTCATCGTCTTCAACGCGTTCTCTGTCTTCTTTGAACAATTGATACCGATCAAAACTACTCGCCCTGGAAAGTGCATTGTCACCAAAAGCCTTTTCTAATATTGCCAAAGTTTTGGAAGGCGTAATTCCAATTTTGAAGCAAAATTTGATGTAATTTCTTTTGAATTTATTTAAAAATCTAAAAATGCACTTTTTACTTTCTTTTAAGTATTTACTTTTACGTTAGTAGAATGGAGTATAGTAATCATGAAAATTTTCGACTTTGAGATTTTTGGAAATATATGTAGGTACATATCTGTCTTGGTCTCCTGATTCCGAAAAAGTAGGTTTCGAAGTGGTGTCTGTATGGCTGTTAGTCTGTCAGTCTGTAGTCTGTCTATGTCCTCTCTACAGCCCATATAGTTTAACCAATCAAACTAAAACTTCATATTTAACTTTCTTCATAAATTGGGAGGTCGCAGTTAATTTTAGTTCAAATCGCCCAGCTCGGAAGTGACCAATCCCGTGAGCCAGAAAATTTAATTTATAAAAATATCTCAAAAGTATAAGGTTTACCGAAACAGTATTACAAACAAAAATAAAGAAAGGAATTATAAAATAGAAAATAATAAATTTGTAAGAAATTTGCATATCAATTTGGTGTGCTACCAACTTAAGAAAAAAAAAACTACTTGTTTGGATAAGCGATTTAAATGGAAAAGGATCTCAGTAGTTAGATGCAGCATCCCAAAATTACACATCTAATTTGCCTTGCGCACAGTCTTCATTGTGTATGTGAACTTATAAGAGGGGTTTATCCTAAGGTGGTTAACCGTACGCCTTATCTCGAATATCAGAGAAGTTTTTAAAAGCTCTGTCGAGAGTCGAGATTTTAAAACTACAGCTCGGGCTCACACTTCCTCCTCAGCCAACAACCACAAGATGTGGAACTTGGCTTGCAGCTGTTAAGTTGTATGCTAATAATTTTGAAGAGATTATTGGTGTATTTGATGCATTGGACGATGAGGAGGCAGCCGCAATCAAAATACTAAAACAGCTATTATGCGACAATTCAGTAAAGGCAGGTTAAATTTTTATTGCAGCAAATTATGGTTTTCTCGACGCGTGCATTACTAAATTGGAAAGTTCTGGGCTGCAGCTTGCTGGCCAACTTATCGTGACAGAAGCTCAAACACAAATAAACAGTAAGGCGAAGTAGCTGGTGCTATTAAAGTTAAATTTACCAGCGTAATTCACAAAAATACGGAGTTATTGTATTAACCGGTTGGGGATAAACGCTTACAAAAATTCTGTTTTCAAGTAATTACTCATCAGGGTTTAGTCAAAATTATAAGTAGTATGAATTCAAATGCTGGAATAGAGGTATAAATCGAACTGTAATGATGGATGCGATGAAAAATCAAATATTCTCTGCCAATTTCACAGAGGTAATTAAACAAAGTTTAAATCAAGCTAAAGTACCCAAATCGTGGAAGATATAAACAGTCATTCCAATTCCGAAAACTATTAAACCGTCGACACCAGAAGAATTACGCCCAATCAATATGTCGCCACCGTATGAAGCGGGGTCGTAACGATATCCCGCAGTTCAAAATCCCGCTTTATCAAAATCCCGCTCAAGAAAAAAATCCCGCTTTTTAAAATCCCGCTTTTTAAAATCCTGCTTTTCAAAATCCCGATAAGTAAAAATCCCGGTTTTCAGACAATCCCGGTTTTGATTTTTATTTTACTTTATAAAATTTTCCTTCACCAGAAAGCGCGGCTCGCTTCAAAACCAAGATGTTGAAAAGCGGGGATTTTGAAAAGCGGGATTTTGAAAAGCGGGATTTTAAAAAGCGGGATTTTGAAGGCAGGATTTTGAAAAGCGGGCAAACTTACCTTCCCCGTATGGAGCTATAAGGAACGGGTAATTAAAAATCAATTAATCAACCACATTAACAAAAATAATATACTAGTCGATCAACAATCTGGATTTCGAGAGCTGCACTTATGCGAAACATCATTAAACCTAGTGCTAGATAATTCGAAGTCAGAAATAAATGATAATAAAGTAGTGGTTTCAGTTTTCCTGGATTTCAAACGAGCTTTTGAAACAATCGATAGAAAAATTTTGCTTAAAAAGTTAAATAATTTTGGAGTATAAAGGAAAGAACTTAAGTGGTTCACTAATTATCTCGAAGGAAGGCAGCAATACACAAGAATAGATAATTATGTCTCTAAACCGATACCAAACAATCTAGGAGTACCCCAGGGATGTATATTAGAACCATTGCTTTTCATCCTATCAAATTTGAAGGAACAATTATTTTCAACACATATTTTCAGTTTTTTAGAGCATATTTTGAATGCATATTTTAAGAGCTTAAAAATGAGTGCATTTTTTCAACCAAGTTTCAGATAAAACATATATCGGATAATACAATACGACGATAGAAATAATGAAAACTGCGTTGATTTTGGGCGCATATAACCCCGACATTTCGATAATACTTAGATTGAGATTGAACTTGACTTTGAATTAAATGTTGGTTTTAAACCGTTAAAGACGAACGAAGTATGTACTAAAAAATGATTCGATGATTGCCGACGATAATTTAAAAATTCTTTGATTAATACACCAGGAGGCCAAGATGATGAGTCCACCATCAGGTTGAATTTGTTATTAAGAACCCCAATTTTGAATGATATATAGTCACGGTCATCATTACGTCTCATCCGAAGCAAATTAGGTTTATCAATCTCAAATTTATTTTTTTAAATACTGTAACAGATCATCGTCACTAACATCCTTGCACAGATGTGAAACAAAAATTCATTTTACAGGTTCGACAGTGCTCAGAGTACCACTCCCAATAATAATTTTGGGGGAATTATTATTATTATTATCACTTGATGATTGAGTAGCAGCAATCGACTCAGCATTTGTGGTTGTTGACGAACCCCTTGATCTTGCAGTTCGTGACGACGGCTCTACATTGTTATTTTGGCAAATTTTTTGATTTCAATGTAGATGGATTACATTTCGGTTTTATTACAGTTTCAAGATCAACATTTAAAGATACTGTTTTATGTTTATTTTTAATGCAAGCAAAGTTGTTGAAATAGAGTGCATGCATTAGTAAGGTGATCATTTTTTCCATTAGTTACACCATGTTGAATTAGATGAATCCCTTAAATAAAAAATAAATTAGATATTAGTTCCAATAATAACGTTATATACATTTAATATTTACTTACATACATTATCTTGGATTAATTTGAATTATAATCTTGCCTAAAAAGAGAAATTTTAATTGTTTGAGAAATCAAAAAAAAAAATTTATAACTTTGTGAAATCAAATCAAAATTATTTGAGTTTTTATTAATCAAAATAAATAAATATATTAAATGAGCTTATTACTTTACAAGCATCATTTTTTCCAAAAAACCAATACATAAATGTCGGCTCGACGTCTGTACTATAATTTTGCCAAATCCCGTGCACATTTCAAATCCCTTCGTCTTTGGGCAATATATTTTGCTTATCTGAAACGTTCTACCACTCAGAAAATGCAATTTGGAGGTTTATAATAAATCCCCCAGTCTAAAACCCTACATAGACAGATTTTGGTTTAATAATTCCGATTTAGTGAATTTTCGAGATTAACCGTAGTTAGATTTTTTTTTTTTTTTTTAACAATTTTTTAATTGGGTGCAGAGCGGACTTATTAACGGTCCTAGCTCCTTGTAACTGTCAGAGCTTCTGCACCCAATGCGTGATCCTGCAAGTAAAGATTATTAGCTACCTTAAATTTATTCATTTTATATTCCTTCGGAAATTTGAAATGTAATAGCGAATTCCACTTTTTTGATGTTCGGTATATAAATTCGCGCTTGATTTCTTCAGTTCGATGTTTCGGGAGCTTCACCGTAAACCTATGTGCATTGGTTGTTCCTCTTGTTACTCTTGTTGTTGTAACGAATGGTGGTATTTTCTCCGATAGTTCTGCAGAACATTTACCATGTAAGCATCTGTAGAAGACGCAGAGTTCTGCAACATCTCTGCGATGCTGTAAGCTGTCTAGTTCTTGAGTAAGTCTGGGATTCCGAATTATTCTGATAGCGCGGCGTTGAACCCTGTCCAATAAGTGGAGGGTGGTACCAGACGCACCTCTATACATGGTCGGATGAAGGTTTTATATATCTGGAGAACTTGGTGCGATTTGAAAAACCTTCTGCATCGATTCAGGAACCCGAGTTTTTTGGAAGCTGATTTAACCAATGCAACAATGTGTTCATTCCATTTGAGTTTGTTACTTATTTGAACACCAAGCAGTCGAATTGAGTCGCAACCCACAAGGATATGTTTTTTTACCACAAATGGGTAGTCGTTGCGACTTTTTTTACGTGAGAATGTGCATATTTGTGTCTTTTTTTCGTTAAATTGTACTAAGTTGTTGTTACCCCACTCAAATATTGTACTTAAATCGGAATTAAGAGAAGTTACGACTTCTGACCGTTTATTATTTAGATCTGTAATGCTAGGCTCCGCCTCGAATGAAATAGAAGAATGCAATGTGGTATCATCCGCAAAGCTATGGATACGGTTTACAGTGCTATCCAGCAAATCGTTGATGTATAGCAAAAACAGGGTCGGTGACAAAGGTGATCCCTGAGAGACTCCGGCATTTGGGGAGTGCGTCGATGATGATCTCCCATTAAGCACGACGCTGATTTTTCGGTCATTGAGATAGCTTTTAATCCACCTGGTGGTCATCGAGTCCAGCCCGTATGCCACAAGTTTACAAATAAGATTCTCATGCCATACCTTATCAAAAGCCTTGGATATATCCAAGGCGATTGCAAAGGCCTCTCCATGGTGTTCTAGGGCGAGATTCCATTTGTTCGTGACATACGTCAGGAGATCGGTCGTGGATCGGCTTTCACGAAAGCCGTATTGTCTATCCGAAATTAGTTTGCCAATTTCAAGATATTTAACTATATGTTGATTGACGCATTTCTCAAAGACCTTAGCGACGGCTGACACAATTGATATTGGCCGGTAGCTTGAAGGGTCAGTTTTGTCACAACCCCGTTTCAGCACGGGTTGCACCATTGCATTCTTCCAGGCGTTCGGGTAGTCAGCTTGCTTATATGAAAGTAGGAAAATTTTAGATAATATTGGAGCCAATTCACTGGCAAACTCCTTCAATATTCGAACCGGAATTCCATCAGGTCCGGTGGCCCTGTTTGCATTCATTGATTTTAGATTAGTAAAGACAACTTCCTCCGAGATGACGACGGGGCTCATTTTAGAACCACAATATGGAATTAATGGAGGTCCAATTCCATCTGGGACAACTAATGTCGAGTTCGATTTGAAGACGCTCGCCAATAAGTCGGCTTGTAAATATGGATCCACCACCAAGGCGCCGTCAGCACGTTTCAATGCTGAAACAGATGTTTTCGAAATATTTGCAACCGATGCGACCGATGTTCCGTATCGTTTTGTATTCCTCATAAGAAATTTCGTTGCGTTTATATTTTTTGTGTGCCGCTTTATTTTGTTTGGCAGCTTTGGTGGCTTCTTTTGAAAATATTTTAAAATTTTGATTGGGATTGGAAAATGATGAGGGTATAAATTTATTCATTCCATGTAAGACGGTGTCAGTAAAACTGGAAACGGCGTCGTCGATGTTGTTGTTATGTAGGCAATAGCGTTCCCAAGGGAAATGTTGAAAAAATGACCGTAAACCATCAAAATCAGCTTTATTAAAATGCCAAAGATGCCTTGGCTGCTGTCTAGATTCTAGTGGTGTTTCGACAGATATTTTTGTGGTTATTAAGTTATGGTCAGAATTTCCAATTCCAGTTTCGACATGGGCCTCCATGGAATGAGGGATTGATGTCAGACAAAGATCCAGAATATGAACTCCTCTAGAATTTTGGCATTCAAATGTGGACTCACTAACAATCTGTGTGAGGTCATGCGAAACGGCAAGCCATTCCGCATGGCGCCCAGCGACATTTGTATCTTTGTATCTTTGTGATTCAACCATTGTTTATGGTGGGCATTTACGGTATTATGATTTATTTTCGAGGTTACTGACTAAAACGATGTAATGAGTATGAGAGTGTATTAGTTTGATAAATATTATGAAAACAGTAACGGTTTACGTGTATTAACCGTAATTTAAAACGAGTTTAGCTAAATCGGATTTAATAAATCGCAGTCTGTCAAGGGTATAATAAAAACGTTACCAGAATTCGTTCTTATAAATCCGATTTAGCTAAACTGTATCAGATACTCTACTAAACTCGGAAAATTCACTAAATCCGATTTATTAAATCGCAGTGTATCAATGAGTTTATTAAAGAAACGGTAAATATGTCATTCATAAAAATTAACGAACAGTTTGCATATTGCATTATGCTTTTGTACATAACATAAAACTAGGGGAAAATTATATTTATATATTTGAGTACACGCGAGAATGTGTTAACATAAATTTGTTGTATTGTAAAATGAGAAAATCAATAAAGAAGAAGAACGAAAATACAACATGCGAATTTTTATGTTTTTGTTAATAATTCGCTAAGTTGATGGGTCTAGTTTTAATTTAAAATGTAAAGTGATTTTAGACAAATCATACTTACCTGGTGTAGAGCTTACCATGATCCACAAGGTGGTTGCTCCAGAGCGAGGCCCTTCCATTGCACTTCGGTGGGGTTGACCTTTGCGATTATTCCTAATGTGAATAACTCGTGCACAAAATTTTTGGTAGCCGGGACTGCGTACGCGCGGTCCCGATTTTAATTTATTAACTTAGAAAGCAAATAGATGCAAAATTGTACTTTTCCCTTTTTTTACGTTAGCTTAGTAGAACTAGAGGTAGAGACTAGAGTGGGTGGCAGTGGCAGTGCTGTCGCTCTCCGATTTTTGAGAGGAGTATTTTCTTTAAAAAAAAGGTAGTACCGGGGGCGGGGAGTACCTACGCAATAAAAATATATTTTTTTTAGGACGCGTCCGAATTCTGAAAGAAATAATTCTTCTGTGATAAATATGACATTTGCTGAATAATTTTCGCTTTCATATTTTAAGCAAGTTCATTGACTGTCCGAATACTGAAAGAATTTTGGCATAATAAATTTACAGCAAATTTGTTTTGGTTAGAGGCTAGATTGAATTTTTGTGTTGAAGATTTTTTTTTTGAGAAGATAGTTGTAACAAAACTGTATTTTTATGTTGTAAAAGTTAATTTTTGGAGAAGATAAGTAACAATCATGGAAGAGGAGGAATTTGATCCAAATATGATAGTTTCAATCTTAATACTGGCATATTTGCATTTAATTCGGCGGAATTTCAGTACCATGTCAATATTAATGGAAATGCTAAATTCACACTAAATTTTAATAATTAAAATAGTTAAAAAAATCTAAGTGCTAAGAAATATATGAATGTTTTACTTGTAGCGACCTCCGGCATCCAATAACACAATGGTGAACGCTATTCTTTCGTATAATGATGCTACTACTAGGATGCACTTAAGAATTTCCTCAAGTGGATTCATTTCAATTGCCAAATTTTTACCATTCAAAAGTCATGGCTGGGGACCAGAAATAGAGCTCATGATCTTTTTATTATGGCTGGCAAGCGGCACCAGCTATCGAATAACTGGAGCGGCAATAGACATTCCGATATCCACGATAAGTATGCGACATTATCCACAAATTATTGGACTTCTCTGTAAATGAGATAATTGTGTGTTAAGAAATTTCCCATGCATAATGAATTTCGCGTGTTATCAAATTTTCCATGCATAGTGAATTTCGCGGTATTGGTCGTAAATTCAATATTAGGGCCAGAACAACTATTTTCGAAAATGCTGACGGTGCCATTCATGGTACACATGTAGAAATAGTGTGCCCAGTCAAATTACATAACCAATACCTAAATCTAAAATTGAAGTTTAGCATACAGTGCCAAGCGATTTGCGATGCGAGCTATAGATTCATAGATGTATTTATTGGGTATCCCGGATCTGTATACATGACGCTAGAGTGTTATACAATAGCCCGGTTTAAAAAGAACAGTTATACCCACCTCATGGATTCTTTTTGTTGGGAGATAGTGGGTATCCATGTCGGAGGGAATCAATTGCCTTAATTACTCGGTTCAAAGAACCTACTACAAATGACAATAAAAAACGGTTTAACGCGGTGTTTAGCAGTTCGCGGAACATTGTTGAATGCGCATTCGGTAAAATAAAGATCCGATGGCGATGTATTTTCAGACGGCTAATAATTGCAAGTTGTTTTACGTTTCACAACATTTGTATGGCCAATAATGACGACATTAATTTATTAATGGAAGAATTAAGATATACGAAGTATCAATTAACCTATCGAAGAAGAAATCGCTAGTGCTTCAAATTGTGACCAAATTGTGTAGTGACCAACCAAACGGTATTCAGTTCAGAGAGGAACTTTAAATATGTTTATAAATAATTTACAATAGAAAAATCGTTTTTATATTTATATTAAAAAATTCAATAAAATCTATTACAAAAAAAGGTCAGCCTTATATATTTAAATAATTATATATTTATGTACATAAAGAAATCATTTTTAATTGATATTTTTAAATCCGAAGATTCAGAATCAGTTGATTTGTCGAATGGCATTCCGATATGTTGAGCTAAACCTTCCACAAATTGGAAAAATCGTTTAGAATTTTTTTGTTGCGTTCGCACATAGGTTTAGAAATTTTGTTTCACTTTTCATAGAAAATCTTGACAAAATGAAATCGGAGTATTTTGGATTATTGAGTAGTACAGTAGTACTTGTGATCAAAAAGTAGTACAAATACTCCGATCGGAGTAAAACGACAGCACTGTAGAGTGGTAGAGAGTAGAGTACAATAAAGTGTACAATTGTAGCTTCTAGCTTCAAACATTACAAAATACCAAATGAATTCATACAATGTATTTAATATGTTGATTGAAGTGAAGTGAAGATAATTATGTCGAATTTGTACATACCACCTTCTTGCTTTTCACAGTGTTTCTTTTTTATTTAAATACGAAAGCGATGTTTTCTAGAAAAAGTACTATTTATTGCATGGAAAAAGTACAATTGAAAATGTTACTCCATGTTACAAATTTGCAATATCGTCCCTGCTGTGGGGTAGTGTTACCACTTGGATACAATTGTAACCATTTGGATACAACATTTTATCAATCTTCGGAATGGATACTTGGATACGCAAAAGATTAAAATAGGCCAAAACGGATACATTTTTGTGTTAGCGCCTTGGCGGATACAATTGAACCACAAATAAAAAATTTCATTTTAGATTTCATAATTTGGAGAAAGTTTAGTCCTAATACTAAATTGGCTTTGGTAAAAATTCTTCACGTGAACTCCTTTCTGAGAAACTCTCTCATTTTATAATTGCATTATTGTGTTTACCTCATATTCATATTATGTAAAGAGTATACCATAATAGTTCAGCCGCGGCAGGAATAATTTTCTAATTTGCGTGTTACTAAAACCAAAAGGATAAATATAGCGCATTCACAATGCAAACACTTTTTACTTTTGATTTACAGGTTTGTATGAATTTGCAACTTAACGAACAAAATTTTCTCTTCGTGTTGGAAATTTATACAAACCTGCAAGTCAAAAGTAAACAGATTTTCATTGTGAATGCTCTGAGAATCGACTTTTTATAGCAACAATAGATTCAATTATGACAAAAGAGATTTTATATGAACTTTAGAAAAACATCGCTAATGGCCTTTTCACATGAATCGCGATTTTTTTCGTACGAGTAAAAATGATTCGCCGATTTCTCTTTAATTACATGGTAAAATATTTACTAGTCACTTCAAAAATAGTAAGTAAACGATTTCGAATGTAATATCATTGACAATTTTTTTAGCAAATGCACATTTCCTAATAATAATTGCAAAAAAGTGTTTTCTCGCGCGAACTTTCCAATATGGCGGCGATTTAAACATTTTTTGCAGTTTTTATTAGGAAATATGGGTTTACTAAAAAAATTGTCAATGATATTACATTCGAAATCGTTTACTTACTATTTTTTAAGTGACTAGTAAATATTTTACCATGTAATTGTAGAGAAATCGGCGAATCATTTTTACTCGTACGAGAAAAATCGCGATTCATGTGTGTAGACCATAAGCTGTAATAAGGCAAGCGAAGTATGGACCGGACGCCCTGAACTAGGCTTGCCACCCGTCCTCCTTTGTGGAGGACAGTCCTCCTTTTGAAAGAAGTTTCCTCCATCCTCCCCGGAGGCAAAAATGTCCTCCACATTAAAAAATAACTTTAGATTCCTTTTTAAACGATTTTTGAAGGAGTAAAAAAATTCAATTGCTTTCGGAAGTTTTACTGAATATTTGTGCACATTACAAGAACTAAAATTGCGTCTAGATTTTTATAAGAGAACTACTTCATGCAGTTTGTACGAGTTTACGTACTCACATTACCAAATTTATCCTGAAGTACCTTATCCTGAAGAGTAACCAAAACTCTAGAAGTTCCCGTTTAAATTATATTTGTCCACGACTAACGTATAATATGTTCATTATACGTTTGTTTCATCACTTATAATAATATCCATTATTCACTGCTAGTTTATCTAGTAGTCTCTTCTTGCATTATTCAATACTCCCAAGTAAATTATTTGATTTTTGAAATTTTATCTAGTAGTCTCTTGCCATTTTCATTATTATTCAACTGTGACGTGAAAATGTCGATGAAAATTATTTAAAGAGTATTTAAAGGATTTGATTGTAAAACATAATGATATTTGTCGGTCGTGGACAAAGTATCGTATTCTACTCGCATATAATGGCTCACTCAGACTCTCATTATTCACTCAGATGATTTACGACACTCGCCTATCGGCTCGTGTCGGCAAACTTCATCTTCGCGAATAACAGCTATCATTATATGCTCGTTGAATAATATACTATTTCCAACTGACCCATTACAGAATAATGATTATTACGTTCACTTGTTTCTTTCAAAGCACAGTTAACGATGATACAATATGCGTTTACGTTAGAATTTATCCTAAAGAAGCAGTAATATCTACAGTTACACGGTGAATATAATAATTGTAAAACTACGAAATTCCAGCGTTACGAAATTCTAAAATTTGTTAGAACATTCTGTAATTCTAGAAAAGCTGTAGAATTGTAGATGATAAAATTTTGTAAACCAGAATTTAAATTTTAAATTTTAGAATTTACGCAGTAGAATTTTAATAGTATGAATAGTTCTTTGATCAAAATTAATTAAGAAAGTGAAATCTCGTTATAACGAAGACAAAGGGGCCGGAAATCAGAGCTGCGAAGTCAGGAGTGGAGGAGTCGGACTCTTTTAGCGAAGCCGGAGTGGGAGCTGGATAAATACTGACCGACTCTGATCCCACATTTAATATTTTTCTTCCTCTTCGGTATACTTTAACCTTACTTTAGTTACAAAAAGACTCCAATCAGTTTAATTGACCTCGGCCAATTTGATAAATAATGGCCATGCGTAATGTTTCACTTAATACATAGAAAAATCTTTCCGCTTGATAACGAGATGTTATTGGCTAGAAATTATTTGGACTCCAAGGTTACAGTATTATTAAGAGATGATTAACAAAATAGAGGCAAACCGGCGCTATGTAATTTGGCAATGGTTTAAAATGATTTTTAGATATTACTGAGAAGCCCACAGTCACCAAGAAAATCCAGTTGAAGAACTAGAAGAAAAACATGAATTCGAAAAATTCGAAACGACTTCGAATTACAAAAATTATGGGCTAAATTTTTTGATGGCTTAGCTTAGAGAAAGTGGTAAAAATCAACAGAAATTTTTGTTATGTTTAAATTATTTTCTAATGATGAAAAAACGAGCGATTAAACATGAACAGTAATTACATGTAACAGTTGGAGTCGTCGTCGGAGTCGGATGGTCAATTTTTAATACATTGGAGTTGAAGTCGAAGAACTATTTCACAGACTCCGCAGCCCTGCCGGGAACAATAATTCGCTATATTGTATAATTTCGTTGCAATATATTTATGAAAATGTAAAATTTTCTTAGTTTACTTCCTTATAAATCATTTGGTTGGCAATAGTATTGTTCCATACCAAAATTTGCATTTTAGCGAATGAAAATTTTGTTATACTCGTAGTAAAAATTTCGTTAAACTGATCTTCAAATTAAACAAAATATTTTTTGTTGGATGTCCTGCACTGAACTTTTTAAATGGTGGTAAGCCTACCCTGAACACAATTTAAGTACTAAATATCGTTTAAAGGCGTCGTACTTTAGTAATTGCAAAAGGAATTGGAATAGAAATGAAAATTTTTCTCAAAGTAACAATCAAGAATATTTTTTTTTTTACTTTTATCAATCAGAACCAAAAATTAAATAAAAAGCAAAATAATTTTCCAAAATAGTTGCTAGAATAATTCTAGGTATACCAATACCAAGACCAACCATTGTTATGTAAACGAAGTGATTTTAGTTTTTAATCCGTAAAGTGCGTCGTGGAAAAGTTGCATGAAAAGAGTGGTGAGTTGCAGCGGACCGCATTTTTATATTAAGTATTTTTTATTCAATTAGAACGATGCTAAAAATTTCGATTAGACAGATATCAAAAATTTCAGAAATAAATTAAACGGAGTAGGGATAATTTGATTTTGTGAAAAGTAGATCGTTCCCACGTACCGCACAAGCACAACACTCTTTACACCCAATTCAAAAATATTAATTTTAAATGGAGAAAACGAAAAATATATTTTATTAATGATTAAACAATAAATCATTTCAAAATAGCAAAACAAATATTTTTATTGAGAAAACAAATTGGATACATTTTTTTGGTCTATCTGGAATGGATACATTTCCATTTTTCCAGGTGGTATTCATGGTATTGGTAACACTGAGTCACTGACACTGCTGGGCAGCGCTGTCGAAAGAGGCACTTTGGTGCCTGCCGGGCACTTATAGAGAAAATGAGGCACCCAAAAAATTAGAGGCACTTAGAGGCACCGAAATTTTTTTTTTTAATTTTGTTCCAAATTTCATAATTTATAACATAATTTATTTGGTTTCTGCTTCAAAGCACGATTTCGCGAAGAGTGCGAGAAATTAGCAAGGAATATTTATTATTTTTTTCCTATAGCCCTAAACGGCAAAATCAGTATAAAAATTTTCAAACAACTTTTAATGTTCCGATTCATACAATTTTGACAGCTTCTACTATATGATGGCTAGCATTAGATACTGCATTAGATATTTAGAATATTAGAACAATGGCAACCTCTTCAACAGTATTTTGTACTAGAAAAATTTGAGTCGAGAAACCCTATAAAAGATTTAGCTTGTGTTGTTTCGCAAAATTTAAATATAAACAAAAACATTTATTTTCACTTTAAGGCCTATATCCTTAAATACCCCAACAATTTAAATAAAGAGTTCCAAAGCGAGATTCATAAAATTTATAAATTACTTCAACTGGCCCTATTCTGGTAATTCCCGGGGAATAGGGAATATTTTGTTTTTACAGCAGTTATTCCCCAGATAAACTTTTCCAACTTTTTATTCCCCATTTCCAAAAGTGCATTCTGGCAATTGGGGAATAAATCTACAGGGGAAATAAATTTAGTTGTACGTGTTCTCCATGGAATCAGATTAAAATAAGTAAGGATCCGCGAAGTGTAAGGGTCCTTCGATAATAAGGTCCTTAACATGATTAATTATTAATATCAACTAGAGACAGACACACATTTTCGTTAAAAAATTTATTCCCTATCAATTCTTTCAAAAATAGGTATGGAAAAACAAACGTCAAAACTGCTGTAATTGGGAATAATTTTTTCCCAATAATTTTTTTTCCCCAAACACCAGAATACACTTTGGGGAATAGGGAATTAAACTGCTACAAAATTTAAAATTTCTATTCCCCGGAAATTACCAGAATATTGCCAAAGCAGTTAAAAGTTTCTTAATAATGGTGATACATAATTTCATTAAAGTATAATATATCGATGAAAATAATTTAAATGAAATGAATTTTAACCGCTTGTTTTGTAGAGATCGAAACATTAAATAAAATGCAAAGCATAGATCCACAAAACCTAGGACAAACTCTCATACCTTTGATACATTTATTTCCACAAAAATTGATGGAAAATAGAGGAGTTAGAAGAAGAATATCGAGAAGTTGTTTTCAGAGATCTATTGCGGTATTTCCAATTTGGAGAATTTTTGGGGTACAATTTTTGAACTACGAAATGGACTCAATGAATTTAGATTCTCAAATTTCAAAATATTTATTACTGGTCTGGAAGGCTGAATTTCCGCTGCAGGAGTGGTGCTTTAAGGTCGCTGCACGAGTATGGATATAAATCCGAACAATCTGAATCCGGTCATTCATCCAATGAAATTACCTAAATATTGTCACGTGCTCCTCTCGAGTTAAAATTATTTCAACATTAAGCAAAATATCCGCAGAAAACCAACATAACCATACCAAAAAATATGTATTACGAGCTATTTTTCCCCAATTTTTTGTTTGTTTGCTTATTTATGACTTTTCGATTTTTAAAAGAATTTGTTATTTTCTTATTATTGAAATTGTCATATGTATATTTATTATTATTGAAACTAAAAGCAAAGAGAAGTTGATAAGTAAAATAGACGAATTTACGGGAATTTATTTAGCATAAGGTCAAATAAGTTACTAACTTCGTTCGGATTCAGATTGTACGGATTTATATCCATACTCGTGCAGCGACCTTTAGTGCAAGTTTACGTAAATATTCTGCTGATAAATACTCACCAGACAACCAATCGACGTAGTCTATGTTGTAAAGAACTGTAGCGGTTCACCCAATGCACCACTACAATTCTTCCGGCTCAAACACAAGTTCGCCGCACATTGGGTGCCACCTGTCCAACACATTGGGCATGATGTCACATGACATCTAACCAACCAACCGCTGACCGGCTTGTCCAAAAAACAAAACGAACCACAAACACAATACACGAAGACGAACATACATATCACAAATTCACAAATTCACAAAATAAATAATTTTTGATTTTTAATTTTTTAGTCGACTCACAAATCTCAATGCGGTGACATGCCGCCCACCATCGCGCGCGGTGATTAAAATAGATTAAAACATATACAACAAATGGTGGTGAAAAATAATATAATTGTGTATTTGAATTAAACAAAATAAATTTTAATAAATTAAATTAAAATTAATATAATTAAAATGTTTTAAAAAATAAATTATTTACAACAAAATAAATAATTAATTAAAAATGCTGATGTATTCGGGTATTATTATTTAATATATTATTTAATATAATAATATCCGATGCTAAAGAACTTTCCCCTTCCGAATAAAATATTTTTAAATTGCATGCTATTGATGCGATCCTGCTAAAAATTGTTCAGCGTAATATTTACGTAAACTCGCACTGCGAGGGTATATATTATATACACTGTACGTATACCTAATCAGTGTTACCACTTGGATACAATTGTAACCATTTGGATACAACATTTTATATATCTTCGAAATGGATACTTGGATACGCAAAAGATCAAAATAGGCCAAAATGGATACATTTTTGTATTGGCGGATACTATTGGATACAAATAAAAAATTTCATTTTAAATTTCATAATTTAGGGGAAGTTTGGTCGTAATCCTGAGAAACATTTCATTTTATAGTTGTATTAATGAGTTTACCTCATATGTAAAGAGTATAGTTCAGCCGCGGTAGGAAGAATTTTCTTATTTGCGTGTTACTAAAACCAAAAGGACAAATATAGCGCATTCACAATGCAAAAAATTCTCACCATCGACCCACAGGCTTGTATGAATTTCCAACTTAACGAACAAAATTGTTTCTTCATTATGTTGGAAATTTATACAAACCTGCAAGTAAAAAGTTTTTTCATTGTGAATGCTCTGAGAATCGACTTTTATAGCAACAATAGATTCAATTATGTATGGCAAAAGAGCTTTTATATGAACTTGAGAAAAACATCGCTAAACTCTAATAAGGCAAGCGAAGTATTGTCCGGACGCCCTGAACACAATTTAGGTTCTAAATATCGTTTTAATTTTTATGTTAGCAGTATAGTTAAAAATCCGCAATTTTTTAAAATGCGCCGTACTTTAGTAACTGCAAAAGGAATTAGAACAGGAATGAAAATTTTGCTCAAAGTAACAACCAAGAATATTTTTTTTACTTTTATCAACTAGCAACAAAAATTAATTAAAAAGCAAAATAATTTTTCAAAATAGTTGCTAGAATAGTTCTATAGGAATACCAACCATTGTTTTGTGACGCAGTGATTTTATTTTTTAATTCAAATGCGTTAATTTTAAACGGAGGAACCGAGAAATATATTTTATTAATAAATAAATCGTTTCAAAATAGCAAAACAACTATTTTTATTGAGAAAACGAATTGGATACATTTGGATACATTTTTTTGGTCTATTTGGATACATTTGAATTTTTCCGAGTGGTCAATGTTACCACTTTACTACAATAGTAGTAGATCTGCTACAATTCTAACCTTGTAAAATTTCAGTACGTACTACTTGATTTCTGCTACATTTAATGTACTTTTTAATTCAATCAGATTTTTCTATATTTCGATGATTGGGAATAAAGAAATCCTAACCAGAATTGATTTTTCCAATTCGAATACAATTGAGAACAGGCAAAACATTAAATATTTGAAAAATCATTTAGGTTGTCTAATGTTTGCTGAATTAGCAGATTATTTCTGTATCTACTTTCTTTGCCGGACAGCAGTGCAGTCGCAGAAAGAGCGTTTTCCCATTTGAATTTAATAAAAAACCAAAAAACTAATAGACTTGCAAACAGAACAATTGAAAATATAATGTTTTCAAGAATACTAATTAGAGAACTTTGCGATACAGATATATATTGTCCTGAAGAAGGGTCATTGAAATTTGCATCAAAATATAAATTTGAAGACGTGGTTTTTCAACTCATTTGAAAATTAATCTAGTTTTTAAAGTGATAATTTGTGATTTGATTGGCTGAATTCCTAAGACTAAAAATATTTATTTTTCGTGTACTTAATGGCAAACAATGTCATTTCTTGGCTGAAAACAGTAAAGAAAACTGCTACTTTTCTCCTTAGCAACATATTACTTCATTATAAACACGTTTCTTCATAGAAACGCTTTTTTCCAAATGATTTTTGAATTTTTGGCTTGTTTCTTTTATTTTTACCTGATTTGTCATCAAATAAACGAAAAAATAGCATGTTCTACACGTAAGAAAAGTGGTTTCCCATGCTCGTAAAATTGTTAATCCACTCGCTCGCTAGCGCTCGCTGGAAAACTATCACTTTTCTTTACTTGTAGAACAATGCACTATTATTTTATTACTATTCATACATAAAGTTACTGACAATTGTTGTTGATTATGCTATGATTTTTGAAAAATACTCCGTTTTTTATCTTTTAACCAAAGAATTATTCAACGGATAATTAAATCAATTCAATTCAACGAAAATTTTAAGCAATTTTATCAAACAAGTTGCTATCAAGGTTATGGATGATAATTTAACACCATAGATTTTTTTCGAAGAGCATTTTCTTAGAAACGTAAAATGTTTATTTAGGAGGCAATGCAAAAATTTTGATGCGATCTGGTTCTCTACAAGACTCTGAAATTAAAAGCGTTAAAGCAAGTTGTGTTAAATATTACATCGAATTATGCCAACAAATTTTTAACAGAATTAAATTTAAAGATCAGACGTTAAATGCTTTAGGGGTTAAATCCAGAATGCCTTGCAAAATCTGTTACATCATTAATTGCATGTTTCCCTAATCTAATTTCATGAGAAAAAATCGCTGAAATTGAAAACCTGGGTAAAGAATGGAGACACTTAGTTAATTATTCAGCCGTTGACAGAAATTTAGATTTGGAAGAGTTTTGGCATTGTGTTAACACTATAAACGGTTTAAAAGAGAAAATGTTCCAGAATTTGAAAAACTTTATCGGAGCGATTTTATTTTTGCCGCATAGTAATGAAACAGCTGAAAAGGCTTTTTCTCAACTAAATTTGATTAAAGATAAAAAGCGCAATCGTCTGCTTATATCAACAATTAATGCTACATATCATGATAGCAAAGGATATGTTAAATGGTTTGCATATTGTGTTCCGTCCAATAAATTAATAAAACTGTATAATAAATAATATTAATTTTTAGAACGTTAACAAAAATACAAAAAAATAAGTTTTTCATTTTTGAAATAATGTTTTTCATGTTTAATTTCGCGTACTCCGCTGTACTACGTTTTTAATAAGAAATGTACTCCTCTGAAATTTTTATAAACGGTAAGTCGGTAACACTGGGTAACACTGCTAAAGTGCTAAGTTAACTTTTTATTTAAATAAAATAAAATTTGTAAAATTGTGTAGTTTTCGCTTTTTTTTTTTGTGAGGCACCCAGTGACCCAGGTCCCAGAGGCACCCAATATCCAAATTATTTTTTTGAGGTACGATCGTACGATATACGATTTAATCTAAAGTCTAAACTCTCTTTTCTTTGACTAATGAATTAAAATCGGGACCGCGCGTACGCAGTCCCGGCTACCAAAAATTTTGTGCACGAGTTATTCACATTAGGAATAATCGCAAAGGTCAACCCTGCCGTAGTGCAATGGAAGGGCCTCGCTCTGGAGCAACCACCTTGTGGATCATGGTAAGCTCTACACCAGGTAAGTATGATTTCTCTAAAATCACTTTACATTTTAAACTACAAATATACCAACCGTTTTAGCGAATCACATTTTTTTATAAAAAAAGGAAACAACAACAAACAACAAAGAGTAAATCTTATCATTTTTAAATATACATAGTACATACATAAGTAAATTTATGAATTTCCCCTATGTTTCTCACAAATTCTCAGATTTTTTTTAGGGCGGTTGATTCGATTCAATTCGAAATCGCGTTCTCTTGCTTTCCTAATGAATTTTGTTAGATTAAAGAAACGAGTAAGTTAATGTGGTTCTTGCTTAACTTATTCAAATGAAATGGGTAAATGTATTCAATTGGAAGATCACAATTACACACCATTCATTAGTTTCATAAAGCAAAGTCACATTTGAGGTATTCTTAAATGCCGATTATTTCACACTAATAAACAATTTCTTCGTAAATTTTACAGTTGTCGGCCATAAATTTACCGTTGCTGAGTGTAATATTTTAATTTCACCTCTGGGTAAATAAATACCTAATCCTATTTCAGATGTACATATATATGTATAAGTTATCTTTTATAAGCAACAGAGAACTGGATTACTGTAGGTTTATAGTCTGCTGAACCTAGGCGAGATCTAATACTGGCTTTGTAAGTTTGTGAAATGAAATGAATTTAAGGAGTTTGGTTTTAATGTATAGGAATTAAAAGTAAAATGAATACTCTTTAGGCATAAAATCTTACCAATAATGCCAGTTTTCCTATAGGAAACATAATGACCGATTGGGAATTATTAACCGTGTTTTCCATGAGAACTGCACTAGAATTTGATAAACTTTAAATTGCTTTACTCTATGTAAAACCGAAAAAAATAAATTCACAAAGCGCGAATTGTTATGTTTATTTAACATAAATATGCATTTTAAGTTTAAAAATTTTGCCCTTCAGTTATTTCATCAATATTTTCTTAAAAATCGGCAAAATCGGTTTCACCGTCGTGATGAATAGACGTAAAATCGATGTGCGCATAATAAAATTAAATTAAAATAATCAAAAAGTGCAGTGTTAGTTCTTATTAATTATTTATTTTTTTCTTTTATGTGTTGTGTGTGTGTGTTTTTTTTTTAAAATTCAATAAAGATAAACAAACATAAAAAACAATAAGTGAATAATGTGTAAGTGATGAGCCAAAATTCTAACGGGACTAATTTAGAAAGCTCATGGCTATACAGTGAAACTAAAATGGGCAAAGTGCAACATAGCCCAAAGAAACAATCAACAATGCACGAGGAAAATAATGCACAATTGACAAATTTAACTATGCCGCCGTTTAATGCAACACAATCACCGCGAAAAAAAATTGCTTTAATAGCAAATTTAACAAATTGTAATTTAAATGAAAATAAAAACAATGAACTCAGTGCGACGAACTCATCGTCGACCGATAATAAAAATGATGATAGTGACATAGGTCAGTCTAATGAAACAAGTCCAAAATCCGCGCAACTCGCTAGCAGAAGCAAAGCGACAAGGATGGAACAATCTGCAGACCAAATACCTCTGAGCAACAGGTATTCCAGTTTAGAGGTAGAAGCTCCCGAAGCTACAGCAGATAATGCTAAGAACGAGAAGCCGCCACCAATTTACTTAAGAGAGGCATCAAATAATGAGCTTGTGGAAAAAATCAAATCATTAACCGATTCAAAATTTTATATTACCTCACTCAAGAGGGGTAAGATAAATGAAGTGAAAATACAGCCATTCGAAACTAATGGGTTCAGAGCCTTAGTAAATTATTTCGACCAAGCCCATAAACGGTATTACACATACCAGCTAAAAAGTCAAAAGGGGCTAACTGTTATCTTAAGAGGAATTGAGAGCTCTGTAGATACAAGCGAAATACACTCTGCGCTTAGGGAAAAAGGTTTCCATGCCAAATCCATTACAAATATCCTAAACCTTGAAAAGATACCTCAACCTATGTTTCGCCTAGAACTAGAGAAAAAAAGATAAAGTGCGCGATATATATAACCTACGATATTTACTCTATCGTAAAATCACGGTTCAGGAACCCAAGAAGAGGACCGGACCAGTTCAGTGCATCAAGTGCCAAGAATATGGCCACACCAAAGCTTACTGTACCTTACACGATGTTTGTGTTATTTGTGGTGAACTTCACTATTCAAAACAGTGCAACAAGGTGAAAACGATCCTTCAGTAAAACGCTGCAGTAACTGTGGCGAAAATCACACCGCAAACTATAGAGGGTGCCCAGTATACTTGGATTTAAAGCGCAAAATCAATCCAAAATTGCGATATGAGCAAAAAGTGCTCAAGGCAAATTACAACCAAAGAACTTTGACGCCAAGAACTTCAGTTGTTCAACAAACCGAGAATTTGGGGACAAATGTCAGCAGTTGTGCGCCACCTGGGATCTCCTATGCAAACATTCTGAAAGGTGCCGCTTCGAAAGCAAAAGTTAATTTTATTGAAGAAGAAGTCTCAATTCATGCAACCGTAAACAAACTAACTGAAACGATCCAAAGTTTCATGATGATGATGGAGAAACAAATGAGCATGATGATGCAAAATATGAACACACTAATGCAAATTATCGTTAAAAACCAAAAATGAATACAGCAATTTATCGACTATTTTAACCGGCTGGGCAATAAATTCCTTGCGGGTGGCGATTACAATGCTAAACATGTGCAATGGGGATCAAGATTGTCGACACCAAAAGGCAAACAACTTTACGAAGCTATAGAGGAGCAGTCTCTGGATTATTTATCTGCTGGTCACCCCACTTACTGACCCACGGATCAAAAGAAAGTTCCTGATCTAATTGACTTCTGTGTAACTAAAGGCATTCCACGTACGTATGTGAATGCAACCAATTGCTATGATCTGTCTTCCGATCACTCGCCGGTAATAGTAACAATGAGTACCGACGTCCTAAGGACAGAAATTCCGAAATGTCTTACAAACAAGCGAACTAATTGGGATCAATACAGGAGACTTGTCGAAAAAAATTGTCTACTGAATATTCCTCTTACCACACCAGCAGATATTGATACGGCAGCAGAAAATTTAAAAGATACCCTGGCGTTGTCAGCTGAAAAGGCTACACCCGTCATAAGTAGTTTTGAAAAAGTTAATATACTGCCACATAGTAATCAGGAACTTATCCAGGAAAAGCGAAAAATTCGTCGTCAATGGCAACAAACAAAATCACCGTCATTAAAAAGGGAATTAAATCGATCTATTAAGACTCTTAGATTTGCTTTGCGGGAAGAAGAAAACCAGAACGTCCAGAATTATTTAAGTGAACTTTCGGCAACCGAAGGGACAGGCTACTCTTTATGGAAGGCAACAAAAATTTTAAAAAGGCCAACAAACTCGAATCCACCAATCAGACTTCCAACTGGGGATTGGGCGAGAAGCGATGAAGAAAAAGCCAATGCTATTGCTGCTCATCTAACGACAGTATTCGCACCACACCAGGAAACAAATTCTTTCGTGCTACCCGAGCAAATGGATGATGGATTGTCTTTTAAACCTATAAAGTATAATTGGAAGAAAGTTAAGAATACAATTAAAAATTGTATAAACTCTAAAAAGGCACCAGGGCATGATCTTATTACTGGAAAAATGATAAAGGAATTGCCAGACAATTGCATAAAACTAATAACATTCATATTCAACGCGATCATGCGAACCGGTTATATTCCTCAAAAATGGAAAGTATCGGTAATCACTATGATTCTTAAGCCAGGAAAAAATGAAACACAAATTCCATCATATCGTCCAATAAGCATGCTGCCCACAATTTCCAAGCTATTCGAAAAAATGTTATTAACGAAATTGAAACCAGTGTTAACAGTGCGCCATATTATTCCAGACCATCAATTTGGGTTTCGAAATCAACATAGTACCATAGAGCAAGTACACAGAATTGTAAATGTAATCAAAAGAACCTTCGAGGAAAAGAAATATTGTTCTGCTGTCTTCTTGGATATCGCTCAAGCATTTGATAAAGTTTGGCATGATGGGCTAATTTACAAAATTAAAGAACTTTTACCTAAAAAATTTCACTCAATTCTAGAAAACTACCTTCTTGAAAGGCAATACATGGTGAAACAAAATAGTGCAACTACTTGCTTTTACGATATAAACGCAGGTGTCCCACAAGGCAGCGTCCTAGGACCAATATTATACTTGATGTACACAGCCGATTTGCCTGTTACCAACAAAGTAATGATATCAACATTTGCCGATGATACCGCCATTCTGCGTCAAACAAAACTCCCGAAACCGCCTCAAAGGAATTACAGAGTCATTTGAAAAAAATCGAGGACTGGCTGAAGAAATGGCGAATAAAAGTGAATGAAAAAAAGTCAACACACGTTACATTCACGCTGAACAAACGCATACCTGCCCACCAGTGGTACTAAACGATATTAATATTCCTCAACAAACCAAGGTCAAATACTTAGGTTTGCACCTGGATAGACGGCTGACATGGAAACAACATATTGAAGCAAAGCGCAACCAAATAAAAATGACGTTTTCCAAAATGTATTGGCTAATGGGAAGAAAATCTCAGCTGTCATTAGACAACAAAGTTTTACTATATAAAGTGATAATCAAACCCATATGGACATATGGTATTCAGTTATGGGGATCCACCAGCGCGTCAAACAGAGAACTCCTTCAACGAACCCAAGCGAAAATACTTCGCAGTATTACCAATGCTCCATGGTACCTTCGAAATAGTAATATACACGTCGACCTTGGAATTAAAACCATTAAAGAAGCAATTAAAGAATTTAGTTCGAAATATTACTCAAAATTAGAAGCACATCCCAACGAATTGGCCAGGGATATACTAAAACAACCGCGATTTAGGCGACTAAGAAGAACAGATCCACTCGGACTGATGAACCTGTAAATTTATTAATGTTTAGGTTACACATATGTATAATCTAAATTAATTAAATTGTGAACACAAATAATAGGTATTAACATTGGTTAATATCTAAAATTTTAATAATTTTAGGTTAAGATTTGAATACTTCTTGTTAGTTTCTTTTGTAGAAAGATTCAAGAATAAAGCCATTGGCAGCATTTATAAATATTTTCTTATTTCTTGCTGACGTCATTATCCGCGCTCGATAAACGGCTATTGTGAGTTTTGATTTTTAAAGAACTTAAATTTATAGCATAATCAACGAATTTTTTTATTTCGTTTATGTTTGCTTCACAAATTGGTTGTTTTACTTCCATCTGAGCCATATTTCTAAAATTCAATACATTAAAAAGATTATTAATAATTCGTATAAATCGTAGAGTTGGTAAACATTCCTGAAATTGTGGTAGATCTAGATGGTTTATACAAAATTCAAGAGCACCCGCAACCAAATTGCTTAGAGTTTGAATAGCAAGTCGTACATTCATTTTTTGATTTTTAAAATAAAAATCCGCCATGTAGTCGCACTTTATTTCGCAAATATAGGTGCTCAGTTTCCTGCAACTTTAATAAATGTTTCAAATAATGCTACGAGATCGCATCAGTATTTTCATCTATTAAAGGACCTTTCTCAGCAAATGTATTACGAATTAATTTTAACACGGATCGGGTAAGATAACTAATTTTTAGGGACCGCACTCAGCCTTAAAAGTTATTTCGGATCTAAATTGTAAACATCTGAATTTTTGGTTACTATTGTTTTGCATCCTAATAGATTCCTTACCAAAAAATTTACTGGACCAACATATTTTACACCAATTACTTTAACAATCGTACCGAAAAGATTGTGTAGATACATACAAAGCAAATTATTTTTTTGTTCACTATTCAGAGATGCAATCGGAAAATAGTCTAGAGGTAACTTTCATCTCTTAGAATGCCCTTGTGGCGATTCACATGTTCAAATCGTTCATTTTTCATTCGTTTATTTCCACAAATTAATTGTTCCAAATTCAACTCATTTCAGTTATTAAATATAATTGTGTGTAAAACAACTTATTTTGGTATGTAGTGACGCCTCCAGGATCTTTGACTCACTAAATATATTGGGGTGTGTATCTTTGCTTAGCAATTAAATATATTCCACATATACCATGTATACATCTCAATACTTTATATCATAAAGTAAACAAGTGATAAATATTCCAATATTTCAATACCTTTTGTTTATATTCAATAGATATCGTGGACACATTTATTATAACAACCAAAGTTATTCACCACCATCTATTGGCGTCATTCCCAACTAACACATTCAGCAAACATAATTTTGCTTAGTTGTATTTTGACGTTTGCCTACATTTTTTTTTTGTTGATGGTTTTCAAAAAATAGACACATACACATTCTGGTTTTTACTCTTGAATACGATACCTCGTAGCCATTTTCCAAATCAAAAAGTGATTGAAAATTAATAAAATCTTTTAGCGTTAATCATTTAATACTAACAGCGGGACAAACAGCGGGAGCTGTGCTTTTCTTAAAAAAAAAAATCGGGATAGGCTGTGTGGTCTACACGGCCGATTACGTGATAATGATTATAAGATGTTGAAATTGGTTGAAATTAATTATTTTAGTTTAATATAAATTATCTGCCACAATTTCTTTACACACAAATAAATGAGGGATTCCCTTTCTACAGTGTTCTCAACTATTGTAAATCGCTATTGTGCAGATTTTAATTTAAATTAAAATTTATGTGGAGGTTAATTATTTTAATTTAAAATAAATTAACGATCGGATGAGCCATTCTCTTGCTACAGTTGTTCAAGCATTTCAATCATGCGAAATCAGAGGTTTGCTGCGCGGCTTGCCTCGCCGCCTGATGACGTAATTACAATAATATTATGCGTGAGACATGAAGCCTAAGGACTAACCTAAGAAATCATACATTTAAATTAAAGGTTATGCTTACAGTTGCTTGTAATTGCTCACGACCAAAGGCTAAATTTCGTCTCAATTTTCTGAATATGCGGTGTAAGACGTTATCACGTCAAAAAATATAAATTGGAAAAACAAAACTAAAATTTCCTTGAGCACAATCAAACCCCAGACCTTTGCCGCTCTAGTCCAATACGCTACTACTAAGCCACATCCACCATAATAAATTTTATTTAATTTTCATTGTTATATTAGCGGTATTTTGTTGGGAAAAATTTAAACAAATTTAGTTTTGATTTATTTTTTGTCCTATTCTTTCCTATAAACCTACTACGATTTAAATAAAGAAATATTTTTTTTGGCTTTATTTAAATCATGCGGCGGTTTATATCCAATGCAATGGGCATGCTATATGAAATTTATTTTTTTTTTCACTAGGGGCGACATCGTCGGTCAAGTATTTTTAATAATTAATTATTTAATTTTTATTAATTAATTTCTTACTCAAATATAAAGTTATTGTACAAAATATAATACTAAATAACGTATTAGAACTATATAAATACATTAAAATTGAAAAATTGTTTCATCTCAATTTTGTAACGTACAACAAATCAAGAGACAATATTTTGACAATACTTGGCCGATGGTGCTGCCTTCAGCACCATCAAATATTTTTACTATAAGCATGCTTCAGGCCCGTTGTACATTTCAGCTAAGCTAAGCTATAAAACATATCTTAGTTTAGCTTAGTTTAGTTCGCTAGCTCGACATCCGCACATTTGAGCTAATAAATTGGTTCACACATCCTTATACTCCTATATTTTATTTGTGACGCACCCATTAGGTTACTTCAAATTAATTCTGTCCATCGAAAATACAACATAATAATGTCTGCAGATGAATTAGAAAAAATTATAGAAAATAAACTTTATTATCTATATGATAAATATGTTTAAGAAATTTTTGCTTTATTATTATATATTTAAAATGTCTTCCTTTCGTATAGAATATTTTGACAGAATGAAATTTAAATAACATTGTATGTGCGTCAAAAATAAAGTATAGGAAAATGTCATTGTATATGTGAGAAACATAGCTGAAAATTGTAAGGCGAAGACAACTCGAGCTATGTTTATTTTCATAGCTGAAAACAGTACAACATAGTTTGCTTAGCTTAGCTCATGTGTGCAACGATTCATTAAAACCCTTTATTTACAAACAGAGCTATGAACATAGCTCAAATCGTTTAGCTTAGCTTAGCTGAAATGTACAACGGGCCTCATTGTTGTTGTAATTTTGTCAACAAACAACACTTATTGTTTCAAACATAGTATGCTATGAAGTTTATGACAGGATACAGGAACAAAAAATGTTACAGAAAATTCTCATAGCCTACTACAACTCATAATATAAAAGTTTTTAAATAATTTGTAGTAGTGTTAGTGTTCGCTTCGCATACATTTAAGCGCATTATAAAAGCGTACCACGTATTTTCTTTTGTAATTACTATAATAATAAAAGCGGAATGTTTAATTTAAAGTAAAATATTTGGTCATTACCAGGGCTGTCACTTTACTACAATTGTAGTAGATCTACTACTTTTTTGAAAATATAAATATTATATACGTACTTAATCAAATCTACTACTTTTCTGACATACTACATATTTTTCATTTTATTACGTTTACGTTTACGTTCTTACGTGAAATTGCAATGGAATGCACCCATTGTTTTTACAAAAATAAACCAATTAAAAAAAACTAAAATTGTAATTGTATCAAACTTCACAGTCACTCACTGAGGACATTTTTGGTCTTCCATATTTTCTTTTTTCGTCATTAATATAAAGTGGTGGTTTACAATATTTTACGTTTGTTTATTGTGTCCTTTTCATAAAAAAAATTTGTGTCGTTCTCATAAATAAAATATTGAAATTTCAAATTGATTTTATTTCCTTTTCTGAAAATTATTTCTAAAAATGAAGAGATATTTTCCAATTATACCCAAAAACATGTAAGCAATAATAATAATAATTTGTCGTTTAAATTAAAAATTAATTATATTTTACAAGTATATTTTTGGTGAAAATATTTTATTATTTTTGAATGATTGGCCAATCTGGTGATTAAATATAAATATTGTTGCTTATTAGTGTTGCCAGTGGCAGTGTTTCAACAAAATCTCGAAAAAAATCCAGTGAGCCCATTGTTTGTGGAGGATTGACAACAATTATGCCGTTATTAAATTTTTTCCCATTTTATGAATGCGACGAAGAAATATTGAACTATCAATTTAGACGTCTAATTGGTAATTTTGAAATTGTTAAAAAATACACTAATAATGATATTGCAACATTTTGGACCAATCTGAAATCTCAAGAAAATATTTTTAATGAATTTGAATACATATAAGGAACTTTCTACCTACATGCTCAAACTATGTGCTCTGCCCCATAGCACAGCAGCAGCTGAACGTAAGTTTTCAAGTTTATTAAAACCAGTCTCAGAAATTCTCTACAAACAACTACAGTTAAAAATATAATGTACGCGAAAGAATTATTGAATTAAAAAAAAATTGTTGGGTGCCATCTGATTCGGATGGTCTACTAAAATTTTCAGATAAATTTGTCTTTACTGATGGCGCATACAAATTAAAGATTCAATAATTTCTGTGTAAGTTACCAACTACATATAGTTTTTTGTTTATAATATGATAGACTATTCATATTTTATGCCTTTGCAATCTAATACCTCATATTATACATATATCGAATGTTTAAACTTGATTGAAATTTTGTTTAGTTTTTTAATAAAACTTTAAGAAAAATATTTTATTAAATAATAAAATACGTTTAATGAACGAAAAATTAATGAAACTCTAGTTTAATTTTATCTACTCCGCTTTTTCCCAATCTACTACTTTTTCCGGAAAATCTACTCCGCTCTGGCTAACCAACAGTGACAGCACTGGTCATTACATGAATACTAAAAAAAACAATAATAAAAATTTAAAAAAATAAAATAAGATGAGGATCAAACCGAAAGCCTTCGCCGCTCTAGTCCAGTGCGTTACCACTACGCCACAAACAATATATTCTACAGTCACCCTATATATTATATATAACTGACCAAACATGCAAATTTCATCATACAATAAAAATAGAATATGTATGTATAATCCATATAAATAATATACATAAAACTGGTATTGATAAAACCAATACCACTATCCACTACATAAATATATTATAAATTATGGGTATGGCATATTGGCATAGGCAGGCACTATTTGTTATTTATGTTTTGCTTTTATTTTATTTTGTATTTTATATAATTCGCTAAGACAAACCAACGATACGTTGTTGAAAGACTAATTTTTGTTTCTGAACTTTACTCTGGTTTCTCTTCAATTGTCGAATAAATCTTTCGCCTTTTACTAAAGATTTCCGTGGAGGGGAGCATTCAAATGAGTCTAAATTTGAATTTTTGTCAGTACCCGACGTAAGTTGGGTTATAATAAATTAAACTAAAATATTAGTGGTTTTGCATTTTCCAATCGACCACCGCAAGTACTTACTACTTATGAATTATGATCAGTGCTGGTGTCGTTTCCAAAAAATTTTAAGGAGTACTTTTCTTACAAAAAAAGTAGTACATTGGAGATGGAGACATGGAGTCAGTGTTACCACTTTGATACAATTGTATCAAATTTGGTACATTTCTCCGCCCCAAGAATTTCGGTACGTACCTTTTAGCTTTGGTACATTTCGTTGAATACTTCTACTTAATTTGTGTTATTTAATTACATATACAAGAAACTTTTATTTTAACACGGTTTACCATATAAACTTATGTATTCACTACCAAAATGTTAGTTTCGCTTAGTTCAATAAAAGCGCAACAAATAAATCGTGGTCATCGCTTATTTGTTGTTCTTTCATAACTTCACACTGAACGGTAGCTGAATTGGTTATTAATAGATCTAACAAACTTTTGCTGGTTTGCGTGACTTTGGTGTTTTCCTGGACTACTTGTGTCAATCTATAATCTTTAATTAGCTGATTTAATTTTAAACTGTAGAAATCGTTGTTTTTGAGATCAATATTAAAGTCTCCAAATATAATATTGAGTTTAATCTGATTGATAACATTTTCAAATCATTCCTCTAAATTATTTAAATACCAGAGATTATTTCTCTTTGCGTAAAAGCCGCCTTAAAACATTTTCCCGAGGCTATCGAAAAAAACATTAGAAACGTTTATAATCACTTTTCACACAGTCCCAAACGACTAAACGAATATTCTGCGTTTCAAGCGGATTTCAATATTCAAAATCACAAAATTTTAAAATTTTGCAAAACTCGTTGGCTTTCACTTGAGGCGGTGGTTTTAAGAATTTTAGAGCAATGGGAGGCCTTAAAGCAATATTTTATTTTGTATTGCTTCAAAGTAAAGGATAAAACTGATTCTGCCCACGATATCCTCGAATTCCTTACGAACGGCGAATTTAAATTATATTTGCTATTTTTATCATTTATTTTAAAAATTATGAACGATGTTAACAAAATGTTTCAGTCTGAAAAAGCCGAAATGCAAAACGTTTATTAAACAACAAAAAACGGATGTCTCAATTGAAACACTAAATGAACAGTGGCGAAGCTTAATTGGAAATAAAAATATTGGATCAAAGTTAAAAATTTAAAAAATAATTTAGAATTTCCTAGTTGTACAGAATTAACCCACTACATCCTAACACTGCTGTCGTTGCCGCACAGCAGTTCAGCAGCGGAAAGGGCCTTCACATTAAATTTAATAAAAAATAAGAAAACAGATCATGTTTACTAGAACATTAGTTAAAGAAAATATGGATACAGATATATACCGGAAGAAGATTTGGGAAAATTTGCTGCGAAATTTAAATTTACAGACGCTGCTTTTGAGCCATATTAAGTTTCATTTGTTGTATGTTTCAACTGATGAATCAAAACTGATTATAATTGTGATTTGTACTACGAAAATAATTGTGATTTTTGCAAATAAAAACCTTAAAATGATTTTATATTTTTGCTTCCTTATGATTTTTTTTTTGGTCCTGGCAAATAGTAGAATGAACCAAGTTGGTACATATTTTCAAAAAAATGTATCAAATTTGCTACTAATTTTAAGTTTCCAAGTGGTAACACTGCGATGGAGTACGTGGTACGTCATTAAATTCAGACAGAATAATTTTTTTAGATCGAAAAAAATGCAAATTGGCTCATAGTTAATTGTTGTAGTTGGTCAATTTTATTTATCACCAAATGATTACCTTTGCTCTACGCAGTGTTTAGAATTTTGAATGTAAGGATTAAGAATAACTACTAAAATTGAAACTACATATAAAAAATGTATACCTATATAAACTCTACTTTTGTTGTATATTTTATTAATTTGTATATTGAAAAAGATAACATTTTTAGGCTTTTTGATGGTGATTAATTAATTTTACCGATGGAACCCAATTTGAGCTAGTAAAACCGTTTAACATACCCTTTGCTATCATAATTCGTTTATTGTCGAAATAAGCAAAAGTTTCTTTTTTTTATCTTTTATCAAGGTAAGTTGAGAAAATACTCTTTCAGCCGCTGCACTACTATGCACTACTAAACAGTTTTTCTTTCAATCCATTTTTTGTTTTGAAGACATAATTCCAAAATTCCTCTAAATCTAAGCTCCTGTTGATACTCGAGTAATTAATTAAAATCCTCCATGTCCAGGTTTTCAATTTCATTTGTTTTCTCAGATGAAATGAGATTAGGGAAACAGGAAATCAAAGTTGTCGCATTTTTTGCTAGAGATTGTGGGTTTAATTCTTTTAATGCAATTAAGGTCTCATCTTAAAAGTTAGTTCTTTTCACAATTTGTTCGAACAATTCGATATAATAATTAATACACCGTAATTTTAATACTTTAATTTCAAAATTCGTTTAACAGATAGATTGTATCAATAATTCTGTGTTGCCACCTAAATAAATATCATCCAAATCTAAGAACACCTCTTTTCAGGAAAAATCAATGTTGTTGATATCAGATTCAGTAACATCTTGCTTCATAAAATTACTTAGAATTGTTTTCATGTAAGATTTGTTTGTAGGTAAAATAACGTGCATTCTCGGAGTTTGTTCTTGGAATTCTTTGTTTATGTTGTTTTGTTAATTAAATTTAAAATGTATGCCATCATTCATGTAATCATTCATTTCAATAGAAATTTGTTGTGCCAAATCATTATTTTCAAGTTGGAATGAAATAAAATAGTGTTTCAAAAGTACCCACTGTTCCAAAATCCTCGTTACAACATTTTTCAATGCCAACCATCGTGTAGACGCGGTTTTTAAAATTTTATGAATTTTGACATTGAACATTTTCTGGAATTCTCTAAATTCTGTTTGTCTTTTGGCACTGTGTGCAAAAAAAACTTCTCTGGTGAGTATTTCAATATTTGCAGGAAGTTTTTTAGCAGCTACACTAGAACATAAATGGAGGGAATGACAAGTGCACCAGATTACATATAAAGATGGATTATGCACTTACAACAATTTCTGAACACCATTTTTTTGCCCCATCCTTACTGAAGCGTTGTCGGCTGCTATATTCAAATATATAAGAAAACAACAACTAAACTTGGTGAACAACTCTACAGAAAATTGGCATCTTGGCTAAAACTAAAACCTCAGTTTTTTAAACAAAATAAATTCAAAAATTTACCAAATTGATTTTGGAATGAATATTGACGAATATTAAAATTCAGCTCATAAAAACTCAAAAGGAAATTTTATTAATGTTTAAATGAAGTAAAATGTAATTCAAATTTTTTAAGATTTTGTAATCATTGTACTAAATTTCACTGTATGTAATTAGAATTACTATTGTATCCTCATAAGATAACTACATTTTTGGCCAATAACAGCTAATAACAAGCTTTATTATTAAAATTAAAAAAGTAATTAAATCTAAACAGAGAAACACGTAATAATAAAACAGTTTTCATTTTTGGTGCAACTGCAAACCACACTAATTTCAAAACTATAACGTCAATTTTCTCAAAATGCATTTTCTGTAGTAATGGAATAAAATAAACGTCATTCACTCATTGTTATTGATTTGGCCTTTAAACAAATCTTTAAAAGTGAACAGATCTTTCCTCCTCTATTATCTATTTGCTTTCTTTGAGTTAATGAATTAAAATCGGGACCGCGCGTACGCAGTCCCGGCTACCAAAAATTTTGTGCACGAGTTATTCACATTAGGAATAATCGCAAATGTCAACCCTGCCGAAGTGCAATGGAAGGGCCTCGCTCTGGAGCAACCACCTTGTGGATCATGGTAAGCTCTACACCAGGTAAGTATGATTTGTCTAAAATCATTTTACATTTTAAATTTCAAGTAAACCCATCGACTTAGCGAATTATACATAATATTAACATAAACATAAAAATTCGCATGTTGTATTTTCGTTCTTCTTTATTGATTTTCTCATTTTACAAAACACAACAAATTTATGTCGACACATTCTCAGCTCAATATGTATTGTTTGTATGTATGTACTCAAGTAAATATGATTTTCCCCTAGTTGTATGTTAAGTACAAAAGCATAATGCAAACTGTTCGTTAATTTTTAAGAATAAAGCGTGTACATATGTTTACTGCAAGGATGAAAAAGTTGGTGCTCCTATAGTACTTGTTTCGGTCCTTTAGAACAGTGCTTTTAAAACTTTTTGATACTGCGGCCGTCGAAATCGAAAAAATAAAATACACGGCTCCTAAAATTTGTATTCGATAATAATGAATTTACAGGCTAGCATTTTGGGCATTCTTGTTCAAATATCTCAGATGTCCCATATCAGTGTCTTGCCAATTTAAAAAAATGTTTTACCAAGCCAAAATATTCTTTTAGATTCAACCGATTTACAGGTAACAAAATTAATATACGCAAAAATTGTAGAATTCCAGAAAATTGTTAAGCATGGTTTTAAAAAACATGAGTGGATTCTACATAAGGAACTAACTAAAAATTAGATGTAGCTGTAAAAATTAGAAGTAGCTCCGATCTTCGAAACTAAATATTTTAGCTGGGCATTTGAGTGGAGCAGAACAGATACCGAAATGTCTAAACTAAAGTTAACCTTAGATCCGTGTGTTTGTTTTACAACTTAATTTCGTTTGTTGGGGAATAGAATTCCGCAATATTAATTTTTATTTCACATTTTTTAAATGATTTTGAGTTTTGTGTACTTAGTTTATCTATAAAATGATACAATGAGTAATAATTTAACAAAATTATTCATATAAAAATTTCTACAATGGTCCTAAATGTAATGCAGAATTTGATTTTGATTGATTTGATTTTAAGGGGAACTGTGTTCCCCAAACACGGTTTTCAGGTTAAAGCTAAACATATTTTAGCTTACAACTATTCTAAATTTAATTGAAGAAAACGACTATTCTTAATTTGATTTACGTTTGTTCAATTTGACCGCAACTCGTCAAATTATTTTTACTTAGGTATTTAGAACCAAATTTGGATTTAATATATTCTTCAGAATTATCTAACTTTGAAAATTCTTGAAGTACTTGAAACATTAAAAAAAATTCAATCGGAGTTATCCAAAGTTTTTTTCTAGATTTTTTCAACTACCAATTTTCAATGTAGTTAACCAATTTGAAAGCTTTGGCCCTCTTAGCAATTTTATATCCAAAATTTGAAATTTTATTTATGAGGAGTTCTTCAAAAAAAAAAACAGAACGCGCCATAATAAAGAAAATGATAGCTCAGTAAATGAGAGTAGATCAGTTTTGTTTTAGGTTCTCGGTAATGTTTTAATTGTAATATCCGTAATTTAATGAAAAATTGACTTTTCTAGAAAAAAAAAAATTACAGAATATTCCTTATAAATTCTAAGTGAGTAAGTGAGCATGAAATTTGGTAGAATTGACGATTGGAGCCGTGGTTTTAGACAACATATTTATAGCCACTTCAATTCAAAAAATGTCCGCTATATCATATTTTAGTCATTCTGCGAGCGCTGATGCTGGTTTTTATATGGTCGCTTCAGTTTTATTTTATTCCGACAGGTAGTGCTTTCTCTACATTTACAATCGTCAATTGAAAGCTCAACTTTTTCATTGTTTGTATTAGTAAATTGATGCGCAAACTTTGATTCTTAATTTTTAAAAAACTGATTGAAATCATTATTTTATTGAGGTCTGCATACGCTAGAAATAAAAATACACGTTTAAATTAAATTTTATACATATAGTGGTTTTAAGTCTTAAACAAAGCTTAAAAATAGTTATCATTACGTCATTTAGCCACCTCGATTCCACGGAAGTTAGTTCTATAGTTAAAAAATGTTGACAGGCTAATTAAAAAAAAAACCCTCGTAATTATTTACATTAAACGAAACTGCTACTCATTTTATAATTCTAGTCAACTCTATTGCGTTGAATAGTAAAGGGTTTTATTCCTAAACTGGTGCCTGCTTTTTGTCAACTTTCATGATAAATTAATCGGATTAATGGAATTCTCTTTAGATTTGGATAGATTTGCAAATCAATTAAAAGATTTTTAAAAATTTATAAAACTTATTAATAATTTTTATTTAATACATTTACCAACATTTCGGTAATCAACCGTTTTACCGAAAATCGGTATTGGATTCCCTAAAAAAACTCGATATTAGAATCCTGGAATTTTCGATTTGAAGTTCTCAACACTAACCGAATATACAATTTAACCAAATTGAAATTGTTGAAGCCAAATTAGAGTAAATTTTTTAAACGCACATATTAAATACATTTTCAATACTCAATTTCGCAAATATTCATAGACCTACCTAGGTTCCTATATTTTTTAGTTTTAGCTCCTAAATTTCCAAGAATTTACTACGGATATCGACCTCTGATTTAAAAATGTTACATCATAAAAGGACTCAATCTTAACCATGATTTTTTTATCCCGCAGATCAAGATTTGCGATCTGGGGGTCAATTCTCGTTCTATGAAAAAATGGGATGAAAAAAATCTTTCCATTTAGTTTCCATCACGTCTTTCTCATTAGTATCTTTTCACGCAACAGCAATATGCGATTCTCGTTGTCCAAATGAAAAAGAACGCTGAAAATACGCTGAATTTTACACAGCAAACATATTTTATCAAATTTCATATATATTTCCGCTAGGTGCGCTAGGTAAATGGTGCAAATAATAGCTAAATAAATGATAAAAGAGAATATAATTTGTTATTCAATTTAATCACTCTCGCAAAGAGAGATAAATAGAGAGTTAAACCAGTTTTCGTTATTGCTTGTCAAAATATAAAATAAATTACTAAAATGGCCAAATTTTATTTAAACTAAACGAAACTAATTATTTAGGGATTTTCTGAAATGAATTGAAATTTGTTTAATAAATTTGCTTATAAATTAGTTTTAAAGTGACTACATAGTATTATAGTTTGGTTGCACATTTAACATTAAAATTGCAAATTTAGGTGTTATAAAACTGAATTTCCATATTCATTTATATTCCCACGACCAAAATACTCGGTGAGAAAGTTTTTTTCATATGAGAAGATTTTGACGTCATTTTTTTCCTTCTCATGAAACATGAATCGGAAATCTGTATTTCTCACTGAAAATACTTTTCATTGTACTTTTCACAGAACGAGAATTGACCCCCTGTACTCCTGTTCATGTTCATTGTAGAATAAGAACTTGCCTACCAAAATCCTCGTGATTGTGGAATTGATATATGTATACATCGCAAATCTTACTAAAATCATTAACAGCACAGAAAACCGTAGCGGAAATTGATAATAGGCAGGTTCAGAAATGTATGTGTGATGAAATTTTGTGGTTTTATTTTGAGATATTAATTTTTTATATTACTTCGATTCTTTTGATCAATATTTCAGCCCTTTCGAACAAAATATTTATGATATTATATGATATAGTTCTACTACAGGCCAACCATAATGGTGATCCTAGGTATGTATAGCATATTCCTGGAGTATGCCTAATCCATTATTAAGAAAAGATACCTGGGAGCACCATATTCCAGAATTATGCGGGCCCAGGCCCTGCCTACATCCTCAATACAAAAGGTTTGTAAGGATTTGGGATGTTAGTCACAGATATATGTAACTAGGGCAGTAATCGCAGCAAAGTTATTTTCTAACTACATAGTTAATTTATTAAAAAAAATTTGTTAAATAAAACCATTCTTACACTTTAGATTTGGATTTTGTTAATTGTTAGTATATGTTAGTAGTGAACAGGTATAGGTGTTGCTATAGGTTTCATCAATATGTGTACTCAATACTTAATATCCAGGTGCCTACTCTTCTCGTGCTGTATATAAAGATGTGTCCCTATCTCCCACCATCACCAATTCTCGCAGTGGGTGTATTTGTCCGTTAAGACTCGACAGCATAATCGTTTGCACATATTGATGAGCTAATGGTTGTTTAATTCAGTTAAGTAATAGTTCACAGTAGAGTCATATATAGTTATCCTTATCATTCATTCAGTCTATCTAGGATTTATTTATCATTAAGTTTATCTGTTATTACTTTTGAAAAGAATAACATTCAAACAACATGCAACCTATCTATATGTAGACCGTTCACTTCGAAAAATGCTGCAAGTCAACCATCCAAAAAAGAAATATCTTTGACAATGATATCAATAGAGATATACCGGCAAACAACTTGTAGCGTACCGAATTCCGAATTCGGTTGCTCTAAGGGTAAAATGTCAAAATACAGGAAACTACTTCATAGGGTAATTTTATTTTAGTACTATTTTCCTATTCACTTTTGTAAAAACAAAATATAATTTTGTTTTGTTCACTTTTATAAAAACAATATATAAAGTTTGCTATTAAAAACTCTCGACAGAGAAGAAGAAATAAAAATAAACGCCATTTTGAGCAAGCGCATTTTTAGCATTAATCACATTACAAAAAATAACTTTTGTAATTTTTAAATTAATTAATTTTATTAAAATATGTAGTGTATTTGAAATTAATGGAATTATTAATAAAGTTTTGTCAATAATGAAATACCGTGCCTGTGATTATTCATGTTGGGAAAATTGGTGATATACGCGTTCACATATAAACGTTTATCGGCATCTACGTAAGCCACAATTTTCGATATATATATAACCCATAGCCGTTTGTACGATTGCTTGATAATCAAAGCAACGGAGCTTACTAATCGTCACCACGCGTCCGATTAAATCTATGGAGTCAGATTAAACCTAAGGAACGGAGCAGCATCACGCTACGCAATGGATTTTTTGGTAGCATCGCCAACCATAGGTGCGCTCGACCTCATAGCATTGACACACATATGCGCGACTACCATACCGCTTATCCCGACCATAAAGTGGACACGACCATTCCGTCTACACAGCCACGGTAACGTCCATAAACTTATCCCTAATTTTAATTTATGCAATAACAAGAAAATTCAAAGTCCCATATATCTCATTTATTGATTCTCAATTCTCAATTCCTTCATTTCCTTGTTTCATCAAGTTATGGACCCACACCACCTCCAAAAACAAACCGTCCATTTTATTCAGCAAAATTTTATTCAGAAAAGAAATCACCAGATAAATATCCGGTCTTTTTTCAATGTTCCGTTCAACTGGAGAGATTTTATAAATATAAATATTCGTAAAGGAGAAAATATAAAAGCAAAAAACAAAAGAAAAAACCAAAACGAGTTGAACTCAACTTATCAATAACTGAAAAAACCAAAAAAAATATATAGATCGTTTCGCTTTAGCAACCAAAACAGCAACTTGTACAAAACAAATGCCAATTCTGTTCAAAAATAAAACCGAGAACAATTATCCTTGGTTGAAACCATTCCAAACAGAATGGAAAAATTACACGGCACTATTTTTACCAGATCAGCACCAAAAGTGCAAAACACTGTCGCGTCCTTAGAAAAGTTATCCTTAATTCCTTAATAACAAAATCAACTTTACCAAAATATTGAACCAAATAATAAGCATCCGTGCCTTTGCAACCGAAACAAAAACATTTCCAAACTTTAATTGTTTTATTTTAAGCAACACATTCCATTCCAATGCACTGAACAAAAATCAAAATATGGCACCAAACTATTTTATTGTCTCTCTGCCTCGCACCGATCTTCTTACACT
Organism: Tipula helvola; assembly: GCA_963556165.1. NCBI lineage: Eukaryota > Metazoa > Arthropoda > Insecta > Diptera > Tipulidae > Tipula > Tipula helvola. The sequence continues at coordinate 269,938,985 of OY744481.1, forward strand.
TGCCGTTTGTTTATTTCTCCTCTATAGCTTTTAGCTCTATGATACATACATAATATTATGTACATATACATATATTAAAGTCATACACCAAACTACAATATTCACACACCAAACTACATCAAGACACTTGTGTCCATTATACATAAAACTAAAATACAAAACATTCGAGCATGGGTAAAAAACAAAAAAAACCATGCGTGAACAGAAAAAATCTGCGTATGTCAAAATGACTCAATTCAATATCAATTTAAATTAAATATCGGATATTTTGTATTTTAAAATCTTATGCACAACCACAAAAAACTAAAATCATGCATTATTTGTGAGAAATCAAGAAATTTAACTTCCCTCACTACAAATTTAAGATATTCAAGAAAGATATTGTCCAATAAATGCATCCCGGTGGATTACATTTTTCCATATTGTAGCGGTTATTTATAAAAATAAAAAAAAATTAAACCAAACAAATATTTTATATTAATTTTTATTTCAAAACAAAATGACATTAACTCTATTTTTTATTTTCCTTTCTCAAGAGCGCAACTTCAACTAAACTAAAATAATATGCACCACTTGTGCTACACACCAAAACGAAAAACAAAAAAAAAGAAAAAAAGAAAACAGGGTTGCTGCTACACTCCCCCTTTTAAACTTTAAAACGACTCGATAAAGTTTAAACACACAACGTTTATCTATTACTGTCGCGGTCGTCCTTTGCGTCGAATAGGGTTTGTAGGCAATGAGGTGCTGTCGCCAGAGTACAATTTCAGGGCCGAAACATGATTCTTCCCAATTAGAGTTTTGTCACGATTGGCGGTTTCCACTTCATAGGTAGTTGAGTTTACCACTTTGCAGATTCGATACGGCCCGTCCCGCCTTGGAGCTAATTTTCAACTAAATCCTTTGGCTGCATTGCTCTGAACGTGCGAATTGACCAATACCAGGTCACCGACTTTAAATGGTCGATGTTGACGTCGCGTGTCTGCATATTCTTTTCGCCGATCTTGCTCTCGTACTCGTTCATTGATTTCACGAGCATCTTTCATCACTCCTTGTAACTTCCACAAATACGGGGAAATTTGTGGCACGAAATTTTCCGATTGAATAATTTCGCGAAGGTCGTTGGTGACATCTTCGAGCGTTCGCCACTCCCTTCCGAATGTTAGGAAAGCAGGAGTTTTATCGGTAGCCTCACATTTGGTGGTGTTCATAGCGAATCTAATACTGGGTAAATACTCCGGCCGCTCAGTATGAAGATCTCCAACTAAAATGCCTAATTGCGTTTTCAGATCTCTGTTACGTCGCTCCACCGGATTGGCCTGGGGATGATACAACGGTGTTAGACTTTGCTCAATTCCCAAACAACACGTAGTATGTTGAATTATTTCGCTAACGAACTGCGTTCCATTGTCGGAAATGAGTCGTCTGGGTAGCCCATAACGTAAGAACACTTCGTCAATCAATGTTTTCGTACAATCCAGGGCGGTCGCTGAGATTAGCGGGAATAGTTCCACCCATCGAGTGGCAACGTCCTCGACTATTAGTATGTGTCGATAACCACAGTCAGCTTCAGGCAACGGCCCAAAGAGATCGACAGCCATAACTTCCATTCGTTGTGCCATGATCGGGGTTTTCAAAAGCCCACTTGGTTTCAAGTTTGAAACTTTATATTTCTGACAGTCTTCACAATTGCGACAGAACTCGGTAATAGAACGGCGCATTCCCGACCAAAAGTATTTCGCTGCAATCTTCAACAGAGTTCGGTCGATACCATAATGTCCAGTGGTCGGATCGGAATGGTAGCACATTAAAATATGGTTTCGAAGAGAATTGGGTACCACTAGTTGAGCTTCTTCGAGTTCCTCGTTATGGTAGCGATAAAGTACCCCTTGCTCCATAAGGTATCCTCGGGAAATATAGTTTTCGTAGTTCGGATCATCATGCTTCTCGAGGCTGTTGATAATCTTAGACACTTCTTCATCTTCCAACTGCAATCGTCTCAAATCGGTTGTTTCTCCGCTGGGGAAAATCGATTTCAAAGGCACTTGATTCTAAAATAGGTTCGTTGGTGGTAGGTGGTCGGGACAGAGTGTCAGCTACCACATTTGTCTTTCCTGCGGTATAAACAATTGTTAAATTAAATGATTGAATTAACATGACCCACCTGGCTAAACGGCCGGTGGGAGATTTCGTTGTCAGGAGCTATTTCAAAGGTTGATGGTCAGTCCGAACTACGATTTTAGCACCCTCTATGTAGCCTCGGAACCTGTTTAGTGCCCAAACTACTGCGAGTGCCTCTCGTTCCGTGATGCTGTAGTTTCTTTCAGCAGCGATCAGCAAACGGCTGGCATATTCGAATGGCCTTTCATCATATCCATCGCCTTGCAATAAGACAGCACCCAAAGCATAGCGACTTGCATCAGTCATCAGGATAAATGGCTTTTCTGGATCCATTTGGCGCAAAATCGGGGCATTTGTTAGTAAACGCTTCAAACTGTCGAAAGCAGAGCTTTCAGCGTCACTCCAAACCCATCGCTTTTCTTCGTCAAATTGGTCAAAGGACGGGCGACATCAGAAAAATGGTTGATAAATTTCCGATACCACGAACAGGTTTGTAAAAAGGTGCGAACCTGTGATAGGTTCACCGGCGGAGTCATCTCCAAAATCGCAGACACCTTGCTTGGGTCGGTCTTTATTCCATCGGGGGTTATAACGTGCCCCAGGAACTGGATACTCTGCCGAAAAAAATGACATTTCCCTCTATTTGCTCGCAAGTTAAATAGCCCGTAACCGTTGGAAAACCATTTCAAGGTCGCGTGAATGTTGGTCGAAACTATTGGAAATCACAATTATATCATCGAGGTATGCTAGGATGGTAACGTTCGGCAATCCAGCTCGAAATCGGTCGATGGGTCGTTGGAATGTCACCAGCGCATTCTTCAGGCCGAACGGCATTCTTTTGAACCGGTATAGACCAAATGGCGTGATGAACGCTGATTTATCGCGATCTTCATTGCTAACCTTAACCTGCCAGTAACCCGCACGTAAGTCAATCGTTGACATGAACAAAGACTGCTTGGCCAAATGTAAAAGCTCGTCGATTCTAGGTAACGGATAGCAATCCGTGACAGTAACCGAATTTAAGCGCCTATAATCCACACACACACGAACTTCGTTATTCTTTTTAGGTACCATAACCACAGGTGAAGCCCAAGGTGATTCACACTCTTCGATGACGTCGTTGTCAAGCATCTTATCAATCTCTTGTTTTAAAATTGCTTTGCGGGGTCCAGATATGAGGTATGGCGGAACGGCTACAGGAAGCTGGTTTGGATCTATCGTCTTGATAACATGTTCGATGAATTCAGTTGGGTATCCCCCTGGCTCAATACTATCGGAGAAATTTGTTAGCAAACTTTCTACTCGAACTTTTTTCCCGCCGTTATTTCGACGCCTTCATCTGGTCGAAGCTCAATTGTTGCAAAATCCATCGAAACAGGCTGCTGACACGTTTCGAATTTGAGGGAATGCTTGTTGTTGGAATCGTGGTTAAACCAGAAGAGCTTCTCTCCGAAGTCGATAACAATTCCAGCATCCATGATAAAATCGATCCCCAGGATTGTATTTTGTACTTCATCATCCGGGAATATAATGAAAGTCGTCGGCACAGTTTTAAAACTAATCGGTATCGAAACCTCACAATGGGTACAGGATACACGTTTCCCTTTCTGATATGACCCATCCACCAGCTTAACATCAACGCGCATCTCGGTGAATGACAACTCATTTCCTTTAAGAATTTTAGCTAATGAAACACTAGCGATGCATGCTCGTGACGCTGTATCTAAAAGGCCGACTCCATTGTTGCCTAAAACGGCGATGTTTAAAATAGGCCTATCTCGGGATTTCAACCCGGTTGCACAAGTGTCTAAACAATTGAAATTTATTGAACTCGACGAGGTAGTTGACTTTGGTTTACACTTCGGACAATTTGTTCGCACTACCCCTGGGGTACCACATCCATAGCACTTTATTTCGGACGACAACGGTTTCTCAGACGACGTACTTTGTGGTGTATTCAGTCTAAAACTGTTTTCTTTGGTGTGACCCATGTTCCTGCAATAATTACACCGATCATCACCGATGGTTAGTTAGCATGCTTGCTTTAAGCTCCGGAGGTCCCGGGTTCGATTTCCGGCGGGTGATGAAAAATCGCTGCTGGTTAATGTAGGACCAATGAATTAATCACTCCGTACAAAAAATTCTATGTATTTAAAAAAAAAAATAATCGAAAAACGAAAAATGTTTTTACGTTATCGTTACGTTTAACGTTATTGTAACGCAATTTAATTTATATAACGTTATGAAACCTAATTATGATAAATAACGCTATTTTATTTCGTTATTGCGTTACGTTTCGTGTAACGTTTTGCAACACTGGGAAAAAGTATTTACTTTTTTTTATTCACTACACCCATTGATAGCCAAAAACTTGTACCGACCAACCCAAAGGCGCAAAAAACAGTTGGCAACATTGCAACGCTGGCGACAAAATTAGAAATAGATTCTAAAAAAAGTTCGGCGATATTGTCGTCGTCGCCACCGACAATATCGTCGAACTTTTTTAGAATCTATTTCTAATTTTGTCACCAGCGTTGCAATGTTCCAACTGATTATTGGGTCGTTATGTTGGTAATTGCAAATTTTTGGTTGACTATTTGTCACATCCGAATTTTTCGCTCTCTTAACAACAAATACGTAAATTCATTCAACAAATTTAATTTAAATTATTATTTTTTAATTCATTAAACATAATATCGTTAGAAAAAAAAATTAAGACGATATTTAAGGTTATGTTATTTAATTTTCTCGTCGGTCGCTGAAGCTCTTGTGGTATTTACAAAAGCGACATCGCCCAATTACCAACATAACGACCCAAAAATCAGTTGGAACATTGCAACGCTGGTGACAAAATTAGAAATAGATTCTAAAATAGTTCGACGATATTGTCGGTGGCGACGACGACAATATCGCCGAACTTGGCCGACAAATATATTTTAAAGTCGTCGCTTGTAGTTATCGCCAGGCCTGGATTAACCATTAAGCAATATAAGCACATGCTTAGGGCATCAAGAGAAAGAGGGCACCAAAATGATTTAGAGAGTATTTACGTTTATTTAGTTATCTAATTATAAAATTTAAAAAATACCTACCAAATTTGTACTTTACGAGATGAATTTGATAAATATGAAACCATTTCAAAGCAAATGCTAACAGATGTCAATTACAAGGCAGATCAAACTCGCAAATATATTAGAAAGAAGGTACTCAACGATGGAGATGCACCAGAAACAAAACTCAATGCCCGAGATCGATTTCGAATAAATATTTTCTACATTATTGAAGATAAACTTCATGCTGAGATGAAAAGCAGAGGATATATTTATAAAGTAATAGCACATAGTTTTAGTTTACTCTATATATCGCCATCACTGAACCTTCCATTGAGCTTACAAGTTATTTTCAATGTTGTCAACAGCTTATTGATGCCTACCCAGAGGACTTTAACGCCAACTTCGCAATTGAGCTTCACCAGTTAGTTTCACGCACATGTACGCCATAAGTTTAGTCAAGAAAACAAAATTTAGTCATGCTGAGCTTTATAAAATAATTCTCGAAGACAATATTGAGTCGGCTTTTCCAAATGGAGGATATTTGCTTTCAGATATTTCTGACAATGATGGTCACAAATTGTTCAGTTGAGCATTCATTTTCTTAGTTGAAAAACATTAAAAATTCGTATCGAACGACCATGCAACAAGGTAGAATACATGCATTATCGTTACTAATCATAGAAACAGATGTGTTGCGAATAGTTAGTTTTGATGATCTGATCAAACAATTTTCAATATAGAAAAGTCGAAAAAAACCTTTCAAATGTAAATAAAGTGGAATTATCAACAATGGAATTGTAAAATTCGCTAATATTACAAGTACATGGTCGATTCCTGTAATGTATAAATTAGTCCTATAAATCAGGGTAATAAGTTTAGCAGTTCAGTCGCTATAGCCTGACTGAAAGATGATTTATTTTTCACAATGCTCGCAGATGATGAAACTGAATAGCAAAACTCTTAATATTTATATTAGAAAAACCTACCTTTATTGAAAAACCTATCTTACTCATCTTGATGGTGCAAATATACAATATATTATGTATATAAGGGGCACCAAATTTGTTAAGTGTTTAGGGCACCTCGAAGGCTTAATTCGGCCCTGGTTATCGCTCTTGTTCTTATACATTGAAAGAAAAAGCGTTGGTATTCGTTGCCGTTGGTATTCGGTATCGGTTGTTTCATCTGTTAAATTTAAATTTAGTCGAAATTCGAAGAAAAGTAATTCGATCTTCGAAAAATGCTGCCTGGCGTTTGCAGATAAAATTGAATATAAATATTTTTTCGAAAGTACTAAAATATTAATCAAAACCAAAAGTACCGAAGTACTTTTTATTTTCTAAAGGACCGAAAAAGGCCTATAGGAAATTAGGAAATAGGACCAACTTTTCCATCCCTGTCTGTGTCTTCGACTCGTGGTCGTGGGTCGTGCTCGTGGCCGTTGGTGGCTCTGGCTACTGGCTTCAAACAAATCTTTAAATCTAAAAGATCTAAAAACTTCCCTTCTCTATTGCATTTCTTTGATTTAAAGAATTAAAATAGGGACCACGCAGAACGCAGTCCCGGCTACCAAAAATTTTGTGCACGAGTTATTCACATTTGGAATAATCACAAAGCTCAACCCTGCCGAAATGAAACGGAAGCGCCTCGCTCTGGAGCAACCACCTTATGGATCATGATAAACTCTACACGATGCTAAGTGTGATTTGCCTAAAATCACTTTACATTTTAAACTACAAATATACCAATCGTTTTAGCGAATTACATTTTTTTATAAAAAAAGGGAAACAACAACAGTTAAATTCGTTTTCAAAGAGTAAATCTTATGATTTTCAAACACACATAAATAAGTGAATTTATCAATTCCCTCTATGTTTCTCACAAATTTTTAGGGCAGTAAGTAAAAAAATTGTATAGAAATCATGTAACGGAAACAAAAAAGCCGAACAAAAAATATTGCGTGTATAATATGTGTGAATATCGACAACAACAAAAAATAAATAAAACGTAAAATCAACGAAAAATCTACGCATACACATTACATTACACATGCAATATACAACATCATCCGGCATTTTAAAAACATCGTGAGCCGAATACAAAAAAAAAATTTGAAAAAATCCGCCTACTTTAATTTATTTTGTTGTAAAAATATTTTCTATATATGGCCGCAGCAGCAAGTGTTTTTGAAAATGAAAATTACAAGCAAAAGGACCACAAATTATGCTTATGCAGTGTAATCACAAACGGTAAAGCGGCATTTCAAACCGCCAAATCAAATAATTGACAAAATTATTTGTTTTTCAATATGAAAATAGTTCGAATCTATAAGTTCTACCTTATTCGTAAATTTTTTTATTAAAATTGATTTAATTTCATTCAAAAACTTCAATTTTATATTTTGACGAACGTATTTTTGCTTGACGGCCGGCAAAACATTAAATTTTAATAAAATTTTCTTAGAATAAGATGGAACTTATAGATTAGAACTCTTTGTTATTTTCATATTGCACAGTGAAGCAACAAGCAACTTAGCCAAAAATTGAGTTTGACGGTTTTAAATGCCGGAAGGTATTATTATAAAGTTCACGAGTTGGGGTCAAGTAATGCTTGTTAAGAATTAATTTAATAATTTTATTCTGACAAATTTGAACAGCATCTAACATGTAATCATTGGCATTGAAACACAATGGGCTTAAATAATTTAATCGAGAGTATACATGCGCGTAATAAATATTCCACAACATTTCAGAGCTTAAGTAAAGCCTTACTTTTCTAAGTACAAATAAAAATGGGCTGATACTTTGCTAATAGACTATGATTAGATGGTAATTCCAGGTTAGAAGGCTGTCAAGCTCAAGACCAAGATATACAAAACTGTCACACTGTGAAATAACGGTTCTATTTACTTGAACGGCAATGTTAGTGTGATAACAGGAGCCCTTTTATAGAATAACATATAGTGGGATTTGTTTAAATTTAGAGACAAAGCATTATTAAGCCGCCAACTAGCTAACAGGTCTATATCATACTGCGTTATAGATTGAAGGGTACGTAGTCCTGCGCAGAATATAAAATGCACATATCATCAGCGTACATTTGAAGTTTCCACTTAAATGGTAAACAGAAACAATTATTAATGAAAAAATTGGAAAGGTAGGACCCAAAAATGGATCCTTGCGGCACACCGGTACTGCATTTCAGTAAACAGCTACTTTCATCTGCTGTATACTAACACTTTGAACACGATTAAGTAAATATGTTTTAAAAAAATTTAAATCATTAGCTGATACACCAATCAGCGAAAGTTTGTAAAGTAGTAATTCGTAATTAATACTGTCAAATACTTTTCTGAGATCAATAAGAAAAGCTGATATTATTTTTCCTTCACTAAGGTTTTCCTGCAGATTAGTTACAAGGTGAATACATGCCATAGTAGAACTAGAATTTTCAATAAATCCAAATTGATTATTGCTGATTATTCAATTTGCTGCTAGAAAACTATTGAATCGTTCTAAAACTATGAACACATAGTCATAATTTGCTGATATTAGATAAAATTGAAATTGGTCTATAATTTCCATCACCGGATTTGTAAATGGGGATAACTTTAGATAAAGAATCTGGTGGCGTGGCAAATGCTATATAGACTTCGAACAGTGACATATGGCACATTCCTCGCAATACGAACGCTTTATGACCTCGCCAAAGACGTGAGAACCCGAGTATCCCATAGCAAATGCCACCAGAAAAGATTTCTATGTCGATAATCTTCTTACTGGGTCGGATTCTGAGAAAGAGGCTATTTGTTATCGTCGCTGAAACTTTCATGCAAATTTTATGGTCTCTAAATTTTCAATTGGATGATTCCCTTCCCGCTTAACTTTGAGATTATTGGAATGAGTTTAAGCGACAACTTATATCCATTGACAAAATTACCATTCCAAGATGTATTATTGCCCCGTCAGCAAAATTTATCGAACTCCACGGTTTCGGAGACGCCTCCGATAAGGGATATGGATGTGTCGTCTATATTCGAACTGGTAATTCGTTCGTCAGATTTATTTCTTCAAAAAGTCGAATAGCTCGTTTCCATAAACGTTCCCATAGTGATGTTAATAGTTTAACAAAGGCAAAATTTAAGTTTGATTCAATAATCCGCCAGCCAATTAAGTTTTTATTAGTAAATAATTTTGTAATATTATTCATCTGATTTCTTAGTCATATAGTTGTTTAGATTGCTTATATTACTAAATCTAGCCCATATATTATCTTATCACAATTTAATCTCAAATGACTTTGTAATATGAGCACATAATTATTTCAGTATAATAAATAAATAGATAAAATCAATTTTTTTATCAGTGAACGTGCGCCGATTGTTGATATCTGCTATATGTGTATACTTTAGTAAGTAACCATTATCACATTTTATTAAATTGATTATTAATGTGATCGCATTAAATCGTTTGTTTTGAGAAATTACGATTGATCTTTTCAATTTCTGTTATAAAGCAACAACAAAAATTAAAGAAATATGGTTTGGGATCAAAATTGTCAATCCGTCAATTCATAATTAATATTTTTGGAATATTTTGTAGATGCCCTTTTTAACGGTCCGTATAGTGGCGATAATTAGGTACACGCAATTTTAATTTTATTCAAAACAGAATTAAATTAAACCAATTTAAGAATATGTTACATAGTTCTGCATGCAGTTGTGAATTATGAAGTTTCGAGCCCAACAGAAATAAGTTTCTCAAAAATGACGCAAGAACATAATCTTGTTTAATTTAAATTAGTAGCAGACTTTCATATTCCACGGCGGCAATCTGCATACATAAATCGAAATTACTTTTTAAATCAAAGATAAATAGATTCAGAAAGGTCCGATTTATTAATATGGACTTCGGACTTCCTTATGGCCGCCATTTAGTCAAATTACATTAATTAATTCAGATACCAATTTCTAAGAACAAAACTCTAGAATCAATATTTAGTTCGTTTGAGTGAAGAGCCTTAAAATAAACTTGCGGGGCCCGCCAAAAATCGTCTTCGTCGCCCCTGGGTCGGTACCAAAACGAGTGATGCCCGGTTGGTTTGCCATAGTTTTAGGCAAACTTTTAGAATGTATGTGTTTTATAAATTAATTAATGCGACAGCAGTGCTGCAGAATTCATCAAGGACTAAAATATAAATATAATAATGGATGGGAATACAGTATGGGTTTCTTAAAATAAAACAATTAAAAATTTAAAAAATATTCTTATTTTAGTTGCAAATAGACATAAATATTTTTAAATTCTACATTTTTAATAAAATTAATTTTATTATTAAAAATAATTTTTTTAACAACGCGTCATTATTTTACACATTTATTGCGGGCCTGGTAAAAATTATTGTAAACTAATTATGACCCAACCTCTGGTAAACAAATCGTTACGAACTAGAACAACAAAAATATAAAGGACTGAAACGTCACGAGGTGATCAGAACTTCGGTCTTTGGTGTCTTCAATGGGGATAGTGTCAGGAAATGTACCAACAAAATACTCCTGTACTGTCTTAATTGTACATAGGTACATACCAATACAAGTATTTATTTGGAAGTACAGTTGAACTGACCAAAATAAAAGCCGAGACAAGAGATGAAAAGCGGCAGTCGAAATAAAAAGTTAACGCAGAAACAATTGTAAAAAGAAACCAAAATTCTGGTGGGGAGATCAGTTGATTAGATCAGCTCCGTAACCTTCAGCAGGGTGCCCATCACGTGAGCTGTTCTGGTCATGTTTTAGGCAGCTGGCGTGATGAGTACGATTGTGTTAGGGGTAACCTTGCAACAATTCGCAAGTGTACGTACTGCCTCCTCGTGGCAATCGCTGGTAACTGATGTCTTCTGTTACATTTGTCCTAGTTGACGCAGGCCAAAGTACGGCGCTAAAGGAGAAAACCTTGAGAAAAAACCCTAATCTAAGGTGGAACAGCATATGCCGATGGTTGAATGACTGATAGGTTAATCAGTCCCAAATATGCGAACTCTGGATACCAGGCGCCCTTCAGTTTTATTTAGCCTTCCTGTGTTATAGCTGGGTGTCCCACAGGTGACTTTCATTTCCCAGCTACTCGTGGGAATTAAATGTCAAACAAGGAAAATAAAAATAAGGATGGTGACGCTCCTAAAGCGTCACACACCAGCGATAGTTCCATGGTGGATTTCGAGGACCTTGGCCCTCTTTCCGCTGTGAAACTCCCGTTGGACCAACCATCGGATGGGGAGATCCGTACGGAGCTTGAGAACCTAGTTCTCAACTCCGACATGGACTTCTCAGAAGAAGAGGCTTCGGCACCCGTAGGTGATGGGATCTCCTCTGTGAAAGCAGTGGAGAGTTTGGACGTCGTGGAGGACCAGAAGGGTAACGCCAACACTGTTGGCAAGCCACTCGCGGCTCCTCACGTGAGAATGTCCGGGGCCGCGAAAAAGCGGTACAAGAAGCTCCTTGCTGAGGGCAAAACGCCCGGAAGCGAGACTAAGCGCTTGGCGATGGGGTCACAAAAGGAGATTAGTGCTCCTACTGGGGCCACACCATCGAAGAGAAACCGCTCGGATGATGGTACTCCACAGGCACAAAAGAGGCCAGGAGTGAGGAATCTGTCCCGGTGACCTCGGACTCAGCGATCCGGTCTGGAGTTACCTTCAGGCAGGCTGCGGAGTCGGAGATCATTGGGATCCTGCCCTTTGGTTTTCCTGAGATTGCCCTCACTGGAGAGCAGCTTAAGGCTGTCCAGGAGGGCATCTTAGATAGGGTGCTGGAGCAGGAGACCAAGGAGCGTAAACCAAAGTTCCTTGGCAGTCAGCTTCGGCCTGGATGGCTGATAGTGACCTGCGCTGACCGCGCCACAGAACAGTGGCTTAGGGAGGCTATAGGCACTATTAAGCCATGGGATGGTGCACAGCTGATCTTGGCTGAGCGGGAAACCTGCCTCAAGCCAAGATTGTATTTGGTACCTTCCCAAACAGTGCTGAATTGCCCTCGAAGAAGCTTCTTGGTTTTATCAAGAGCCAAAACGAGGGTATGCATGCGATTGACAGGAGGGTAATCAGGAGAGAGGCAAGAGGCTCTGCAGCCTTCTGCACCTTCTCCATGGACCACTCTTCAATTGAGAAGCTCAAACGAGTTGGCTTTAGGGTCAACTTTAAGTTTGGGATTGTCCAGCTGCATCCCAAGGGTAGCCAGAGTGCTGCCAAACCGGCTTTTGTGGGCGGGCCCAAAGTGGTCAACCCTGCGGAGGGTACGGTGGCGGTACCTGTGGCCAAGATCACTGGGGTGGCGGCCCTCTCAAAGAGACAGGCGAAGAGAAGGCGTGGTAAGGAGCTGAAGGCGTCGAATTTTGTACGGGGGACGGCCCCGCAAGAGGTCCCTCCGCGCAGACAGCTGACGAATCCTGGAGGCTCCCAGGTATCGGAGGGCAGTAGTAGGGAGGTGGAGGGCACTGATCGGCCACCTACCAACAGTATTGGCCTGATGGGTAACGGAGGTGCGATGAAGGAGGCTGATCCAGGCCTCCTGAAGCAGAAATCTTCTGATAGGTGACGGTAAACATCGCCTGTCTCCAGATAAACCCGCATGATGCAAAGGCGTCTTCGGATGTCCTTTGTCGGAGGTTTATCTGCCAAAATATTGGTATGGCTCTAATCCAGAAGCCATGAGTAACAGGTAACCAAATTAGAGGGATACCAAAGCAAGTGGGTAAGTTGATTTATCATAACGGAACTGAGAGTCCGAGAGCGACCATTCTGGCCAGTTCGCAAATTAATTGTATTCCCATTTCAGAGCTCATCTTCAGGGACTTGGTAGCAGTTATGGTGGAGGTTCTGGGGGTAAGAGGCAAGTAGGAGGCTATAATGGCCTCCGCCTACTTTCCTGGAGACTCAGAGATGATACCCCCACTCGAAGTCAGGCGGCTTATAGCTCATTGCACGCGCAATGGGCTGGCTTACCTGATAGGATGTGATGCAAATGCCCACCACACGGTGTGGGGCAGCACGGACATCAACAATAGGGGTAAGTACGTTTTTTAGTATTTAATAACAAATAATGTAGATATTGTCAATAGGGGAAGGAAACCTACTTTCATAAATGCGGTTAGGCAGGAGGTCCTAGATTTGACCCTAGCTAGTCCGCATTTTAGCCATTTAGTTAAAAATTGGCATGTGTCTGAAGAGGCCTTCTTATCGGATCACTTGCACATCAGATTTGATTTGGCGGCCGAGACCAGGAGAGGCCGAGGCGGCAGGAGATTAGAATTCCGAAACTGACCGATTGGTACTCTTACAGGGTTTCTCTTGAATCAGGAATGCCCTCGATCATGGGAAACATAGAGTCTCCAGAGAGCTTGGAATTCTGTTCAAACCAGCTGCATAATTCTATACACTTGGCTTACGAGAACAGCTGCCCGGTTAAGCAAAGGGATTCTGTTAAGATGGCCCCTTGGTGAAACGGGACGCTGGGTAAGCTGAGGAAGAAATCGAGAAGGTTATTCAATAAGGCTAAACGCACCGGTGAATGGGGCGAGTATAGGATGGCCTTAACGGAATATAATCACGAATTAAGAAGGTCCAAAAGTGCTACCTGGAGAAATTTCTGTGAGGGAATAAATGAATTGCCCTCTGCAGCTCGTCTCCAGAAAGTCCTTTCCAAGGATCACTCAAATGGTTTAGGGCTTCTTCAGAAGCAAAACGGAAGTTTCATTGAAAACCGGAAAGAAACACTGGAGTTACTATTAAGTACCCACTTTCTAGATTCAGTAGTGTTAGGAGGGTAGGATCACAGTAGGATCTGGAGTCTCTCTGGGAAAATTTTCACACCCAGCAAGGTGAGATGGGCTATTGACTCTTTTAAACCTGTTAAATCCGCTGGAGGGGATGGTATTTTTCCTGCTTTACTCCAAAAAGGTATTGAGGAAATACTCCCCAGCTTGATCCAGATGTTTCGGGCAAGTTATGCTTTTAACTATATTCCGAAACTATGGAGGAAAGTAAATGTGGTCTTTATACCAAAGGGAGGGGGTCGTTTGGATACCCAGCCCAAGGCGTATCGGCCAATTAGCCTCACATCGTTTCTATTGAAGACGATGGAAAAAATCTTGGATCATCAAATAAGATGTGAAGTCCTTGTTAATAATCCGCTGCATCGGGATCAGTTTGCTTATCAAACTGGTAAATCCACTTTGATGGCTCTTAGTGGTTTAGTCACAAGGATTGAAAGAGCGGTGGTGTATAAGGAAATTGCCCTTTGTGCCTTTGTGGACATTGAGGGGGCTTTTGATAACACCTCCTATGGATCGATAGAAAGAGCAGCAATGGAGAAGGGGATTCCGCCTTCTACAATTAGGTGGATACGCGCCATGCTGGAACATCGCGAGATTACAGCAAGATTAGGTGGCGAGTCAGTAACCATCAGGGCCATAAAGGGCTGTCCCCAAGGAGGCGTGCTGTCTCCTCTTTTATGGTCATTTGTTATTGACAGACTACTTGCCCTTCTGAGTAACCGTGGGTTTGATGTCCAGGGCTATGCGGATGATGTGGCTATCATAATTAGAGGCAAGTTTGATGGGGTCATCTCTGATCTCATCCAAAATGCACTCGATTTAATATGGCAGTGGTGTGACCAGGAAGGACTTAGTGTCAATCCAAACAAAACTGTCATTGTTCCTTTTACGAGGAGGAAAAAGCTCTCGCTTATAGCTCCTTCATTAAATGGTACTATTGTTTGTTTTTCCAAAGAGGTTAAATATCTAGGAGTCATCCTAGATCAAAGACTGAACTGGAAGCAACATTTACTTAAAGTTCAAAATAGAGCAACTAAGGCTTTTTGGGCCTGTCAGAGACTCTATGGACGTACTTGGGGACTACAACTAAAAATGATCTACTGGTCATTCCTAACAATCATTAGGCCTATGGTAACCTACGCATCGGTAGTGTGGTGGCCTAAAACTGAACAGAGGACAGCGCAAACTTTATTAAATAAGGTTCAGCGTATAGCCTGCATTGGGGTTACGGGCTCAATGAAATCATGTCCAACCGCAGCAATGGAGGCTCTCCTAGGACTGACTCCATTGCATCTGCATGTTAAAAAGGAGGCTGCTATTATGGCCCTTAAGATGCAGGCGGCGGGAAATATCAAACCGGGCAATATGGTGGACCATCTGGAAATCCTCCGGGAATTCCAGACAGACCATACCATAGGAATGCTTTCCGACTGTATGGCAGCTAAACTGGACTTTCACAAACCATTTTGTATTAGGTTACCTACCCGGGACTTGTGGAGAACAGGGGGACCATCCTTTGAGCGAGGGTCAATGGTATGGTTTACAGATGGATCAAAAACGGAAGACGGGGCTGGAGTAGGAATATACGGGAGTGGGACTGTCCTCTCGAAGTCCTTGGATAACAACGCTACCGTCTTTCAAGCTGAAGTACATGCTATAGAAATTTGCGCTAGGATAGGCATTGCAAAAGGCCTAAACGATGCAAAGGTTTATATTGTATCAGACAGCCAATCGGCCTTAAAGGCTCTTAGGTCTTTTACCGTTGAGTCAAGGCTGGTATGGGACTGTCTGAAGGTTATTAAACAGTTGGCAAGCTCAAATAAGGTAACACTTATTTGGGTGCCAGGTCATACTGGAATTGTGGGAAATGAGGCAGCTGATGGCCTCGCCCGCGAGGGTTCTGCTTCTCCATTCATTGGACCAGAGCCCTTCTGCGGCGTCACCAAGGCGCACCTTAGGGCAGCGGTAAAATCCTGGAAGGATGTGCAAAAGTCCTCCTATTGGCGCAGAATTCCAGGTTTGCGACAGGCGAAGAAATTTATTTCAGCTTCGTCAGTCAGGGTAAAGGAGTGTCTTGTACTCAGGAAACCTGAGTTGATAACCCGAATCTCACACTGATATTTTTGTATTTCGTTAATCGTGTCACAAATTATATAGTGTGAAATTTCTGAAAAAATTCGCTATATTTTTGCATACTACGAAAAAGCAAAAACGCTGCCCAAGCCTGGGAAAATATTTGGGGTGTTCGTGTTACGGTCAAGATGCTTCAGCGAATAAAACAGCATGTAGTATAGATGGTTTGCTTGCTTCCATTCCAAGGGCCTTCCATCGTGACAACGCCAGACCACACACGTCTTTGATGACCCGGCAAAAATTTAGAGAGCCTTGAGAGGCTGGGAAGTTTTGATGCATCCAACCTATATAGCACGGACCTTGCATATAATTATTCTTCATGCAGATTGCAGAATTTGTGCAAGGGATAGTGAATCACTGTCAGTGATGTGGATGCTACGAAGACATTGCTAATTTACTAGAATCGTGGACTGTGAGGTGACCATGGTAGCAGTTTATTTTCATTAATAAAATCACATTACTCGGTTTCTTCATTTAAAATTAACATTTTTGAACTAAAAAAATTTAATTACACCTCTAAAGATGTGGTTAACTTAAACATACCAGACACTATGGAATGCCAGTGGGAAGTAGCCATCGATTAATATAGTCTAGGAGACTAGATTATGTTTGGGAACTTTACCGAAATAAATGCGCTTACATATACATTTGTAATTACATAAAATATAAAGGGCTGAAACCTCACAAGATGATCAGAACTTCGGTCTTTGGTTTTTTCAATGAGGATTGCATTCACCTGTCACCTGTATCATAAAGTTGGTGTGACAGTTTTGACAGTACTGATTTCTATTTTAACTAACATATATTTACTTATACATACAACAACAACCAAATAGGTCAAAAGCTTCAGTAGCAGGGGTACAGGCATCCAATACAACACGAAAAATCGTATTTTAGAACTTGATACCGAAAGTAGTATACAAAGTTATACTGATATTTCTAACCGTGTAACTGACAATATTCTAGAATTTTAACCAAAAATCATTTTAGAATCCCATTTACAACGCACATGACAAATTTCATCATAATCGGGTAAGGAGTAACCAAGTACCATCCTACTTGGCCTTATTCCAGAATTTCATCCAAAACTCATTTTAGAATCCCATTTCCAATACACATATCGAACATAAAAATCGGTTGAGAAATGTACCAGTTTCATCATACTTAGCCTTATTCTAGAACTTCATTCAAAACTCATGTTAGAATCCCATTTCCAACACACATGTCGAATTTCATCATAATCGGATGAGAAATGGGCAAGTTCCATCATACTTGGCCATATTCTATAACTTTATCCAAAATTCGTTTCAGAATCCCATTTCTGACACACAACATGTCAAATTTCATCATAATCGGTTGAGAAATGGGCAAGTTCCATCATACTTGCCATACTCCAGAACTTCATCCAAAACTCGTTTCAGAGTCACATTTCCAACACACATGTCAAATTTCATAATAATCGGTTGATAAATAGGCAAGTGCCACCTACTTGGCCATATTCCAGAACTTCATCCAAAATTCATTTTAGAATCCCATTTTCAACGCACATGTCGAATTTCATTATAATCGGTTGAGAAATGGGCAAGTTGCATTATACTTGGCCATATTCCAGAACTTCATCCAAAAAACATTTTAGAATCCCATTTCCAATGCACATGTCGAATTTCATCGTAATCGGTTGAGAAATAGCCAAGTTCCATCATATTTGGCCATATTCCAAAACTTCATCCAAAAGAAATTTAGAATCCCATTTTCAACGCACATGTGATGAGAAATAGCCAAGTTACATCATACTTGGCCATATTCCTAAACTTCATCCAAAAATCATTTTAGAATCACATTTCCAACGCACGTATATCGAATTTCATCTTAATCGGTTGAAAAATAGGCAACTTTCATCATACTGAGCCATATTCCAGAACTTTATCCAAAAATCATTTTAGATTCCCATTTCCGACACACATGTCAAATTTCATAATAATCGGTTGATAAATAGGCAAGCGCAAGTTCCATCATATAAAAAATTTGTTAACTACTCACTACATCCTAATGCAATCCCAACTCAACTCCAACTCAACTTCAACTCAATCCTCAAATTTACCCCTAACTCAACTTTCAAATCAATTCCCAATTCAATGCCCAATTCAATAATAATCAAACCAGCATACATAAAAAAAT
The DNA here is from genome assembly GCA_963556165.1 of Tipula helvola. NCBI lineage: Eukaryota > Metazoa > Arthropoda > Insecta > Diptera > Tipulidae > Tipula > Tipula helvola. The sequence continues at coordinate 269,957,298 of OY744481.1, forward strand.
CGTAAATAATTATAAAACCAGGTATTTTGGGTCAATTCGTATGGCCGGTACCCCACCCTCTTGACGTACAGTCTCCAAAAGCTTTTCAAATCTCCGCCTTGACCATAGGGTTCTGGAGATACCATGGGTCTAGACATCCAGACACACAGACATCCAGACATCCAGACATCCAGACAGACGGACGGATATTTTTTTTCTTTTTGCATTTTCAGACTCAGGGTCTTTCAAAACGTCGAGAAAAGTGGTTTTGGACCAACCAAATTTTTCGTCATTTTTGAAAGGATTTCAATACTTTGGTCTTTTTAGACCGAAGTAAATAAATAAATAACATTTATTTAAAAAAAAAAAATATTTTTTTTAAATTAGGAAGTGTAGTAAGCAAATATTCGGCTAGAATAATTTTTTAATCTTTGAAAATTTTTATAATTGAAAATTAATTCATGATCATTGGTGATTTCAATCTTCCAGACATTGTTTGGTTTGACGTTGATGGTGTTCTCACGCCCTCTTCTAACGATCAAAAAGTTTTGGCCATCACCGATTATTTTGCGAGTATAGCAACCAAGCAATTGAACCAGATAAGCAACAGTCGAGGAAAACTATTGGATTTAGTATTTTCATCTGATGTTATGTATTCGAATATTTCTTCATGTGAGGATTTTACTGGATGTGGGTACTCCAATAATGATAAATATTTTTCATGAAAAATGCAATACTAATTTTTCCCTTGATAATTCTTTTCATTTTGATTTTAGGCATGCTGACTACATTTCTTTAAACGAATTTCTTGTCAACTCTGATTGGGAGTTCCTTAGGCGTGGGAAAAACTTGAACGAAGCCGTTTCTTTGTTCAATGAACTACTCAAGACTGGTGTTGAAAGGTATGTCCCTTTAATTAAAAATGAACCTCGGTTTCGTGAACCATGGTACAATAAGAAACTACTGCGCCTGGAAAAACGGCGTAACAAATTTCATTCATTATATAGGCTACATGGTGCTGAGTTTTATTCTAGATTCGATGCAGCTCGAAAAGAATTTAAAATTTTAAATTGGTTCCTATATAATAACTATATTTTGCAGATTGAAGTGGACTTAACGTCCAATCCAAGAAAATTCTGGAATTTCCTCAATGGTAAAAGGAAAGCAGTTGGGTTTCCTTCACCGATGATTTATCAGAATTCATTGGCGAGTCAACTCCCTGATATCTGCAATCTATTCGCCAAATATTTTGAGTTCGTGTACGCACCATCCGCGATATCATTTCCATCACATAACACGTCTCTATGCTTGTAATCGTACTGATTACAATTTATTAAAATTCACTGAAACGGAGGTTTATGACTGCTTGTCTCTTCTTGATGTAAATAAGGGGGCTGGTCATGATGGCATTCCACCCATCCTCATAAAAAATTGTGCAGAAAGTTTAGCTCTTCCGCTTACTCACATCTTTAATGAAAGCCTTCGGACTGGGATTTTTCCTGATTCCTGGAAAATATCCTTCATTCGTCCGTTTTTTAAATCTGGCAAAAGATGTGAAATTAGCAACTATCGAGGAATTGCTATTCTTTCTGCTATTCCCAAACTTTTCGAAGACATGGTGCAGAAATTTTTGATTTTTCATGTGAAATCTCTTATTTTGCCTGCACAACATGGGTTTTATCCGGGAAGATCTACAATTACCAATTTGGCTGCATTCTGTGGACATTTATACAGCAGAATCGAGGGCCGGCAACAAGTAGATGTAGTCTACACTGACTTTTCAAAAGCTTTTGATAAAATTGATCATTCAATTCTTATCTATAAGCTAGAGCAACTAAATTGTGAGTTCATCCCTATCAAATGGTTGGAATCTTATCTGTTTGGCCGGTCACAATACGTTAAGATTAATGATTCTACTTCTCATTTATTTCGTGTAAGTTCTGGAGTACCGCAAGGTAGTCACATTGGTCCACTTCTGTTCTCATTATTTATTAATGATGTTGTGGAGTGTTTTGAATTTGCAAATTGCCTTCTTTACGCAGATGATATGAAAATATTCGCTCCGATTTCTTCAATTTCTGATTGTTTAAAGTTACAAAGTGATTTGAACACATTTTGCAGTTGGTCGTTTAACAACAAATTGTTGTTGAATGTGGCCAAATGTAAGGTTATCTCTTTCTTTAGAAAGCGATCACCTATTCTTCAGCAGTATTTTCTTTATAATATGGTGGCTAACAGAGTTGAGTTCATGTCTGACTTGGGTATAATTTAGGCTTCATTAAGCGTAATTGTAAAGAGTTTTGTGACCCGCTTACACTAAAATCTTTATATGTGTCCTTTGTTCGGTCTATTCTTGAATTTGCTTCTCAGATCTGGTCACCATTTTATATGTGTCATTCAGATAGAATTGAAAGTGTTCAACAGCAATTTGTACTGTATGCTCTTCGTGGTCTACCTTCTGGTAGAGTGAATAACTATGTTCTTCTGCCTTATAAAGATCGCTGTAATTTATTAAAATTACAACGATTAAATCACCGAAGAGACATAGCATCAGCTATCTTTGTGCGCGATGTTTTGACCTCACGAATTGATTGTGATGAAATACTTACGCGTTTCAATTTTTACGCTCCTACGCTTTGTTTGCGGCGACGAGACGGTTTCTTACACATTGATTCTGTTACTACAAACTACGCACTTTCTGAACCAGTCTTGAGAATGTCGCAAATTTTTAACTCTGTTTTTGAAATTTTTGATTTTAATATGTCAAGAAATTCGTTTAGAAATGAGTTATTTAAATTTTTTGCTATTGATAGTTAATATTTTTTGTACCATTAACGTATTATTAATATTTTTGTATTGCATTATAATTTCTTATTACCGATTGTACTTTACTGTAGGTTTAAACAAATAAATAAATAAATAATTTAAGTTAATTAAATTAAATTTTATTTTTTGAAATTTAATAAGGAAAAAACTCGAAAGGAAATTAATGTTTAAATGAAGTGAAAAGATAAATATGTAATTCAAATTTTTAAGATTGTAATCATTGTACCAAATTTCACTGTATGTAATTTAACTACTATTGTACTTTTACAAATTAATAGAATCGAAAAAATACAATATTGTTATTTGTACGGACCTAAAATTCCATCACTGCTACTGCCTCTGCATGCGTTGCGTAGGTAGATTCATCGAATGTAGATGTAGTACACGAGGTACACGTCATTCACTCATTGTCATCGATCTGGCTGTCTTTAAACAAATCTTTACAACTGAACAGAACTGGAACAGATCTAAAATCTTTCCTCCTGTATTTGCTTTCTTTTAGTTAATGAATTAAAATCGGGACCGCGCGTACGCAGTCCCGGCTACCAAAAATTTTGTGCACGAGTTATTCACATTAGGAATAATCGCAAAGGTCAACCCTGCCGAAGTGCAATGGAAGGGCCTCGCTCTGGAGCAACCACCTTGTGGATCATGGTAAGCTCTACACCAGGTAAGTATGATTTGTCTAAAATCACTTTACCTTTTAAATTTCAACAAAACCCATCGACTTAGCGAATTATACATAATATTAATAAAAACATAAAAATTCGCATGTTGTATTTTCGTTCTTCTTTATTGATTTTCTCATTTTACAACACAACAAATTTATGTCGACACATTCTCGCTCAGTGTACTCAAAAAAATATTATTTTCCCCTAGTTTTATGTTATGTACAAAAGCATAATGCAAACTGTTCGTTAATTTTTAAGAATGAAGCGTGACGCGTGTACATGTTTTATTACAAAGGGGTAAACAAGATGACGAAATTTCAACAATTCGTGATCACGAGCTAGCAAATTTTCCTCGCTGAATCCACCATTAATGAAACGGTAAACATGTACACGCTTCATTCTTAAAAATGAACGAACAGTGTGCATGAGGTCCAAACAGAATGTATCCGTTCCGATCCGCCCGTTTTTGATCCGCTCCGCTTCGTCTGTTTTGTAAAACACAATGTATCCGCTCCGCTTGTCAAACTATGTACAATACTTTAATAAAAAATATCTGTGATTAAAATAATTTTGTCAAGCGGCTGGCCAGAGCCGTGGTCGGCCATCTTCGACGATAAGAAAAAATGCCACTTTGATATTGCAAAATAAATACCTTTTTTGAAAGATTCCGTATCGGACTTATTTTTATCTATAAAGATACTATCTCAAGGGTACACCGCCAAATTTTTAGCTAAAAATATTGAAAATTAAAGAAATACTGTTATTTTATGTAAAACAAGCCATTTTCTAATTTTTTTCACAAACCTCCTTTTTTTTGGTATCATAAAATTAAAATTTCATTAATGTTATAATTTGATCTCCTTTAGTAAGCTTTAAACTATATTGGAAAAAATGGTCAAAGCTAAATATGAAAAATTCAAGGAATAATAGGCAATTTTCATGCTGGGGTCTAAAAGACCCCAGTGTGGCATTTATGTGATTTTTCTTAAGTGTGTCATTTAAGGGTTAAGCTTAGTTGAAGACGATCTAACTAAACATTCATTGCGACGATCAATCGATGCCGAATGCCGCTTGGCCTTAACCCTATCGTAAGTAAAATACAAAGGCTATTTTCTAATAATTCGATGTACAGTATACATTTTATTTTTATTTTTTAGCTATTTATCGTAAGGTGTTTCATTTTAAGTTTTTAGCCTGGTCATTTAAAATGGGAAAATCGACAGTCAGAGAAATCGCCATTGATACTTGTTCAATATTGTGGAAAATTCTTTCACCTTTATATGTGTCAATCCCGAACACAGCAGACTTCTTAGAAATTTCTAAACAATTTTGGGAAAAGTGGAATATGCCTAATTGCATCGGTGCTATTGATGGCAAGCACATTATAATTCAATGCCCTCCACGTACAGGTTCAGACTTCTACAATTACAAAAAAAACTTCAGTATTGTGTTGTTGGCAACGTGTGATGCCAATTACACCTTTACTCACATTGCGGTAGGGGCTCGCAGTAGTCAAAGTGATGGAGGTAATATACATCTGTCTAGAATATATTTTAGTTATTTATAATTATGTATTGTAATATATTTTTAGGAATTCTAAAATCATCAATATTCGGAAAGCAGCTCCACCGAAATGAACTTCCAATCGCACCAAATAATAATCTACCAAAATTCCGACCAATCGAAAGACATTTTCAATTACAGACTTTCGAGAGCTCGTAGGGTAATTGAAAATGCTTTTGGCATATTGGTGAACAGGTGGAGAGTTCTTCGAAATCCGATCAATATGCTGCCTAAAAATATGGAGACAGTGGTTTTGGCAACTGTAGCATTACACAATTTCATAAAATTAAATGACACCTCGCAAAAATATGTGCCCCAAAATTTCATCGACTGGGAAGATCAAGAATTTAACGTACATAGTGGAGATTGGCGCAGAAACACGCAGCCACTTCCATCCATTAGTGATCGCTCAACCAATTCAACGAGGTTCGCCTTTAATTTGAGAGATGATCTAAAACAGTATTTGTGTAATGATGGGGCAGTTCCGTTTCAATATAAAAACTAAATAATTTAAATTCAGTCAAGTTTTTATATCACATTTCAATAATTACATTGTATCACATTTGGTGAAATAGAAAATAAAATAAAATAAAAATTAATAAAATATAATTAACTAAAATTTTAGTTTTGAATACTGTTCAATACAGCCTGTTGGGATTTTAAAATTATTTCAATTTTAAATTTGCTTTTTTGAACTGGGCTCATCTTTTTCATGTCGATACTGATTGAATTTAAAAATATGTTATCCTCGTCTTCATTAACAGTAGACAACTTTTTTTGTATGGTCTGTAAAGTTTCCAAAAACATTTCTGAAATTGCATCATCCTTGGCTTTACTCTTAGAACTTCTGGTTGATACAAATGAAACGTCACTCTCGCCATTGTCTTCACCATACTCGGAATACAGATACTCCGCGGGCTCAGGAGAAGTGTTTTCTACCATTCTATAAAAATTACAGAATAATATTAAATATACATCGTGATCGAATTTAGTAGTTTCATACCTTTGCGGTTTGATACTACATATCATCTAAAAACGTCAATAAATTGAACAGCTCCCATTGCTTCGTAGCAACATATTCATTTCCTGATGGATGCTCCATTTTACGTTTTTCTCTGACATACTTGTCCCGAAGGTAGTTCCATTTTTTTTTTGCTGTTAATAGATAGATAATACGAGTAGATTATCGAAAATCAAAGTATGCTTTATTATACGGAAATATTTTACATACCATCAACATCAAACTTGGTACTTAATTGTTGCCAAACATAGCTTTTTCTTTGGTTATCCATGTACAAAGAACTTTTTTTATCGTACAACTCTGTGTACGATTTTACAGTCTCTATAAATTCCTCTGTATTCAATTTATAATAAACAAGCACTACTTTTTAGAAATACCCGTAAATGTATGTTTTTCTAATTTTGTACACATAAATCGTGTTATACACGAACGTGATTGTTTTATGGTTGTTTTCTATATGTTGTGGCGGCATAAATAAACACAAAACATAGCATGCACGAGCAATGAAATTAAAACCGGTTCACAGCTCTAAAAATTCACGTAAACTAAAACCGGTGCACGGCTCTCGTGTCATTTTGGAATAACTTATAGCAATCGCCACTCGAAAATTTTTCCACAAAGTAACAAAGGAAAAAAACGTTTTTTCAATACACATATACTACAGTACAGTTTTTAGCCAGCGTCATGATCGACAAGTCGTAATAAAAACGTAAAGTAAAAAGAAATTTTGTACAAGCAATTTAAAAGTAGTTTTTATATAAATTTGGTGGCAATAAAAAACATCCCAGTGGAATACTTACATTATAAATAAATTCAACTAATGTAGTGAATAGCATATCAAGTGAATTAAATAAAAGTTGAAAACATAAAATTATTTCCACGCATTTTATTTCTGTCCGCCATCACATCGACCCATAATTTCGTTCGGAGACGCGGAGCGCTAAAATAAAAACATTGGGGATATACGATAAGTAGAGATATCACGCCAGCCCCGGCGCTACTCTACATATTCACACACCCACCCCATAATTGGTGACCACGACAAAAAGAATCTGCAGTACTTCTGATATAAATTAAACGGAATTATTCGAAATAAAAAGTTTGAAAAATTTATACTTCCAATTCGCCTACTCAAAACACGTGGGAATAAATATATAGTACAACGGTATACGCAAGTACACAGTACAACGATACAAAATCAACGATACGAAACGGTACACGTAATACGTATTTCAACGAGGCAAAACCAACGGTAATATATATTGCAATTTGCAACATAATTCAACGGCTGTTATCATTATTGGTTTGCAACGATATTTCAATGGTATTACAATAATATTGCCGCAATTTCAACACGCATTTAAATATTAAGAAGCATAAATTCATCCAGGGCGACAAAAGCAGAGATCATTCGTAAGTGTCCACATTTTTTATTGTCACAATTAAAATTAATTTTTTTGTTTTATCTTGGAAATAAATTTTAAAGTAGCTCTTAATATTTTTATAAAATTATATTCAAACACATATATATATATATATATTAGGGTGGAGTGAAAAAAAACAAAAATTAGGGGGGGCCCCCAAAAGTTACCTTTTAGTGCCAAAACCACCTGGTTAAAATATTTTTAAAATTCATTAATATTTACCGATGGTATTTTCCATTTAAAGTATGTTTTTTCAACTTATTGCAGATTTTTAACTTAAAGACCGACAAAAACCACTTCGAAATCTAATTTTTCGGACTCGCAGGACCCCAAAATCGATAAATTACCAATAATGTCAAGGTTCAACATTTTCATGATTTCTATACTTTATTTTATTTACGCAAAAGAAAGTAAAAAGTGATTGGCCAAAATGTTGTTTCTTCTCCCTAATAGTTGATAGTGGGCGTTCATCACAGGAGTGGCATTCGAGACGTTAGTAATTTCAATTATTAAACGGTGTTCTATCGGTTTCTAAAGAATCATGTACTTCAGGATTTTTTGTATAATGAAAGTCTAGTTTAATTCGGCTAAAAAGAAAAATTTCAATTGGAAAATACCACCGCTAAATTTTAATGAATTTTAAAAATATTTTAACCAGTCATTAACGACACTATAAAGTAACTTTCTGAAAGGCCCCCGTACCAAAATTGTAAAAAAAAATTTTTTTCACTCCACCCTAATATATATATATATATATATATATATATATATATATATATATTATATTGTAACGTGATCTTGGCAAAACTGTACTAGACCGCATTTAAGTATTCCGTCGTAATTTATACGCGTACGCGCACACTAAGTTAAAATATTCCAAATTCGCGAGAGTGGTTTACAAGTTTTAGTGTAGTTTAAGGTGGAAATTGTTGCATGCATTGTTTATTTTGTAATAAAATGTCCGACGACGAACAAAATTCAAAATCAACGTTTAGAGTTGCAGTTAAAGCTCCTCCATTCAATAGGGATGATCCTGAAATATGGTTTCATACACTAGAGGCACAGTTTAATATTTCAAATGAAACCACGGACCAAACGAAATACAGCTATCTAGTAGCAGCACTCGACGCCGATTCAGTAAAATGCGTCAGGGAAAAAATCAAGCAACCTCCGGCAAAAGACAGATGCAACGACCTTAAACAAACTATCATAGATAGATTAAGCGACTCGGCGAAAATTAAATTGGATAGGTTACTTAAGGGACTTCAATTAGGTGACCGAAAACCATCGCAATTGTTAAGGGAAATGCAGAATTTGGCAGGAGCACAGATGCAGGACGAAGTCTTAAAAAATCTGTGGCTTCAACGTTTGCCGTCCCACGCTCAATCCATATTAACTAGCTTAGAAGAAGGTAGCTTGGACAAATTAGCGTCCACGGCAGATAAAATTGCCGAAGTTCAATCCGTAACGGAAGTTTGTTCAATTCTCCCAAACAATTCTTCCGCATTGGATAACCTAACAAAGCAAGTTAATTTACTTTCTAACCAGCTAAATAACCTCATGAAGGTTCAGCATAGAAGTAGAAGTCGTTCGTCAGGGCGACCATCGAATCCTTGTCATAGCAATAACGCGCAAGTAGGGCAAGATAATAACGGAAAACAGAAGTACCCAACGTGCTGGTACCACTTCAAATTCGGTGATAAGGCTCATAGGTGTACGACACCTTGCAATTTTAAGTCGCAAGCATTAAATTGCAATGAACCAAAAAACCAGTAGGCTCGTCGTTGATGACGACCAATGGCGCTTCCCATAATAATTGTCGTCTTATAGTTATTGACTTTGCTAGTAAAGTACAATTCCTAGTCGATACTGGGGCAGATGTGTCCGTCATTCCCCCTAACATTTACGAAAAAAATAACAAAAGCGATTTTAAACTGTTTGCCGCTAATTCCACTCAAATTAATACGTACGGAAGTAAAATTTTAAAATTAAATTTAAACCTCCGTAGAGACTTCGTTTGGAAATTTATTATGGCAGATGTCGATAAAGCAATTATTCATCGCTACCACGGGACATCCATGCGCGTCAAAAGTTCGCAGATTATCTCCCGAAAAATTGGAAATCGCAAAGAAAGAGTTCAATATACTACTCGAGCAAGGAATTTGTCGTCCTTCTGACTCAGAGTGGTCCAGCCCATTACAGCTCGTTCGCAAAAAAGACGGATCATGGCGTCCGTGCGGCGATTATCGCATGCTGAATGCGCAAACCAAACCTGATCGGTATCCCATTCCATTTTTAACGGATTTCGCTTATCAACTACACGGAACGACGGTATTTTCAACGATAAACCTAGTCAAGGCTTACCATCAGATTCCGATTAACGAGGAGGATATCCCGAAAACCGCAATTTGTACACCCTTTGGACTGTTCGAATTTACGCGGATGACTTTCGGACTTCGCAACGCCGCGCAGTCATTCCAAAGGTGTATTCATTCAGTTTTAAGAAACCTAGAGTTTTGTTTTCCATACATAGATGATCTGTTGATCGCGTCCCATTCTATGGAAGAGCATTTAGATCACCTCAAAATCGTATTCGAGCGTTTAAAGAACGCCGGTTTAATCATTAACGTTAGCAAATGCGTTTTTGCTTCGCCTAAGGTTACTTTCTTAGGACACGAAATTTCAAGCGAAGGCATCAAACCATCTGAAGCGAACGTGGAAGCTATTAATAGCATTCCTAAACCTCAGACGATTAAAGCTTTGAGAAGTTTCCTAGGTATGATTAACTTATATCGCAAGTTTATTCCGAACGCCGCGGAAGATCAGGCTATCTTAAACAATCTTCTAAAGGGTAGTCGCAAAAACGATAAAAGAGAAGTTGATTGGTCTACCGAAAGTAGTAACGCATTCGAACTCTGCAAAACTAAGTTGAAAAACGCTGTTACTCTCGCACATCCTTCGTCGGAAGTCGAGTTATCAGTCATGGTTGATGCGTCTAATACAGCCATTGGCGCTGTAGTACAACAACGCATATCGGACATGTGGACGCCACTTGGTTTTTTTTCAGTCAAGTTAAACGACACGCAACGCAAGTATAGTGCGTATGATCGCGAATTATTGGCAGCTTATAGTTCAATAAAGCATTTCAAACATTTACTCGAAGCCCGATCGTTTATATTATTTACGGATCATAAGCCCTTGATATTTGCTTTACAGCAAAATTTGGATAAGGCATCTCCTCGTCAGCGTCGTCATTTAGATTTCATATCTCAATATACAACGGATATAAGGCACATCTCCGGTAAAGATAATTTTGTCGCAGATCCATTGTCAAGAATCGAAAGCATAACACTTGACAGCTCAATCGATTATGTGAAACTAGCAAAAGATCAGTTCACAGACACCACGTTGGCAAATTTGAGGGAAACAAATAAATCCCTAATATTTCAAAAATTTCCGATATTTGGCACGGAAAGCGAAATTTATTGCGATACGTCCACCGCTTGTCCAAGGCCATACGTCACAGAAAGTTTTCGACGGGTAATTTTTGATAGCGTGCATAAGTTATCACACCCGAGTATTCGGACAACAACTAAAATGGTGACTAAAAAGTTTGTTTGGCCTGAAGTCAACAAAGACGTCAGAAACATGTCCAAAGCGTGTGTAGCATGCCAAAAGGCAAAAGTATCTAGACACGTCAAATCGCCGATAGGAGAATATTTGATCACATCTAAGCGTTTCGACGAGATCCACTTAGACATCATTGGTCCACTCCCGCCATCTGAGGGAAACAGGTTTTGCGTAACCTTAATCGATAGATATACGAAATGGCCGGAAGTAATTCCAGTCGCAGACATAAAAGCAACCACAGTGGCAACTGCAATTTTCAAAGAATGGATCTGCCGTGCGATCCAGCATCACGACTGACCGAGGTTCACAGTTCGAATCAGCGCTGTTTACAGAATTAGCCATGTTTTTGGGCTTTAAACACAAGCGAACAACTGCATATAACCCGGCATGTAATGGCATGATAGAGAGGTGGCATCGCAGCTTAAAAGCAGCTATAATGTGTCATAATAACCCACACTGGAGTAGGATCTTACCGATAATTTCTCTAGGCCTTCGGACAGCATTGAAAGAGGAATTAAAGGTGTCCCCCGCACAATTAATATACGGTGAATGTTTGAGATTGCCGGGAGATTTTTTTGTGAAATCCAAATCAAACGCAAATGTGTCCGATTTCATAGAAGAACTTCGTAAACACTTTAATAGCATTCAGCCTACTCCTGCAACAAGGCACAGTAACAATGATATATTCGTTTTCAAAGAACTCAATGTGTGTTCACACGTATTTGTAAGAGTAGACTCACTTAGAGGAGCTCTACAATTGCCATATGAAGGACTATTCGAGGTAATTCAACGGAATCCTAAATATTTCACAATAAAAATGAGGAATAGGGAAGTAAACATTTCTATAAATCGCCTTAAGCCTTGTTTTTCGAACAATTGACGTTCCTTCAGTTACTCCACAAGAAGTTATCCAGGATGAAACCGAGCAACGGTCACTTCCAAACAAAACAGTAAAGAAACAGGCAAAATTTTGCAGGGTAGTGTAATATAACAATAAATTTTAAAAAAAATTGCAGTTTAGAACTACAGGAAGCACCACCCGCAGCCCAGCCATTACAACTCATTACATTTTCAAAATCCATCAATATAGATTGTGTTTCATTACAACTGCTTCGCATACATTTTCGCAAGAGGCGCTAGTCCGTGTACAAAATTGTTTGTTTACATTTTTTTTATATGGAGTTTCGGTAAAAACATGTCCAATTAAATCGCAAAATTGTTAATTAAAATTATCTTAAAGAAACGTTGATGGCTGTAATAAAACTTTGAAATACTATTTAACATATTTTATTTAAATTTAATAATCCGTTGACCCTTTAACATCCAAGAAAATTGCAAATAAAAATGAGGTCAGTTTTGGTATTTTATGAGGTTATGTCCGTTGTTTTGGAAATTTATTAGCCAACAAAATATGAGATTTGAGTAATACTTCGTATTTAAGAATAGAAAATAAAGAGAAAGCTGGTTAATTCCATTGAAAAATATAAATGTAATACTAAGTTTTGTTGATAAATCAGCTATAAATATATCAAAATCAGGTGTTTTAACTTATCGTTTTCCTGGATATTAAAGGGTTATGGATTATTAACTTTTCAAAATACATGTACTAATCTATTGTAAATTATTATTATTACTTTAAACTTCATATTGTGGCATTTTTTATTCAATTTATCTCAATTTTATTATAGCTGTTTTTAGCAAAACTCCATATAAAAAAAATGTAAACAAACAAATTTGTACACTGACTAGCGAAACTAGTGAAAAGTTTATGAACTAATTTCACCATCTATAGATATTGCCGCTTGTTTCAATCCATCAATGTAGATATTGCCACAACTCATCAGCGCTTCAAATGTCAAGGCGGCCTCCACCCTAGGTTAAAGCATTTTCGATTTTTCAAATAAATGTTACAATAAATTTTAAAAAATATTGTTTTACGAAAATAAATAAGTTCGACTGATTCTAAAGTCAAAGCCGACCAAAGTCCCAAATTCTATTTTTTTAATAGTTTGTTTTTATTTACTTTCATACATAAAATTAAAAATAATTATTGTATTTTAAATTGTAACTATTTTACTTTAAATTAAATGAATAATCTAATTAATTATCGTATAAAAACAAATCACAAAAACACCTCCGCAAAATAAAATTGTATCGCATAAAATAAAATCGCCCAAAAATTAAATTGTAATGTAATATATCAAACGCAAACATAAAATGGAACTGCGTAATAAGTTTCCTAATTAAAAATTCTTTCTACAACGTTAAAAGTCAAAAAAATTGCGTATAATTTAGTAGAATACATGTAGGGAGAGTCTCCGGTTGTGGGCACCACTGAATAACTTTTGACAGAATGCAAATATGGCTGATCTGACTTTTGTCGTACTTGTATTTTAACAGTACGGAGTTTTCTAGCAAATATCGAAGTGAATGGACGAGCTTGTTCATTTGCTGCGATCACATTAAAAAAAAAGTCCGTAAAAATCAACGCAATTGTAATTTTCCAATGTTTTAAAGAGCGATAAATCAAAGTGAATAATCTCAAACAGGTGAGTGTTATCGATATGTCTACAGTATTTTCGTTGTGATTTTGGATGCCATTTCGATTTATATCAAAATCATGACGCATCACATTTTTTTTTGGTTACTCCGAGAATGGTCGTGATTTCCGGTTGTGGGCACTTAAATGTAACCAGTTGTAGGCACCCTCTTTTTTCATTTAAAGCGTCCGTCTCCATTACTCCCCAAAGAAGAGTAAAAAAGGAAGGCAACCCGTTGGCAAAACGCTTTAAAAAAAAAAGAACTCTCCATCATCTATGATGTTGATATCGACTTTGCATCATCTGTTTGAAGCCTCTGCCATCGAAGTTGACTGAAGTTGAATATTTTTCTAAAAAGTTTTTTTTATTATGTTTGCCACTGAAGGCCTTTAAAATTAATAAACCTCGAAATTCTTTCAAATTAGGTGCGTTTTTCTTAAACTATTCCCATTTGCAGCGAATTTTCGAAGGGTGCCCATAACCGGTTACGATTTTTTTTTTGCCAAAAAAGATGACTTCACAAAATTGGTCGTAAAATTTTTCTAGTTGACAGAATCAATGTACTTAGCTAATGCCTCTAGCTTTCCATTGATATTCATATCTCCGCATAATATGGACTCAAAGGAAAATTATGGGTCAAAAACAAAACTGTGCCCACAACCGGAGACTCTCCCTTAATTATAAAAAATCTACAGTGCGTCTAATAAATTAGCCAGGGACTGTAGATCTCCGGGTATCTCATTATTTGTTATTACTAAATATTAATAACACAGGGCCATAAAAAAAAAAATGAGTGGAGGGTTCCTTAAATCAGACCAACCCAGTAAAAAATCGGATAACGTTGAAATTTAACTAAGATTTCAACTTAGTTTAAACGACGTATTATTTACATGAGGTAGAAAGAGAAGACCATATCCTTAATGTTCGCACTATTTTAAATTTTGACCTAACCTCAACAAGCCATTTTTAAAACGTTTATTTCACGTCACAAATCACTTATTGTATATTTGCTGGGAAGTGGGTTATATGGTTTTTGGCTCACTGAAACCGAATCCGAAACCTGGGGTGAGATTTCAGAAGGTGATCGGTGATTATTCTTTTGGTGATAGCATAAAGTGATCACCACAAGGGTGATCACCACCTAAATTGGTATTTTATAAAGTGATCACTACAAAATTAATAAAAATATCTTAAAATGTTTGAAAATAACTTAATTTTAATAAAAATAACCACAAACTCACACGGCACAAGATTAAACCTAAAGAATACGAATTACCTTTTCCTTATGTTATAATTTTTCACTGGATTTTCACAAAAAATTACCGTCTTAGCTTAAAATGACATAAAATGAATACATTTCAATTATTAAAAAATATTTAATAAATGTCTGTAATATACAAATAAAATTGTATCTGTACTACTTCATACAAAAGATCGTTTAATTTGGTTTCCTTAATACAAAAAATCACAATGAAGTTGTCTACTATTCAATCTATTGACTGACTGCATCTATGCAGTTAATATAAAACGACTGCAAAAACTGCATAACGGCTGCATTCGTGAATGTAATTTTTGAACGACCAACTGCGCTGCTTTTGCTGCAAAACTTAATTTTTGAACGAAGTACTGCACAAACTGCGCAGTCGTCTGAATTTTTGAATGCACCCTTAAATCAACGAAAATTCAACTCAACACCGTTTCCATGAACGCTAACCTAAGTTCAACCACAGAATACCCAGAAGCGACATAACGCGGTTTTTATATGGAGAAAAGTGGACTCAGTTTTTTGACCTTGGTTTATAGAAGGTAAGATTTTCGGTAGTAAATTATCGTTCAGTGGCTGAAAATTCAAAATTAACATGTAAAAAAGGTAAGAGCAATCATTTCTTGGTCCACGTAATGTCGGTTCTGGTTGTTTATTATACTGTGGTACGGAGAAATACAAGAATCACAAAAAAATTTTGTTGCAAAAAGAATCACAAAAATATGACCTTCGAAATCAGTTTGAAGCGTAGCTTGTAAGTACAGAGGAAGAGAACGAAGTGAGAAACGTAATGCAAGAAAGCAAGTGTAAAGTCGCTGAATTTATCTATTGAATAGATGTGTGAACCCCCATATACATTAAAAGGCCAATTTATAAAACGAATGACGGTTATTTGTAAGAAATATGAGCCGTTTATTTTGAAAGTGGGGCAAGTCCACATTTTGTTGAAACGAGAAAATGAAGGAATATAGAAACAATAAATGCAAAAATATACTGGATTTTGAATTTTCTTATTTTTTGAGCAAGTATTAAGGATTATTTTATTTTTATTTTGACCATAAATTGTTCACCGTTAGAAAGATTATTCTTATATTTGTCTATTGTTATCATTAACTTAAATTTTTTGAAAAATGGACTTGCACCGCTTTCAAAATTAGCGGCTCAGATAATGGTTTTGTTACGTTTTTAGCTCAAATTAAATATCGGATCAGGATTTTAATTAGACTCAATAAATTGGGGGATTTTACTATGTTCTTAATATGAAGTTGTCAAACAAAACCACAATATTAACTCAATAATTTTCTTTTATTTTTAATAATCATCAATTACCTAATCAAATATATAATTCTTTTCTTTTTGATACAATTAGTGCTAAAACAATCAACAAATTAAAAAACGGCAATGACGAGTTTTTAGTTCACAAGTTTTGAGCATAAAGTAATAAAAAAAAAATACAAAACTACCTATAAAACATAAAAAAATTGTTTATAAAAAAAAATAATCCATGATTAAGTTTTACTGGATAAAATGATTGATCATACAAAACTGTATTGAAAGAAAATACTTTTCTGTTACTTAATAAAATAAAAAACGTTTTAAAACGATAGTTTAACATTTAAAAAAAATAAAACTATTAGTTCTGTAATTGCACATAGTTTGCTGGGAATAGTCCATAACGATTTTTACAAAGACCTCTCCACCAGCCCTCGTCGATCTATAAAATAAAAAATAAATTTATAAGACGAAATAATAGATTTGATTTTATCAGTGCTTACCATCTCGATGTGTGTAACATGATCATCCGGATCGAACGAAATCTCATCATCGGCAGCCGCTTGATAATCGTACAATGCTATTGCCGCAACACCCGTATCTTCGATGTAATGTGATATATCCTCATTATTTTCGATTGCCGTTTCTAATTGGGAGGCAAGGGGCTCAGCGGTAGCCGCTGGAGCTACTGATTCGAGGTTAACTGGTGTAGTTTCTGGATGTGCAATACCAACATTTTGATAAATATCTTCTAAAATTTGTGGCTGACTTTTTGCATGTTCGGTGGGTTGCATTTTTTGTGATGGTAATGGTTCTTCAATTGGTTCCTGTATTGGAACTACATCTGGTGGGGGTTGAGCTTTCTTAACTACTTGTTGAGGTAAGGGTTCGGGTTCAGGCTCTGGTACTGGGGCTGCTACAACTTGTTTAGGTAGTTTAATTTGCTCCTTTCTACCTGTAGCTTCCGTGGGCGAAGGAGCTTGATTAAATGCGGATATCGCATTTCCTATTCCACCTGCCCGCCCAGTATCAATTGCACCTTTTCGTTGTGACGGTTTCGATGTGTCTTCCTCACCAAAAATCTAAAGGAAAAACAATAATAACGCTTGAATGTGTACTCTCAAAAATCCACCGTAGTGTATTAACTTACCTGTTTTTTGGCCGCTTGTTCACGATCTTGTTTATCTTTTTCCTCGCGTATCCTTTTTTGTTCGGCCGCACGGGTTTTCGAGTCCTCCTCCGAATTTTGAGCTAAATTTTCGAATTTCGCCCTTAAATTCGATGGTTTTGCACCACCAATATCGGGCTTCGTTTTTGTATATGACGTACCCACTTTTTCCGGTTCGACTTGGAAACCCAATGCCGATTTATCCATGCGATCCGACTGTACACCAAATTTACCGCCGAACCCTTTCTTGTGGTCAACTTGACTTTCATGTTTTTCAACTGATTCGACATGATCCCATCCGACGGCGGATTTATCTTTACGATCCTCTTGCACACCAAACTTGCCACCAAAACCTTTACTGTAGTCTTTTTGTGACTCATGTTTCTCCACCTTCTCCATATGATCCCAACCAACGGCTGATTTATCTACACGATCAGATTGAACACCAAATTTTCCACCGAAACCAGTGCTGTAATCTTTTTGGGATCCATGTTTTTCGACTTTTTCTTTGTGGTCCCATCCTTGCGCTGATTTATCGACTCGGTCGGATTGCACACCGTATTTACCGCCAAATCCAGTACTGTAATCTGTCTGTGACCCATGTTTTTCTACTTTGCCGATATAGTCATGTCCAACTGCGGATTTATCCATACGATCTTTTTCGACACCGTATTTGCCACCATAACCGTAGCCCGGATTTGTATCTTCGATTTGTTTCTTCTTTCTGTCGGAATCCGATTTTTCTGTCTCATCACGTAATTCCTTCATGCTGCAGTTAAAAAATT
This sequence comes from Tipula helvola, assembly GCA_963556165.1. Lineage (NCBI taxonomy): Eukaryota > Metazoa > Arthropoda > Insecta > Diptera > Tipulidae > Tipula > Tipula helvola. The sequence continues at coordinate 269,975,441 of OY744481.1, forward strand.
AAGTTTAGATATTATTCTAGAAATTCAATTATTCATCATTCTACTCACTTAATAGAGCCGGCTGTACGCCCCGAACCTTCGATCGTTTTCGATCCCCATCGCTGTTCTTGTTCTGAGACATCATTCACAAAATCGGGATCAGTTTCCCAATCATCGGTTTCGCCACTATCTTGCGGCGTATTCGATATATCTCGTCCTGCACTAGCTTTCCACATTATTTGGCACTACGTTTTATTTTTTTTTTTACGAAAAACAGGAAAATACTTTGATTCACTCGAATTGGGAGTGGCGATTCTAACCTCCAATTTAATTAATATTTGTCTATATATTTATGAATTCACACAATTTGTTTGTTCATTTGTTATCTTTTGGATTCCGGCGAACTGTTTAGATACGATGGTTATAAAAAAAAACATAAAATATTTATCAAAATATAGATAAAATTTTAGATATATTTTCTTTTTGTGATAGATAAGACGAGTGTTTTGTATGTTATGTAGTAAACAAAATTCTTTCAAAACGTCATAGAAATATAGAATGTAAATTGACAGGACGAGTCGGTGATTAATCTGGAAAGAGTAGTTCACAGTTTACGATTTGTAGTGGTCTGTGGGGTTTATTTTAATTTTAACACTTTCAGCCAAACTATACTGCCGTGCTAAACATATTTTACTGATCTGCAAAAATCCCATTTGGATAAAATTGATGTTAAAGTTTTTCTAAATATTTGGGGAATAATTTACTTAAATGTGGATTTAATTTACTTTCAAATACATTGTATATGCTGCGAGTCGAGTCGAGTTTAATCCTAGTTTAACTCTCACTATATAACAACAACTATTCAACAACATAATCTAAAATAAAAATGACGAATTTGTGTTTATGAATTTTTCTTTAATTTTGTTGTTGTTTTTTTAACTCTACTCTACTCTGCGTATATACACTGCCTATATATAGAGCATTTCTAGAGTAGAGTTTAACTCGACTCGACAAATTATTAGGTCGAGTCGAGTTTAACTCGACTCCGTATATAGCTTTGACTATATATTTTTAAATGGACTGCTAGTTGCTTACTTCATATGCGATCCAACATACAGTGGCGGTCAAGAGGCAAATCGTGGCGAATTCGTTAACTAAAAAGTTCGTTACCATTTAATTTATTAGGAATAATCGATAAATCAACATTAAGATTAAATTTTATAAAAGAAAACATTAATATTTGAAATTATAAGCAGTTGCAAGCACTGAATATTAAAATAAACATTTATTTTTGTACTCACAGATGCAAAGAAACAGTCTTATCTGTCAATGGCAAACTGGTATCACAACCAACTACGACACACTTTCTCCCCATTTTCAGTAAAAATAAAAGAAACCGAGGAAACATTTTGTGCAAAAATCACAATTAAAATATCTCAAATCAAATTAAATTGAATTTAAAACTATAAAACGGTGACAAAATAGAAAACACACGAAAAGGAGCCAAAAATTAAATAAAAATTTATTGATGTTGACAACTTTGACAAATCTTTAGTTTTCGTTTTTGCCGCAATTTGCCTCTTGACCGCTAGTTGTATGTTGGCATCATCATTTATTTGAAAATTATATTGAACTGTCATTGTATTAGCGGTCCATTCTAATTCTATTGTCTAAGGTATATAGTGAGAGTTAAACTAGGATTAAACTCGACTCGACTCGCAGTATATACATGTCAAAAGACTTCAAGTTATGCATTAGATAATAAATAATATGTTTCTTGATAAAATAAAAATAAATTACACATAATTTATGAATTATTTGCAGAATTAGTCTTTTACTTTAAATACGCTTTATAAATAATCGATTGGTACTAATTACTAAACAAAAATAACGTAAGTGCCATTAAGTCATTTATATCACATAATAGAAGCCGAAATCCTGTGTTAATAAGAAGACTAGACTAGTCGTACCTCCCCGAGTAACCACTTGTCACAAAAAAGCGACAAAAATTTCACATAAAATGGTGATTGGTGGAAAAAATGTGACAAAAAGTTGTCACAATATGGATGAAAAATGGTTTATGGGGTTGACGCCGATTGTCACGCGTAAACGAACATTTTGTAAATCAAATTTGTCGGTTTTTGGTGGAATATTTTTGAAATATTTGTTGAAAATTTAGTTACAAATTCGACAGTTCTTTTATGGTAATAAAGTCAAATATTTCTCGATATTTTCTGAATAATTGGTGGTTTATGGCTGTATGACACTGGCTAGTTTTCAAGTGCTATAAATTGCTGTAAAAACAAAAAAGCGAAAAAGAGAACGAATCTAAATAAAGTGAGATAACACTATATGTACTTATTTTGACATTTTAAAAAACAGTCAACAACCTTTTTCAGATTTGGCCAAAAAATAGCAAATTTTGACAACGATCTCCGAACACTCGCCAAAAATAAAATAAATGCCATATTATATGAAATAAATACGATTCAAGATAAAAGAAATGACGAAAAACAAAACAGAAATAATTAATGTAATTTTTTAATTCAATATACATATATTTATAATTTATATTTTAATGATGGCTGTACTTTTTCCAAAATTGCTTGAAACTGCACTGGTTTCATCCTCAGAACCTTCCTGTATAGGGTTACATCCTCGTCTTCTATTTCTTTTAACAATTTATGGCTGAATCCTTCACTTTCTCGATGTAACAGCCATTTCGAAGAATATTTTTTCAATTTCTTTTTTTTTCGGCTTTCCTTATATTTAAATAAGCAGCTGTTCGTAGCATATGAACGTTAGTTTCCACTAAAATTTCTAATAGGTCCGCGTCCGACAAATGATAAACACCACACTAAAATATTTATTTTAAGAATATGACGAAATATGATAAACAGAAACACCACACTAAGATATTTATTTTAAAAATATGACGAAATGTCAAAAACAAGCTGTCTATGTCAAAAAAAATAATTAAAATTGAATTATTTTTTGCTAGAATTGCTCCATTTAAATTGCTACAAAAGTGGGCAATGAAATTTTAGATCAATTTTTCATGAATTTATTTTTATTTTTTGCCTATATTGTATTCACTCACTCTTATGAATATTTTATATATGCATTATTTGGCCTGCTCTAGTTTTATTTTTAATCACTTAAACAATGCGAGAAACTAGCCAGTGTCATACAGCCATTAACTGTGGAACAAATTATGAACTATTTGTTGAAATTATAACCACAAATTCGATAGTTTTTCTATAATCAACAATTTTGTGGATATTTGTTGGTTTATTGATGCAATTATGCGTGAGAAATTTTTTTATGACCCTACTTAAATAATTTTGTAAAAAATACTCCATTGTATGGTTTATTTGATATTTTTATTATTATTTATTTTAATCTACAAAAAATGTAGAAATATCAAAATCTCCCCCGTACTTTAACCCGAGCCGAGATTCAATACAAAATGTCTCGACTCTAAAAAATGAAAACTTTCCTTGAGTTTTCTATGTAGTAGTTTGGTTTCGCACAGATAAGCTCGCACAAACAAAAAGTTCGGTCTACTCATCAGGTACTCAGGTAGCTACGACCAAACACAAACTACAAAAATAAAATTCCAACTTCATACATTAAGTATGAGGCAAGAACGTAGTGACTTAGCGTTCACCAAATCAAAAATGATCAAAATCTTTTTTTTTTGGGGAGTAAAATGAACATATATTTTGTCACAAAATACCCGCATAAATATGTTCCAAATTGTCAATTTTTTTTGTTAAAAGGAACTTACATTTTGTGACAAATTGGTGACTAAACTATTTTTTTTGGTTGGTAAAATCAACATTCATTTTATCACAAAATATATACCCACATAAATAAGTTCCAAATACGCTTTATTAATTTATGTAACTAAAATGGTGACACTAGCAATGTGAATGTGGGTTAAATGTCAAAACAAAACTTTTTTCTAAGAAATAGGCGTGTAACATTTTATGGCCAAATTAATTAATGGTTTTATTATAGTTTTATTTATCAAAAGTTTAATTCACAAGCTTTTTCGGCGTATAATTTTTAATAATTTGAGAGCTTAATCCACATTCACAGCGGTAGTGACATCTACTTTTGCTTAACGCCATAAAGCGTATTGTCAACTTATTTTGTGACAAAAAGGAACTTACATTTTGTGACAAATTGGTGACTAAAAATTTTTTTTTGGCTGGTAAAATCAACATTCATTTTGTCACAAATTACCCGCATAAATAAGTTCCAAATTGGCAACTTATTTTGTGACAAAAAGGAACTTACATTTTTGATAAATTGGTGACTAAAATTTTTTTTTTTTGGGTGGTAAATTCAACGTACATTCACAAAATACCCGCATAAATATGTTCCAAATTGTCATCATTTTTTGTGACAAAAGGAACTTACATTTTGTGACAAATTGGCGACTAAAATTTTTTTTTTTTGGGTGGTAAATTCAACGTACATTCACAAAATACCCGCATAAATATATTCCAAATTGTCATCTTTTTTTTGTGACAAAAGGAACTTACATTTTGTGACAAATTGGTGACTAAAATTTTTTTTTTTTGGGTGGTAAATTCAACGTACATTCACAAAATACCCGCATAAATATGTTCCAAATTGTCATCTTTTTTTGTGACAAAAGGAACTTACATTTTGTGACAAATTGGTGACTAAAATTTTTTTTTTTTTGGGTGTAAATTCAACGTACATTTTGTCACAAAATACCCGCATAAATATGTTCCACATTGTCAACTTTTTTTGTGACAAAAAGGAACTTACATTTTGTGACAAATTGGTCTAAAATTTTGTGATCACCATTTTTGGTTACTCGGGATGCTAAAATATCATGGTTTACTGGGCAAACAAAACCCCTTAACAACCATGCCCGCATGCGTTAGAAATACATACTATAGTTAAAGTCAAACTGACGTAATATAAATTCGTTCCGCAAAGAAAATCAAAAAAGAATAAATTTTTTAATTTTATTTCCAAACGCAAATTTATCATTTACATTTGGATTCTTACTTATTTTGATGGAATTCATTGTAAATTGTTAAATTTTATAATGCAACAGTGATAAAATCGCCGCATGGTTAATTTATAACAAGTGAAGATAAGCACATCGAAAAAAAGTAACAGGACGAAAAATGGGCGTTCAAGTCCAGCAGCAATGAGAGAAGAAATGAAGAAAAGCGATAAGAAAAAGTGTGAAATCTATCGGTTTTCTGCCAATTTTATCCAATGTGCATCCAAAATCCAGTAAATTAAATTAAATTAATAATTTAATTTTTTTTGTGTCGTGATTTTTTAAAATCGTGTGTGTGTTCGCTGTATTGTGAAGTGCACGCGCACGAATACAAAAATTTGCATACGAAAAAAATGGAATTGGATTGATGACCATTGGTAATTAGTAGAAGGCCCACAAATCAGCAATTGAGTAACTTTTTAAATAGTTTATATTTAAGTTAATTTCTATGATACATATTATAAAATAAATAATTAGTGATAAACAATGAACTCTAGTACAGAGGATGAGTCGCTCATTGAGTGTCCCTTTAAGCGGATCAAACACAATGAGAATGACAGTGTTCATAGCGTTAATTTAGGGAATACAAATAGTCAACAGTTACAAAATAATTTGAGAAATTTCCAGCTTCTTGATGAGGTGCTGGACGATGGAAGTGGCTCCGATAATGGTAATATCATTCCGTAGGATTACATCTAAACCAGCTTATTTAGTCGCATTTTGATCTAAAAATCCTGATTCCATTTAATCTGTTCTTTTATTGTTTTGTAGAAGGAACTCATTCAGGTTATTCCTCGGACTCTGACGAGCCAATACTTAATGACGACGATATTGAAAAGATGTTGGATGCGGGTCTTCCAGACGACATGAAATATAAACGCAAGGAGAATCAATACGAGGAGCGATATAAAGTCGTGTTAGAGGAAAAGGGTCACAATCATTTCGAGGTTCTTCCAGAGGGATGGGTTCAAGTTACGCACAATAGCGGTATGCCGCTATTTCTACACAAATCTACTCGAGTTTGTACAGCATCCCGGCCTTATTTTCTAGGTCCCGGTAGTGTTAGGGTAACCTCAATCTAACTTAACCCCCCGTTTTCATAAATATCGAAATTTTTTATTTTATATTTACAGAAACATGAAATTCCGTTGAATGCCATCCCTTGTCTAGCTTACCGTAAAGCGCTCGATAAAGAGGCTGAATTAAAAAATAATATGATACGACAACAGGAGGAGCCTCCCGATGAAAATGGTCACAAAACTGTAGAAAATGCGGAAAAAGAGAACGGCCAAGTTACGAGTACAACAAATAAATCGGGCGGGTCGGGATCAGGACCTCGATTTCCTCATGCCAAAATTGAAACTGTAACCGAAAATTTACAACAGCAATCATTGTCGGCCGATCAATTGACCAGTTATGCCCGTAAACTATTCCATTTCAAGACTATCCGTGTGATGCGTTTCAAGTCATGGTCGGCTCGGCGCAAATTCACCAAAAATAAAAAAAACATTAAGAATTTACAACGACCAACGCTTCCCGATGGTACAAAACTTATAACATTTCCAGTTTTATCGCAAGAGGGCGAGAATCCGAATAATGCACGAGCCAAGAAGGAATGGATCATGAATCCGAATGGCAAAAGTTATGTCTGCATACTACATGAATATGTTCAGCATGCCTTGAAAAAGCAACCGTCTTACGAATTTAAAGAGCTCGAGAATGCGGCAACACCATATTCAGCGACGGTTTCAATTAATGGTTTAAAATATGGGACCGGCTATGGAACGAGTAAGAAACAGGCAAAAAGTGAGGCGGCGCGTGAAACTCTTGAAGTTCTCATACCTGAAATGCGAGACAAAATTTCTTCGGATAAGCTGAACTCAACCACCAAATCATCTGGCCCCATTGATCACTATAAGGATTTGTCGGTGTTCGATGAAATCAAAATTGAGGATCCAAGAGTAGCCGAATTTTGTGCTAAAACAACTGAACCATCACCCCATGCCATATTGATTACGTGTTTGCAACGAAATTTTGGACTGGGCGATATACAGATACACTACGAGGTGAACACGGTCAAACATAAGAAGAATGAGTTTACAATGAAGGTTGGTAAGCATACGGCTACAGTCGTGTGTAAAAATAAGCGTGATGGTAAGCAAAGAGCTTCTCAAGCCATATTACAGGTAAGCTACTTGGAAATATTTATACAAAAGCCGCTGGTTAATGTTTTATTTAATATTTAGATTCTCCATCCACACATTAAAACGTGGGGATCACTCCTACGATTATATGGTAATCGCTCGGTGAAATCGTTCAAAGAGAAGAAGCAAGAGGAACAAGAAATCACAGTGCTTCAAAGTAAAGCCGCCGTTAATCAACCAAATGTAGCAATCCTAGACAAATTAAAACTAGAAATGACAAAACTACGCGAACGGAATCAAGAAATCAAACCAATCGGGACGTTTGTACCACCTAGCGATATACATCTGCCCTCATCAACCGGCAGCAATCTTAAAAATGTCGACTTATAATAGAATTGTTGTAAAAAGTTGTATAATAGTAAAAAAAAAAATCCAAAAAAATTGTGTTTAGATAGAGGAGCGTATCGTTGACTAAAACTTATTTAAGAAAAGGTTTGGCAATAACGAAATCTATAAATAAGATTTTTTTTTTTTTAGTAAAATGCAGGTACAAGTTGTTGAGCTTGTGACAATTTAGAAAATTGTTTGCTTACTAAAAGGACAAAATTCCCGTTGAGCTGCAATCAAATTTAGTACATATATAAATTGAGAGGTTCGTGTTATAAACGTCTGACAAATCTAATAATATTTGAAAAGAAGAGTTTACCGACATATTCACGATTCCACAAAAAAAATTTATTACAGTGCAATTTTGAATCATTAGGACAAACCAGGCACTTGTTGCCTAAAGAGGAGTTAACAATTTTAGAAAAGCTACTTTTAGAAAATATATTCATAAAAGATAAAACAAATTTATTAAATGTCCAGTGGCCCTATTCTGGTAATTCCCGGGGAATAGAAATTTTAAATTTTGTAGCAGTTTTATTCCCTTTTCCCCAAAGTGTATTCTGGTGTTTGGTAAAAAAATTTATTGGGAAAAAATTATCTATTGTTGGAGGTCTATTGTTCAATTTTCACGACACATTTCAATTAAGTCAAACTCAAGTTTGGATTCAAACTAATGTCGAATTCGTTTGATTTTTTACGCCTCATTAAAGTGCTTTTCATATCAGGCGCTCTCGGCTTTAAGCTTCAAATATAATTTTTTTTATTTCATAATTGAATCATGTAAATTAGTTTCATTTGATTCATAACGTTCAATTTACCAAAGAAAAAACCAAAATATATTGCAATGAAGTTATCTATAAAGCCAAGGCAGCGTTTCACACTCGACTACGACATTTTAAAGTAGTACAAAGCGAAACGCTTTGTCAACATAACATACAAAATTACAGTCGCAATATAGATTATAGATCTTGTAGTGTTAACATCTTTATTAAGTTGGTGGTCCCGGGTACTGCGCATTTTCGTATAAGGCCCGTTATATCGTATAACTGAGCGAGGGTATCACAATATACAACTTAATAAAATAGATAGTGGTTCCGGGTACTGCATTTTTATATGTATAAGGCCGATACTGTGCAAATCGGAGGTATCACAAAGTGCGACTCAGTGAAAATAAATAATTAGACTCGGGACATCCATACTTCTTTCTAGAAGTTTGGACTAACCGTTTTATATAAATACAATAGTAGGTCATATAAGTGCTAGTCGACCTAAGTAAACGAAAATAACAAGAACAACAACATACAAAATCACATTTTTGGCACAACTGTTTTATATTTACCGAAAAATCTAGCTGATATGTACGCTACAAATTCAGAATATCTCAGTTTTTGCTATAATTCACGTGTAAAATGGACCAAAATCACATATTTGATAGCAACCGAATATTCAAAGCCGACGCCAGCGGTATGAAAGGGCCCAGCTTCACATTTGTGGTAACTAAAAATTTCGAGGCGAGGCATCTGGTACAGTGATGATTTTTTCAGCACAATTGTACTTTTTCAGTATAATAAATTTTCAAAAAGTACATTAGTACGCTTAAGCCAAATTCAAGTATAATTCAAGCGAAATTCATGTCGTATTCTATTGACTCACAAAAACGGAACCTAATTGACAGACACAAAGATTATCGCGATAATCTCAGATCGCGATTTCAATTTCGTTTTTAAAAAGACATCAAAATAAAATAATTCTATTTCACTTACAATTTCTGTCTCTTGTGTATTTCATGTTTATCGAGTTTGTACAACTAGATTGCGATAATCAAATTATGAAGCGCGGTAATTCTGAAAGCATTATAATCGTGTTGTGACAGACTTTCGTTCTACTTTATTACTGACAACTAGCGGCAAATGTACTTACCATTATACTATTTTCGCTCAATCTGCCGTTTTTCGGAAAACATGATCTATTGAATTCCAATTCCTTGGCCAAATGAAATGTCACTATAGTGGTGGTTCAAAGTGTTGTGAATAAAATAGGCCTTTTCCTCCAAAATTTTTTACAGATAAAATTTGGAGTTTTGTGAAGGTGTAGGACAAACGATAATTTTGAGCTGTGTAATTTTTTGTGTTTTTAAATTAATTAGTGTGGTTTTTATCTTATTTTAAATTCTCAACATTCTTAGAATTAAAAATTAATAGAAATGTATAAATTTTTCTTGAAAAGTAGGTAGAAAAGAGTGTTTTTTTTAAAAGTGAGTAAAATTTAAACAAATTTAGTTTTGATTTATTTGTTTGTCCTATTACTTCTACGATTTAACCCTATTCCAACCAAGGTGTGTCTTTTTGGCACATTTCATTTTTAAAACGGTACGATTTTCAAAATAACATTAACTTATTTATGTTTTGCATGTATTTTATTTTGAAGCATTTCCTTACATTAAAACATACTTGCTATTCTTTGCAAAAATTTGCTAATATTATTTGATTCAAATTTGAATTTACTAATGTAACAAAAATATGTTGGTTGGATTAGGGTTAAATAAAGAAACTTCTTTTTTGGCTTTATTTAAATCATGCAGCCCTTTATATCCAATGCAAGTATTGTTGTAGTTTTGTCAACAGAATGCTCTTACTGTTTGTGTTTAATTTTCAACAATTTAATTTTTATTGTGATGTTAAAAGTATAAATAATTGTTTGTAAAAGTTATAGTCTAAGATCCCACCTTAAAATGACCTTCACCGGGCTGGTTAATGGATGAAAAATATTTTATATTCAATTAAATACGTCAATAAATATATTGCAAATGGGTTGTCTAAAAAATTTCAGTCCAAAATATGATTAATTAACAATTAAAAAATTGTTTTTTTTTAAACATTTCACTGGTTTGGTTAATAGACAAATTCCATACCAATCGAAAGTATGAAGCCCATAGAATATGCAAACGTTAGGTTGACTATTTTTTTCCCGTCACAACTCTTGGGTAGGCAGGTATAAACAGGTAAATCGATACTAGTAACTTGCACCGGTCTGGTTAATGAATTAAAGTTAAATTAAAATAAAGATTATTTCATTACGAACACGGTGGTATAGGGTAGTCTGCGAAAACTCAGCCCTGAATTCCGGTTGTTGAATTTTCAAAAATTAAATATTGCTGTGAGTGAATACGTGCAACAGAGAGGTCCCAGCGAACCATCCCATGGGATAGAAGAGTACACAGCATCGCAGCTGTGTGTAGTTCGACCATTGAAAGAAAGAGAGTGCGCATGCTATTGGTACTTGAAAATGAAAATGATGAAGAACCTACCCGTAAGAGAAGGCGTTTCAATGAAATATCACGAGAAATTCGACCATATTACTCTAAGCCAAAGACGAGTATGCAGCTGATTACTGTAGATTCGTTTACGAATACAATGGACTTATGCAAAGGTGCTACAGAAATAGCAACAGATAAGGATTTATTGTGGATAATGTCGTTATCAAGAATAGAGTCTGTTCCTATGTGGTTAGGTTTTAACTGCATGATTTCAATTGACCATAGCGAAAAGCAAAAGATTGAGTATTTGCCTCCCATAAATTCATCTCCAACGTCTTATGCGATAGTCAATGAAACATTAAACATGGCTAAAGAAATCGCTGAAAAATGTCAACAGCCAGAAATTATTGTGACATATGACTTAGCGATAGCAAAAATGGCAATGCAAATCCAAGAACAAGAAAAACCGCAATACAATAATATTTTTGTTAATTTGGGAGCGTTCCACACAGAGATGACATTTTTTAAAGCGATCGGAAAATATAACTGTTGTGGATTAGTATAAATACTGGTTCAAGCAGAAGTATTAGCCGGTGGCTCCATGAATAGCTTTTTAGATAGCAAGCATTTCAATCGTTGCAAGCGCTTACATCCGCTAACTGCTGCTGCATTGGAAATATTACATTTTGAACAGTATTTATCCACAACTAATATAACTCTTGAGGCAATGGATGAACTGCTGCAAACGCAAATACAGAATGCATCAAATCAGGCTGCGTATGACGTCAACGAAAGAATCGAGTTACCAGATTTATTGAGTCGAATTTTGAATGGATATAAAGAATTCTGCAATCAGACTTTGATGGGAGAAAAAGGGAAAACTGCTCAATTTTACTACCAATACTGTGAATTACTTAATGTATACCATCGGTTTTCCAGAAGTATCCGCACCAGTAATTTAGAGCTGTACATGGACTCAATTTTCAATATGTCTGATTTATTTTTTGCGTTAAACCAGCCCAATTATGCCAGATGGTCCTTATTATATTTGAGCAATTTAATCAATTTGTATACTAACAATTCATCTTTGGTAGATGAATTTCGTCGAGGCGCCTTTGGAATCAGACGAACTACAGCAAATTTTGCTCGATCACCGGTTGACTTAACGCTAGAGCAGACCATCAATGCTGATGCTAGTAATCAATTAGCTGATAATCTTGCTGCAGACTCAATATATGCACGTCAAAGATGGGCGCTCAGTCACAGCATGAGGACGAAGATATTAACAACTATCAAACAAAATATCGAATTAACGAAAAAAGATACTTCGCACTAATTGCAAAAAAGTAAAATTAAGAAAGACAAAAAAAAACCTGAAAAGTATTATTGAAGCAATAAAATGTACGATGAACCCATTTGATGACACTATTGACAAAGATGTATTATTCAATATTTCGACGGGTAAAGCTGCATCTAAAGAAGTTGCTGATTTCCTGCTTAACGTGAAGACAGCAGGCTATCAACAAAAATTAAATTTTATCTTGGAATGCTCTTCAACTCCCGCAAGATTCGATAAACCTATAAAACGAAACAAAATCTGCAATTTTGCTTCTCAATGCATGACTAAAGTTCTCACTACCAAAGACAAGAACAAGAAAGTGCTATTGAAAATGGAACGAGACGTATTTGGGCGACTTTTGGCAATTAGTCTTAACAAAAAAATTAATCTCGAATATTGCCTGACTTTTCCACTATCTAGCACCATTGCCACCTGCTCTTTTTTCATGTAATTGGGAGATGTTAAAAACTCCTAAGTCAACGTTAGCAAAGATTTTGAAATCCAAAACTGAAATGGTTGAGCCAACATATATCAACGTTGAAATAATTGATGGTTTTTACTACTTGCATTTAATCGGATCTTCTATGCCCCAAACTTTTGATAAAATTGCAGAGTCAATACTTATAAAAATATGTTCAACAAACGCAACAGAAATACATTTAATTTTTGATCGCTACTTACCACCGTCAATCAAAGATTCTGAACGTGAAAGCCGAAAAGAATTCGATATTCCGTACAAAATTTCGGGACCTCAACAAACCAGACCTAAAAATTTTTTGCAAGGCCTTAAAAATTATCGTTTCAAAGAGGCTTTGGTGCTGTTTCTGGCTGATTCTTGGGAGCACAACCATTTGGTAACAATAATCAAAAACAAAAAAAAAATTTTAACCGTCGACCATCAGTGCTACTCTTATCAAGTTCAAGAAAATTCCATAAAAAAAACTGAAGAAATTAATTATGAATGTCATCACGAAGAGGCAGATACGAGGATTATTTTTCATGCTTATAAAGCGGTACCAGGCTCAAGAATTTTAATTAAAGCCTCTGATACAGATGTTTTGATTATTTTGTTAGGAAATATGCACAAAATTTCTGAATCAGAAATTTGGCTTGCCAGTTCAGCAACAAAAAAAACTAATAACCAACCTATTGATTGCATTAATTGCACCGATTTAGCGTTGAAGTTAGGATTCAAATTATGCCAAAGTCTTCCCGCCTTCCATGCGTTTACAGGTTGCGATTACACGGCAGCATTTTATAATAAAGGAAAAGTAAAACCTTTTAAGCTATTTTCAAAAAATGAAAGATATCAAACAGTTTTTGCATCATTAACAGATGAAGCCGATATTTTCATTGACGAAAAAATGAACGCCGTTCAAGAATTTACTGCTAGTATGTATGGCATCAAGAACTGCACCAAAGTGAATGATGCGAGATATCGCATTTTTATAAAAAATTACTCTGTTAAAGAAGACAGCGAGCAGTTTTTAAAAAAAATAAAAGGCTTTGACTCCAACTCTATACCACCATGCTGGATATCATTGACTCAAAAAATTTTACGAACGATTTTCGTAAATTCCATGTGGCTTAATGCAACGGATCCGGTATGCGTAAAACTTCAGCCTGAGAACTGCGGTTGGTTCTTAGATGAATATTTAAAACCAGTAGGGTTCATTGGGGATCATACACCTTTAAGGATAGAAGACATTGTCGAAACAACTGAAACAGAAAGCGATGACGAAGAATGTGCAGAAGTTGGTGATTACAATTTCATGTCCGATGACTCGGATCCTGAATAAGCTGAAAAATTGAAAAACATGTACGAGTCTATCGCTATCCTTTTCATTTTCAAGTACCAATAGCATGCGCACTCTCTTTCTTTCAATGGTCGAACTACACACAGCTGCGATGCTGTGTACTCTTCTATCGCATGGGATGGTTCGCTGGGACCTCTCTGTCGCACGTATTCACTCACAGCAATATTTCATTTTTTAAAATTCAACAACCGGAATTCAGGACTGAGTTTTCGCAGACTACCCTATACCACCGTGTTCGTAATGAAATAATCTTTATTTTAATTTAACTTTAATTCATTAACCAGACCGGTGCAAGTTACTAGTATCGATTTACCTGTTTATACCTGCCTACCCAAGAGTTGTGACGGGAAAAAAATAGTCAACCTAACGTTTGCATATTCTATGGGCTTCATACTTTCGATTGGTATGGAATTTGTCTATTAACCAAACCAGTGAAATGTTTAAAAAAAAACAATTTTTTAATTGTTAATTAATCATATTCTGGACTGAAATTTTTTAGACAACCCATTTGCAATATATTTATTGACGTATTTAATTGAATATAAAATATTTTTCATTCATTAACCAGCCCGGTGAAGGTCATTTTAAGGTGGGATCCTATACTATTATAAAATGGATAGGTATTTCTGAAATTTTTATTTCATTTCATATAAAATATGTTAAATAATTTATATTAAATTCCAAAAATTCAGTACAATTCTACACTCCGCTAAAAAAACAAAACGGAACAGAAATTTTCTTCAAAAAAATACCCAGATTTGTACGCTTGCATCTTGGTGAAAACACACCTTTAAAAAAAAAAATATTGTTACTAATTGAAGGAAATTTTGTCTTCTTTTCGATACAGGAATCCGTTTTATTTTATTTGGGTTTTTATGATTTTTTGAGTAAAATAAATTTGCCTAAAAGAAAAAACATGCTGCTATTTGAGACTGTAAACGAACTTGTTCCATATTTCATTCCCATATTCAAATTAGCTATTTCGAGAATTCAGAAACCTTGAAAATGATACTATGGACATTTCTGTACGATGACTCCTTGTCGAGTTATTGAAGTTTTAGAGAAAATATTAAAAAGCGTATAAATGTTAAAAAGTACATTTTTTTATCATGTATCTAAACTAAGATTTGTACGATAAGATTTTAAGTACATATCTTTAATTTTTACATTATTTTTACCCTTCGAGTGAAAATTTTTCTTGAAACGAATTCGACATAAATTAATTTTAAATATATTTTCCCTTATTACATACCTAAATTCAATCAAGTTTTCTTTAAAAATATTGTCTTGGGAAACATTTTAATTTTCAATCAAACTCCTTGAAGACCACCGAAGAGTTGGAGTAATTTTTTCGTAAACTTATCAAAAAAATGTATTAGGTAGAAATAGAATAGATTTTTTTGGTTATCAATTTTCATCAAAATTTTAATAAATTTTGTGTACAAATAGTTTTTAAGACATACCTACCTCAAGCAAATTACCTTCGATACTATAAAACACTTCCTTATCGACTAAACACATTGCAATCTTTTTCATTTCTTTTTCGGTTTATTTTTATAATCAATTGACAGGTTTTTGTTATTTTACTTTTTCGCCTCGATATATACTAGAAGTTTGACAATTTTATTTACTAAAGATAAATAAAAATTATAAAGTTTTTTCCTTGTGCACAAAATTTTATTTCTGTTTTGTTTAAAAAGCTTATTTTATTATATTTTAGTTTATTTTTTATTATTTATTTAATACTTAATTAAAATTAAAACTAAAAGTAGTAAAACTAAATAAATAATGATTTATTAACATTCAAAATGTGTTGAAAATAAATTTAAATTTTTTTTTAAACATTTGATTTAAAAATCCAGAGTTTGATTACATCGGTAGTATTTAAGTTTATCGGGCCAGTCAAGGTTAGTTCTATGAACGCAGCGAAAAGGTACAAATATTTAATGTTATTGAATTATTTTGCGTCATTGTAGGAGATTAGGTGATTTGCTAGAAGGAATCTAATATGAGCGCAGTAAATTAATAAAATTCAAAATGTTATGTCACACGAATGTCACGTCACGAACGAGGTAAAACGCGCATCAAACTATTCAACAACGGAATGTAAACATTTAAATTTAAGTAAAAATGGTTATAACGGAAACGTGATTTGATCTGTATTACTTACATGTTTTAGAGCTATCCGCGTAATGACGATGAGGAGAAAACATTTTCATTATGGATAAATTTATCTCTGCGTCGCGCCATATATTTTGGACTTTACAAGAATGACATATATTTTAGACAATTGAGCTGCAAACAAGATACTTCTGATTCCTACTGCTGATTTTTGGTGTTTTATTTTTGGATAAAATCCCATTGAAATTTTTGGTTTGTCTATTGATTGTTGTTGATACTTGTCATATTATTGCGATTTCCGTTTCTTTAATATTCTGTTCTTGAACAATCCAAATCAGAACATTCTTACGGTTGCATTTAATGTGTAAATTTTACCCGTAAGCTTCATCCAAATTTTTATCTTGTGTATTTAATTTTTAACATGTACAAATCAACGTAACGGAAAATTCATATCATAAATGAGCTTACTAATGTGGTTTTCCAGTTAGAACAAAAAACAGACTCCAATAAGTCGAATCCGAGTTGAAAATGACACCCATACTTCCCATAGCAAACATCTTTTTTTTGGTGTACAAAAAAAAGCTCACATGTTAAAATGCCACGAATATGGGCGACGACTGGAGTCGAACATAAATATACAAAAATATATTGATGAAAAAAATAACAGAATTTACCATTTTAGTTTGGTATCGTTCACTAAAAGAAAGGAATTCCCTATTTTATTGCACACTACTGTATTTGCTTTGACGTTTAAATAGCATTTCGATGACATATATGTGGTTGGTTCCGCACTCAATGCCACGAAGGATTCACGGTGCAAACCAGTAATTCTATCATAAATCGTGAACGCGTACTGCAGCCTTAATAAACTGAATTAGTTTAGGCCAAGACAAGAAAGACAGTTGATCTTCAGCAATAGACCTAGATACAAATAATTGCAACGTAACTCTCCTTCAAGACAATCCTCGTATACAACATCTTGAGATAGCCCCATGCACTGAAGGTATACTTTAAGATGGCCGTGACCAGTAAGAGTCGCGATCAAGACTCTCAACTGTTTCTTGCTGAGAGATAAACCAAATTTAGTAGCCCTCAAGTTAAATCAACTAGTAAAAAGTTTCGCAATGCAGCAGCTACAATTAGCAAGCCATTGTTGTTTTAATTCACTTATCGCGCAGTTTTTGATCGCCTTCTTAACCTAGTTGAATGGTAAGGAAGCAACTGGTTCGGGACCGATACATTTGAACCCATCCCCAGCTTTTGCTAGAGAATCAGCAATATCATTGCTATCAATGCCACAATGGGCAGAAACCCACATGATCATCACTCTATTACAGGACTATTATCGACTCATACAAGTTTTCAAGAAAATCCAGTGATCTCAACTGGTCTCTCGAAGGTTTAACCATCAAATATAATTTAGTGAAACTGAATTTAGACATAATTCTGTCATAAACCATATCAATTTCTGGTACTAATGATACTTATTTAAAATTGTTCTATGGCCCACGACAGATCCAAGAATGTTCCATATCCCTATGCTTCTTAGCCGAAACGCAGCAGAACATGCTGTGCTAAGAATGAAAGAATGTGGCTTTGGGAAGAATAGAATTGATTCCATGGCAGTAAGGGGAGTTGAGCTTCTGCCCTACAAGCAATAATTTGTAGACCATTAAGTTTAATAATTGAAGCCTTTAATTTAACCACTGGCCACCATACCAAGGAAGTATAAGATAACATTGGTAGAACGAACGATTTTTATAGATGAAAGACAGCATTTTAGGAGTTAAACCCCAGGTTTATAATCAATAAGTTTATAATCTAGGTGAAATTTCCAGGAGAGTTTACTGACCAGGAAGGCACCTAAATGCTTAACATTGCCTGATCTGTTAATCGGCCTCCCGAAAAGAAAGGGCACAGTTTGACCGCTAATATTTCGATGCCTGGTAAATATAACCAACTCAGTTTTAGAAGGATTGACATGTAAATCATTTCCATCAACGATCAGTTGTCAGATAAAGTAGTAGTCTCATAAAAATTGATTGATTTTACACAACACGACATACCCGGGTGCGAATTTTATAAAATTGTAGTTGTATAAGATTCTGTATTAGTCCCCATGTTCACTGATCGCTTTTTGACAGAAAATATCCGGATATTTTTGACAAATTTTTGCCCCGCTAATTTCACTGTAATAAAATATCCGGATTTTTTTTTGATGATATGTATGAGCGAACGATTTTTTACTTGACACATAATTTTGGTATTTTAAACGTCAACATCACATTTTCTTTTTATTATTTTAATATTTTTTATTAATATCATTGTTCATATCAATCATTGTTCAAAATTTTGGATTTTTTACGCCGATAAAAGAAATAATTTTCAGTTGTCAAAAAACTCCAAAAAAAAAAATCGAATTTTGGATGCGCTCGTTTTTTAGCATAAAAAATATCCGAATATTTTTTATTCCTTGGTCATCAGTGAACACTACAAATATAGGGTTAAACTGTATAAATCGGAAGATTTTAACAACATGCCTCACTATTTATCGATAAATAAAATAAAACTGTATTTTTAGTAATTTTCTGTTGCAGTTTATAACTGAAAAATAATCATGGATGAATGAACATGTGATTTTTGAAGTTGAATGACGGTTTTTTTGTAAAAAAAAATTTTTAGTATGA
Organism: Tipula helvola; assembly: GCA_963556165.1. Classification (NCBI taxonomy): domain Eukaryota; kingdom Metazoa; phylum Arthropoda; class Insecta; order Diptera; family Tipulidae; genus Tipula; species Tipula helvola. Next base: position 269,994,224 of record OY744481.1, read on the forward strand.
TTTTCTACCAAAAAGAATAAAAAAGCCAGCAACTTATTGGAAGCCTACATTTTGTCCGATAACTGTGGTCGAAATATTACCGTAATTTACCCTTTTTCATACAAAAAACTATGAAATTGACTAATACCCAGGCGTGCCATATTGACGAGAAGAGGTTTTATATTCGTATTGACACATAGGTAAGTTTCGAATTCATCTTTGAGGTTACTGGTTAGCGAATATTACATTTTCCAAGTAACTGCCCTTCCATTTTACTTAGATTATCTTGGTAATAAATACTCGGATCGGCTTAGTTTATAATTGGACGACACACTTTATTGGGTCTTTCATAACCTGCATACCATTTATAATCATCCCACTTCTATCATTTTCAATTTGGATGTGTAGGCGAACATTGAACTTCGCCTTCACTCATGTAAATTTCGACTGATTCATGAGGCTCATATTATAATCATCATTCATCACTTGTAGAGTTTCATTCTCTTTGTTATATGCGCTAGTCTCATCGAATGTTCCCTCTCGTTAGTCACTTCATCAGATGAAGCAGAGCTCTCGTTGGAGATATAATTCTGACCTAAGATCGCTTCTGATCGATAATTTTCTATTTTCAACTAAGTTAAATTTATATTTTCCTTGATAATAATTTAAATTTAACCGATTCGCCAAAGTAGATTTGAATTTTGACGGGTCTCTTTTATTATAGTACGTTTTTTAATATCGCGTATTGATGACATCATTATCGATTGATAACGTTTCCGGGAACATTTCAAAATATAAGAGGTTCTGATTGATTTTGATATTACCTGGTCGTCTAATGCTTACTAATCCCATGGCATTATCGTTATGTAGATTTTTATGATTCGTCCGGTCTGTTTTTGAACGATCTGAAACAAACGATTTTGGTACACGACAACTCGGTGATGGTAAATTTGTCGACGGTCAACTCGGCGCTAGTAAACTCGACGACGTTCAACTTGGTAACGACCAATCGGCGACGGTAAACTCGGTGGCGGTCAGCTCGACGATGACCAACTCGGTGACGACCAACTAGGCGACAGTTAGTTCACTTCACAGCAATATTTGAAAAAAAATGTTGGAAAATCGTTGGATGAAGTGTATTGAGTTAAAAGGATATTACATTGAAGATTAAATAAATGTATTGCCAAAAAAATTGCGTTTTATTATCTGTAAAGGAAACTTTTAAGCCCATGTGACAGTTTACTGAGGCGGGATAAACTCGGTGTTAACGAACTCGGCGAAACCAACTTGGCAACGATCAATTCAAACAGTAATCATGAAAATTTTGGACCTTGAGATTTTTAGAGATTTGTCTGTTTTGTGTCTATCTGTCAGTCTTTGTTCTCTCTAGAGCTCAGATGGTTTAACCAATCGAACTGAAACTTCAGATTTAAGCTTTTTTGATAAATTGGGGAGGTGTCAGTGAATTTTACTCCAAATCGGCTAACCGGAAGTGGCCACTCCCTTAGTCCAGACAATTTATTTTGCAAATATCTTAAAAAGTATAAGGTTTACAAACAACTACTTAATACAAAATGTTTCCAAAAATTAAAAAATCTTAAGTTTGGAAGAAATTTGCATAATAAGTTTCCATAAGTTGTATTGCCCTTACCTCAATTTTTTTTTATTAGTTTCCAAATGTACGTAAAGTTAAATTAAGAAATATCTACCACAATTTAATATGGCAATGAACAAACATTATTGTCTTGCGACATTGATCATACTGCTTCAGCATTACCACTAATACATAGCAACAGTTATAATAATGCGACACAAGCACTACTGCAAAGATTGAAAGATTTAATAAAACCGCATCAGGAAACAGAAAGCAAAGTTGAAGGATTATGAACTCAGTTACAATGCTAAATTATCTGAAGTACGCTCAGATCCTTTATTATGAAGAGGTTATGAACAGTCTTGAATGCGATTTGTAGAAAAAAGCGATGCAAGAGAAATATGAGTCTTTTCTTGAAAATGGAACCTGGACTCTAGTAAATATTCCACCGAATAGAAAAGCAATTCAATGCAAGTGGGTCTACAAAACCAAATGGGATGTTAATGGAAATATTAACCGTTATAAAGCACGTCTTGTAGTTAGACGTTGTTCTCAACGAGAAGATATCGACTATGAAGAGACATATATTCGCCAGTTGTTCGTTACTCGTCCATCCGGTACTTAATTGCACTTGCAGTTAAGTATGATCTAGAAATTGATCAAATGGATGCAGTTGTGAATGCCGCAAGAGTGAATTATGAGAAGAAATTTATATGTGCCAACCGGAAGGATATCAGAATGAGAATCATGTCAAAAGTTTATCGTCTTAAGAAGGCATTGTATGGCTTAAAACAGGCTAGTCGTACTTGGAATTGCAAATTGGATAGTCTTCTTAAAGATTTCAGCATGAAGTCTTCGTTAGTGGATCCCTGAATCTATCACAAAATTCAGAATGAACATATTTTTTTAGTAGCCGTGTACGTTGATGATTTGTTGTTAATCTCAAATAACAAACACTTACTTGGGAGTAGTTCAACAGTGCCTATAGGAATGCGAATCACTCGGGACCGTGAAGCTGGAAAAATATGGATTTACCAATAATTATCAGGAAGTAGATGGAAGTATCATGTTAGCTGCTCATGTTACTCGTTCGGATATATGCTATTCAATCAGCACCGTTAGCAAATTCAATAAAAACCCTGCTCTGCCGCGCTGGAACGCGGTTAAAAGAATCTTGAGATACCTTCTCGTAGTACTGCAACAGCTAAACTGGAATTTAAAAAAAAAACGGCAATTCAAAAGTAATTGGTTATTCTGATTTGGATTGGGCCAACGACATAGGTGATAGACGATCGGTTACTGGCTACGTTTTTAAGTTTCAGGGAGGAGCTATTTCTTGGAACAGCAAGAGACAGCCAACGGTTGCTCTTTCCACAACGGAGGCAGAGTACATGACACTCTCCGCCGCAGCTCAAGAAGCTTTATGGTTGCGAAATTTTGAAATCGATTTAAAGTTGAGCTTAACTTTAGGTGCAACTACTATTTGTTGCGATAACAGGAGTACTATTAAGTTTAGCACCAACTGATGCTTATCCCGCCAGGACAAAGCACATCGATATTAGACATCACTTCACACGTCAAAAAATTGAAGAAAAGTAGATTCAATTGGCATCAGTTAGCACTGATCAGATGATTGCGGATGGATTAACTAAGCCTTTCTTCAGCAATAAACATTTATTATGTTTACATGGAAGGAATGGGTTTGATGAAATAGCAATTAAAAGTTCTAGTGGTAGTGTTGGAAAGTAGAACGTAACATATGGCTCCCAGCGATATATGTATATACTTGGATAGGGGATTGATTAAAAATCACATTGATTTACGTGACAAAAAATGGATCAAATTTTATTTTATAGTCTTATTACTCTTTTATATAAAGTGTATTGCTTTGGTAAATTTACAAAAAAATACAACAACAATTGCATTAAATAAATCCAAAAAAGATTCAGCTAAATCCAATAATTTTTTGAATTTACTTAAATCAAATCCGATTTTTAATTTCAATACCTACCACTAGAATTTGCTTCATATGAAACACATCAAACAAAAATTAAATTCAAAAATAAATCTTTGCGGGTTGCTTTCTGAAATTTTAAATCCAAACCTAAATCTAATCCTTTTTACCAAAGCAATACACTTATACTCTTCATTATCAAAAAAAGTATTTCCGAATAAGTGCCATACTTGAGTAAATTTCGTTTCGAAATTTTTCGAAACAGATTTTTTTTTTTTTTAATTGAATGGAATAAATATTGGATAATGTTTAATTATTTTAAAATAATTAATTAATTATATCAAATTTGAATAGTTAAACATTACGCTACCAGTTTTCCTTCACTAATTTAAAAATTAATAACCATTTATTCCTTCAAATTTCAAATAGATCCCTGAATAATAAACAACCACAAAAAAAAATCGAGTAAAACGTCAAAAATCTAGCATAAACAAACATTCAAGTGGATTTTAATTTTTTATTTTTAAGATGGTTTTAAATATGTTACCATGGTTACTACTACTTTTATATTATTATATCTGGCATGCTTTTAATTTGCAACGTTTATTTATTCCGTCTCTAGGTGACAGCTACTTTGCTTTACCGCCTCCTACACATAAATTTGAATTATTCGAAAATTCGGATTTAAAGACAAGGACGAAGGTTTTTCTTTCTCTGTCACACACTAAATACTTTTTCGATTACTCCATAAATTTTGTTCTATCCCATATCGCTGATAGCACCCATGTTTATATTTTTATGTTTAGGCTGTGTTTCAATCGGGTAAAAAGTTAAATTTTTTAACTGTGGTAAAAAATATTAAATTTTCCTCACTTTTTAATCGTTTTGGTGTTTCAAATGAAACTTGTTAAAATTGTGACATTTACGTTGTTTATTTTTGTTTTGCATAGAGAAAAACAAAATACAAGCTACAAATTTTTAACTGGTCCGTGACCAGTTAAAATTTTGTGGTGAATAAAATGCCAAAAGTTTAACTTTTTAACTTTTTATGCGGTTTTCTCTTCGTTTGAAACACAGCCTTATTATACATTGTTTGAAAAATAAAACGTTCTCTTGTTTCTGGAACGTTGTATGAACATCACTTGTCTTCTCCATAATATTACAACAGGGTCACCATTATGGCGTCTATGTATTTATCGGTTTTAGGTGTTTACAAAATAATTGTTTTACGCAATTGTTTTATGTAAGAAATATGACATTTACTAAGATTTTAATTAATTCTCGTTCCCATTGACACCGTATGCGTAGAACAAAACGAAACTGTTTTTTAAGTTGGATTAAATGTTAAACTCAAGTGCCGCATCATTTGATAAACTTCCAAGGCTGTAGAAAAATATATTTTTTGTAGGAAAGAGCGCTTCTTCAGAAATCGTTGAAACACGATTTCTACACCACGGTTTCAAAAATTAATCCAGTCTACGATATTTGCTTTTACTTGATGTAGTTTTTGAATATATGTAGGTGTGTACATTTTAGTAGCACGAAGTGATTTGTTTTTAAAGCCTATACATCGTGTAAATTCCTTATGTGATGTTATATTAGGAGAGCTGTTAGACAATTTTGAGTATAGGTATTTGAGGCAAATTTGGGTGACACTTCTTTAGCAATGTTTAAACGCAAAATCAAAGATCTGGCTGAAGGGTAGCGGGTCATTATCAGCCCTTGAATTTTTTGAGTTGCGAAATTTTTTTTGCCAAAAATGTCCTTGATTTTGAAATTTTAATACCTTTTAATTTAGTATTTAATAAAATATAAAATAAAAAACCAGATCATTTAGTCGGGTCTAAAATTTTGCCAGGCGGTTCCAAAATTGAATTTCGTAGATTTCTAAAAAATATACTTGAGGCAAGCTAAAATTAAGGCAAAAACATATTTTCAAAAAGACAGGTCATTTTAGTGGGACGCTCTACCTGCCAAGTGGTCGGGAATGTTGTACATGAGTGCGGGTTAGTGACGCTATGGGTAGGTTGAAGTGTGAGAGAGAGAGCGAATATTGCCGATCGGCTGAGTATGTATTGCGGTGCGATTGGCTTTTGCAAGGCTGCCTCAAATACCTACTCAAAATTGTCTAACAGCTCTTAGACTATCACATGTACATACATAGACACTTTTTTGCGTTCATAATGGATAATTCTTAAATTTTGTAAAAAATATAGCATGCAACACACCTGCGGAACCCGCTCCTGCTTCAATTGATTAATCATTCGTTTTGCAAAGATGCCCTTTCCGCACTTACATTACGATATACTATTTTCTATAACTTTAAAAGAATACTTTTCCACGTGAATATTAAAACACAAAATAGTAGTTTCTGATGGTAGAGTTTTCATATGCAAACATTAGTTACCGCTCTACTCTGAAGGCATCGAGCAACAATTTACATTTCGCTTAATTTAGACAAATTGTAACAATTCAAAAATTTAGAAAATACAATTTTTAGTCGAATGTCTGATTATTATTCAAAATAAAACTAATAAAAAGTCTAAAAGCAAATTTTTAACAGTCCTGTACCTTTTCGTTTCTAGCCTATTCTAGCCCCAATATCAATTTCTCCTTTATAAATTCAGTGTAATTTTCTTATTCATCTCTTATACTATAATATTGTTATGTATACAAATACTTTTGGTGTGTCATCATGATTCGCGGCATAATTAAATATAAATTCCTCATTTTTGTAAAACAAACTCAAATCATTAAAAGTATTATTAAATTAATAGGCACTTTCATGCTATTTTAAAATTTTGTAAAAATTTGCGGTTTTAAAATTAAAAAGTGTAATCTCTACATTTATCCGCAGTTAAGATTTAAAATTACACTGCACTGTTTATTTGTGTCATATTTCATAAATTTTTTTTTAAATTTTAATTAAAAGTAGAAGAAACCATTGATTTGATTTTTTTGTAATTTAATTTTATAACTTTTTTTTTTTAATAATGCCAAAAGCTCGAAATTTTATATTTATCAAATAACTGCTATGTAATTTTATTTATTTATAATTATAATTAATTAGGTGTAATTTATAATTAGCTAATGTTTTCAATAACGTCTGTTGTTTATTTTATAAATAGTTTGTTTATAAAAAACCTTCTTATAATTTATTTAATATATAATATTTTAATTTATATAGATATAATATGTATTGTAAAAGCGTTTCTTGTTGTTTATTTAATTAATTAATTTATTTATATATTATTAAATTACTTTATTATGTATAAATATTTTTATAAAATAATTTTTGTTTCATTTGGTTTTTTGTAGTACATATAACTTATATATATCACTGTCATATCGTATGTTACGTAAATAACATTTTAAATTAAAATATTTAAATAAGTTGTGTCATTTTGCAAATTATAGTTAATAAAAATTACGAATTTATTTATATTTATTATATAGTTGTGTGTGTGTGTGTGTGTGTGTTTATCTATAATTTATCTATATTCATGTTATCTGTGCAGTGATCGGAATAAATTGAAAATATAAATTATTACATAACCAAATGATATTGAATATATCGTTGTTTGTGTCGGATGTTGTATTCGATTAGCTGTGTTACATGCATCTGCATCGTTGCAACTTTGAAGACAACCATGAACGTATCTGAAACGAAAAATATACAAATTTTGTTGTGTTACACTAGATATGATGTAGCATATTTCATAGCGGCTCAATGGTCTAGGGGTATGATTCTCGCTTTGGGTGCGAGAGGTCCCGGGTTCAAATCCCGGTTGAGCCCAAATTTTTTTTTGTTGCCATTTCAATATTTTGTTTGTCTGGATTCTTTCTCACCTTTCATCATAATAAAATCGACCACAATGCGACATTCGAATAATTTCTGTGTCTGTTGTCAGTGTTCCACTGTCCAGTGCACAACCTCTCACTGTTATCGTTTCACCAGTATCGTCTGTAATTTAAAATAAAAAATAAATTATTTGGAATTAAAATATCTTCCCGACGGAGAATTGAACCCCGGTCTAATACTGACCACTATACTATCGACGATTGGTAAGACAGAAAATCAAAATACTCACCATAATATCCAGCTATTTTGATGCATGATGTTGCTGGAAATAAACCATCCCGTCCCTTTCGCCCTCCCATACACGGTGATTCTAGTATTGCCGTTGAATAATTATTATGAAATGGATCGTCACATGCTTTATTTCCGCCATTAAAAGATACGCACTTAAAGCAATCAATACTGTAAGCTAAATGAGAAAAAGAAAAATTTACTTAATAAAGCCTAACAAATGTTATAAATTGTACATGTTTCAAAATAAAAATCTGCATTACCTTTATCGATGCATAAAATGAAAAAAGCTGTTATAAGGCTTGCATAATGTAGAATGTAAGGTGTAGACATTCTGGCTAATTTTAATTTTGTTTGTATTCTTATAATTATTTATAATTAAATTGTTGTTTTTTTTTGTTTTTGTTCAGTTGTTTAGCTATTTAATTAATTATCTATTTTTATATACTTATATATTAGTAATAATTTCATTTGATTGTTTTTGTATTGAATAAATTATTACAAAATTTGGTGGCGCGGTATTTTGATTTACGATTTTTGAATGTCACGACGAATTATGATAACGGCGATGATAATTCAATTTGGGTGATTTGTATAGTAATTGAAACATTATTAATGTTGATGGGATGTAATCTGAAAAGATAGGAAAAAAATATTCGATAAATATTATTGTAATGTGAAAATAATTAAAAATATTTTACAAAACCGAACGGCGCGGCGGCGGAATTTACTTGAAATGTATTGCTTTTTTGGGCTGATCTAAACATGAACGCTTTGCGGTCCAAAATATTTAAATAAGTTTACCAATATCTACTCTATAAACTAATCTTACAAATTACAATATTGTTATGGTGACACCTAGGGATGAGTAGAATAAGTTAGTTAATAGCGGAAATTCTGGGAACCGTTCATAATGCCGCGTTTTAAAATGTAGCGTTTTAAAATACCGCGTTTCAAAATGACGCGTGGTACAAAATGTCGCGTTTTAAAATGTCGCGTTTCAAAATGCCGCGAGGTACAAAATGTCGCGTGGTACAAAATGTTGCGTTTTAAAATGTCGTGTTTCAAAATGCCGCGAGGTAAAAAATGTCGCGTGTTACAAAATGTCGCGTTTTAAAATGTCGCGTTTCAAAATGCCGCGTGGTACATAATGTCGCGTGGTACAAAATGTCGCGTTTCATAAAACCGCGTGGTTCAAAAAGCCGCGTGGTACAAAATGACGCGTTTAAAAATGATGCGTTTTAAAATGACGCGTTTTGAAAAATCCCTTATAAATGAACACAATATGATGTGAAATAATAAATAATTTAATAAAAATTATTTGAAACAAGCAAATTGTGTTTAAACATATAGTAAAATTTTCCTTCACTGAATGGAAATTATTTATAAATGTAATTTTATGTAATTATAAAGTGGGTCTAAGAAAAAGAACACAAATGTTGAAATTTATTAGAATATTCCTTCACTAAAATGTTAAAGTTAAGTCCTTATATATCGGAAGTTGATATCAGATACACAATTTAAACCAAATTGAACATTTTGTACGTCGCGGCATTGTGAAACGCGACATTTTAAAACGCGTTTTTTTGTACCACGCGAAATTTTGTACCTCGCGGCATTTTGAAACGCGACATTTTAAGACACGACATTTTGTACCACGCGAAATTTTGTACCTCGCGGCATTTTGAAACGCGACATTTTAAGACGCGGCATTTTGTACCACGCGACATTTTGTACCTCGCGGCATTTTGAAACGCGACATTTTAAGACGCGACATTTTGTACCACGCGACATTTTGTACCTCGCGGCATTTTGAAACGCGACATTTTAAGACGCGATATTTTAAAACGCGACATTTTAAAACGCGGCATTTTGACCCGGACCCGGAAATTCTATTGACGATTGTAAAAGTAAAGAAAGCGCCTCTCGAGGACAATAGTTAAAATGATGCACCTGATAAAATGACATTTTTCACAAATGCGACGAAAAAAAATTTAGCATTGCGGTAATTAAAAATTGTTTTTATAGTCCAAAAATGGCATTATTTACAACAATTTCGAACGTCAAATTATCAGGTAGCTCAGTTTAAAAATATTCCACTATGTGGAATCCGTGATGCTCCAATCGTCAATTGACGAAATATTTTTAAACTGAGCTATCTGATAATTTGACGTTCGAAATTGTTGTAAATAATTCCATTTTTGATCTGTGAACACAACTTTTACTTCCCGGTTTGCTAATATGTAATTGTAAATAATTCCCATTTTGGGCTATAAAGACAATTTTTAATTACCGCAATGCTAAATTTTCTTTCGTCGCATTTGTGACAAATGTCATTTTATCAGGTGCATCATTTTAACTATTGTCCTCGAGAGGCGCTTTCTTTACTTTTACAATCGTCAATTATGTAATTTTCCATGATAAAAACTGTTCTAATGTGTCTAGACTATTTGTACCAAAACAATCATGAAATTTCGAGAAGTTTTGGTTTGATAATATAAGGAGCGAACCAATTCGAAAATTAACATTACGTTTTTGGTAAGCGATAAGTGAAGATTAAAAAGTGTTTTAGTGTGAAATAAAAGTTATAAATTAACAGTGGAATTGTGCAAATTAATAAAGAGTGATTTTGTCAATTATCGTTAATAAATTGTCTAGGAATAATTTTTAAAATCAAGAAATAAAATCGTTGGTGATAAATGAAGTGTTGTGGTTTATTCACAATCCAGTGATACGAACTTTGATTGACAAGGCAAAAACGTAACAATTGGTGACAGCGGTGAGATTGTGAATAATAAAACAAAGAAAATGATTCTCTTCGAATTAAGAGTTACAGAGTTAAAGAAGCAACTAGAGAAACGGGGTTTGCTCACTGATGGTACTAAAGCAGCTTTACAAGCGAAACTACGTGAGGCCATGGTGAAAGAAGGGTTAGACGCAACGCATGCGGCAACCTTAGAAAAGACAGAAGAAACACAAGAATTAGTTGAAACAACACAAGTACCATCTGGAAGTTTCGATTTGTCGCAGTTAATGACTGCTATGAACCAAATGATGGAGCGACAATTGGAGAAGTAAAAGGTTGACATTCAACAACAAAACGAGCGACAGTTAGAGACAATAAACCAGTCAAACCAAGAAATGAAACAAAAGTTGGGCGACATTAAGCAGTCAGATGGGAAAAATTACCGAAGGTGAAAAGAAAATAGACGAGAAAATTCTAGAATTGTACATATACAAATGTTCATAGTGAAATAAAGAAATTGCAGACCGAATTACAAACAGAAATTCAACATGCTAAAACAGAATTTCAAACAGAGGTTCAACAAGTTGAAGAGGCTTTTCAAACGGAGGTTAAACGTCTCGAGAAAGAATTAACTGATGTCAAGATAAGTGGATCAGCGACAGAAGTGGTACATACCGTTACACAATATCTTTCGTAATTTCCAAATTTAAATTTGAAACGGCTGCAAATCAAAATCATTGGAATGATAAACATCTTGTTGCAGCTCTAATAGTGGCTCTTAAAGGTGAACCAGCAGAGGCCTTACAAACCATTCCAAAAAAAGATAGAAACATCTAGGGCAGTGACCATAAGCGGGAAATCTATCGCATGGAACTGAAAAGGGAGGATAATCAATTCAGGAATTTTTATCAGCAATCGATCGACTAGTGCATCTAGCACATAGAAGTACGTCGGCCGATTACATGGAAAATTGACGAATTCATTGATGATATTCGAGATCCAGAGACACGCAAGGCGGTAATGTTGTCACCTAAAGCCACCTTCGCGGAAACCATCGCTTATGCATTGACGAACGAGACTGCACAAGCCATCACCAGACCGTCAATGAAAATATGCCGAGTAGAAATCGGCACTAGGATAAACACCGAGCGGTCGGCACCAAGATATCGAGACAGAAGCAGCAAAATCAGATGTTGGGCATGTGATAAGGTCGGTCACAAGAAGGAAACGAGGAAGATCACCCTTTCCTATGAAATGACGACGGAGTCGTTAAACTACAAAGAGTCGGCTTAAAGGGGCAGAAGCTGGCTGCATCATCACTCTGGATACGGGAGCAAATCCCATAATTGTCCGTAAAGACCTGATCTATTTGGAGCTATACAATCAGCAAATGGATTGAAGTTACGAACGGCAACTGGTGACAGTTCAATAATAAAAGGCAAAAAATCGTGAAAATAAAGATCGGAAGAACCCTTTTTCAACATGAAGTGCTGTTGCAGATATTGTGGATGAAGTCATTTTGGGGATGGACTTCATGAGGGCAAATGGCTTCGTGGTGGATGTTGGAAGAGGAGTATTAACTTACGATAACACCGAGTTGCCACTTTAATATGGCTTAGTGTTTTTTTTTTCTAAATGATGTAAAACTAAATATTTGTCCCGGCTAGCCCTAAGAAAAATCTAGCAACTCTAAGTCTAGTTGCCATTGTTGTCTATTAAAAACTGATATCTCCTAGTGCAACTTTCACTTTGACATATTCTGGAGCAAATTCTTTCCAAATGTTTTATGAGAATACGAACAATTTACGGAGTGGTTGTTATTCATTTTCCTCTAGGCTTTGTCTTCATAAGAGCCTAGTTTCGTTTGCTCAGTCAGCCGTTTTTCAAACTCCTATTTTTAGTATCGAGTTCTCCAAGCATTCGTGGAGTTATGTTGATTACACTTCAATACCATTCGCACACAGTTTTTGCTTTGCTTATCACTTTATTGTTGGATTTTTCTCGAACAGTAGGGTAATAGAGTGAAGAGTTCTTAGCATAGTAATTACCTAAAACAAATGCGAGAAATAGGCAAAATAGAGCTTGGTTATTTTGTGTGAGTAAGAGAGGATCGATTTCCTTGTCAGATTCTATGAGATTTTTTTTTTAGTTAGGTACTGTACTTAACTCCACTACAATGAAAACCCTAATCTAATAATTTAATATGTCTTAAATTTATGTAGGTAGTCCAAAAAAAAAAGATTAAATGTGACAGATAACATTTAGTTATCTCGATTTAAATAAAACGCTATACGACCGTATCAAAAGAGGTTTTGAAAACCGTTTTGTTGCACTTGAACGTAATAAATCTCGACTTGATACACACGTCCAAAGGAATTTTTTGTTATCTCCTCACTAAATCCCAATAATAAAACCCGCATACCTTATTTACATTTACCAAAAAAAATGGACAGACTTTTTATACAGAACGAAAACGAATTCAGACAGAATATGAACGAAATATAGAAGGAGGAGATATTTTATATGGAAAAAATGGAGAGACTACATCTGGATTATGAACATTTCTGTTTTTTTTTTATGTACATGCTGCTGTTGTATATCCTTTTTGATTTTTAATTTGCATATTATTATTGTTACAATCGTTTCAAATGATAAGGAGATTTTTGTTTATTTTGTTTTTGTACCTAATCTAAAAATAAAAACGATTTTTAGAATATACCAAATTACCAATTTTAATGTATGTATGTATATAAGGACATCAAGAAGGAGGTGATTGCCATCTTTTGTATCTACCATATAAGTTGCAAGGATAATGTAAAAGTTTAATTTGATTTTTAAAATCTGTATAAATTAATAGTTTATGTACATATGTATATTATATTACGTCATTTACTCGTATACTATAGAGAACCGCAAACAAGAAGAATGATAAAATCTAATTTTCATTTTCATCTTAAAAAATCGGTTTTCTGTACCTTTTTGTATGGATTATTAATATTCGTGACGACATGGTATAGTATTTTCTTCTTTTCTTATAAATATTATTTTCATTCATAGGGGGAAAAAGATTTTAGTGAAACACATAAGTAAATATAGGAAAATCAATCTTATGCTGCATCCTTGGCACGTCTACTTAAGATTTCATATAAAATTATATAAAAATGTGATGATGGTGCTGTATTTTGGGAAGTATTATAAAAATCGTAACAATTTTATATTTTTATATAAATCTTGTCTTAACAGGTTAACAGGAAGTTTAAAGCACATATAGAATGTAAATAAGAGAAATATTACAAGACATTTATTTCACAGTATTATAAAAGCTTACAATTTATACAGTGTTGCTAATCTTGCGGGGTATCAGTTTAACGTAATTTGTTAGTTTTTTTAATTTTGCAGGTTTGTTCGTTAACCAGGATTTTTCTTTATTGATTATTGTTGGCCTTATTAACGCAAAAGCTATAATAATCGGAAATATGGTGGCTAAATGTTAATGGAGACTTATTATAATTGATTGATTGATCAGAATGTACGACCAAGCATAAGCAAGACTTCCGGATGATACCTGGCCCTCCATACACCCTTTATACATAACAAAACCGAAGGACAGGAAAGGTATGTTACTAACAAACAATCAACCCGGTTCCAGACAGCTAAGTAGTTGATAGTTAGTATATTTTTAGTCAATTATTTAGCACAAGACAACACAATTTCAAGTTCATTTACTGTTTAAGTTATTGGAAAGCTGTTTTAGGTTCTTCAAAATTTCCTAAATTTAAATCTGTATTAATCCTTTATAACCAACATTATAACATTAATGCTTCGATTACATCGAAATATGTATTGATTTCACTAAATTTAATTCAACTTAATTTTAACAAAAATTAATTTAGTTTCATTAAATTGAGTGAAACCGAAAACCCAATTTACTTCACCATTAATTTTTTATTTAAAATCAGCCCTTAGTACCCTTAAATAAATTAATTCAATTCGGCATCTAAATTTAAAGGAGAGCAAATAATCCATTAACTAAACAACCTAAAATTCGAGATGCATAAAAAATTTTAATTCTAAATTATTAATGAAGTTTCATCATAAAATTTCATTTCCAAATCTATAGCTAGCTATTGACTTTTGAAATTACCTCCAAAATCAAAATTAAACTAAATAATTGCCTATGGCTATTCTGTTTAAAATTCCACTGCGAAATAATATAAATTAGATCTGAAACTCATTAAATAATAACAGCTTTAAGTTGTCCATACTATAATAAATTAAATTAAATAATTTGAGTATCCACACTAGTATGGTATATTCTTATTAATACCATATATGACAAACAATTAGCACAAATATATGATTTGGCTAATAAACTTTATTTTAGTTTTAAAAACACAATCTGCGAAACAAAATTCCCGCTAGAAGAAGATATAAAAATTTAAATTCAGAATCACTTCGATTTAGAAATCTGAATCGTTATTAACCTTGCCCCAACCAACAACGTTATGAACAAACTATTTGAATCCAAAAGCTCTTCAAATGGACAATTAAACAAATAGATTCTAAAATTTAAATCTCAAATTCCAAATTATTATTATTATTATTATTATTATTATTATTATTACTATCTTTATTTCAATAAAATAAATACAAAATTAAAATCTAGTTGAAACAACATTATAAAATATGAAATAAAGTACAGCTCCTATAGACATTATGTCTGTAGTGGAGCAATTTAAAACAAATTTTAATTAAAATTTATATAATATTCTTTGTTTACATAATTAACAATAATCTTCAACAAAATACAAGCTCAGTTATTAAAATAGATATATTTAACTACACGACGGCACATTAGAACATAATGTATGATAATTTAACATTTATACTAAAAATATTGCTCGATATTATCGATGTCAAGTAACCAAGTCCGAATTTCCCTGTTAAATTTATGTTTCTGCGCAGATGGAAGCATTTTGACATTTTTAGGTAAAAGATGGAACCAATAAGGTGCCATATATAAATAAAATCTTCTAAACCTTTCACTATTACAACGAAGACCGACAAAATTGTTTGGATTTCTCATATTATACACGTGGTATATTCGACTATGATAACTATTGCTACGAACAAAAAACATTTTCAATACTTTAAAAACATACAAATACCTTAGAGGCAACAAGTTTAACTCGCGAAAAAGCGGAATAGTGGGTGTATTCCTTGGACAAGCATAAATTAATTTGATAATTCTTTTTTGCGCTACAAAAAGATCTGCAATATTAGCAAAGTAAATTCCACCCCAACTAGTTATACCATACATTAAGATAGATTCAACAAGAGCATGATATAACCTTCTTAAAATAAAAGAAGGGCACAAAGGTCGAAGATTATAAAATTTATGCACTGCAGTAATAACAATTTTCCTGATATTAGTTAGGTGGGAGGTCCAATTTAGCTGTGAGTCAATTGTTACACCTAAGTATTTAAACTCATTTACGCAGGGCAAATCAAAACATTGCCCAAAACATGGATTCTTATCACACGGGTATACGTGATACTTGAAAAAGTTTTGATCAACTGTTATGTCGGGCCGTCTAAAATGCATAATTCTAGATTTTTCACTAGCAACAAGCCGATGATAAAAAAACCATTTACTTAGAGTGCATAAATCAATATAGATAAACCGTTGAATATCAACGTAATCATTAGACGCATATGTCAAAGCCAAATCATCTGCAAACGCTGTAGCACACCCTCTAAGATTAATTTCAAAGATAGAATTGAAATAAATTAAAAACAATAAGGGCCCCAAAACTGAGCCCTGAGGAACACCACATTTTAGAAGACCTGGAGGACTATTCACATTATTAATTTTTACAATTTGACTACGCTTACGAAGGTAACTTATAAACCAATCTAATATTTTGCCTCTAACACCAATACTTGACAATTTCATTATGAGTATGTCATGGTTAACAGTATCAAATGCTTTTGAAATGTCCAAAAATACTGCTGAGCATTTCTGAGAGTTGTTAATTGCTAAATAAATATTGCTCAGAAAATTTAAAAGAGCTTCTTCCGTAGATTTTCCTTCTATGAATCCAAATTGGTGATCACTAAAAAATTTTATTTTACCAAGGTAAGAGACTAATCGTCGTTTAATTAATTTCTCAAATAATTTGGAAAAAGTACTCAATAGTGAGATCGGTCGGTAATTGTTTAATTGCAGAGCATCACCCTTTTTAAAAACTGGAATAACAACAGCTATTTTTAAGGCGTCTGGAAAAATTCCGCTCTTTAGACTTAAATTAAATAAAAATTTTAATACATCAACCAAATACCAGGCACAATTTTTAACAATGATATTATCTACTCCATCAAATCCTTTAGAATGTTTGTTTTTTAACTTCTGAATTTCAGAAATAATCTCCAAAGAATTAATTTCATCGAAATAACAAGAAGTACAGTAACTATCTCGGTTTCCAAAAATAAATTGTTTCTGCTCTCCACTGTTAGTACTATTAGGAAAAATATTGGAAGTTATATCGGATGAAACATTTATAAAAAATTTATTAAATTCATTACATATATTCTGATCATCAGTAAGAAGAACATTTGATTGATATTCATAAATTTGTGTTATTTGGTTTTTGTTTTGGGACGTATTTCTACCCAAAATATCATCAATTTCCTTCCACATAAGCTTAGGATTATTCCCTATTAAACCAAATTTATCTTTGTAATATACTCTTTTGACCCGTTTAACAGTCATATTTACATGCTTAGAGAGTTTTCTTACATAATTTTCTAACCGAGTGTTATTTGGATACCTTCTTAATTTTTTAGAAAATTTTTTAAGTTTATTAATTTTACACAAAAGATAATAATTCATCCAGGGCTTTAACTTCTTGCTACTGCGATAAGTAATTGTTTCTTTTGAAAGTTCAATATGGGAAATTAATTTATTTAAGAAAATATCGAATGCTGTATTACAATTTTTTTCATGGTAAACAAGATCCCAGTTTTCAACTAGAAGACGATCTCTAAGTTTGTCATAATTAACTTTTGAACTCTTTCCACTATAACATATCACAGGTCTATTCGATTCTGCCCAAATATTGAGGGTAATTAAATTATGATCGGAAAAATGTATTGGTAAATTATCAATACTAAAAGTATATGTACTACTGGATTTAACAAAAACATGGTCTAAACATGATAGATTCCTAGTTGGATTGTTAGATAAATTTCAAACCTCAAACCCCAAATTCCGAATTTCCAATTCCAAATTTCAAATTCTAAATTCTAAATTCCAAACTTCAAACTTCAAATTCCAAATTTCAAATTCTAATTCCAAACTCAAAATTCAAAATTTTAAATCTTAAATTCCAAATTTAAAATTTTAATTTCAAATTTCAAAATCCAAACTTCAAATTCCAAATCCCAAATTCCAAATTCCAAATCCCAAATTCCAAATTTCAAACTTCAAATTCCAAATTTCAAATTCCAAATTCCAAACTTCAAACTCCAAATCCCAAATTTTAAACATGAAATCCGAAACTCAAATTCACAATTCCAAATTTGAAATTCAAAAATCCAAAATTTCATATTCCAAATTTCAAAATATAAACTTCAAATTCCGAATCCCAATCTTCAAATTTCAAATCTCAAATTCCAAATTCCAAACTTCAAACTTTAAATTTCAAATTTCAAATTTTAATTCCAAAATCCAAAATTTAAATCTCAAATTCCAAATTCCAAACCTCAAACCCCAAATTCCGAATTTCCAATTCCAAATTTCAAATTCTAAATTCTAAATTCCAAACTTCAAACTTCAAATTCCAAATTTCAAATTCTAATTCCAAACTCAAAATTCAAAATTTTAAATCTTAAATTCCAAATTTAAAATTTTAATTTCAAATTTCAAAATCCAAACTTCAAATTCCAAATCCCAAATTCCAAATTCCAAATCCCAAATACCAAATTTCAAACTTCAAATTCCAAATTTCAAATTCCAAATTCCAAACTTCAAACTCCAAATCCCAAATTTTAAACATGAAATCCGAAACTCAAATTCACAATTCCAAATTTGAAATTCAAAAATCCAAAATTTCATATTCCAAATTTCAAAATATAAACTTCAAATTCCGAATCCCAAACTTCAAATTTCAAATCTCAAATTCCAAATTCCAAACTTCAAACTTTAAATTTCAAATTTCAAATTTTAATTCCAAAATCCAAAATTTAAATCTTAAATTCCAAATTTCAAAATCCAAACTTCAAATTTCAAATTCCAAACTTCAAATTCCAAATCCCAAATTCTAAATTTTAAACTTGAAATTCCAAACATTAAATTTCAAATTCCAAATTTGAATTTAAAAAATCCAAAATTTCATATTCCAAATTTCAAATTATAAACTTCAAATTCCGAATTCCAAACTTCAAATTTCAAATCTCAAATTCTAAATTCCAAACTTTAAACTTTAAATTCCATATTTCAAATTCCAAATTTAAAATTTTAATTCCAAATTTCAAATACAAAATTTCTAATCTTAAATTTCAAATTTTAAATTTTAATTTCAAATTTCAAAATCCAAACTTTAAACTCCAAATCCCAAATTCTAAATTTTAAACTTGAAATTTCAAATTCTAAATTTTAAATTTCAAATTCCAAATTCCTAATTCCAAACTTCAAACTCTAAATTCCAAATTTCAACTTGAAATTCCGAACTTCAAATTCCAAATTTGAAATTCAAAAATCGAAAATTTCATATTCCAAATTTCAAATTATAAACTTCAAATTCCGAATTCCAAACTTCAAATCTCAAATTCCAAATTCGAAACTTCAAACTTTAAATTCCAAATTTTAAATTCCAAATTTCAAATTTTAATTCCAAATTCCAAATTTTAAATCTTAAATTCCAAATTTTAAATTTTAATTCCAAATTTCAAAATCCAAACTTCAAATCCCAAATCCCAAATTCCAAACTTCAAATTCCAATTTCTAAATTTCAAATTTCAAATTCCAAACTTCAAATTCCAAATTCTAAATTTCAAATTCCAAATTTTCAACTTGAAATTCCAAACTTCAAATTGGAAATTCAAAAATCCAAAATTTCATATTCCAAATTTCAAATTATAAACTTCAAATTCCGAATTCCAAACTTCAAATTTCAAATCTCAAATTCTAAATTCCAAACTTTAAACTTTAAATTCCATATTTCAAATTACAAATTTCAAATTTTAATTCCAAATTCAAAATTTTAAATCTTAAATTCCAAATTTTAATTTTTAATTTCAAATTTCTAAATCCAAACTTCAAACTCCAAATCCCAAATTCCAAATTCCAAACTTCAAATTTCAAATTCTAAATTTTAAATTTCAAATTCCAAATTCCTAATTCCAAACTTCAAACTCTAAATTCCAAATTTCAACTTGAAATTCCGAACTTCAAATTCCAAATTTGAAATTCAAAAATCGAAAATTTCATATTCCAAATTTCAAATTATAAACTTCAAATTCCGAATTCCAAACTTCAAATCTCAAATTCCAAATTCGAAACTTCAAACTTTAAATTCCAAATTTTAAATTCCAAATTTCAAATTTTAATTCCAAATTCCAAATTTTAAATCTTAAATTCCAAATTTTAAATTTTAATTCCAAATTTCAAAATCCAAACTTCAAATTCCAAATCCCAAATTCCAAACTTCAAATTCCAATTTCTAAATTTCAAATTTCAAATTCCAAACTTCAAATTCCAAATTCTAAATTTCAAATTCCAAATTTTCAACTTGAAATTCCAAACTTCAAATTGGAAATTCAAAAATCCAAAATTTCATATTCCAAATTTCAAATTATAAACTTCAAATTCCGAATTCCAAACTTCAAATTTCAAATCTCAAATTCTAAATTCCAAACTTTAAACTTTAAATTCCATATTTCAAATTACAAATTTCAAATTTTAATTCCAAATTCAAAATTTTAAATCTTAAATTCCAAATTTTAATTTTTAATTTCAAATTTCTAAATCCAAACTTCAAACTCCAAATCCCAAATTAAAAATTCCAAACTTCAAATTTCAAATTCTAAATTTTAAATTTCAAATTCCAAATTCCTAATTCCAAACTTCAAACTCTAAATTCCAAATTTCAACTTGAAATTCCGAACTTCAAATTCCAAATTTGAAATTCAAAAATCGAAAATTTCATATTCCAAATTTCAAATTATAAACTTCAAATTCCGAATTCCAAACTTCAAATCTCAAATTCCAAATTCGAAACTTCAAACTTTAAATTCCAAATTTTAAATTCCAAATTTCAAATTTTAATTCCAAATTCCAAATTTTAAATCTTAAATTCCAAATTTTAAATTTTAATTCCAAATTTCAAAATCCAAACTTCAAATCCCAAATCCCAAATTCCAAACTTCAAATTCCAATTTCTAAATTTCAAATTTCAAATTCCAAACTTCAAATTCCAAATTCTAAATTTCAAATTCCAAATTTTCAACTTGAAATTCCAAACTTCAAATTGGAAATTCAAAAATCCAAAATTTCATATTCCAAATTTCAAATTATAAACTTCAAATTCCGAATTCCAAACTTCAAATTTCAAATCTCAAATTCTAAATTCCAAACTTTAAACTTTAAATTCCATATTTCAAATTACAAATTTCAAATTTTAATTCCAAATTCAAAATTTTAAATCTTAAATTCCAAATTTTAATTTTTAATTTCAAATTTCAAAATCCAAACTTCAAACTCCAAATCCCAAATTAAAAATTCCAAACTTCAAATTTCAAATTCTAAATTTTAAATTTCAAATTCCAAATTCCTAATTCCAAACTTCAAACTCTAAATTCCAAATTTCAACTTGAAATTCCGAACTTCAAATTCCAAATTTGAAATTCAAAAATCGAAAATTTCATATTCCAAATTTCAAATTATAAACTTCAAATTCCGAATTCCAAACTTCAAATCTCAAATTCCAAATTCGAAACTTCAAACTTTAAATTCCAAATTTTAAATTCCAAATTTCAAATTTTAATTCCAAATTCCAAATTTTAAATCTTAAATTCCAAATTTTAAATTTTAATTCCAAATTTCAAAATCCAAACTTCAAATCCCAAATCCCAAATTCCAAACTTCAAATTCCAATTTCTAAATTTCAAATTTCAAATTCCAAACTTCAAATTCCAAATTCTAAATTTCAAATTCCAAATTTTCAACTTGAAATTCCAAACTTCAAATTGGAAATTCAAAAATCCAAAATTTCATATTCCAAATTTCAAATTATAAACTTCAAATTCCGAATTCCAAACTTCAAATTTCAAATCTCAAATTCTAAATTCCAAACTTTAAACTTTAAATTCCATATTTCAAATTCCAAATTTCAAATTTTAATTCCAAATTCCAAATTTTAAATCTTAAATTCCAAATTTTAATTTTTAATTTCAAATTTCTAAATCCAAACTTCAAACTCCAAATCCCAAATTCCAAATTCCAAACTTCAAATTTCAAATTCTAAATTTTAAATTTCAAATTCCAAATTCCTAATTCCAAACTTCAAACTCTAAATTCCAAATTTCAACTTGAAATTCCGAACTTCAAATTCCAAATTTGAAATTCAAAAATCAAAAATTTCATATTCCAAATTTCAAATTATAAACTTCAAATTCCGAATTCCAAACTTCAAATCTCAAATTCCAAATTCGAAACTTCAAACTTTAAATTCCAAATTTCAAATTTTAATTCCAAATTCCAAATTTTAAATCTTAAACTCCAAATTTTAAATTTTAATTCCAAACTTCAAAATCCAAACTTCAAATTCCAAATACCAAATTCCAAACTTCAAATTCCAAATTCTAAATTTCAAATTCCAAATTTTCAACTTGAAATTCCAAACTTCAAATTGGAGATTCAAAAATCCAAAATTTCATATTCCAAATTTCAAATTATAAACTTCAAATTCCGAATTCCAAACTTCAAATTTAAAATCTCAAATTCTAAATTCCAAACTTTAAACTTTAAATTCCATATTTCAAATTCCAAATTTCAAATTTTAATTCCAAATTTCAAATACAAAATTTCTAATCTTAAATTTCAAATTTTAAATTTTAATTTCAAATTTCAAAATCCAAACTTCAAACTCCAAATCCCAAATTCTAAATTTTAAACTTGAAATTTCAAATTCTAAATTTTAAATTTCAAATTCCAAATTCCTAATTCCAAACTTCAAACTCTAAATTCCAAATTTCAACTTGAAATTTCGAACTTCAAATTCCAAGTTTGAAATTCAAAAATCGAAAATTTCATATTCCAAATTTCAAATTATAAACTTCAAATTCCAAATTCCAAACTTCAAATCTCAAATTCCAAATTCCAAACTTCAAACTTTAAATTCCAAATTTCAAATTTTAATTACAAATTCCAAATTTTAAATCTTAAATTCCAAATTTTAAATTTTAATTCCAAACTTCAAAAACCAAACTTCAAATTCCAAATACCAAATTCCAAACTTCAAATTCCAAATTCTAAATTTCAAATTTCAAATTCCAAACTTCAAATTCCAAATTCTAAATTTCAAATTCCAAATTTTCAACTTGAAATTCCAAACTTCAAATTGGAAATTCAAAAACCCAAAATTTCATATTCCAAATTTGAAATTATAAACTTCAAATTCCGAATTCCAAGCTTCAAATCTCAAATTCCAAATTCCAAACTTCAAACTTTAAATTCCAAATTTTAAATTCCAAATTTCAAATTTTAATTACAAATGCCAAATTTTAAATCTTAAATTCCAAATTTTAAATTTTAATTCCAAATTTCAAAATCCAAACTTCAAATTCCAAATACCAAATTCCAAACTTCAAATTCCAAATTCTAAGTTTCAAATTTCAAATTCCAAACTTCAAATTCCAAATTCTAAATTTCAAATTCCAAATTTTCAACTTGAAATTCCAAACTTAAAATTGGAAATTCAAAAATCCAAAATTTCATATTCCAAATTTCAAATTATAAACTTCAAATTCCGAATTCCAAACTTCAAATTTCAAATCTCAAATTCTAAATTCCAAACTTTAAACTTTAAATTCCATATTTCAAATTCCAAATTTCAAATTTTAATTCCAAATTCCAAATTTTAAATCTTAAATTCCAAATTTTAATTTTTAATTTCAAATTTCTAAATCCAAACTTCAAACTCCAAATCCCAAATTCCAAATTCCAAACTTCAAATTACAAATTCTAAATTTTAAATTTCAAATTCCAAATTCCTAATTCCAAACTTCAAACTCTAAATTCCAAATTTCAACTTGAAATTCCGAACTTCAAATTCCAAATTTGAAATTCAAAAATCGAAAATTTCATATTCCAAATTTCAAATTATAAACTTCAAATTCCGAATTCCAAACTTCAAATCTCAAATTCCAAATTCGAAACTTCAAACTTTAAATTCCAAACTTCAAATTTTAATTCCAAATTCCAAATTTTAAATCTTAAATTCCAAATTTTAAATTTTAATTCCAAACTTCAAAATCCAAACTTCAAATTCCAAATACCAAATTCCAAACTTCAAATTCCAAATTCTAAGTTTCAAATTTCAAATTCCAAACTTCAAATTCCAAATTCTAAATTTCAAATTCCAAATTTTCAACTTGAAATTCCAAACTTCAAATTGGAAATTCAAAAATCCAAAATTTCATATTCCAAATTTCAAATTATAAACTTCAAATTCCGAATTCCAAACTTCAAATTTCAAATCTCAAATTCTAAATTCCAAACTTTAAACTTTAAATTCCATATTTCAAATTCCAAATTTCAAATTTTAATTCCAAATTCCAAATTTTAAATCTTAAATTCCAAATTTTAATTTTTAATTTCAAATTTCTAAATCCAAACTTCAAACTCCAAATCCCAAATTCCAAATTCCAAACTTCAAATTTCAAATTCTAAATTTTAAATTTCAAATTCCAAATTCCTAATTCCAAACTTCAAACTCTAAATTCCAAATTTCAACTTGAAATTCCGAACTTCAAATTCCAAATTTGAAATTCAAAAATCGAAAATTTCATATTCCAAATTTCAAATTATAAACTTCAAATTCCGAATTCCAAACTTCAAATCTCAAATTCCAAATTCGAAACTTCAAACTTTAAATTCCAAATTTCAAATTTTAATTCCAAATTCCAAATTTTAAATCTTAAATTCCAAATTTTAAATTTTAATTCCAAACTTCAAAATCCAAAATTTGGAATATGAAATTTTGGATTTTTGAATCTCCAATTTGAAGTTTGGAATTTCAAGTTGAAAATTTGGAATTTGAAATTTAGAATTTGGAATTTGAAGTTTGGAATTTGGTATTTGGAATTTGAATTTCAAATTATTAACTTCAAATTCCGAATTCCAAATTTCAAATTTCAAATCTCAAATTCCAAATTCCAAACTTCAAACTTTAAATTCCAAATTTTAAATTAAAAATTAAAAATTTCAAATTTTAATTCCAAGTTTCAAATTTTAAATCTTAACTTCCAAATTATTGGTGATCTTAATGATTTTTGCAATGATTTAGATAATTTGCTGGGAACAATTAACAATAATAACATGGTGATCTTAGGTGATCTTAACATAAATCTGTTGAACAACGTAAGCTGTTTTAACTATCAAACAATGCTTGCATTAAACGGATTCCTCAGTATGTCTAACAATCCAACTAGGAAACTATCATGTTTAGATCATGTATTTGTTAAATTCAGTAGTACATATTCTTTTAGTATTGAGAATTTACCAATGCATTTTTCTGATCATAATTTAATTACCCCCAATATTTGGGCAGAATCAAACAGACCTGTGACTTGCTATGGTGAAAACAATTCTAAAGTAAATTATGACAAACTTAGAGATCGTCTCCTAGTTGAAAACTAGGAGATGATCTCTAAGTTTGTCATAATTTACTTTAGAAATGTTTTCACTATAAAAAAACTCTAACTACTAACTGGGATCTTGTTTATCGTGAAAACAATTGTAATACAGCATTCAATATTTTCTTAAAAAAATTCATTTCCCATATTGAATTTTCCAAAGACACAATTACTTACCACAATAACAAAAAGTTAAAGCCCTGGATGAATTATTATCTTTTGTGTAAAATTAATAAGCTTAAAAAATTTTCTAAAAAATTAAGAAAGTACCCAAATAACACTCGGTTAGAAAATTATGTAAGAAAACTCTCTAAGCATGTAAATATGACTGTTAAACGGGTCAAAAGAGTGTATTACAGAGATAAATTTCGTTTAGTTGGGAATAATCCTAAGCTTATGTGGAAGGAAATTGATGATATTTTGGGTAGAAGCACGTACCAAACAATAACCAAATAACGCAAATTTATGAAAATCTATCTAAATGCTCTTCTAACAGATGATCAGAATATTTGTAATGAATTTAATAAATTTTTTATAAATGTTTCATCCGATATAACTTCCAATATTTTTCCTAATAGTACTTCTAACAGTGGAGAGCACAAACAATTTATTTTTGGAAACCAAGATAATTACTGTACTTCTTGTTATTTCGATGAAATTAATTGTTTGGAGATTATTTCTGAAATTCAGAAGTTAAAAAACAAGCTTTCTAAAGGATTTGATGGAGTAGATAATATCATAGTTAAAAATTGTGCCTGGTATTTGGTTGATGTATTAAAATTTTTGTTTAATTTAAGTCTAAAGAGTGGAATTTTTCCAGACGTCTTAAAAATAGCTGTTGTTATTTCAGTTTTTAAAAAGGGTGATGATCTGCAATTGAATAATTACCGACCGATCTCACTATTGAGTACTTTTTCCAAATTATTTGAGAAATTAATAAAACGACGATTGGTCTCTTACCTTGGTAAAATAAAATTTTTTAGTGATCACCAATTTGGATTTATAGCAGGAAAATCTACGGAAGAAGCTTTTCTAAATTTTTTGAGCAATATTTATTTAGCCATTAACACTTCTCAGAAATGCTCAGCAGTATTTATGGATATTTCAAAGACATTTGATACTGTTAACCACGACATACTAATAATGAAATTGTCTAGTATTGGCGTTAGAGGCAAAATATTAGATTGGTTTATCAGTTACCTTCTTAACCGTAGTCAAATTGTAAAAATTAACAACGTGAATAGTCCTCCAGGTCTTCTAAAATATGGTGTTCCTCAAGGCTCAGTTTTGGGGCCCTTATTGTTTTTAATTTATTTCAATTCCGTCTTTGAAATTAATCTCAGAGGGTGTGCTACAGCATACGCAGATGATTTGGCACTAACATATGCGTCTAATGACTATGATCAAATTCAACAGTTAATTAATATTGATTTACGCACTCTAAGTAAATGGTTTTTTTATCACCGACTTGTTGCTAGTGAAAAATCTAGAGTTATGCATTTTAGACGACCTTACATAACAGTTGATCAAAACTTTTTCAAGTATCATGTTTACTCGTGCGATAAGAATGCATGTTTTGGGCATTGTTTTGATTTGCCCTGCATAAATGAATTTAAATACCTAGGTGTTACAATTGACTCACAGCTTAATTGGGCCTCCCACCTAACTAATATCAGGAAAATTGTTATTACTGCAGTGCATAAATTTTATAACCTTCGACCTTTGTGCCCTTCTTATGTTTTAAGAAGGTTATATCATGCTCTTGTTGAATCAATTATAATGTATGGTATAACTACATAGTTGGGGTGGAACTTACTTTGCTAACATTTCAGATCTTTTTATAGCGCAAAAAAGAATTGTCAAATTAATTTATGCTCGTCCAAGAAATACACCCACAATTCCACTTTTTCGTGAGTTAAATTTGCTACCTCTTAGGTATCTGTATGTTTTTAAGGTGTTAAAAATGTTTTTTGTTCGTAGCAATAGTTATCATAGTCGTATATTTCGCGCGTATAATATGAGAAATCCGAACAGTTTTGTCGGTCTTCGTTGTAACAATGAAAAGTTTAGGAGATTTTATTTATCTATGGCACCTTATTGGTTTCATCTTTTACCTAAACATGTGAAAATGATTCCGTCTATTCGGAAACACAAATTTTACAGGGAAATTCGGACTTGGCTGCTTGACATTGATGATATCGAGCAATATTTTTAGTATGAATATTAAATTGCACTATTTTCTATTTGTACCTTCGCATAATTAAATATATCTATTTAAATATAACGTAGTTTGTATTTTGTTGAAATTTTTGTTTTCTTTTACAATGTTTCAATATATTATCTGTATTTTAATGTAACCATGATATATATATATAAGTA
The DNA here is from genome assembly GCA_963556165.1 of Tipula helvola. Classification (NCBI taxonomy): domain Eukaryota; kingdom Metazoa; phylum Arthropoda; class Insecta; order Diptera; family Tipulidae; genus Tipula; species Tipula helvola. Next base: position 270,021,882 of record OY744481.1, read on the forward strand.
CATTTTAATTATATTTTGATTCAAATTGCTCCACTACAGACATAATGTCTATAGGAGCTGTACTTTATTTCATATTCATATTGTAATGTTTTAATTAGCTATTGATTTTGTATTTATGTTTTTTTGTTTGAAATAAAGATAATAATAATAATAATAATAAATTCTAAATTTCAAAATCCAAACTTCAAATTCCCAATCCCAAATTCCAAACTTTAAACTCTAAATTCTAAATTTAAATATTCAAATTCCAAATTTCAACTTGAAATTCCAAACTTCAAATTTCAAATTTGTAATTCAAAAATCCAAAATTTCATATTCCTAATTTCAAATTATAAACTTCAAATTCCGAATTCCAAACTTCAAATTTCAAATCTCAAATTCCAAATTCCAAACTTCAAACTTTAAATTCTAAATTTTAAATTCCAAATTTCAAATTCTAATTCCAAATTTCAAAGACAAAATTTCTAATGTTAAATTTCAAATTTTGAATTTTAATTTCAAATTTCAAAATCCAAACTTCAAATTCCCAATCCCAAATTCCAAACTTCAAATTCCGAATTCCAATATTAAAATATCAAATCTCAAATTCCAAATTCCAAACTTCAAATTTTAAATTCCAAATTTTAAATTCCAAATTTCAAATTCTAATTCCAAATTTCAAAGACAAAATTTCTAATCTTAAATTTCAAATTTTAAATTTTAATTTCAAATTTCAAAATCCAAACTTCAAATTCCCAATCCCAAATTCCAAACTTCAAATTCCGAATTCCAAAATTAAAATATCAAATCTCAAATTCCAAATTCCAAACTTCAAATTTTAAATTCCAAATTTTAAATTCCAAATTTCAAATTCTAATTCCAAATTCCAAATTTTTAATCTGAAATTCCAAATTTCAAATTATAACTTCAAATTTCAAAATCCAAGCTTCAAATTCCAAATTCCAAATTCCAAACTTCAAATTCCAAATTCTAAATTTCAAATTTCAAATTCCAAATTCCAAACTTCAAACTGTAAATTCCAAATTTCAACTTGAAATTCCAAACTTGAAATTCCAAATTTGAAATTCAAAAATCCAAAATTTCATATTCCAAATTTCAAATTATAAACTTCAAATTCCGAATTCCAAACTTCAAATCTCAAATTCCAAATTCCAAACTTCAAACTTTAAATTCCAAATTTCAAATTTTAATTCCAAATTTTAAATCTTAAATTTCAAATTTTAAATTTTAATTTCAAATTTTAAATTTTAATTTCAAATTTCAAAATCCAAACTTCAAATTCCAAATTCCAAACTTCAAATTCCAAATTCTAAATTTCAAATTTCAAATTTCAAATTCCAAACTTCAAACTCCAAATTCCAAATTTTAAACTTGAAATTCCAAACTTCAAATTCCGAATTCCAAACTTCAAATCTCATATTCCAAATTCCAAACTTCAAACTTTAAATTCCAAATTTCAAATTTTAATTCCAAATTTTAAATCTTAAATTTCAAATTTTAAATTTTAATTTCAAATTTTAAATTTTAATTTCAAATTTCAAAATCCAAACTTCAAATTCCAAATTCCAAACTTCAAATTCCAAATTCTAAATTTCAAATTTCAAATTTCAAATTCCAAACTTCAAACTCCAAATTATACCCGTGTACACGTATACCCGTGTGATAAGAATCCATGTTTTGGGCAATGTTTTGATTTGCCCTGCATAAATGAGTTTAAATACTTAGGTGTAACAATTGACTCACAGCTAAATTGGACCTCCCACCTAACTAATATCAGGAAAATTGTTATTACTGCAGTGCATAAATTTTATAATCTTCGACCTTTGTGCCCTTCTTTTATTTTAAGAAGGTTATATCATGCTCTTGTTGAATCTATCTTAATGTATGGTATAACTAGTTGGGGTGGAATTTACTTTGCTAATATTGCAGATCTTTTTGTAGCGCAAAAAAGAATTATCAAATTAATTTATGCTTGTCCAAGGAATACACCCACTTTTCCGCTTTTTCGCGAGTTAAACTTGTTGCCTCTAAGGTATTTGTATGTTTTTAAAGTATTGAAAATGTTTTTTGTTCGTAGCAATAGTTATCATAGTCGAATATACCACGTGTATAATATGAGAAATCCAAACAATTTTGTCGGTCTTCGTTGTAATAGTGAAAGGTTTAGAAGATTTTATTTATATATGGCACCTTATTGGTTCCATCTTTTACCTAAAAATGTCAAAATGCTTCCATCTGCGCAGAAACATAAATTTAACAGGGAAATTCGGACTTGGTTACTTGACATCGATGATATCGAGCAATATTTTTAGTATAAATGTTAAATTATCATACATTATGTTCTAATGTGCCGTCGTGTAGTTAAATATATCTATTTTAATAACTGAGCTTGTATTTTGTTGAATATTATTGTTAATTATGTAAACAAAGAATATTATATAAATTTTAATTAAAATTTGTTTTAAATTGCTCCACTACAGACATAATGTCTATAGGAGCTGTACTTTATTTCATATTTTATAATGTTGTTTCAACTAGATTTTAATTTTGTATTTATTTTATTGAAATAAAGATAGTAATAATAATAATAATAATAAAAAATTCCAAATTTTAAACTTGAAATTCCAAACTTCAAATTCCGAATTCCAAACTTCAAATCTCATATTCCAAATTCCAAACTTTAAACTTTAAATTCCAAATTTCAAATTTTAAAGGAAATAAAGGAAGCCTTGAACTGTGCGGGCGTTTTTTTGTTTTTTCGTGTGCCAAATAATTTTAAAATAATAATATTATTAATTATATATGGCGTCGAATTGCTGTATGTCGTGTTGTACTCCTGGTGGTAGTGATAATTTTTTAATGTGCAGTGGGTTGTGTAAATGTGTTGCCCACTACAAATGTGCTGGTTTCAGAAAAAATGCATTTGACTTGATTTGCAATTCTGATAACATTTTCTGGTTTTGTGACAAGTGCAAAGACATCTACAAGGTGCAAGTAAATAGTTTAAGTGAACTGGTTGGTACAATCAGAAATATAGACAATTACGTTAAAAAAATGGAAGAGCAAGCCCAAGCGCTTACTTCTGATCCAGTAGAACCAGTTACTCTACCAGTCACTATACATTGCATTGTGGTTGCTCCAGATCACATCATCGCTGATGATTTTCCAGACTCAAGCGCATCTGTTTTGCCTGGTGCCGCTAAGTCCGAAATCTTTGGTACCAATATAATTGGTGGAAATTCATGTGCCGAATCTTTCAAGCCTGTGTCTAATAACTCGTATGTGTCTGGTGGCACATTTGCTGATGTGGTATCTTCGGCAGTTATTTCGAGTGTTGCGAGTACGTCTGCAAAAGCGAACAGTATTGATATATCGTGCGGTCCAAATGTTAATAAAAAATCGTTGCCATCATCACGAACTATCCGGAAGAACATATGAAATTTTAATATTCGTGGCACTAATACCTCACCTGATATTTATATTAAAACTATTGCACCGAAATGTTGGCTTCATTTGTCAAGATTCGATACTCTTACAACTGAGGATGATATTGTGGCTCTGGCTAGCAAATGCTTAGATCCGAGTGTTTACAAGGCAGTTAAACTAATTCCTAAGGATAAAGATATCCATGAGTTAGAATATGTGTGCTTTAAATTGGGGATCAACGTTGAGCTTCATGATAAGGCTCTAAATTCGGATGCATGGCCTACCGGTGTATTTATTAGGCCCTTCCATAAGCAAAATTTTCGGACAGGAGCCTCAAATGTGAAATACCGGATACCAGCTGCTGTAGTCAACTCTGCCGAAATTTAAATAACGCAGGGTCAAAGGGGATGCGTCGGACCAAAAGTTTTGGACAATTTACTTTCACTTCGATGTACTATCACAACGCCTCTAGTATTCGGGGGAAAGCTAAGTTATTCTTGCTTGGCGTTCTTGATAACGATTACGATGTGATTATCATATCGGAAACATGGCTTACTAAAGTGTTTAATTCAGAGGAATATTTCCCACCCAACTACGTTGTCCACAGAAGAGATCGACATGATTTTTGTACCAGCCTTAAAGGTGGGGGGGGGGGGGGTGTTGATTGCTGTTAAGAGTTCGATCCCAAACGGGCTCATTGCATGTCATCCAATTTATGATGTAATAGCTGTTCGGATTAATGTATCCGAGTCATCTATCCTCGTGGTGGCTGTATTTGTTCCCTCTGGATCTACTCTGGAATATTATATGGGAATTGTTAATTTCATCAGTTCTGCGGTCATGCCATTGGTTCGTATTAAGGAACAACTAATGGTTATAGGAGACTTCAATCTTCCAGATATTGCTTGGTTTGATGTTGATGGAGTTTTCACATCCTCTTCTTCTGGCCAAAGGGAGTTGGCAGTTACTGATTATTTTGCTAGCTTAGCAATGATGCAGTTGAACCGGATAAGCAATAGTCGGGGAATATTTCTCGATTTGGTTTATTCAACTGATCTTATGTTTTCGGAGATATCACCTTGCGAAGATTTTACTGGATGTTCGAGCGTTTACCACACTCCAATTACCATATATATATTTTTAGAGAATTGCAACACTACGTGTACTTCTAGTAATTCTCTGCATTTCGATTTTAGGCTTGCGGACTACGATTCGTTAAACGAATTTCTTGTCGGTTCTAATTGGGACTTTCTCGAGCGGGATGAAAATTTGAACCATTCTATTTTGTTGTTCAACGGGCTGCTTAAGACTGGTATTGAAAGGTATGTTCCATCAAATAAAAACGGACCTAGGTTTCGTGAGCCGTGGTATAACAAAGAACAACTACGTCTTGAAAAAAAACGGAATAAGTTCCATTCTTTGTATAAGTTACAGGGCGCTGAGTTTTATTCCAGATTCAACTTAGCTCGTAAAGAGTTCAAAACTTTAAATTGGTTCCTTTACAACAACTACATTTTGCAAATAGAAGAGCATCTGACTTCCAACCCAAAAAAGTTCTGGAATTTCATAAATGGTAAAAAGAAGGTTGTTGGGTTTCCTACTCCAATGACCTTTCAGAACTCTTCCGCAAGTCAACTCTCTAATATCGCTAATCTATTTGCAAAATTTTTTGAGTCCGTCTATGAAGTACCTGGGGATTCTGGTACCAAGCTTATAAATAATCGCGATTGCTCTGATTTTAATTTTTTACAGTTTACTGAAGCAGAAGTTTATGATAGCTTATCTCAACTTGATAGTAATAAGGGGACAGGTCATGATGGTTTTCAACCTATCCTTATTAAGAATTATGCTGAGAGTTTAGCCCATCCACTGACTCTAATCTTTAATAAGAGCCTACGTACTGGGATTTTTCCGGATCCCTGGAAACTGTCTTTCATTCGTCCGATTTTTAAATCCGGCAGAAGAAGCGATATCAGCAATTATCGCGGAATCGCTATTCTTTCTGCCATACCAAAACTTTTCGAATCAATGGTACAGAAATTCTTATTTTTTCATGCAAAAATTTATATTTCTCCTGCTCAACACGGTTTTTACACGGGTAGGTCTACGGTTACTAACCTAGTCAGTTTTTGTCAACATTTATATAGTAAATTGGAACGTAGGCAACAAATGGATGCAGTTTACACCGATTTTTCGAAGGCTTTCGATAAAATTGATCATTCGATCCTTATCGATAAGCTGGATAAACTAAATTGTCAGTTTATCCCCATCAGGTGGTTGCATTCGTACCTGTCTGATCGCTACCAATTTGTTAAGATAAATGATTTTAGTTCTCGCTTATTTCGAGTTACCTCTGGAGTTCCTCAAGGTAGCCACATTGGTCCTAAATTACAAGATGACTTGAGTAACTTTTGCAGTTGGTCATTTAAAAACAAATTGTTGTTGAATGTGGGTAAATGTAGAATTTTATCATTCTCTCGTACACACTTACCTGTTCTTCAGCAATATTTTCTATACAATACCGCTATTGACAGAGTTGAGTTCATAACCGACTTAGGTGTAACCTTTTCCTATGATCTTACTTTTACCAAACACATTGATTCTATTATTTCAAAAGCTTATATTATGCTGGGTTTCATTAAGCGCAATTGTAAAGACTTTTGCGACCCACTCACACTGAAAACTCTTTATGTGTCCTTTGTTCGTTCCATTCTGGAATATGCTTCGCAGATTTGGTCACCATTTTATCATTGCCATTCATACAGAATTGAGAGCGTTCAGAAGCAGTTTCTTTTGTACGCGCTTCGCGGCTTACCTACGGAGCGAGTGCACCAATATGTACTTCCTCCTTATAATGATCGTTGTAAATTATTAAAATTACAACGATTAGACCACCGACGAGACGTTGCATCTGCTATCTTCGTTCAAGATGTTCTGACTTCCCGAATAGACTGTGTCGATTTGCTGGTTCGTTTCAACTTTTACGCTCCTACACGTTGTTTGCGCTGTCGTTGTTTGTTACATATTGATCCGGTCTCTACAAACTTTGCACTCTCGGAACCAGTTTTGAGAATGTCGCGACTCTTTAATTCGGTTTATGATGTATTCGATTTTAACTTAACAAGAAATTCGTTTAGAAATGAGTTGTTTAAATTTATGTCTATTATTAAATAATGGTTAAATGTTATTTTTGTGCTAAAATATTGTATAACTACTGTTAATATTTTTATAGTTTGCATTGGTCTTTTTTTTTTTTGCATACCGATTGTACATTTACTGTAGGTTAAATAAATAAATAAATAAAAAATAAATAAATTTTAATTTCAAATTGCAAAATCCAAAATTCAAATTCCAAATTCCAAACTTCAAATTTAAAATTCTGAATTTCAAATTCCAAATTTCAAACTTCAAACTCCAAATTCCAAATTCCAAACTTCAAACTTTAAATTCCAAATTTCAAATTCTAATTCCAAATTCCAAATTTTTAATCTTAAATTCCAAATTTCAAATTTGATTTGAATTTCAAAATCCAAGCTTCAAATTCCAAATCCCAAATTCCAAACTTCAAACTTTAAATTCCAAATTTCAAAATCCAAGCTTCAAATTCCAAATCCCAAATTTCAAATTCCAAACTTCAAATTCCAAACTTCAAATTCCAAATTCTAAATTTCAAATTTCAAATTCCAAATTCCAAACTTCAAACTGTAAATTCCAAATTTCAACTTGAAATTCCAAACTTCAAATTTCAAATTTGAAATTCAAAAATCCAAAATTTCATATTCCAAATTTCAAATTATAAACTTCAAATTCCGAATTCCAAACTTCAAACTTCAAATTCCAAATTTCAAATTCCAAATTTCAAATTCTAATTCCAAATTCCAAATTCCAAATTTTAAATTTTAATTTCAAATTTCAAAGTCCAAACTTCAAATTCGGGCGGGATGCAAAAGGGATTTTTCATCATCTGGTTACGATCGGTGATGACGATGAACACATCTATGACCCCCTGTTGAGAGTGCGGAATCCATGGGCCGACCCACCTTTCATGTCAGTACTATAGGCTGGCATGAAGCAATGCAACGTGCAGGTGGTTTAAACAAAAGCGGGTCTATAGCCGTACGTCCTCGAGTTGGCTGGCAACGGCGTAAGGTAGGACGTTAAAAGGGAACTGCGAAAGAGTTGGGAGTGCCTAGAGCCCCAGAAAAGATTGCAGAGATTGAGACGAAAAAAAAAAAAACTTCAAATTCCAAATTCTAAATTTCGAATTTCAAATTTCAAATTCCAAATTCCAAACTTCAAACTCCAAATTCCAAATTCCAAATTTGGCCATGTGATGGGCCAATGAGCCATGCTAAACGAGTTTTTGTTACCCAGAATTCAATAGGAGGACACATACGACATTTGGTTTCAACGCAGGACGGCGCAACTTGCCATACAGCAGACGAAACAATCGGTATTTGCACACTATCTTCGGGGATCGAATAATCAGCCGTAACGAAGATGTCAATTGGCCACCACGCAGCTGCGATTTAACTCCTTTGGACTTTTTTTTTGTGGGAATCCGTTAAGGATAAGTGTTACGCTAAACATCCAGAGACTATCCAAGACTTGAAAGATAAAATCAAAGTTGCCATTGATGAGATAGGAGCCCATAAAATCAAAAATGTTCTGAAAAATTGGGTTGACAGAATGGGGTACTTACTGTAAAGCCAGCCGGGGAAGCCATTTGAATGAAATTGTGTTCCATACTTAATGGCAATATATATTTATGTATATTTATTTGTCTTTGAATTTAGAGCCAAATTAAATTGCCAACGTTAGATGGATCACCCTTTAGAATGCCTAAATGCACTCAATAATTTAGGTATCCAGACACAAACTGGAGCGCCTTGGTGATAAGCATTTTAACAAGGAAATTAGATAGTGAGACTCATCCTATGTACGAATCAACAATCAAAAAATCGGAAAAATTCCAATCAATGGGAAGTTCCTTTGCCTTTTTGGAAACAAGAAAAGGACAACAAGAAAAAGGATCCACTACAAACTAACCCTAAGAGGACAACGCATGTTGTAATGACTGATGCATCTCCAAGCTGTGCTCAATGTAGTGGTGATCATGAAATTACCAGCTGCAATTCCAAGCTTACTACGTACTACGGGTCCTATACTCAAGAAATTTGAAATATTTCACGGAGGTCATCACAGTTTATTCCACCAAGCTCCAGTTTAGCTCCAACCAAGATAACCTTGCAAACAACCTCCAAAATATTACAAGGTAGCATTTTACTGGCAGATAGCGGCTGCCAGTAAAATGCTACCTTGTAAGATTTTGGAGGTTGTTGGTCAAGATTACCGACATTGGAGAAAATTCAGTTCGGATTCTGATTGATTCAGGATCCCAAGTTATTTTCATCACCGAAGAAGTCGCAAATAAACTCGGGCTAACAAGGATTCTGTTTCAAGCAAACATTGCCGACGCGGGTCTAACAGAAGCTGGAATGGAACAGCGAAGCCAACTGTAGAATTCACCATTAGACCGAGATTTTTATCAAATTTCAAGCTAAAAGTCAAGACTATGGTCTTCAAGAATAAAACCGGAAGTCTACCCGATATGGTGGTTGAGCTAAATATCTGTAGCCACACCAAGTACTATATCTGGGATCCGAGTATCCGACTATAGTCAGGGACTTCCCTAATTAATGTCTTGCTGAACGGTCCCACCCGTAATATTTCGATGGTGAAAACATAAGTAAGTATATACAGCGGAGAGCCGACATAGAGGTAATGTTTCGCCAAATCAGAGTGCATGAAGATGATCAGGAATATCAACGTATTGTGGAGAAAATCACTCGAACAACAAATAAAGGAGTACAAACTTACCACCGTGACTTACGGCACAGCAATAGCAACATAAGTAGCCGTGCGAACATTGTAACTGGTAGCAAGGGATGAAGCTTCCATCTATCCAGGCGTATGAAATCATTTCTGGAAACAACACACTAGAGGAAACAAGAACAATTAATAGTATTACTCAAAACTGGCGGATTCAACTTACGTATCTGGACTACTAGCCATCATGTCTTGATACAAGCCATGCCAAAGGAACTGAGGAATAATGGGATTCTTGAATTCAAGTTTGGTAACACAGTTAGAACTCTTGGTTTACATTGGAATCTAGTGACAGTCAGCATCAAATTTCGCATCATCTCCAATTTCAAAAAACAAGAACTCTACCAAACAGAGCTTACTTTGAGAACTTTGGGTAGCCGAACTCGCATGGGACCAATCACTACCTCAGGCTCTATCAATTCATTGGGAGAATTTCAAAAATTATCTGTCCTCTTTAGAATTATATCCAGGTGGGTCTACTTTGATAAAAAATCATCAATCAGTCTACATGGATTTTGCAATGCCTTTGAAATGGCGTACGCAACACTCATTTATGCCAGGAACGTGAATCTAGGGTGAAAATGACCCTAATACCCTATGACAAGGTGACACTATTTCCATCTAAAACTAAGGTAGCACCAAGTAAAACTGTCTTGTCAATACTACGACTTGACTATGTGGTGCTTTGTTACTCGTAAAATTAATGGGGAAAGTCATTGAAGCTTTACAGGTACCAAAATTAGAGGTGAACTTCTGGTACGATTCCTTGATTACGTCATCCGTTCCTTACAAGTACAAAACCCTCTCGCTAATGGAATATCAGAAATTTAAGGGAAATCAAGTCCAGCGCAGTTGTAACAAATAAGCTTCAAAGTAAATTCTGGTAATTGTGCGTCTAGAGGAGTTCATCCAACCGATTTGAAGAAACACTGTTTATGGTTAACTGGTTATTTATGGCTTAAATTAGCTAGTCAAAACTGGCCACAAAAGACTTCATTCAATGAGATTATAGGCATTATAGGTCTAGGAATGAAGCAGGCATTAACAGTCAGAAGCTCTGCAATCATAAACCCGTTTGGGCAGATAATATGAAGTATCTCTGATGTAAAATAAATATTCCTCATCATCAGCTATTCTCGACATTTTATTAGAAGATATTTAAAGAGACCACATGACGAGCCTTCACAAAGTACCACACTATCAGGTAAGGAGCCAAAGGAAGCCCAAGAATTATTTTACAGAATAATTCAACAACAAGAATTCAAAGAGAAAATCTTATGCATACGTAGCGGTGGATTAGTTTCTACAAAAAGCCACATCCTGTCACTTAACCCTTTCATTTATGAGAAACGAATATGTACTTCGAGTAGGAGGTCGCATAACACATAGCGAGTTAGGTTTCTAAAGTTAGGTTTCTTCTACCCAAACATCATATAATGAAGTTACTACTTAATTGCAAACGCACATCTACGAACATTTCAACCGTGGTTTACAAATGGCAAAACAAAGAGTGCCCTCGGAAATCAATAAATGCGTAAAATGTTATAGGTTTAAGACTACTTCTAGGCAACAACTGATGGCAGATTTACTAAAAGAAAGGATAGTCCCTCTCATCTTTTTACACACACCGGAGTAGATTTCGCAGGCCCAATTCAAGTGAGAGTGTCAAGAGTAGAGATACGAAGTCCTATAAAGGATCTATAGCATTATTTGTAAACTTTTCAACGAAACCAATAGACTTCAATCGCTTTTCTAGCAGCATTCAAAAGGTTTATTAACTACTTTCGATTAGCCCCCGACCAGCGGTACGCAAAAAGTAAGTTTAAAAAGCAACAAATATTAATTTCTCTGGCTACAACAACAAGAAACAGTTTTCATCTATTTTTTGATAAGAATTAAAAAACAAATGTTTTTTAAAATCCTGGCACGCAGAACTTCATTGTGGTCGCTGGTCGGGTTTCTAAATTAAAATTACGTTTATCAGAATTCACACCACAAACAGCTAATTGTTTTGAGAGTTTCTCAGAAAAAAAAAAAAAAAATTGGATTTTGTCAGAGCGTCCTGTATTTTGTCAAAATGGATCTGAGTTCTGCTAAAAGTTCTGAATAATTCCGACTTACAAAAATGTTTTAACTTTTAACCCACAACCTAAACAGATAAAATTCCTTCAACTCACAAGAAAATGTGCCGTAAGCAGTACGAGCATTACAAATAAAAACATGACTTTGTTTGTAGTGTCTACACGACATTTTCTTGTGAGCTGTAGAATGGAGAAACAAGGTCATTTTAAGTGGCTGGTTGTTCGTAACAAATATTCGGAACATCCTACTAAACTCAGCTTGGAATCTCTATACACAATGTTTCGCTCAAGGGCAGTATTACCTCGAGAATTATAATTTTGTATTTTAAACGTCTTCTCTTTTCCAGAATTCATCAAAGCGAGTTTCGGAGCTTGCTACAGTTTATGAAGTAACATTTGAAAGATATCATTTTAACATTCATTTTTCATTTGCCTTTCTGTCCACATTACAGTATATGTAGCAACAACTATAAAATAAAAATGAAATAAATGTCTTACATACGTTCGTGTACACCATTTATGTATGTATTTCCAAAAGGATTGAAAAAAGTAAATAAATAATTTAATTATACTTTACTTAACATTATATCCCTAAATTTATTGTTACAACCCTAGGTAATGATGGTTGACGCATCGAACATAACATAAATTTCGATCTAGGATTTGTAAGATTTATAATTCGATATTTTGTTATTTTATAAATATTGTACGTTGATTAGCCAACGATTGTCGCAACAAAAAAGCTGAAATAAATCACGTAGCACGTTGAACGAGGGCTGGAAAATAGAAAATGGAGAGGAAAATGTTTTCCGATTTTTTTTTTACATTTTTAGATTAAAACTGTATACGTTATATAGTATTGTGTATATGTTTGTATAATGGAACATTGACAAATAGAATTAATTGTTGCTAATAATGTGTTATATTATGTTGGTTGAATACCACATTAATGTTTTACATGTAAGACATTAATGCGGTACCCTACATAATACTTACAAGCATATGTACTATAGTAAATATGGAGTATATTAGATAGCTTGGTGCGGTAGGAGTTTATTTTATATAATAATCTGATCTAATCTTTCGTTATGGACTCTTGTACATGATTCTTCTTCATAAAGTTTTTTTGTGCTTTTATAACCTTTCTGCCTGTATACAGAAAAGCTTAATACTATATATGTAATTAAGTTGATATTATTTGATTTTATTGAGCTTTTTTATAGATACATTTGTATATGTGGTGACAAGATAATTTGGATGGTTTTCAATCTGTTCATTTTGGAAATAATATTTTTATAAGTAGCGGAAAAGTGATAACTGATAAAATTTTCGTACATTGTTGTGAAATGTTTATGAGTAATTAGTTCTAAGTCGAATTAATTAGAGGTGCAATATTAGACAAAAGTTTGCTTGCTGGAAATCTATGAATAAACTTTTTAGTCTATTAGTCGTGGGGTCGTCGACGTTGAAATCGCCTGATATCAGGTTGGGCGTAGAAAGCGTTTTTGATTTGATTAGAGTTCTTCTCGATCGCCAAATTCATGTTTGTAGATGCTTATTCGACGAATTGACGGGGGCTCTCTGGACGATTTGTCGTGCTGTGAAACGAAAAATATCCGAAGCTCATGTTGAGGTTCCTTAAAACAGAAGAACCATACACCTTACAACTTAGCATATTCTTTTAACGAAGTAGATTCCCGCAACCACCACGAAGAGGCGGTGTGAGCACCTGCCGAAGTTTTGTTGGCAGGTACGGTATATGAAGTGAGTCTTGTGCCGATTCTCTTGCATACACAGCAGCCTGATCACCTTGGACTCACTCCGCTACACAAAAAGGAACATGTTGATCATTCCAAGAAGTTTTTGACGCTGTGTGACGTTGAATCAAACAATATTATCACTGGAGATGAAACTTGGGTTCATCATTATAATGCAGAATCAAAACAGAATTCCATACAATATAGCGAACAGAGGTTAATTCGGTTTCTAAAAGAGCTTCAGAAGGAGAGAAAAATATGACAAGGAACACTTCATCACACTACACTATTCAAAAAATATAAATTTGAACTGAAATGTAAAGGTAGAAGAAGTTATTTTGTTGACGATGTCCTTCAAAATAGATTCAAATCCCTACACGGTACATGCACAAATGTTTCACTAACTTAAGTAAATGTTTCAAATTAACCCACTGTGTGTTCGGTGTGTTCTGTAGTTCGGTATTGGTCATAACGCCAACTAAACATAAAAAAAAGGAAACAACAATTATTGCTGTTTAAATGGGGTGTATAACCAGATTTTTCTGGTATAAAAACGAAATAAGCGAATACCTAAATTTTGTGTGGCGCTGGTAAGAATTTCAATAACGGGACACTCGGCTACTTTGTACGTTGGAAAACTAGTTCAATAGTTTTGTAAGTGGTAATCACGTTTGTATACGATAATCAACGGGATTGATTCGAGCAACCATGTTCGTCGACTTAGAGAAATTACCCATCCAGGTTAATTTTTTTATTGTTTTCCTTTATTTTACAATCTATCTCATTATGAGACATTCAGTAAATTTTTTGTCTTCTTTGTCATATACGGAGTATTTTTGTCCATTGATAAAATCTCACTTACATTACGATTAGTATAAATTGATATAACTCATAAATTTAACTATTATTGATTCGATTCATTAGAGATTTTAAAAAGTAATGTCTAAAGGAATATCTAATAAGACCTATTTGGCAAATTAACAATTTTGTTGCGTTTTAATCTTTCCCTCGTTGTGGTAGTGAGAAGCTTGCTGGCCAGATTGTTTGAATGAATTTTCAATCTTGAGTGATGCCTGGCACTGGAATCCCTAATTTCTTCCCGTATTGTTGGAACCTGTAGATCTCTGTGAATTATATCGTTTGATACGAACCATGGTGCATCTACTATGATTCGTAGAAATTTAGACTGGAACCGCTGAAGAATGTCCAAGTTTTAGTTGCTGGCCGTTCCCCGCAGCTGTATACCGTATGTCCAGGTAGGTTTTATTACCATTTTATAGAGCAGTAGTTTGTTTTCAATAGACAAACTTAATTTTCTGCCTATCAGCCAATACATTTTTGTCAGTCTCATTCCCAATTGGTTTCTTTTTATTTTACTTGATTGCTTGTAGGTAAATCTGCGGTATATAGCAGATATAATATCGGCCCAAGCACGATGTCCTCTGGTGCACCAGATTTAATTGTGCGGACATTTGTATACCCATCTTGATGTTTTATTATAAAATATCTGTCGAGTAGATATGATGTTAATATTTTGTAGAAATCATGTGGCAACCATCGCTTAATTTTGTATTGTAATCCCACATGCCACACCTTGTTGAGTGTTCCGGCCTAAACCCAAACTAATGATCCGGAATCAGCTTCTTCTCCAACAATATAGGGTTTAGGAGCTTTAGTAGTAGTTTTTCAAAAGATTTAGACATAATTGGTAGCAAGCTTATAGGTCTGTACGACGTAACTTCTTCGGGAGGCTTGCCTGGTTTTGTGAATAATCTGTGTTTTCTGTTGGTGAGAGTCTTGATAAATGTTCTTGAATTGACTGGTTTTTGCATTGATAAGCATTTCTTTTAACTTTTTGACGGCTTTGTTTAGTTTACGTTTATCTACCGGTAGTCAATATCGTTACCATTGCTGTCTTAACTTTCTTTTCTCCTTAATCATTTTCTTGACAGCATTCGAACATTCTCCTTTTTGCTCTTTCTTATTTTGTAGTGGTGTGGACTTCCAAGCTGCCGACTGAATACATTTATTGAGATGTTCCAATGCTTCGTCTAAATCACTTTCCGCCTTTAACTTGGTGTTCGTGTTTAAATTCTCTGTTATGGGAAGATATTGTATAAAATCAATAATGTATGTATGTATAAGCGTAGTTGTCAACTGGAAAGTGCAAAGGAGTGAGCTATACATATAGGTTAGCTAACTAAACTAACGAAAATTATATTTCTCGCTTAGCTTAGCTGAACGGGCCTTAGTGTTTAAATAATTTAATTTGTTTTCTCTTTATTTTTGAGGACTCACCAGTCGGCAGTTATCTCATTGGGGTGTAGTTTTGCGCTTACGTGCAAAACAAGAATTTGTGAATTTTGTTTGAACAACTAATCTATTTATTTGAGTACACAACTATTTGATTTGTTTTATATAACTATCTACATATATCTATTCATAGTTGGTGTACTCAGTTTAACGTTTTTTTTTTCTTTCATTTGTGATATGTTGTTTCTTATAATAAAATGCTATTATATCTTATATTTTTATTTTTTTTATTTTTTTTATTTATATTCATTTATTATTAATATATAAAAGCATTTGCTTATTTAAAATATATTAAAGTCTTAACATAAGAAAAAGATTTTCACATTACAATTAATCCTAAAAACGAAAACAATAAAAAATATTATACAAATTAATACTAAAACTAATACTAATAACGATAAAGTACACCGATTTAAACTTCAAAATCAAAAAAATTAAAATAGTTAAAATAGTTTTTCCTGAAACATCCAATCGAAGAAGAATCCCTAACATGTGCAGGCAAACAATTCCATAAACTGACGCCACGAACGAAGAACGAAGAATAAAAGCAATTGTGTTTATTAGGTGGTAAAATAAGTACCCCGGTTCTTGAAGATTGTGCTCCCTTAAACTTCTCATAGAGGTAAATTGGACTTATATTACGAAGTGTTTTAAAGATAGTCAAACAAATTCTAAAATCATAATAATCTTTTAGCTCGCAACCCAACACTAAAGGAATATACGTAGAAATATGATCATATTTTCTTAATCCAAAAATGTACCTAATCCCTTCATTGAAGGCCCTTTCAAGCTTTTTAATATTATAATCAAACGTTCTGAAAAATATTAGATCACCAAATAAGAAATGCGGCATTATATACGTCATAAACAATCTCTTTTTTAGTGCAGTAGATGCACACTTGGTTGCCGATTTAAGCTTTCTTAGACAGAAATATATCTTCTTCACCATATTGCCAATCTGATTATCCCAAGTGAGAGTACTGTTAATCATAACTCCAAGGTCTTTTACAACATCAGTATATTTTACATTAACCCCATCAACATTTATCAGCGGAATACTATTGCACACTTTAGTTCTGTATATCAACATTGACTGGGTTTTATTTACATTTACTTTAATTTTATTAATATTCGACCATTCCGAAATCCGGCGTATATCATCATTTATTTTACTTACACACTCAACATAGCATTCATTGGAAAAATCCAAATAAATTTGGACATCATCAGCAAAAATATGATATTTACAGTAGAATAATGATGATGATATATCATTAATATACAATGAAAATAACAGAGGCCCTAACACAGACCCTTGAGGCACTCCAAAATACAAACTACGCCCATTCGAAAATGTGTTATTACAAAAAACTACGACTTCTCTTCCAGTTAAATAAGATTGAATCATCCTACAAGCCATTGCCGAAAATGAAAATTCATCACATAATTTTTGAATCAATAATAAATGATCGCTTGAATCAAACGCCCTACTGAAGTCCAACAGGACCAAAATAGAACCCCGATTTACATCTGCATTTCTGCGTATATTATCAATTACATCCAGCACAGCGGTTTGCGTACTATGATTGCTACGATAGGCCGATTGAAATTTATTAAGTACATAATTTAAATTTTTCCAAAAATGCAGTCAACTGCCTTTTCAATACAGTCTCAAAAACTTTAGAAAGCGACGATAAAATACTAATAGGACGAAACTGACTCACACTACTTGCATTTGATAGCTTAGGAACCGGAATTAATTTTGCTCTTTTCCAATCTTGTGGAAAAATGGATGACATGATAATGTAATTGAAAATGCTCAAGAGATACGTACCAACATAAGGAAACAAAATTTTAATAAATTTTAAATAGATACCATCCAAACCAACGGCATCGGAAGAAATAGAATTCAGGGCATCCAATAGTTCACAAAGTTCAATATTATTGAAGTAAAAGCAATCCTCCCGTTCAGCATAACTCAACTGCATATCTCTAAACTGTGATCGATTGGATGGACCAACGAATTCATTTAAAAACTCATTTGGAGTAAAATTATCACAACATGATTTCGCAGATTTAGAAATACCTAACTCGTTCACGGATTTCCAGAATTGCTTAGTTGACTGTGCAGGACTAAATTTTTTATTAAAATACCTTGATTTACTCTCTCTGATCAACTTAGTAGCATCATTCCTAATTTTACAAAAGGTCATTCTATCCCTAATATTCCGGCTTCTTTTCCATACATGGTAGGCATGTTCCCGCAAACATATTTTATCTAATATTTCATTATTCAACCATGGAGGCTTCCCTCTCTTAGGTTTATGTCTTTTAATTGGAACCCATTTATCAAACAACTTTCGAACGAAACCGTTAAACAAATCAATTTTGGCAACAGCAAGACTAATACATTCCGAAAGAGCCCATTCAAATCAATAGTATTAAAATCACGATATGTTATCTCAATTTTAGTTCTATTCAATTTTATATCATAAGTCCAATACAGAAAATCATGATCCAAGAAACCCAAAGACAATTGATTAATAAAATTAATGGACTCTGTGTTAGTGATAACTAAATCAAGCATTGAACATGAATTACTAAAAAAATACGTAGGTTCACTATTGACAACTTTAAGGGAAAAATCATCCAAAAGATTAATAAATTTCCTAGTAGACTCGGATTTCCTAAGAATATTACAGTTGAAATCACCACAAATAATAACATCATTATAGCCAAGTACAAACTCTGCAAGCAGTTCCTCAAAATTGTTAACAAATGGTTTACTAGGTGGTTTATAAATAGTTATTAAAAGAATTTTGTTCCGTCCATCACTTATCTCAACTAAAAGAACCTCCAAATTTGGTAAGGTAGATGAATGAATCACTTTGGAGTTAATATTCTTAGATACATAAATGCACACACCACCACAGCCCCTAGAAGTTCTATCACACCTATGCAAATTATATCCATCTAAAGATACCATCCCGTCCATGATGTGGTCTTTTAAAAAGGTTTCAGTAACACATATTACATCCATATTTACATCCATCAGAACAAGTTTTATTTCATCCATTTTAGGCAATAAACTACGAGCATAAAAAATACACATTCTCAAACCACTTTTAAATTTTAGAGAAGCCCTCAATACCATATTAGGAATATTTACGCTCATAGCATCAGTTGGTGTAACTATCCTATCCATACACAAAATTCAGCAACATCCCCACCGACTGAAAGCAACAGGAAAAACCATTTATACTGACCGTAACAAACCAGACCATATGCGCAATTTATCGTTATAAATTAATAATGTACTAAAAATAAAAAGTAAAAATAAAATAAGTGAAATATCAATGATGCTTAATAGATACCGTAATCAATTTAACATTAAAAACTGACAATTATTTTTATTGATGCACCAGGCAGATGATGTACCGGGTTATTTTGTTAGGTTTGGTTGTTTTCATTTTTTTTTGTTTTTATTCTGTCTCATTAATATCAGCAGTACCACTAATATTATCAGCAAGCAGATGATCCAATGGAATTTCCCATATTAGCGGTTAAATAATTAGATGGTGTAGAGGCCGTATTACATCTATCATAAATATTATTTAATTCATCAATCGACGTAATGAGTTGACCTTCATTTGCGTTATTTTTTATTATAAAAATTTGTCCTCGTTTACTGTACGCCTTGGATATAAAATTCAACTTTTGCAGAGATTTAGCTTTTAGAAGCAGAATCGCATTTGTTTTATCAAACATAGCAGAATCGCATTTGTTTTATCAATATCACTCAGCTATAAATCACCAACTCTTCTATACTGTTTAAAAAATTCTACCTTATCCGATATACAATGGAACTTAACAAGAATTTTATTTACAGGTCCACTTTTATGCGGTTGAAAAACGTATTCTCCCTTACTTTTAAATGCAACAGCATTACAAATTCTAGTAAAAATATCAGCAACAGATATGGTTTTTTGTGTTGGAACACCACTAATGACCATCATACAACATTTCTGTTGTTTCTCAAGGATATCCACTCTTGCATTTAATTGAGCAAAATTTTCAACAAATTTAGAGAGCATGTTTGTCAAATCACTTAATTGTTTTTGAATATGGCTCTTAAAATCAAGTATGCATCATCCATTTGTGATTTATACACATTCACTTTATTTTCCATGTCCTCAGTCATTTTTTTAATAACAGCAATGGATTGATTTATTTCCTCCATTTTGACCGAATGCACTATGATCAAAGATCAAGCAAAACACAATACAACAAAAACAACAAAAAAAAAAAATTTTATCACACCAAAAACAAATTATTATTTTTATATATTTAATGTTTATACAACTAACGAATTTATATTTTGTAGCAAATCCAGGCTTCATGTTCTACTCAGTGATCGCCATCTTTTTTTTTTTCCTTATATGTACATGAGTTTAAACGAAAGTTCCATGTGTTAATTTTTTTCTCTTAATTTCCAGGGAGTGACTATGGCTTGCGCCGGATGGTGTGTTCGAGTAGTTAGTATGGTTGTAAAATAATGTTGTAGCAGCTCTCAGGGTCTAGGAAGGACACCACCATAACCTACCCCAGACTGCGCGATAGCCAGTGCAAATGCTGCAGGTGGTGAATTCGATGCGTTCCGTTAACGGTACCCAGAATGTATTACCCGTGTATACCGTTACAAATTATAGCAAGGGAGGAGATGGTATGTCACCGATACCGTTTAGCCCATGTTCAAATATATTTTTTGTAATGCTACACGTCAGAACAACATCTTAAAGCAGCAGTCCAATTAAATTTTATTCTTCGTAGATGATATCTACGTGATTTGAATGCATGGAAATGGAGTGAAAGAGTTAACTGATCCGTTAGTACAAATTTCAGCTTCCGTTGATCTTAAAACCAATCCGAAATATCTGACCTCTGGTTTTAAACCGTAAAGAGTGTTGTGCGGTCCGTGGAACCGCTCTACTATTCCAACAACAAAAAAATTATTCCCACTCCGTTTAATTTTTTTCTTAAATATTTAGGATCTTCCTAATCGAAATTTTTAGTATCGTTCTAATTGCATAAACAATAATTAATATAAAATTGCGGTCGTGCTTTGTATTACTCTTTACACCCACTGCAAAAGCCCAAATATCTTATACAAATTCCGATAAGCTGAAGTTGCACAGGGCATTGATAAGACCCGTCATCATATATGGATGTAAGAGCTGAATTTTGGCGTGATATTTGGCTCCAAACACGATGATGATAACCAGAATGGGCTGGGAGTGTTTTGTATAATCGCTGGATCAGGGAATTAATGCGAGTTCCTGATCTTGTGCAAGAAATTAAGGGATAGCGAATTTCATAGCTCGATCAAGTTCAGCATACATTTGAAAAAAAATTCTGTCTGAAGCAAATGGATTTTGGATCCGCCGTCTCGAATTTTTAAATTCTAACCCTAAATTATTGATCACGGACCCCGAAAACCCCCTAGTTCAAGTTTTTATTCATTTCTTTGAACGTCCAAAAATTGGTGTTTTTTCGGCCATATTCGATCCATCATCTTGCGTCTGCCATCTTGAATATTACAGTCCTGACTTTAAGTTTGTAATCAGCGCCCCAAAATCCTTCTAGGACATGCCTCTAACGATCTCTATGAACCTAGAAAAATTTGCCAATTTTGGCGGCCATCTTGGATCCGCCATCTTACAATTTTAAAAAACTAATAAAACATTTGAAATCAATGACTCCAAAAACACTTTTCAGAAAATTAACAGAGTTAAAATTACGTTTTAATAACAATTTTATTAAAAATAAGAGACTTGTTTAGCATATACATATGTTCCACCATTTTGAAAAGCCAAGGACGCAATATCAATGCCATACGGCATCAAAAAGTAGACATGTTAACGAACATTTTAAGCCCAAAAAAGTTTATTTATCTCAAAAAATAAAATTTGCTGGAGGGGGAGGGGGAAAGGGGGGGGGGGGTGACCGATTTGATAGAGAATGCCCCATATGTATTGTTAATACACTGTAAAATTCGATTCTTATAAGAATTTTGAGTACCATATTTTAAACAGAAAATTTTGAGTACAACAAATTTAAAAGAAATACAAAATTGAATGTAAACGCCACAATAAGTGCTAATCACTTGCCTAGAGTATGAAAATAGATGGGAAAGATACTTCTTTTCTTACAAATCCATATTGAGATATTTTAGTATGTTGAGTATTTTATAAATTGGTCAATAACAAGACATCGTTGGAGACGTCGAGGGGAAGAGTAATTTTTTTCTTATGAATTCATTAACATATTTTAATGTATCGAATGTTTTATTAATTGGCCAGTAACAAGAATATTACCATATACACTTGGTAAGCACTTGCCTGGTATACGAAATGGCCCATGTGCCATTTCCATATGGAGGGGAAGCGTATTTTTTTTTTTACAAATTCCTAATGATCAACAATAACATCATTAAAGTAAATACATGCCTTTCAGAAAATTATAGTCAGATGTTCGCCGGTAGAAGAAAATTTTGAGATATCAATTTTCTTAAACATGCAAGATACAATTTTTCAAATTTTCAAATAGTGTCAATTTTAATTGGTTAACTTTTGAGGCGTTTAAAGTTAAGGGGATTGGCTTTGTGAAAGTCCAAATAGTTTAAGTCTTGATAAATTTTGCGTATTTCGATTTTTTTTTTAAGTTTAGCATAATGTTTAAATTTGAATAAATTCTATTTGTAGTACAAAAAATTCACATGATTGTATGCTTTTTCAAACACATGTATATACGTATTTTAGTTGTTGTTGTTTAACCTAAAATGAATTTAAGACAAAGTTCATTCACATAATATAAGATTGTCGATTGTGCGGACATTAAGAAAATGTTTCGACAGGTTGCGCGAGTTGAAACAGACCTAACATTTCTAAGCGATCTATGGAAAGAAAGTCCTGATGATCAACTGAAAACGTATCATCGAACTACACTTACATTGGGCCTGAACAATTCTTCATGTTTAGCCATTAAGACTTTACAATAAATTGGGCAAAGATTATGGGAAGCAGTACGCAATATTTAGTAGAGTATAATACATAATGATTTCTACGAGGATGATCTCTTGTCTGGTGCGGATGATGACGAACAAGCCGAAATATCAAAAAGAGATTTAGAAACAATGCTAAAAATGGGGCAAATGAAATAACGAAAACGGTGGGCTAATTGTAAACAACTGTGCGATGTCGATTTCAGCACTGGTGTTGTGTTGTGTCGGATAAGACTGTACAAATTTTGGAATTGAAGTGACACATTATCCTTTAAATGTATGTAATTTCATACCACAACAACTAAGAGAACAATTTTTTCCGACGTATATCAAGAATTTTTGATCCTTTACGTTGGCTGGCACCATTTTAGTCTAAATTTACAATGCACTGAGAAAAAAAAGCAACTTTTAATTTAAACAATTGAGGTTCTTATTTTTACAATTTTACAAAATTGTATATTTAAGTAGTAAAATTGTAGATTTGATTATTTTTAATTTTATTTTGAAAATGTAGGTACATTTTATTTTAAACGTTTCAAATTTTTTAATATTTATATTATCATTAAAAAATAAAAATTTTCAAATTGAGCATAAAATGAATTTATTTATACAATTTCTATCGTTCATTTTATATTGTTTTTTTTTAAGAGTGACTACTAGTAATACCAACAACTTAGTACTCTCAAATCAAATGTTAAAAATTATTGTTTTTAATAAAATAAAGGGCAAACAATCTCGTTTTTACATTTTTACAGCTATTTCAATATTGTTATTATACGCTTTAGGTAGCTACGCTTCATTTATCGAAAAGTCTTTGTTGTGTTACAATATAGATTGATACCCAAAATTTGAAAAAAAAAAAATATTTAAATGTTGATAAAAATTAGCAAACTTTTTATTATTACTCTAGTGAATAATTAGTGTACAATATAAGTGAAAAAAGAACAAAAAACATTATTAATTTATTTTAATTTATATTTCAAACAGTGGAAAAGTGATCAGATTTGCCAAAAGTTATTTGTTAATAATTAATATAATAATACGTGAGATACATATACGTCTAAGTAGTTGAGAATGTCCGCAACCACGTCGTACGAATGCGTTTTAGATGGTTCGAACGAAGTGAATCTTAATGAAGCACAAATAGTAAGTATATCATGCGATATACAAGAGCTAATTATGTCGTGGGGTATATCAGAAGATACTTTCAACCTTCTAATGAAAGAGGAAATTACCGTGCACGTGCTTTTAAAAATGGAACGCCTAGATATCGTCCGTTTATTTGATAAAATTAAATCGCCGTTCGGACAAGAAGTCTTGTTTAAGGCTGGTTTAAAAGCATGGAGAGATACAATAGTAAGTTAATTGAAAATAGTGCTGTGTGAATCACTGTGTGTGAAATGTTTTCTCCCTTGTATAATTTATATTCGAATCTCGAATTTTTTGTGATTTCGAGAAGGAAAATGTCGCGAAACATTTACGTATAATTATATTGTTTATGATTTATAATAGTTGTTTTGTTGTGATGGATTATACTTAATATTTCGCACATGAGCACACGGTCTACAAGGTTAAACACCTAATGGAATAAGCTAAGCTGGCTGGTCCTTGTAGATAATCTCAAACATTGCTTACATTTGCCATAACTTTTCTTTCAAGTGCCAAATAACTATTGGTTTTTATGTTTACGTTGCAATAGGGGGTTCCATTAAATCCAGAGGAAAATACAACTGTATCAATAGACAGCAGAACGTGTAGTTGGTTGGAAAATATATCAAAGAGCTTAAGTACGTGTGGCTCATCTCCAAGTCCGACACCAAGTACAAGTCGAAGTGCTAATTCGGAAATTAGAAACACAAATGATCTGTGAGTAATTATGTGAAATAATTATAAAACTGCTATATAGTTATATTTCTTTCATTTAGGAACCCGTTTGATTCTAATGGTGTTGTCAATATATTAACAAAATCAATTAAAGGGAGAGATATAATGGACTTTTACAAAAGCAACAAGATTCTCAACAAAATTTCTCAAAAAAATTTAGTTCAAATTTTGATCGACCATTGTGTAGAAGAAAATGTAAAATTACTGCAACATGATTTCTGTAAGATGGCTACAGCGATAGTTGAAACATTTCGCTCAGAAAAAAAGGCAAGAACATCTCCAGCGTTATACAATATATCTTTTAAAACTACTTTCCATATAATTATAGGAAACTTACTATAAAGGGAGGTCCGGCAAGAAAAATCCGTCAGGAAAGTTATATGACAGATATACAAATATATGTCATACAACTAAATATTTAAAAAAAATTAAACTGGATCCAGAAATAAACTCTTTACGAACCACCAACGAAACATTTTTTATACCTGAACGGGACTATTTGGAGAAAAAGAAGTGGCTAGCAGAAAACGTCGGCCCGTGGGATACAATAATCGAATATTGGAAATCATCGTCCAATCAACGAATTTCGGAGTTTAAAACATCTAAGGATAGGAATATAATGAAACTATGCAGCGAATGGCCGCGATATAATGATTTTTATGGGTTTCAATTGGTAAATTATTTGATGTATTAATGATCGGTTAATTAAGATCTAATATTATTTGAATTTCAGATTGAAATTGATTTTAACACAATGTTTTTAAACAAAGGTAACCTATTGATTGACAATTTTGACAAGTTTGTCGAAAAATGTAAAATTGTATTTAATAGAGAAATTAAAGACAAAAACTCGAAAATATTATTAGACAAATTGAATACCAATGATCTGGATGGTAAATAATTAATTTTTGAATCTAAATATGTAAATCTAATTAATATCATTTTTTAAATTTTCTATTACACCTTCAGATGATGACAAATACACGGGACTGGATAGCCTGCAAATTAATACATGCTATACTATTACCACGGAGGATCAGCAAAACACAATTACCAACTATAGTCGATGGGCAAATTGGTTTCGCTTTACAAATTAATAATATAAACGATTTGCAGAATAGTTTGGATAAATTGCAAAATAAGTTTGTTTCTAACAAAACGACGATACAACCGCGCGTTATCGTGGTCGAAAATGAGCCTGGTCATATCAAGGAATTTTTTGTTTATTGCGATGGTGTGAAGTATAAACTACCATCATTTAGAAAGTCTATAGATATACTAATTAAGTTGATTTTTGTGTATAATTTAAATTATTCAGAAGTAAGTCAGCAGGTATGGTTATTTTTGCAGGAATATTTTTTTGAAATCGATAGTCAAAACCCCACTGTATCTAATTTAGTAGAACAGTTTAAGTCAATCAATCTATCATCAACTGTAAATCAATCAATCGATCAGTTAAGTCAATAAATTCACTTATTTATAGTATACTCTTAATAACCATGCCTGACTGCTTTTTATGTTGCCATCAATTTGCATTACCACAACTTATCAAACATTTAAAAAAATTTCATAAAGTACCATCATTATACAATTTTGAATGTACCAATTGTTATCAAATGTTCCAATCAATATACAGTTATGAACGACATTTAAAAAAACATGAAGTGCCAACACCATCAACTTCAAACGACGCTTCCAACTTAGTTAATAAATCTGTTTCATTGCAAGCTGTCAGTGTCTCGTCCACAGCAACAAATACTGACCCAAATAATTTTATAATACAAACCTTAGATTCATTCGTCAATTCTAGTTTATATCAAAATGTTGAATCAAAACCAACAGATTTAAATCAAATTTTAAATAATATCACAAATTTTTCTGTTGTACTTCATGGTACATCATGTAGTCGAAAAATGGTATTTTCCATTCAAAATAACCTAACAAACTTGATTACCAATCCTCTATCGAACGTACTTGCTAGTTTTTCCAATTTTATTTCAAGTGATACGAAACGCAGTGAATTTAACGAAATTATAAGTTTATTGACAAACCCTTTTCAAAATATTACAAACGAATATCAATTTTTTAAGCACATAGAAGCCTTGAATATTTATTCACCACCAAAAACATATGTAATTAACAATGAAATTGCAGAAACAATCATTAATCATACTCCAACTTTAGATAATTTCAAACCACAAGGATGTTTATTAAATTTATCATTTCAAATCAAAAAATTTTTTGAAACAGGAAATATTCTGGAAGAAACTCTAAATAACCTAGATTATCTAGAATCTCAGACAAAAATAAAAAATTTTGTTAATGGTTCAATATGGAAATCCATAAAAGAAAAGTTTAATAATAAAATAGTAATTCCTATTCACTTTTATTCAGATGATTTTGAAATAAACGATCCTTTGGGATCGCGTTCTGGTAAAAGTTCTGTGTTAGGAATTTATTATTTTTTCCCAACCATCCCAACATCTCAGATTTCCAAAACCGAAAATATTTTTGTCGCAGGATTTGTTAAATCAAAAGATGTTAAGGAGTTTGGAAACAATGCAGTTTTACGACCCTTAATAACAGAAATTAATAAACTGATTGAAGAAGGATTAGACATACAGTTTCAAAATACCACTATTAAATTATATTTTATGTTTGGCCAATTACTAGGGGATAATTTAGGCCTAAACGTAATGTTAGGTTACTCTAATGCTTTTAATGCACAACCAACATGTAGAATTTGTTCACGTAAAAAAAATGAAATGCAAAATGATAATGACGAAATTTCTGAGTATTTAAGAAACATTGATAATTATGCCACACATTTAAATTTAAATAATGTAAGCCAAACTGGAATTAAAGAAAATTCAATAATTAATGAAATTAAATATTTTCATGTAACCAATAATGTTAGTTGTGACATAATGCACGATGTATTTCTAGGTACTTATAAATATAATTTGCATCATTCATTAGATTATTTTATTTTCAAAAAAAAGTATTTCTCGCTAGAAGTTTTAAATTATAGAAAGCAGATGTTTGCATATGGCGAATCTGAAATTAAAAATGTTAGTATCCCAATCTCACTGCAACACATTAAGTCTGGTAATTTCAAAATGTCCGCTCGAGAAATACAAAATTTTTTACATTTCTTTCCCTTATTAATTGGTGATTTAATACCTCTTGATGATCCAGTATATAATTATTTATTGATTGCAATTCAAATTACAGATCAGCTAATGATTAGCACTTATGACGAAAATTGTTTAAGTACTTTAAAAGAGTTAATAAAGAAGCATAATCAACTATACCAATTATTATTTAGTGACAGTTTGAAACCAAAATTTCATAATTTGGTTCATTATCCTACAATAATTAAAAGATGTGGTCCACTTAAACAATTGTGGTGTTACCGGCTTGAAAGTGTTCATCAAATTTACAAACAGTATGCTCGCAATACTACTTCACGGTTAAACATTCCGCTTACATTGTGTACGAAGGCCGCCTTAAAATTCAGTGGTAACGTTCTCAACGCGGACTTTTTTTCTGTCGAAATTATTTCTGGTAAAGAAGCCAAAAACATTCCAAATCATGATTCGTATCTAAATTTATTTCCTTCTGTAATTTGTCATAATACAATATATTACAAAGATTTAATTTATAAAGGAACATTGTATAAAATTGGTTACTTCCTTACTAAACAGATAAATGAAGATATAAAATTATATGAAATATCAGAAATAGTTATTAAAGATAATAATTGTTATTTGATTTGCAAACAGTACGAACTAAAATATTTGCCCCATTATGTGTCATATTTAGTTGGAAACATGTTACAATGTACTACTTTATGTAATATTGAGGATTTTGAGGGACCCCCAATTCATGTTTATTATATTCAAGATAAAAGAAAAGTGATAAGAAGAAAACAATTTTATTAGTTTCTATTATTTTTTATTTAATTGTCTATATGGCTTTACAATTATTAACGAATACTATAATTTATATTTAATAAATGAGTAAATCTGTAAAAAACATTAACTGAAATAAATACATACATACAAACACTAAACTCAATAAAATCTTTTATTATGCATAAATTCGGATTATTTGGGTTAAAAATAAGCATCAAAACTTCTTAAATAATATTTAAAAACTAAAATGTATACTTCTTATTTTAAAATTTTATAGTTCTTAAAATAAGGTAAAATGATATTTAAAAGCAAAACTCTAGATGATTATTCAAAGCGTTTTCCAGGTTTTAAATTAAAAGTTAAATGTTCTTAATTTTATAAATTAATTACTTTTAAAACAAATATATTAAGTGATCATTTTTACAATTTCTGGTCCCTCTAAAATTAAAAACATTAAAGTTTTTGTTTTAAAAACGGATACTATTTAGCTAATTTCTAAAACGAAAAATGCTTAAATTTATCAATAAAATCATTGTTTTTACATACGTTTTTTTCTCAGTGTGGGACGGACCAATGCCAGAAGATGTAAGTCAGTAATATTTAAGATTCCGCAACGATTTCAAACCATTTGAATTCGTATATAATTCTTCGATTCCTAAAAAATCATCAAACAAAACGACGTAATGGATAGGCTTTATTAATATTTGAGCTTTAGTGAGGATTACAAAGTAAGTGGGGCTGTTTCGAGACCCGAATTTTAACCCATAAATATAGTAGAAATCATGGTGGGAACTTTAGCATAAAAGTGACAGGTTAGGAAGTAATCCTTAATACCGATGGCTGAATAGTAACCAGAGTCCAAAACTTTGGTTTGAAGAAATTCATATTATGGAAGGGAGAAACACTAAAACAGATAAATCGTAAAACAAATTTAGATATGTTACAACTGTGCATCCTGTTCCAATAGCATAGGCGGGCCTGTAATGTGTATAAATAGATATATGATATTATTATTGTACCACTAGCTCATAAAATAGCCCTGTACCAGCAACCGAACGATACATATTTAGAAGCTGACTACATATTGTTCGAATTTTCATAATACATGTTCCAGCTATGCTGTATCGATCCCTCGGAAACGACAACACTGGTGAATGATAACATTATTTTGCATAATACAATGACAAATAAATTCAAAAAAGTTCTACAGCAACAAATCTCTTATCAAACAGCTGTTTCGTATCTCATTGATAAAACCACGATAAAGACATACATATACATAAGCAAATTTACACCACACTCTATACATTATCTTGTACTCTTATTTACCGTACATATATACATATACAATATACATTATACATACATATATGAACATATAGAATCGACTCGAAAATGGCATTACATGAATAAAAATCCAATAAAATTCACCTTCACAACTTATTCTAGAATCTAGAATCTAGCTTCTAGCAGATTGCTCAATATGCAAAGTAGATTTTCCTATTTTAAAGTGTACAAAACATGTAGAAATTTACTTTATTGTACCTTTCAAACATTAAAGGTTTTATTTCGATGTACCTCAAACATTCATTAATTATTATTATTTGCGGTTGTAAAATAATTGGATTACACGATTAACCTGTAGGACTATATCGATATTTGTGCTACGTGCTTAAATGAATGTGACATTTTATTGGGAATAATCTACTTGTGTAATAAATAAATTATTTTTTGTTTGCTGGCAATCTCCATTTGATCCCACATTATTCCACTCAAAAAAAAAACAAAAAATAAATCGTGTGAATAATTAAACATTTCAATAATAAAGATAAACACATACCTAAATATCGGAAG
Source organism: Tipula helvola (assembly GCA_963556165.1). NCBI lineage: Eukaryota > Metazoa > Arthropoda > Insecta > Diptera > Tipulidae > Tipula > Tipula helvola. Next base: position 270,052,063 of record OY744481.1, read on the forward strand.
TGAGACGATATATTTTATCTGCCATTTATTGAAGTATGTAGTTGTAGTACCAACTTTTAATTGGGAAATTTATTTTTATTTTTCGTTATTTATTTAAATACTCCATTTTCCCTAATGAATGAAAAATTTCCTTTTATTTTTCGTTTATACTTTAAAGCATCGTATGAATATACCAATGTATAGGTAACAACCACGTATATATACGGGAAGCAACACTAACAATTTAACAAACGAAAAATATCTAACCGGTAAAGCAGTCAAATTGTAATTTTTATTTTTATAACTTAGAATAGAAGGTATGATGTGAAAACCCATAAAAAGTTTTCCCAATTAACAAACTTTCGATTGAATATGAACAAAGTTCTTTATGTGGCACTAACAACATCCTACAAAATTTTAGATCAGTATCATTTTTATTTTAAGTACATTTTTACTTTTCATAACTAAGTTATATTGGGTGAGTACCTATTGTATTCGCACAAAAAATTTTGTTCCAGATTTTCACATTTCTCGACGAATTAGGTTGGACTCCAAAACACTGATCAGAAAAATGTCGCGTCCGTACTTCCGTCCTTCCAGTCGCACATTTTACTTCGGTCTAAAAAGACCAAAGTATTGAAATCCTGTCAATTTCGCAATTTTGTGTTAAAAACGCTTTTCCCGGTTTATATCATCTGTGAAACTTCATTTCACAAAGGAATCCTGAGTTCTGAATTCTTTCCTAGCCAATATGTGGTTTATAGATGCGACCGATCACCGCTAACTAGTGATAAAAAATCTGGCGGAGGAGTACTCATTGCGGTTGATGCATCATTATCGAATGAGTTAGTTAAAATATCTAACCTATCCATCGAGAAATTGTGTGTTAAGATCGCAATCAACAAAAAGTCAATTTTTATCTACGTTGCATATGTTCCGCCTGGCTCACCGATATCATCTTACACCGCCTGCTGCGACACAATAATGGAAATAAACAATGCTGCTAATTCAACTGATACAATCTTGATCACGGGGGATTTTAATTTTCCAACTATTAGCTGGTCATATGACGAAGAAATGGATGAAATTTTACCATTGAACGTGAGTTCTGAAATTGAGTGTCTGTTTATCGATACGGTTTTCGATATAAATCTTAGCCAAATTTGCGAGGTGCAGAATGGTCTTGACCGAATTCTAGATCTAATTTTTACAAATGAACGGAATCTATTTAAAGTAAATAAATCACCATTACCATTCGTTATTAATGATATTAACCACAAAGCCCTAGAAATAATTTTTGAAAGCAAGGGTAGCAATATTATTGATAACCATCAAAACAGAGAGCCGTATTACAACTTTAGAAAAGCCGACAGAATAAACCTTCATCTTTATTTTGAGCAGATTAACTGGAAAAATGAACTAATCAGTAGCAACATAGATATTAACGTGGAGAAATTCTACAAAATTATATCTGAGGGCATTGCATTATTTGTTCCTACTACTGCTGCGGCCAAATCGAACAAATATCCACCATGGTACGACGATAAACTAATCAATCTTAAGAACAAGAAAGACAAAGCTTACAAAGCAAATCTCAAAATCAGTTCAGACGAAAGCAAACATAAATTCACTGCGTGTAATCAAAATTTCGAGAGATACTTTGAGATAAAGTATAAGAGTTATATAAGCCGTATTAAGGAAAAAATAAGAAACAATCCAAAACATTTTTGGAGATTTTTTTAAAAAAAACGTGAAACTAATGGTTACCCAGTGTGTATGACATTCAAAGAACGTAAATCCTGTGACCCGCAGGTTATATCAAACATGTTTGCGGAGTTTTTTCAATCAGTTTATAAACCGGAAGACATTGATAAGTATGAACATCCTATAACAATGGTGAAAACAACGTAACCATACTAACACCAAGGATTGAAACCGAGGATATTCATCGAGCTTTAGAAGTATTCGGAGATGGATGTGGTCCTGATGGCATTCCAGCTTCATTATTGAAAGATTTCACATCGTTGGTAACTCCTCTGTGTCTTCTATTTAATCAATCATTACAACTAGCCGTATTTCCAACGAAATGGAAAGTAACAAGAGTAACACCAATTTTCAAAACAGGAGCAAGAAATGATGTCTCTTGTTACAGAGGAATTACATCAATATCTTCAATACCCAAATTATTTGAACTGGTTGTATGCAACTCATTCAGATCTTTGGTTCCTCGATTCATCTCACAGTGTCAGCATGGTTTTATACCCAAAAGATCAACATCATCAAATCTTATTGAATTTACCAGCAACACCATTAAAGAAATTGAAATGCATAAGCAAGTTGATGTGGCGTATACTGACTTTGCCAAAGCCTTTGACTCTATCAGTCATTGTAAAACGTTGGAACAGTTATACAGATTCGGTTTTTCTAAACAGTTTGTTGCGTGGTTTAAATCATATTTGAGTAATCGCATTCAGTATATTGAGCTTAGTAATAGAAGATCAGAATCAATTCAAGCTACTTCAGGAGTACCACAAGGCTCTCATGTTGGTCCTTGGATCTTCATAATTTTCATCAATGACGTTACTGAAGTAATACAACATTCTAAGGTATTAATGTTTGCAGATGATCTCAAAATCTTTAAAACAGTAGAAAACATCGGCGATACCCATAAGCTACAAGAAGACATCGACAATCTAGCGAAATGGTGTGAGTCTAACCTCCTCAGTCTCAACATCAACAAGTGTAAGAGTTTATCGTTCCATCGAAAAGTTAACCCTGTTACACAACAATATCAAATAAATGGCGTACTTTTACAAAAAGTATTCGAGATTAAAGACCTAGGGGTTACTTTCGTTGAAAACATGTGCTTTACTAAGCATATTGAACAATGCGTTGCTAGAGCCAATTCCATGCTTGGTTTTATTAAGCGTTGGACTGGAGATATTCATGACCTAGAGACAATCAAGATCCTGTATTATGCCTACGTGAGATCTCAACTTGAATATGCTGTCAACATCTGGTGTCCTTTTTACGACGAACCTATCAGAAAAATCGAGAGTGTCCAAAAAAAGTTTATACGGTATATAACGTGTAAAGACGGATGGGATTATGACCATGACTTACCGCACCACGTTAACCTAAAGCGATTACCATCATATGCTACTGGATGCAAAACCTATCAAATGACAACATTGGCAAATAGACGAGAGCTTTTAAAGTGTTCGTTTATTGGAAATATTTTACTTGATCAAATCGATGCACCATCCATACTGGAATCAATTAAAATAAAGGCACCGAGTAGGAATTTAAGAGATCATGAGTTCCTTCATCTAAATAAACACAGAACAAACTATGGTGACAATGAACCGGTAAACATGATGTCGAAGAGTTTTAATAAAATCGACCATCTGTTCGACTTTTACTTAAGTAAAAACAGCTTTAAACGTAGGTTGAAGCAACATTTTGCTCCAACCTAAAAATATTTGTATGTCAATTTTTATTCTTTTTTTGTTTAATTTAATTTTTATTCTACCATGTTCAGTATGTTATAAATTCAAGTCATACTTGTAGACTTTTCTCAGTATAAATAAATAAATAAATAAATAAAAATGACGAAAAATTTGGTTGGTCCAAAACCACTTTTCTCGATGTTTTGAAAGTCCCTGAGTCTGAAAAAGTAAAAAAAAAAAATATCCGTTCGTCTGTCTTCTTCTTCTTCCGCTGGCGCTACATCCCATGAAGGGATTTGGCCGCCTCAACGATGCTCCTCCAAATAATTCGATCCGCCACAAGAGAACGCCAGACACGGTGACCGAGTGTGTTTAGGTCCCTTTCAACGTCGTCCATCCATCGGGTAGGTGGTCTCCCACGAGGTCCTACTTTCGTTGGTGCCGACTCCAAGGCCTGTTTGGTGGTCCGATTTTGTGAACGAAGTACGTGCCCAAGTCATCTTAGCCTTGACGATTTTATGAATCCAATGATGTCAACTTTATCGAGATCATTTCTGATCTCGTGATTCATTCGCATTCTGTAAGTGGCTCCTTCTTTAATAGGACCGAGAATTCTTCTTATGATCTTACGCTCAGTTACAGCGATTTTCTGGATGTTTTGTGCTGTCAGCGTCCAAGACTCACAACCAAAGGTGATAACTGGTCTTATCAGCGCCTTGTAGATGTCCAATTTTATTTTGCGCGATATATGAGGAGACTTGAAAATTTTTATATTGGCGTAAAATGCTCGGTAGCCTGCTGCGATCCTCGATGAAATGTCCACAGAAACGGAGTTATGCTCAGTGATCAGCGATCCTAGATATTTGAACTCATTCACCTTTTCATATTGAGTGTCTCCTGAAATGAAGTCCCCACGAGTCTGCCTTCTCGCGGTCACCATGTATTTGGTCTTCGCTTCGTTGATCTGAAGGCCTATTTGTTGGGCTGTTAATTCCTTCTTTTAGGGATATGATGTTGCGACCCAGAATGCAAATATCGTCAGCGTATGCTAATAGCTGGGTTGATTTATAATACAGGCAGCTACGCTGGGCCATATTGAGCTGACGAATGACATACTCTAATGACAGGTTGAAAAGAGTTTGAGCTATTGGGTCTCCTTGCCGCACTCCAGTGCCAGGATTTTGTTCAAAAAATGAGACTTGAGAGTTGCAATTTTTATCGGCTTACTAGATGTACGATAATATTAAAATTAAACCAAACAACAATAATATTTACTGTTGTATATCTAGTACGTACACGAAAATCGCAACTCTCAAGTCTCATTTTTTGAACAAAATCCTTGCACAGATGTTATCTCAAAGGCATCCGAAATTTTCCCTTCTATTAGCACCTTACATAGTGAGCCATCCATTAAAAGCTGGCACATTGAAACCAATTTTGACGGTATGCCCAGGTAGGACAATACGTTCCATAACGTATTCCTCTTAATGCTGTCGTACGCCTGTTGAAAGTCTATGAATAGACTGTGTACAGGGATGTCCTTTTCATAGCATTTCTCCAGCAAAATCCTCAGCGTAAAAGTTTGATCGGTCGTTGATCTATTTGGACGAAAACCACATTGATAATCACCCAAGATCCTCTCGCTGTAAGTTGATAACTTTACTGCAACTACGTTGGCCAAAACCTTGTAGCCTGTGTTCAGCAAAGCTATACCGCGATAGTTGTTGCAGTTCAATCGATCTCCCTTTTTATGAAGTGGACATATAAGAGCCGTCTTCCACTCTACTGGGATTTCTTCTCTAGACCAAATTGTTGATATTAGCTCAAACATGCGGCAGTACAGATAATCACCGCCATATTTAAGCATTTCGTTGCAGATACCATCCTCACCAGGTGTCTTGTAATTTTTCATCTGCGATATCACGTTCCGCACTTCATCATATGATGGAGGAGGTGGTGGTGTCATCTCGACGTTAATATCGCGTTGAAGCAAGAGAGGTTGTTGCTCGGAAGGTGGTGCCTGTTTATTTAAAACCGAGGAGAAGTAATTTCGCCACACTTCGAGGACGGTCTTAGTGTCCATTTCCAACTCACCGGATTTGTTGCGAATAGCGCTGCTACGTGGATGAAAGTCCGTAGCTAATTCTCTTATGCAACGATATCTATCTCTCAGGGTAGAATTTTGGATGTTGCGCGCCTGTTGTTCATGCCATTCCCGTTTTTTCCGTTTACATAGCCGATTAGCGATTCTCCTCGCAGTCATGTAGGCGTTATGGGATTGCCTTGTTCTTTGCGATAGATCTCGTTGTCGTGCGCGATCTTTTTCCTGAATAGCACCAATACAATCATCATCAATCCAGAGATTTTTGGGCCTTGACGGATTTTGGCCTATGGTGGACTTTGAGGCATCGGTTACCGCCGTTTTGATAATGTCCCACTGTTCTTGAACGGAGTCAGGAAGTGGTTTATTTTCCAAGATTTCTGATACAGTCATCCCGAAGGTGGTTCTGGTAACTTGGTCGTTCAATGCCGCAGTGTTCCAACGAGTGATACGCTGGAAGCGATGATTATATGTGGTTGATAAACGAAATTTTAGTTCTTCGTCTGTCTGGATGTCTGGTATCTCGAGAACGGCTTGTCCGATTTTGATTTTTTTTTCGCCAACCTGCTTCTATGGTCAAGGCGGAGATTTCAAAAGCTTTTGGAAATTGAACGTAAAGAGGATGAGGTACCTGCCATACGAATTGACCCAAAATACCTAGTTTTATAAATATTTACGAATTTTTTATATAATATGCTGGTTTGATTACTGAATTGGGCATTGAATTGGGAATTGATTTGATGGTTAAGTTAGGAGTCGATTTGCGGGTTGAGTTGAAGTTGAGTTGGAGTTGAGTTGGGGTTAGATTAGGATGTAGTGAGTAGTTAACCAATTTTTTATATGATGTAACTTCCCTATCTATCAACCGATTATTATGAAATTTGACATGTGTGTCGGAAATGGGAATCTAAAATGATTTTTGGATAAAGTTCTGGAATATGGCCAAGTATAAAGGAAGTTGCCTATTTTGCAACCGATTAAGATGAAATTCGACATACACCAATACCTTGATTTGCGACGTTTCGATTTGCGACGTTTCGAATTGCGACGATACATTTATTACTACTAAATTTCAGTTTTGCGTCGCTTAAATTATTTGTTGCATCGTTACTTAAAAGTTTTTGTTCTGGAAATACGTCAAGGTTATTTAATTATGTTGCAATTTTATTTACAAGACGCATTTTTATGGAACGAATTACCGTCGTAAACTGAGGTATTGGTGTATGCGTTGGAAATTGGATTCTAAAATGATGTTTGGATGAAGTTCTTGAATATGGCCAAGTATATGATGGAACTTGCCCATTTCTCAACCGATCATGTTGAAATTCGACATGCCTATTGGAAATAGGATTCTAAAATGTTTTTGGATGAAGTTCTGGGATTCCAAAATGAGTTTTGGATGAAGTTCTGGAATATGGCCAAGTAGGATGGAACTTGGCTATTCCTTAATCGGGTAATATCAAATTTGACGTGTGCGTTGAGAATGGAATTCTAAAATAATTTTTGGATAAAGTTCTGGAATATGGTCAGTTACACGGTTAGAAATATCAGTATAATTTTGTATACTACTTTCGGTATAAAGTTCTAGAATACGATTTTTCGTGTTAAATTGGATGCCTGTACCCAGGTTACTGAAGTTTTTGATGTGTTTGACTGTTGTTGTATAAGTAAATATATGTTGGTTATAATAAAAATCAATACTGTCAAAACTGTCACACCAACTTAATGACTGACACAAGTGATGAATACTAGTTTTGAAGCCCTGGTTTCTAAATGAAGTAATTAAACGTGTACGTGTAAATAAATAAATTAATTAATAAAGTAAATGACATTTTTATTCGGTGAAAATTGCAGTGAATATGTTTAAACTGATAAGGAGTGATTTTTTTATTTTAAATTAGTGAAAATATGAACCAAACCATAGTACGAGTCAATAGAAAAATCTAAAACATTAATCAAAAGTGCAAAAGTGCAAAATTTCCATACAACATTAAATCAACAGTTAGGAGAAATAAAAAATCAAGTGGTGGAGATGCAAAAACCAACTGAGCAGCTAACATCTTTTGCAGCAGTAGTCAAAAACAATCCGACTAAGTTAGTTTTGTTACAACCGAAACAACCACAGGAAAATAAGAAAACTAGAGAAGATCTAACAATGAACATTGACCCTAAAAGTATACCACTAATGGGATGTCGAAATATTTCCAACGGTGGAATCATCTTACAATGTGATTCTAATGATGCCAAGGAGAAACTGAAGACACATGTTACTGAGAAGATGGGAGCTGAATATGAAGTGAAACTACCAACGGAACGAAACCCAAGAGTGAAAATACTTGGAATGTCAGAGAAATTAGAAACTAATGAAATTGTGTCCGCGCTAAAACAGCAAAACCCTTTCCTGATAAACAGTGAAATTAAGGTAGTGACTACTTATTGTAGAAGAAATTCTCATAAGATAGATACAATTATTGAAGTTGATTCTGAAAACTTCAAAAAAATTATTCAAGCTGAGAAGTTAAATATACATTTTGACAGATGTCACGTAGTGGAGACAATAGGGATATCAAGATGTTATAATTGTAATGGTTATGGACATCATAGCAATAAATGTACCGATAAACTTTGTTGTCCAAAGTGTAGTGGTGATCTTCTATTAAAGGAGTGTAAAAGCCAGGAGACAAAGTGTTGCAATTGCATTGCAGTAAATACCAAACTGAACATGAACATTGCTACTAATCACTCGGCTTGGGATAGTTCTTGTACGGTGTACCAACGGAAGATGAAAACATTGAAAAACCAATTCAACTACCAATAGCAATTCATAAAAAAAGACATGCTGTACACTAACATTCGGAGCTTACCCTCGAATTTCTTGGAACTGCAGCAAATGTTTAAAGAATATGAACCAGCGATAGTGTTTCTCAGCGAAACACGAACAACAGAAGATATGTATGACTCAGAATTTTATATTGAGAATTACCAATGCGTACGGTGCGATTCGGATAGTCGCCATACAGGAGGAGTTATTATGTACATAAATAACAATATAAGTTTCAAAATAATATCTAACTGCGAAAGGGACCGCGCTTGGTTTTTAGCGATTCAGATTATAAAAGGATATCATACAACTGGAATATTTGGTGTAGTTTATAGATCATTCCAAACGACAAACGCAATATTTTTAAATAATTTAGAGGAGTGGTTTGAAAATGTTATCAATCAGAATAAACTCAATATTATATTTGGAGACTTTAATATTGATCTAAAAAACAACGATTTCTACAGTTTAAAATTAAATCAGTTAATTAAAGATTATAGATTGACACAAATAGTCCAGGAATACACCAGAGTCACGCAAACCAGCAAAAGTTTGTTAGATCTATTAATAACCAATTCAGCTACCGTTCAGTGTGAAGTTATAAAAGAACAACAAATAAGCGATCATTATATGATAAGTGCAAATTTAAGCAGTAAACAATCGGAGTCATTAGATGAATGCAGAATGAAAGAAATTAAATCATGGAAAAATTACTCTGAGGATAAGCTTAACTTCATTTTAAATCACCGGTTGCGGCAATTTAAAACGCAGAGTGACCTAAATAAGTATGCTGATGGCTTGTTATTGAATCTAAAATAGGCGGTTAATGAATTAACAGAAACAAAAATTAGTCAAAATAGAAATACAATACCTTGGTTCTCAGCAAATTTGAAATTACTGAAGCAAGAAAAACCTCGTAGTTATAGTGTTATCAAAATTATGAATTCAGATGAAACTTGGGAAAGTTACAGGAAAGTTAGAAATTTGAATAAACAATCGTTGAGAAAGGAACAATCTGAATACTTCAGAAAAAAGTTCATTGAAAACCAATACAACCCAAAGGAACTGTGGAAAACGCTTAAATCCACCTATAAGTCTAAAAATACGACACAATGGTGTATTCAATTTAACAACAAAACACTCACTGATAAACAAGAGTTAGCAGAAGCGCTAAATGAAGCATTTGTGTCCAGTGTGATAGATATTCACCAGAACATCCCTGAGATAAAGGATTGGAATTTTTCACATGATGACAATAATTTTGAAAAATTTAGATTTCAAGAAATAACTCGCCAGGAGATATCAAAAATAATAAGTAAAATAAAGTCTCAATGTGGAGTTGATGGCATAAACAGAGCGGTCATGCTGGATGCGATGAAGAACTACTTATTCTCGGAATATTTTACAGATTTAGTTAATCGAAGTCTAAAGGAAGGAGTAGTACCGGCTTCATGGAAAATATCAACAGTTGTTCCAATTCCAAAAACCACAAAACCAACCACATCTGAAGATCTGCGCCCCATAAATGTGCTCCCAATTTACGAAGCAGTACTGGAACGAGTAGTTAAAAAACAGTTGGTTGATCATATTGCTAATAACAATATATTAGTGGATCAACAATCTGGTTTTAGAGAATTGCATTCCTGTGAAACAGCGTTAAATCTTATGTTGGACATATGGAAAACTCAAATAGACGAAAATAAAGTAGTGGTAGCAGTTTTTTTAGATTTCAAACGAGCTTTTGAAACTATAGATAGGAAAATCTTACTCCAAAAATTATGCAAGTACGGTATAGAAGGAAAAGAGCTTGAATGGTTCAATAATTATCTTCAAGGGAGACAACAATATACAAAAGTCGATAATTTTACATCATCGTTTATAGAAAACAATCTCGTAGTACCACAAGGTTTAACACTTGGGCCATTGTTATTTATCTTGTATATAAATGACATAGTAGATGTTATAAAGAACTGTAAAATTAATATGTTTGCGGATGACACATTAATTACTATTTCGGCACCAACTCATCAAGAAGCAGTACAAAAAGTAAACGAAGATCTTGAGAATTTACGGGGATGGTTGATGTTTCATAAATTGTCATTGAACATTTCGAAAACGAAGTATATGTTCTTGTCAATCAAAACCAAGTACGAGGGTATCTCAGATATTGTAATTGCGAACCAAATCATTGAACGAGTTAAAGAATACAAATATCTCGGTGTCGTCATTGATGAAAACTTAAGTTTTAACCAGCATTTGGATTACTTAGCCAAAAAGATGAATAAAAAATTAGGACTTTTCAACAGAATTAAAGACAAGCTACCAATGGAGACCAAAATATTGTTTTATAAATCAATTGTAGCTCCCCATGTAGATTATTGCTCATCGGTTCTATTTATCATGAATCAAACACAATTAACACGTCTGCAAAAAATACAGAATCGATTTATGAGAAGCATTTTAAACGCGGATAATAGAACACATATTAAAGACATGCTAGAAAAACTAAGCTGGAAATCAATCACCCAGAGAATACACTTTAACGTGCTAAAACTGTTTTATTTACTCGAAAAAGGAGATCTTCCTAAATATTTAAATAGTTTGCTGTCTACCAACAGAGAAGTTCATAATTATAATACCAGGAATACTCATTTTAGATTACCAAGGTACGGTAAATCATTTTCCCAACGATCGCTAGGGTATAATGGTGTGAAGTTATATAATTCTTTCAGCAACTATTGCAATCTTAATGACCTTCAAGAGCTAGAGTACGGCCAGTTTATTCAACTATTACACATATTCATTAATGAAAAAATTAATATTTAGTTATTTAGTAAGATATATGTACAAATGTATTTAATTAATTAATTAATTTAGATAAAAATAGGTTTTAAAAAAATGTCAATAATGATAAATAAATAAATAAATAAATACTAGCCCCATTGAAGGTACCAAAGACCGAAGTTCTGATCACCTCGTGAGGTTTCAGCCCTTTATATTTTATTATTTTTGTTTTGCCTCCCATTCTCACAAATATTGATAGTTTTGGTCGAAATTTGTACAAATATTTTAGTAATAAGCAGTTTGTGTTAACTTTTAGGTCCATTCGAGTATAGAATAGAGGGGGTTGCAGTGGAAGAGAAACTGCCAAACAGATTTTCTCAAAAACGCGACCGACACTTTTTTTGTTATGTTGATGATAAATTTGAATATTCATCATCTACTTGCTCACAAAATTTGAAGTCGACTGAACCATTGCGTGGGGGTCATTTTGGCAAAAAGGAGTAATATAAATTTGTTTATCTGTTTACCGAGGTAATGTCGAACTTTCCGAATAAATATTTTACTACAGTTAATACACTTTGGAAATTCCAACAATTGTTCCCTAGATGCCTTTAAAATAAAATGAATAGATTACCGTGTAATATGGAATTTAAATTTCTAAATTACCTAAAATACTTTGCTGGTGGCAAATAATATCGTCAACATTTAAAAATAATTATATCTAGTGAGCTTTTAAATAGTATAGCAATCAGCGTGTTTATGGTGGATTCAGCGAGAAAAATTTGCTAGCTCGTGATCACGAATTATTGAAATTTCGTCATCTTTTTTACCCCCTCCAATTTTTTGTTTACTTTTTCTTATGGTTGCTGTTTTAAAAAAGTAAACAAAAAATTGGAGGGGGTAAAAAAGATGACGAAATTTCAATAAGTCGTGATCACGAGCTAGCAAATTTTTCTCGCTGAATCCACCATTACACTTGATATCATGAAATCGATTTCATTCCTCGTTTCTTTCCCCTTTACCTAGGAAACCGGTTTTGTCAAGGCCATGTTTTGATTTCTTTTTTGAACAAAAATTTTTGCGGATCTCATGATTTGATGCACCAATACAAACAAAATTAAATCAAACAAATGTCAAACACATATTAAAACATTACACGAAATGCCAGATTTCTACACATACAGAGAAAATTATATTGTGATACGTTGATTCATAAAATTTATTGTAAACGATTGTTGATTTCATGATATCCTAGTGTAAACACAGTGAATGATATTCCCGTTTCTATGACATTGACATTTCTGTGACGTTTTATCGACATTTTAATGATTGAAATTTCAATGACATGTTGATCGATACATTATTTGTGAATTACTTTACTAAAACCGCCTTTCAAGGTAAAGATATAAACATAACAATAGCGACAACGACAAGTGTCGACGAATAAAAAAAAATGTCGCCGCGATATCGCTGTAGTTAATATAAGAGCGTCAGCGCATTGCGATAAAAAAATAACAGCAAACGATAGCAATCTTTGTATTTTTGGCACATGAATATTATAATTTAATATTCCTAAGTAGACGTTGGTGGGTATAGATTTTCCGTTTTATTTTGTGGGTGACGCTGCATTTCCGTTGAAGAAATACCTAATGCGCCTAAAAAACCAAAATATTTTAATATTATGTAATGTCATCAAAATGTTGCGAAAGGAACCAAAGTTAGTGACTTTCCCAAATATAATTCCAACGCTTGCTGACTGGCGGCTAAAATATTTCGTTTTTAGTTTTATATGGTCAAAAATGTTCCATGACTGTTTCACTCAATTATTAATTTCGACTACGTTAATTTTAAAATTTGATATTTATTATTAAACAGAACAAGAGCAATGATTACAGGTAGCTATAAACAGAACAAGAGCGATAATAACAAGCGGCGAGTTCAAAATACATTTGTCGGCCGGCGATGTCGCTGTAGTAAATACAACAAGAGCTTCAGCGACCGACGACAAACTTAAATACATATTAAACAACATAACGGTAAATATCGTCTCACTAGCTTAATTAATTTTTTTTTCAAACGATTTTATGTTTAATGAATTAAACAATAATAATTTAAATTAAATTTGGCGAATGAATTTACGTTGTTTATTGTTAAGGGAGCGAAAACTTTTAGAATATGAAAAATTGACAACCACAAATTTGCAACTACCACCATAACGACCCAAAAATCAGTTGGTAATATTACAACGCTGGCGACAAAATTAAAAATGATTCTAAAAAAAGTTCGGCGATATTGTCGTCTTCGCCAGCGAGATTGGTTCTGTTAGCATCGTATGGTTTTTGTGTATTTTAATTTAACCGGCATCGCCGCTTATACTACTGTAGTATATCATGGTATCATCATTTTAAATGAAAAATTAAAAAAGACGCACATTTGCGAACACACACATTCATACATAGTATTGCCTTCTGGTAATTTTCAACTCAATCCTGATTTTGCGACTATAATCGAAGTCCAGCGAGGGATCATGTAAATAAGCACCAACAATTTTAACCAATTTCAAATGCACTACATACTGTTTGAAAATACCATATGCTGCGTTTATACCACTGCTAAACTAGCCGTGCTACAAATGTCAGTTTCATAGCAATGATATTTAGCAATGCTATTTTAGCTGGCTGAGCTAGGTATATGTCGCGTTTATACCGTTGCTATAGTTGTCATTTCGGTTTAGCATTGATAATTTAGCTGCGGTATAAACGCAGCAATAGATGTACTTAATATATAGTAAGGCTGAGATAAAGCTTAAACCTGACGCTGAGCCTCGATATTTCAGACCTAAAAGCATTCCATTTGCGATCCAAGTCGTGGTCAAGAAGGAGTTAGAACGACTTGTCTATTGAAACCTATCCAAATGACCCAGTGGCACAGCGGTTAGCATACTTGCTTTACGCTCCGGAGGTCCCGGGTTCGATTCCCGGCGGGTGATGAAAAAATCACGGCTGGTTAAGGGTAGGATCAATGAATTAATCACTCATTAATCCATTAACAAAATGATTACGAAACTTCAAAATGAAGCGGCCATATCCCTCTATAGGATGTAGCGCCAGCGAAAAAAAAAAAAAAAAAAAATGACCCAGTTGGCCTACACCAATTGTGCCAGTAAAAAAACCAAACGAAGAAATTCGTACACGTGCCGATTTTAAGGTAACCATAAATCTACAAATCGATATCGATCGACATCCGATTCCCAGAATCAACAAATTAATTTATCAATTGGGTAGATAATGTTTCACCAAAATCGATCTAACCTTCTCTCTGTGTATTGGGGTCAGATGGACCCCAATCGATTTTAAAATTACAAGATACGTTTCTTATTATTTAAATGGCACTTGCCTTCTACGGTAACCTCAAGTAATATCTTGTGCACGTAACAAAATGAAAAGAGGGTTCAAATTACTTGTCAATTTGGTAATTTCGTTGTTTTTATTTACTTTCCGAAATATATGGAGATGCCTTCATATGTTTCATAGAGAAATACAGGCAACTTGATAGTAAGCTATACACAGAGTGAAGGTTAAGGGATGCCTATTTACAAATAGAGAGAGAACACCAAAAAGTTCCAGCGATTGCCATTTGGAATTGCTAGCCCTCCGGAAATTTTTCAACGGCTGATGGGACAACTGACGGTATACATAGAATTTTGTGCGTTTTCTATAGATGACCTTATCATTTCCAGGAAAACAAAGGACCAATATCTGAATAATCTTCAAATGATAATGTATTAATGAGTCGATTGAAGGAAAATCAAATGTCGTGTCAATAAGTCGACAAAGATGTCATGCGAACCTTAAATACTGGTTTAGAGGCGCTTAAAAATGTATCTTGTATAAAAGGAATCTGAAGGAAGTGAAAGTTTTTTTTGGAAAGGTAAACTATTATAATAAATTCTATTTAGCAGCGCCATTCAATCGATTCCGTTCAAAAAATTCTCATTTTCAATGAACACATGCTAATGAGAATGCTGCCCGCCTAACACATTCCCGGGATTATCATCCATTTATATTTTAGCGACATTTGCTTCGGCATACAGCGTGGGATTCATACTTCCTCATCGATTTCCGAATGGAACCGAATATCCCAAATCGTTCGCTTCCAAAACTTCCAACTCCAAAAGCTCAACACAATCTGAACAATCATTATAAAGATTTACTTGATGGTTTTTTATAAAATGCATTTTAAATTAAAGTAAAATATAAAATTGAGATCAAGTTTTATTTAGTCAATTGCACATCTTACTTATTGTTGTGTAGTAGCAGCACTGATTGTTCTTTAAGGGACACTTAATCCACTAGTGAATCGTTTATCGAATTTTTACACTAGTAAAAATTATTTGGTATTATGTTTATTAAATATTAAGTATTACAGTATTTGGTATTAATTACATAAATATTTCAAAATAAAAAAGGTAGACTGGATTCAGAGCGAACTACGCTTAAATATGCCATTAAAGAATGGCTCAACCGCTTTACTCAATTGAGTGGGAAAGCCTGTACGACTTGCAGACAAAGTTCGAATAAATTGTAGTCAGAGCAAAATTTAGCAGGTGGTAAACTATTCCTTGTGTTTTTTATTATATCGGAGAGAGCAGATAGAGCAAAAACAAAAAAAAACAATACTGCGTTGTGCTTGTGCGTTGTAAAAGGGTTTTTTGTTTTTGCTCTGTCTGCTCTCTCCGATATAATAAAAAAACAGAAGGAATGCAAATATAATGCAACGCAAATATTGGGATCGTATTAATCGTTTAGAAGCAGTCATTTGTTAATTTAGATATTTTGTCATATGAATGCTCGATGGAGACGGACGTGTTTTAGTCTGTCTCCGTATGTAAAATTGATTTTATTTTATTTTAAATTTAAATTTTGATAGTGTTACTATGTGTTGCGTTGGTATGTAGTGTAATAGTACATTTATAGTGAATTAGTGTAAAAGTAGAACTACAAATATGTATGATGTGATGTGATGTGATGTGTTGTGTTGTGTTATGTAGTGTAAAAGTGATTTTTTCATATACATATGTATGTGTATATAGTGAATAGTGTAGTGCAATAAATAGGTTTAAGCTGGAGTGATTTTTGAACAAGGAAAACGTGATCAAACGTGTTCAAAATAAACTAACGGTATTCTCAGGTATCGTTATACAGGTATTTTCGCATCACACGTATTGGAATACATACATACATACATATATGTGATGATGAATTGTGTAAAATTTTTTCTTTTTATTTATTAAATAATATTGCTTCGGTAAGAGAATTTTGGCTGTCCTTTTGTTGTAATAAAGAAAAAGAATATACGTACGGTATAAAAATGTACATTGTGGTATGTTAGTGTTAGTATTCTACGGTAAATATTAGTTATTATGAATTTCATTGTACTACATACATGTAATGAATCTCATTAATGATGTTAAATGTATTTTGCGATTGGTGCGTATAAATGTTTATTGTTGTATTGTTTCAGATATTAGAAGATTTTAAATACGGATTTTAGAATTTGTTTAAAAATTAAGTAATTAATTAAATTTTGTGTTCTGAGATTTAATTGATAATTAGGAACGGATTGGATGCTTTGAGATTTTCGGATGAGAAACCGGAGTTCATTTCAAAATTTTAATTATTTATTATTGGATTTTCAGAGTGGAAAAACCGGGCGCGGCTTTTTATTTACTTATTTATGTTTTATTTAATTTTCTATTATTTATTTGTATACTCGATTTATTTAATCTAATTTATTAAGCTGTTCGTATTTAATATGTTCCAGATTAATTTAAACTATTTTGCAGAGTTTCTGGAGCAGAATAAAATAATAAACAAATAATTATTTAATCTTGGGTTTAGTGGTATTTCTGGAATTAGCTAATTAATTTTTTTAATTTCTGGAGTCAATAGCTACCTAGTTAAGCTGTAGATTTGGAAATAAATTTTATAGGGTGTCAGATTTTTAGTTTCTGATTTTAGTTAAAAAAAAAAAGATATTTAGTATTTAAAATTCATAATTTAGAATTAAAATTTTTATGCATCTTGAATTTCAGGTTATTTAATTAGTGATTAATTTGCTGTCCTTTTAATTTAGATGCCGAATTAAATTAAATTTATTTAAGAGGTTGATTTTAAATCAGAATTAATGGTGAAGTAAATTAGGTTTTGGAGTTCACTGAATTTGATGGAATTGAATTAATTTTTGTTAAAATCCAATTGAATTAAATTTAATGAAATCAATTTTTCGGTGTAATCGAACCGTTAATGTCGTAATGTTATATTGATGTTGGTATTGGTATTGATGTGGATTTGATATTGGTGTTGGTGTTAATGTTCATATTAATGTTAGTTTTGGTATTAGTATTGATATTGGTTAGTTAAAATGGTTTTTAGTTTAGAAAGACCTGAGAAACCCGACCAAGATGGCACTGGCTGAGTAGTTGACTTAATTATTGTTAAATAAACTATGTATTAATGTTAATTTCTTTATAGTACATAAAGATTAATTTATAATTTATTTATAAAATTAAATTTAAATATAATCAATTTTAGAATAGTTATAAATTTTAAATTTAGGAAATTTTTGAAGAACTTTCTAGGAACATAAGCAGTAAATGAAATTGAAATTATTTTTTCTTGTGCTAAATACATTAATAAAAATATACTACTAACAAATTTACTAACTATCAACTACTTAGGTGTCTGGAACCGGGTTAATTCTTTGTTATTAATATTCCATTCCTTTCTTTCGATTTTGTTATGTGTAAAGGGTGTACGGAGCCGGTGTCATCCCGGAGTCTTGCTTAGGCTTGGTCGTACATTCTGATCAATTAATCAATCAATATTTACATGGAATACTTTAAACTTTATAGTAATTGGAAATCACCACGCAGAAGAAAACAATTAAATTTATTTACCAGTACTCAACAAGATTTTACTAAAATACTAGAAAATAAAACTTTTCAATTTCGACTCAATGGTAATGCTAAAAGAAATTTAAAAACAGAAAGTAATTTGGAAAAAGGTTTTGGAAATTTGGATAGTTGTATGTTACTTCGTACGGGTCGCATCGATAAGGTTCAAGTGGTTTTGCATATGTATTTAGAATTGTTTAATTTCCAGTTAATTTTCTAGTACCTACATCAGAAAAAGTTGATTGCGTCAAAATTTGAATACTTTTAAGGCCTAGTGTTTATTTTGTTACTTAGGCATAAACCTCACCCAGACTATCACTGTCCCTCGTCCCAGACTATTACTGAATTCAGACAACTTTGTTTGTTTGAAAATTATTGCATCGTATGGTGTTTAATTTACAGGATCTTCCAATAAATGCAGTTTGCAATCAAATTACGTTTTCATCCGGCCGAAACTGGAAGCGTACCTAACTAAAATACAATATTAACTAAGCGAATTCTGATTGATTTAACGATCAATCACGGTTTTTTTAAAAAGATGAACTTAAATGAAAAATTACATGGTTTGATTCAAAAGATTGAATTTGCTCTGCTAAAAGACTACCGGGAGTGCTTTTCGAGAGCGAGAATCACAAAAGTCAATCGTTTTGGAGAACAACTATCACTTTGTATGCTCAAATTATGTAACTTTTCTTCCATACAAATTCGTAGTTAAAATTTTCATTCTGCTGTAAATCAGAAAGTTTGGTATCTTAAGGCTAATTTTATTGTTTTTTGTAAAATATTTATAAAAACAATTCTTAAAATTACTATTCTACGTCATTCGAAAATAATTTCAGTCATGCTTTATAATTTTTAAGACATTCTGATAGCGATGTGCGAACCAACATACCATATGCAGACAATTTTAATAAAGAGCTAATTTAAGTCAATGAAACTTGATGAATTCGCAATTATTTCGGTCTAAAAAGACCAAAGTATTGAAATCCTGTCAAAAATTACGAAAAATTTGGTTGGTCCAAAACCACTTTTCTCAACGTTTTAAAAGTCCCTTTTTGAGTCTGAAAAAGCAAAAAAAAAAATGTTCGTCCGTCTGTCTGGATGTTTGGACGTCTGGACGTCTGGATGTCTAGATGTCTGGATGTCTGTACCAGTGTTATCTCAAGAACGGCTTATCCGATTTGAAATTTTTTCGCCAATCTGTTTCTTTGGTCAAGGCGGAGATTTGAAAATCTTTTGGAGACTGTACGTCAAGAGGGTGGGGTACCTGCCATACGAATTGACCCAAAATACCTGCTTTTATAAATAAGAAGAGGAGAGCAAAAATAAATTAGCAGTTCAGTCGCTATAGCCTGATGAGATGCACTGAAAAATGATTCATTTTTCACATGCTCGCAGATCGAAACTGAATTGCAAACTCTTAACAATTTCTCCTCTTCTTAAATATGTATTTATCAATCTGGAATACACCAGAATAATTCAAAAGTTTGAGCTTTTATAAAATATATTTACAATTTTTTTATATAATATGCTGGTTTGATTACTGAATTGGGCATTGAATTGGGAACTGATTTGAAGGTTAAGCTAGGGGTCAATTTGCGGGTTGAGTTGAAGTTGAGTTGGAGTTGAGTTGGGGTTGCTACTTTCGGTATAAAGTTCTAGAATACGATTTTTCGTATTAAATTGGATGCCTGTGCCCATGTTACTGAAGGTTTTGACCTGTTTGTCTGTTGTTGTATAAGTAAATATATGTTGGTTAAAATCACAGATAATAAACAAAAGGATGGAAGATAAAACAAAAATCCCATATAAAATCATAAAAACAATTGAACCAAGTTTTTTTGTTTTTTCTCTTTCTATATTTACCAACGCCATTTTGGTTAGAGAAATTTTGTAATTTGAGGTTTTAGTTTTTTAAAGTTTATAAGGCATTTCTTGAATGAAAAATAAAAGTGGTCTTTCAAAAAATAAATTTATTTGTTAAAATGATGCATAAGCGTTGTGTGTGTAAGTGCAAAAATACCAGAAATAAAGTAAAAATTGAGAAAAAAGGGATTACATTTCACCGGTAAATAAATTTTTATTTGTTTACAAATATTTATAACACTTGTACACAATCATTTTAAATATTTTCGAATTTTTTACACTTATTTTGTACACATCAGTAAATTCACTATGTTTTAAAATGTTCAAAATACAAAATTAAAATAAATTTATTTCATAAAACTGTAATTAAAGTAAAAATTTCAAGTTTCATTCACACAAAAATCTTATTTTGACAACACATATAAATCGTCATGGCAACATGACGAAAGCAAAAAAAAAACCATAGGCGTCCCGTTGTATTCAATATTAGAAGAGTATAATGATCGAAATCACATATGAGAAAATAGTATTCCAAGTTTTAATACTTTAGCTATGTTCTAAATTGGTATTTTTATGTTCATTATAGTAACTGTAAACCATTATAATAATAATATTTATGTATGTTGTTTACGCAACACACATAAGTATATTGTTATAATTATGTTGGAACACTTATAACATTAACTTTTTTTATATTAATTATGCTCCTTTTAATAAATTTACCCTACGTCATTTACATAAATTATTACTATTTGCATAAAACCTAAAAGATATGCAACGCCACTGAAAAAAAAACAAAAGAATTTGTCGGCCATCATGAATTTTTCGGCCATCTTGGTTTTTGAAAATGCTTCACTATTTTAGTTTAGTTTCTGTTCTCTTTGTTATTTTTCTATGGTTAAAATAGATATCAATACTATCAAAACTGATGCATGTGAAGTTTATCCTAAATTTCTCCTAAATAAAAAAAAATGGCGGTTAGTATTAAATTAGGAAAAACTTCACACGTCTATATAGAGATGTGAAGTTTATACTAAATCTTATAAAATTCAAAAAAATGTGACTGTACTAGTGTATTGCCGACATTTAGGCGATTTTCATATACTATTATACTAATAATGCATACCTACATATTAATATTAAGTTCGCTTTATTCTAATTCCAATAATCTATTAGGGCAGAAGTTTAGAAAAATGTAAAACACATTTACAGATTTTTTTATTAGTTTTCCTGATACTAGGACCAAATAACGATATCATCCGACCGAACAACCAGTTTCATGAAGTTCTTACATTAAACACTCAACTTTGGAGTAATACTAAACACAGTTAGAAGTTTTTCTCATCGGTTTCTTTAACAGTGGAATTAGATAACAGGAATATCTGATCAATCAGGTCGATTCATGAAGTTCTAATGAAATCTACACCCTCAAAGTTTGCCTGGATTGTACCAACCCCATATTACATTAAACACTCAACTTTGGAGTAATACTATCATACTTTACGGAGAACTCAAATTTGATAGACATTTTATAAATGTTAATTATAATTTGGCCTGCACTTTGATATTTATGTTTCTGGATTTTAGTATTCTGAATTTTTGTTTTTCCGAGTTTTTGTTTCTGGATTTTTTTTTCGGGATTTTCAGTTTCTGTATTTTTTTTGTAGATAAGGTAGCCAACCCTTAATTAATTTTTAATTATATGACAAAAAGAAACGTAACTAAGATGAAATATTAAAGTCAATTTTGATACAAACAACCTTTCAACATTCAGCCTTTCGACACATTCAGCCTTTCGACACATTCGGTCTTTCGACATTCGGCCTTTCGACATTTGATCTTTCGACCCTATTCTGACTAATTTAACTTAGAATTATAGAGGCGCTGCGCTCCCTCCTCATGCTTAGCCCTCCGAGGAGCTTTAGATTTGAACTTCGGGGGGACGTATGAACCGGGATCAACAAACATGTCGCACTGCGTGCCGCGCGTAGGAGCGGATTATATAGAATCTATTAATGACACCTACTATATATAGAATCTATTAATGATACCTACAAATTATTTTGACTGAGTTGCCTTTTCATTTTTGACTAAAACTTAGCAAAAATTGTTACTGGTGAACTTGAACTAAAAATATAGCACAACTGGTTACCGATGAACTTGAACTGGAAACTGGTCATGAGAATAATACTATCATGCCTGTTAAGGAATCAGTTCAACCAGAAATTGTGAGTGATAGTTTACCTAAAGGTGAAATAGTTATTGAATCAAATGGTTTGCCAATTTGTTATCCTCTACCTGACAGTAGTTCTTTGCCGCCAATTCAGCCTGTAACAATGAACTTACGCAAGAAACTTATTAGTGCCCACGAGCAAGAATACTCCGGCTCAGCAGTCTACATCTTCATTTTCAAAATCTGTTGTGAACAACTATATTATTGGCACTGCTAGACAATTTCAATTTGTCTGAAGTATTGGTTCATCGTTTTACTCCAAAATTAAATGATAATTTCAAGCAGGTTACTCATCATTTAAAATAAAAATTTCCATTACTATATTTGATAAATTGATGGATGCAATTTCTTGGCCAGCTGGTGTTCTAGTGAAGGAATTCCAAAATAAAACTAAGAGTCATCCTTTTTTAGGGCTACGCCAACCCAATCCACAAGGTTTTTAGATTGTTCTTTAAACTGTGGTAAGGCTGTTCCAGGTGATAGTCTGCAGGTAAGTGCTAGTTCTTGTTTATGGTTTGGTCATTTAAATGTTCGTAGTTTAGTTAAACATTTAATGACATTACTATACTGTTGGATGTTTACAAATTTGATTTCCTTGCGTTGACAGAAACTCTACTTAACGGTAAAATTTCAAACAAGTCACTCCATATTAATAATTATAAATTAATACGTTTCGATCGTATAAATAATACACGATGGGGTGGGGTTGGTATTTATTTCAGGGATACTTTAAAAGTATGTAAACTATTTTCTGGCGCATTTGGAAAAGTTGAAATTTTGGTTGCTGAACTTATTGGACGGTTTGGAAAAATTCTTATTTGGGGTTGTACGGAGGATATTAATAATTTACAAATAATTTTTTCTCAAAATGTGTATGTGTTACAGTATGAAAAAGTTATTTGCTGCGGTGATTTTAATTTTAACATGTTGGCTAACAATAAATTAGTGATTGCTTGAGTTTGTACAATTTATATTATCTACCTTTTAAACCGACTACATTGGATAACAGCCTGTTGGATTTGGTAATTTTGTATGAGCCTGATAGGCATAATATTGTATCTTTTGGGCAACGTGTGGTTTGTGCTATTTCTGATCACGACTTGGTTTTTGCGTGCTATAAATTCTGTCGTGTCAGGGATATAATTTCCTATATGTACTGTTGTTTCTGATTTTAAAGCGATTGATCGTGAGAGTTTTGTAAGTTGTTTCTTTTCATTGGACTGGTTGAATTTTTGATTTTATCCGGATGTGAATGATATAGTTGGGGAATTTAGATAATATTTGTATGCCTCGTAAGAGGTCCCTACTGCTCCGTGGTTAAATGCCTATATTTTGAATTTGATGGGGCGTAGAGATTTGGTTTATAAAAAATATAAAAAATATTGACTGGAGCATGATTTGGTTTCCTTTAAGTACTATAGAAATAAAACCAACAAATGCATTAAGGAAGCTAAGCATTCGTTCTATTTTGGGAATGTATACAATTCTAAAAGAACATGGGTCAGTTTAAAAAAACTTGGAGGTCAGACTAAATTTGAGGGTGTATATTTCATTAGAACTTCATGAATCGACCTGATTGAACATATATTATCGTTATCTAATTCCACTGTTAAAGAAACCGATGAAGAAAACTTCTAACTGTGTTTAGTATTACTCCAAAGTTGAGTGTTTAATGTAATATGGGGTTGGTGCAATCCAGGTCAAATTTAAGGGTGTAAATTTCATTAGAACTTCATGAATCGACCTGATTGATCAGATATTCCTGTTATCTAATTCCACTGTTAAAAAAACCGATGAGAAAAACTTCTAACTGTGTTTAGTATTACTCCAAAGTTGAGTGTTTAATGTAATATGGAGTTGGTGCAATGCAGGTCAAATTTGAGGGTGTAGATTTCATTAGAACTTCATGAATCGACCTGATTGAACAGATATTACCATTATCTAATTCCACTGTTAAAGAAACCGATGAGAAAAACTTCTAACTGTGTTTAGTATTACTCCAAAGTTGAGTGTTTAATGTAATATGGGGTTGGTGCAATCCAGGTCAAATTTGAGGGTGTAAATTTCATTAGAACTTCATGAATCGACCTGATTGATCAGATATTCCTGTTATCTAATTCCACTGTTAAAGAAACCGATGAGAAAAACTTCTAACTGTGTTTAGTATTACTCCAGAGTTGAGTGTTTAATGTAATATGGGGTTGGTGCAATCCAGGTCAAATTTGAGGGTGTAAATTTCATTAGAACTTCATGAATCGACCTGATTGATCAGATATTCCTGTTATCTAATTCCACTGTTAAAGAAACCGATGAGAAAAACTTCTAACTGTGTTTAGTATTACTCCAAAGTTGAGTGTTTAATGTAATATGGGGTTGGTACAATCCAGGCCAAATTTGAGGGTGTAGATTTCATTAGAACTTCATGAATCGACCTGATTGATCAGATATTACCGTTATCTAATTCCACTGCTAAAGAAACCGATGAGAGAAACTTCTAACTGTGTTTAGTATTACTCCAAAGTAGAGTGTTTAATGTAATATGGGGTTGGTGCAATCCAGGTCAAATTTAAGGGTGTAGATTTCATTAGAACTTCATGAATCGACCTAATTGAATATTGAACAGATATTACCGTTATCTAATTCCACTGCTAAAGAAACCGATGAGAGATACTTCTAACTGTGTTTAGTATTACTCCAAAGTTGAGTGCTCAATGAAAGAATTTCGATACATATATTAAAAATAGAAATCTCTGCTATAAAGAATTCTTTTAAGATTTATTTGGTTTGGATAATTAAAACTGAATTATTTTATGATTGATTTTTGAAGTAAGTTTTCGTGAATCTATATACTTTTCTACAAACCGCCTAAATGTTTGCATGTTACACATACATTTAAACAAAATTTAAGTTTTTTGTAGTTTTAGGACAAATTTAGTATAAACTTCACATCGGTCAAAACTGTCACACCAGCTTTATGACACAGGTGACAAGTGAATGCTATCCTCATTGAAGATACCAAAACCTAAGTTCTGATCACCTCGTGAGGTTTCAGCCCTTTATATTTGTTTTTCTATTTTCCACAATTACTTAACGTTCATCACTTTATGTTGCAATTTTACTTTATATACATAATGCACAAAGAAAAATGTTTCTTATTCGTTTCACATTATGTTGTTTATCCTGTTGCCTCAGTCGTTTATGGATTTTTTGATTGTTTAAACTTTATAGTTGGTTGCCATAAATTTCCATGCTTTCAGTCACAAAAATAAATATATATGGATGTTGTTTAAGGCTGTATGGTACTCATTTTACCAAAATAAGGGTATCGTAAAAATCAATTTGTGGCTACAAATATTTATCAATTCACAAAATTTTTTTTTATTGATAAAGCTTAAGGTATTTTTGAGGGATTAATACAGGATTATTTCAAAATTATTTATAGTTTATCCGTAATAAAAATTCAAAGTTGACGAAATTTTGGATAATGGTGCTTACGGAAAATTCAATTTTCTTAAGTTTTTCTCGCTAAACCATGTATATCTTTTATATTGACATATGCAGAAAGATATTTTTGAGGGATTAATTCACGATTATAAAGATTAATAATAAAATAAGAAAGATATAATCAAAATACTAAGAATATCGACATATTTATCGATACGAAAAAATTCAGTATCGATAAATAAATTTTTTTTTGTCAAAAATGGGTATGACCTCGGCTAATTTTTGATTTCCTTTTACTCTACGAGATGGCTAATCCCAAAAAATGGTGAATGTCCAGGATCTTATCGTTTTATAATAAATTAAACATTTTAACATACTGAGTTGTCATAGAAACAACGAAAATGAATAACCGAAATAGTATATAATTTTATTCTGGAAAAAAGGGAAATAAGACAAATCGACTGTATGTCATACATCAAAATAAAACAAAAATACAAAACGATATTTTTCTTTAGTATAGACACAGTTTAGACGCACGTTTGGACATTTAAATATCGATACCAAAACAGAAATTTTTTTTGAGTACCATACAGCCTTAAGAGCGTTTTTAAAACATAAAAAGGATTGTCTGTGCCGCAGTAATTCTTTGCATATTGCTAAATACAGAACAAAATATCAAAATTAAAATTGAAAGGTAAAATGTTTAAGTATGTATTTAGTGAGAATAAGGTTTGATATGTATCAAACATACTAAGTGATTCCGGAATTAGCCAGATACATAAATATTTTATGCAGACGGGAAATTATAATATTGTTAAAACCACTGCAAATTCAGGTTCGATCCGACGATGCTAAAGATAAGATACATATGTTTGTCTTTGATAATCGGGGCCCAAAACGTACCAAGTTATCGGCAAGTGTTCTGTAATCTGTCGCTCTCCTGTAGTACCACCAGATAGGTTATTATCCCAAAGATATCTGAATAATTTCTTCAATATTACCATCTACAAGTTCTTCTGGGCCAATAGATTTAGAATTGAAAAACAGGAACCCGGCAGTCAAAGGAGAATAAAAGCGCAACCCATAGAATAGGACCTACAACACAACTGGGTTTCCATTTACAATGAAATATAACAACATACAGTTGAACACAGTTTCTGACATTTGCGCAATATTTGCAAACTTCTTTCAATCAGTGTATAAAAAGTATGATATTCAAGTTGATAATAATCGCTTCATCGGTGCTTCCCAATATAATATCCTTCATTTAATAATAACGGAGGATGAGATTACCAAGGCTCTTATAGATTTTAAAGATGGATGCGGACCAGATGGAATACCCTCATCTATTCTTAAATCGGTAGCATCCTACATACCTACTCCTTTATGTTATTTGTTCAATCAATCATGGCGAGTGGATATTCCTCAGCTGCTTGGAAAATCGCACACATTGTTTCAATTTATAAAACAGGCGATCGCTTTGATATATCAAACTATTGGGGTATTTTAATTTTGTCTACAATATCAAAACTTTTTGAATTAATAGTAACTAAGCATTTGACATTTTATACAAAAAACAAATCGTCTCGTCTTTCCAGCATGGTTTCACTAGTGGTAGATCAACATCTACCAACTTTTACAGTTTACAAAATTCGTTATTGAATCAATAGAGTCTAAGGCACAGGTTGATGCAATATATTTTGATTTTGCCAAGGCTTTTGACTCAATTGACCACAGAATTATTTTAAAAAACTTGCTGCGATTGGGGTTGATCCAAGGTTTATAAAGTGGATTGCATCTTACTTAGTAGACAGGAAGCAGTTTGTTCTATTGAATCACACCAAATCAAATTTTATCTATTGCCATTCGGGTGTTCCTCAAGGCTCCCACTTGGGCCGAATTATCTTTCTTTTATTTGTGAATGATGTCACCGATATATTTAAATTTTGTAATGTTCTATTATTTGCTGACGATTTGAATTTTTTTATGCGAACTCGGTCTCTAGTTGATGGTGAATGGTGATATACTACAGTCTGAAATAAATAGTTTATCTAGATGGTGCTCTGATAATAGATTGTTTGTTAATATACTTAAGTAAATGCAGTGTCATGTCTTTCTATAGGACTTTTAACCCTTTAATTTCTAACTATTATTTTGACGGTAATCAATTTAGCAGGGTAACTTCAATAACGGATTTGGGAGTTATATTTGATACCAAAGTAACTTTCTGTTTACATATTGTTAACATAATACGTAAAGCTAATTCTATGTTAGGCTTCATTATTCGAATATAAAGGAGTTTCGTGATATATTCTCATGTATAAGTCTATTTGTCTCTTTGGTTAGATCACATCTTGAGTATGCTGTGGTTGTATGGTATTCCCACCATGCAGTACCCATCGATAGATTGGAGTCAATTCAGAGGCGATTTACCATTTATATTTTATGGAAACTCGGGTTTCTCTCTGATCGTAGTCAGCCTATGTGGAAACAGATATGTGACCTGCCGCCTTATGTTGATAGGTGTCATGATCTTCGTATTGACACTTTAGAAAAATGTCGTAAAATTGCCGCGGCTGTGTTTGTGGGAGATTCTTTATGTGGATATCTAGAATATTTAATGAATATTATCTTTTGTCCGATTTTTCGAAGTCAAGAGAAATTTTCCGTGTTGCAATTTGTAAATGTGATTTTAAACAACCAATTTTGTCTGTATTATACATTTGTAATTATAGTATTTAAGTTAAAATTTTATTTTCTAAAATATTTCGTGATTTTGTAAGTTTTTATGTTACTATTCATTAGGTTATTTTACTGTAGAATAGTTTGTATATAAAAATAAAAATAAAAACAGTGGCAATAATAAAACAAATCGAGGGCCGATAAAATTCAGGGTGGATAAAATTCATTTAATTTTTTGATTTAAATTAGCCTTTTGTATTAAATTAAATAATTTTTTTAAATATGTATATTATATTATAGGTAAAGAAATATAAATTTTGAATAATTTAAAGGCTTTTTATTACTTCAATTATATCATTGATGTAGTGTAATACTTGCATAATATTTATTTTTAATAATAAATAAAAAAATGATTGCTTCGTAAAATAAAATGTTTCAATTTATTGAAAAATACAAATAAATAAAAACTTTTGAATTAATTTTTTAATAATGATAATATTGTAGCATCGCTTAGTAGGTACATTCGAATTAATTCAGTACTTCACTAATACGTACATTCAGTTCGCCGACTAATCAATGAACACCAATTTAGCCGTTTTTCTACACCAAAATTGTTTCTTAAATCCATATGTGTTAAACTAAATTTTGAAAATATTTGTTCGACACCAGTGGTAGAACATATGGCTTCCGTCAGGGATGTCCACTATGCCGAACCTATCATCACCTCTATAATTGATGCACTACAAGCAGAACTAGATGAAACAGAAGCACCAATATTGCCCTTATACACTCCCGAGCAACTGAATCGACTAGACCATCAAAACGCATATTTTTTTAAAATGGCTGGATCGATTTTCGAAAAACAACCTTCTTTTGACAGCCTAGTATTTTATCTTTTCAAGGACACCTTTATCATTAAAATCCATACAGTACTTTTCAAATTAAAGCAGTTAGCAAAATGCGATGTTTCGGTGAAAACAATTGGCGTGATGCAATCTCCTGTATAATGCCACGGTGACCGATATTTGTCGTCACTTATGAGTCAGACGTTGACCTGAACAAATCTCTACCAGTTTAATTCATTGTTTCCTTAAAATCATGGTACCACTCCAGAAAAATTCGCACAAGTTGTTGCTTTATTGCAAGAAGGACGCAATCAACAAGAAGTCGCTCGTCAGCTTAACATGAGCCAATCTGCTGTCTCAAGAGTATTCAGAAGGTTTCAGGAAACTGGTACCTGCAATCGAAGACCACAAACCAGCCGGTTTCGGTGTACATCAGAGAGGGACGATCGATTTATCGTCCTAACTTCACTGCGAAATCGCCATCTCACGGGCGTCGATGTGCAGCAGGAGCTAAGACAAGTTCGAGATGTAGCTGTTAGTCAATGGACAGTAAGAAGACGCTTAAAGGAAGCCAACCTCACTCCAAGACGGGCCGTTAGAGGCCCAAAATTGACATCACCCCACCGCAAACAGCGACTCGAATTTGCTCGCGAACACATCAATTGGAACATCGAGCAATGGACGTCCGTTCTATTTACTGACGAGTGCAGAATATGTCTCCATGGTAGTGATATGAGAGACCGGGTCTTCCGGCGTCCAGGAGAGCGATTTTCGCAGTGCTGTTTTGCTGAAACAGTCTCATACGGCGGCGGTTCGTGTATGGTGTGGGCTGGCATATCGTTTGAGGGAAAAACAGATCTTGTTTTCGTACCTGGTGAAGGCCGTGAAGGAGGTCTGACCGCTGAACGATATATCGAGGGCATTCTCTCGGATCATGTAGTGCCCTATACAGGATATATAGGGGAAGATTTCATATAGATGCATGACAATGCCCGGTGTCACACAGCTCGAACCACTCGACAGTTCTTGGATGAGGTCGGACTCGAGGCGATGAGGTGGCCAGCACTCAATCCAGACATGAATCCAATTGAGCATTTATGGGACCAACTAAAACGGAGGGTCCGAGCTAGAAATCCGGTACCATCTAACATCAGTGACCTGAAGATTGCGTTAGAGGAGGAGTGGGGTGCAATCCCCCAAGTATTTGTCAAAACCTTAATAAGGTCAATGGGGAACCGCATGCGAACCGTTGTAGACGCAAGGGGGGCCATACTTATTATTAACCAATAAAATTATTTTTGTTTTGCTTGAGTTTTTTGTTGTAATTTAATTTTAAAAACCCCCAATATTTTTTGCTTAATTATCAATTTTGGTTGCGTTTTCATTCAAAATTCATTACAAAAAAAAGTACTAAACCAATCTTCATAAAAATAGTGTCATTTTAAAGCAAAAATATCAGGCTTTCAAAAAAATAATGCCTTATGAAAATCGGTTTGACCGTCCTAACAAAAATCACCCTTATGTGAGCGCTTAAGGTTTTAGTCGATTCAGTTGCTCGGGAGTGTTGTTACGGTTAGCAATAAAAAGAAATTCTCGTTGCAACCGCAAACATAAAACACTTGCGTGTTTTTGAATGGTTCAGAAACAACAACATCAAAAACATGGTCTTAGCCTGAGCTCAGTCTAGAGAGGTATATTAGTCGTAGGTTTATTGCTCTGAACCACTTGATCCGGAATGAAATAAACACTTAAACAAAAATATTACATCTGCCTTCGACCCCACTTACATCCTCATGAATTATCCTCCATTGAGTTCACTCACTCACACATACTTAATAAAAGGAAATCTAAAGGAAATATCCCGGCTATAATATACATAATTGGAAACGCCGAAGAAAATGGTAAGTGAGAGAGAGAAGAAGCTGAAATAAAATTTATCTAGTACAAAAAAAAATATAATGTATATAATCATGCAAATATAATTAATAATATTATCTCGAACGCACCGAAAGAAAAACCGAAAAAAAACTCACGACCAGTGGGAGCGAGCACAAAAAAAATTTGACCATGAAAAAAACTGTTAAGCAAATAATTGGAAAATTTAAAAGAATTTACAGAAAATCATAAATTGAGATGAATTTAATTTGACAGTTACGTTATATAAATCAAAACTAAAAAAAACACTATGGAAATGCAAAAGTTAAACATGAAACTAATAAACTCAAAAAAAAAATATGCAATATAAAAGAAAATAAATAAAACTATTACTAACTACTTTCTTCTCCCGGCTGCTAACTGCTGACCTCCAATCCACTGACAGCAACCAATTTTTTTTCCAATGCAATTAATAATCACGCCACCTCTGCACAGTTATTTTGTATCTTCTCAATATACAGCTTCAAACCAGCATGGCAATAAATAAGCCGAAAATTTTTCTTAACACATTCACAGCTAAGTTTCAAAATGAGCCGCAGATAAATATGTGTTTATAACAGGAAAAAAAACCGTTAATGATTCACTCGGCCCACAACAACAGGAACAGAGAAATAAATAAATACTCCACATATATTTAACAATGTCTACTTTTTAATAATTTATTAGAACAATCATTTATTCAATATTTAACAATTTCTTTTATAAACAATTTATTCTTGTCCGAGTTGGGTTCTTATTTTATTTTATTTTTATTTTTATATTTTGATTTAATTAACTGATTTTTTTTTTTCACAATCATGAAATTTTATTTGACTACCATTCATAATTTAACATGTACATATTGAACACCAACTCAAATACAAAATGTTTTACTTTTTAATTATACACAATACATTTTAATGTTTTTTTTTCACTCATGGACAGCTTTTTTCATATCTTCACTCACACGGTTTTATTTTTTTATATTTTTACAAACATAAATCGAGCGGTAATGCCATGCCCGTGTATCAACAAAAAAAAAACTCACAACAAAATTATTAATGTGAAAAACTCAACAGATGAGTTATCTTGTCTCCTCGAGACCAAAAATTTAACTGAATTACCAAAAAAAAATTTTGCCGATCGCGCCGCGTTAATAAATTAAATTTTATTTGCAATTCTTCTCCTCTCTCACCTCCAGCCAATACCTTCCCCTCCCTTCCAATAGCAAAACAAAATATTTCCATTATTATCATGGGTAAATGAGTGCACCATCATCAAAGATGCATACCATTAACAAAAACAAAAACCCGAGGATAACCCATTGGTGGACATGGTCATTCAGCCACAAAAGTAACAATCAAAGTAACAATTAATTTAATTGTTACAGTGTATATAAAAACAATGCCATGGACGATAAGCTAAAATTTCCTTCTAGGAACTCAGTTGCAGCATTATTTTTTTGTGTATTTAATATAAAGAAGAAACGCTGCAAAGAGAGCA
Organism: Tipula helvola; assembly: GCA_963556165.1. Lineage (NCBI taxonomy): Eukaryota > Metazoa > Arthropoda > Insecta > Diptera > Tipulidae > Tipula > Tipula helvola. Next base: position 270,084,639 of record OY744481.1, read on the forward strand.
TTATTCTTTGTAAAAACCAGTTTGACTCCAGAACTTATTGTATTCCCAGATAATACAAATTCCTTTTCTAAAACTTCCAGGCAAGTACGCAATTATATAACTTTGCTTTGTTGCTTTGTAACGATCGTCTACCAACGGTCGTTATTAATGGTTGGAGACCTTATTTCAAATTTTTCATAAAGATTTTTTTTTTGATTTTGTTCCAAATTTACTGTATATGTGAACATGAACCTGTCAAATGTTGTTCTCAACATTTGGGGTTATGAAACCGTACAAATGTTTTTTTTTTGTTTTTTACCCCTGGCATATAGGCAACTAAAACCACATGAGTTGGTAACAACTGTGATTTTTTTTTTTTGTTTTGTTTTGTTTGTTTATTGGTTTGTTGTGGTCAGCCGTCTCCAGTCATATGACCTAGTAAACTGGGTATCCACTTGACGTTTACAGACACTTCTTTACGGAAGGCCTGAAACCATGGATTCTTATTTGTAACTAACAATTTAATTAAACTTATATTGCTATAAGTCTAACCATCGCCAATCTGGGTTTCAAACTTGTTTTCTCTTTTGAAATATGTACTAAGCTTTAATACAATAACATTATGGGATTAATCCCTTCTACTTATTCTTTTAACTTATAATGACCTAGCAATTAAATTACATTTATGAAAATATTGCAAAGCTATTTTTTTTTTTTTTTTTTAATTTTTTCTAATTCAATTATACAATCCAAATTGCTTATTCTATTTTCTTATAGCCCCTTTAACATTTTTTTTTTTTTTTATATACTTCTCTATTTAAATCCCCACCACCCTTGAACTAACCAATTCTATACATAAAATACTCTTTTACCATTACCCTATCTTAACTCTATTATAATAAAGCTAAATGCCTATATAGGTATATATATATATATATATATATATATATATATATATATATATATATATATATATATATATATATATATATATATATATCCATGATAAAATAATACATACATTAAGAAGAGCAAGATCATATTATTATTTGGAATTACTAGCAGCCCACACCTCAATCAATATGAGCCTGCTCCCTTAATCGTGCCCTAAATAATCTTTTAATTGTATTGTATGTGTAACATCAAAATTGCCAAATTACAAATTATGAAATAAAATAAGGTTTTATTATTTATGAGTGCCCAAATTACCATGATCACAGAACGTAATTTATGTCTTTTAAGAACATTATTATTGATTTTAATTGTGTTTGATCGTTTCTATTTAGAATGTCGATGAGAGAAAAATTCATCAGTGAGTAATATTTGTTCCTTGCATCTTCATATTTGGTGCAATTACTTATACATAATGTGTGTGCTGTCTTCTAATACCTCGCAGTAGTCGCAATTTCCATCATTTTCTAATCCAATTAACGCCTTGAATTTTTTATCAAATGCATGTCCTGTCCTTATTCTTGTAATTGTTTTGATCTCTGTCGCTGTTAATTTACTGTTTTTGAACCAAAGTTCTTTTGGAGGTGATGTGTTAAGATTTTTGTAGAAATTTCCTTTGTTTTGTATTAAGTTTGAAAAAACCACTTCCCATTCTTCGTTTATTTTATCTTTTATTATTTTGTTAATATCTCTTATGGAAATGTCATTTTTGTATGTATGTGTTGGGTTTACTAATGCCTCTTTCGCTAGATTATCAGCCATCTCATTTATTTTGATATTTATGTGGCTCGGGATCCATTTGATCATAATATGTTTATTTTTGTTATGTCCAATCCAATCTATAATTTTATTCTCATAATGTTTGTCAGTGCTTTGTTTTATTGCCGTGTTAATAGATGAACATGCACTTAGTGAGTCTGAAATTATGAGGATCTTATTATTTTTACTAAGCTGGGCTAATACGATAGCTATCTTTATCCCTATATACACTCGGTATTTTTTATGTCTGTAGAGTTGTCTAATTTTATTGCAAATTTTCTATCTGAGTTGGCCATGTAGATTCCTATTCCTGCCAACCTATTTTTCACAGAACCATCTGTGTATATCTGATCCCATCCTTCATACTTTGCAAGTGATTGTACTGTTAAACTTCTCATTATTGATTTGTTTGTAGAGTTTTTATTGTTTAATCCTAAAATTTTTAATTCAATTTGTACATTCTGAGGGGTTTTTTTTTTTTTTATGGATTGGTTTAATCTCCTTAAAGATTCTATATGAGTTATGCCTCAATTCCATGGGAAAAATTGACTCACGAGAGACAAAGACAACGTTTTTTTTTATTTTTTATTTTATACCAAAACAATTTTACTATAAAATAAAAAAACACGTTGGCTTTGTCTCTTATACGTAGTATCAGATTATTTTTCTCTTTTCGATTTTTTTGACTGACAGTCAATTTTTCCCATGGAATACAGGCATTATACAGCCTGTTTAGTTTTTCCAGTGAGTTATTATTCTTAATTTCTGCTCCTATTAAAGTGTTCCTGAATGAATGACTTGCTATATATGTATTTCAGTGACTTTGATTTGTTTTTTAGCACGCTGGTAGTTTGAAGTGATTCTGCTAGGATTATTGGAATCGGGGTGGTTTTTGAGAGTCCCAAACATATTCTTAAGCTAGTATTATTTATTTTTTGACATATATTATTTTCGAACTCAAATTTTGGAATGATTAAACTCTTGTGTAGTTTTAATAATATTTCAGGATGTGTCCCGCCCTCTTTGTGTGAACGCGTTTTCATGATATTTAAAGATTTTTTAATGTCGTTTCTTGTATTATTATAGTGCTTAGTTAAGTTTAGTCTATTAGAGATTGTGATTCCAAGTATTTTTGAACAAGTCTTTTCTTCAATATAGACATCATCAAACTTTATTTTTATCTTATTTTTATTGTTCTTGTTAGTGAAAAATCTCATAAAGTGCGTTTTATCTTTGTTTATTTTTAATTTTAAGTAATTTAACGTTATCTGTAAGCTTTCTACTGTTTTGTTAGTATTCAACTGCAGTTCATCAAAAGTCTTTCCACTAATGATCACACATATATCGTCCGCAAATTGGAATATTTTCGTATGTTCGCTGCTTATTTTATGAGGTCCGTGTGTGAATATATTAAAAAGTGTGGGGCTCAAACAGCTACCTTGGGGCACACCCGCATTTGTTGAGTGATCATTATCTTTCTGATTTTTTGTGGCGACGTTCCTATTCGTTAAAAAAAGATAAATCCAGTTTATCAGATTTTTTGGGAATTCTAAAGTTTCCAGAAATTCTATAAGTATTACTTTATCTACACTATCAAAAGCTTTTTCCAGGTCCATGTTTAATATTAATGTTTTGACCCCTCTCGTTTTCTCTCTATGTACATGTTTGAACAGTTCTACCATGTAGTCATTGATATTTTTTCTCTTTCTGAAACCAAAATTCAGGTGGTTTAGTATTGCTTTCTCCTCTATATGTACGTTTAATCGATTGAGAATTAATTTACTAAAAATCTTTGAAAATATTGGCAATAGACATATTGGCCTGTAATTATGGTAATCGTTTTTATCTAATCCCTTTTTTTTGAATATTGCTATTACTATGGCGTTCTTCCAACTTTTCGGAAAAACGTTTTTAGTCCAGATATTGTTAAAGTATTTTGTTAGTGATTCAATAAAGTTGTTATTTGTGTTCATAATTGCTTTTAGTACTTTGTAGCTTATCAGATCATATCCCGGAGCTGAATTTTTAGATTTTTTAATGATTTCTTTTACTTCGTTAGCCTTAAACTCTTCCGTATTTATTTCATTGACTCCTTCAATACATGGTGTATTCATTAGCTCCTCTGATTTTGGGAAGTTATAATCTAGAATTTTTTTTGCTGTATTGCTATCATTAAGTATGTCAAAGCTCGATATCTTTCTATTTCTTATTTTATTAATTTTCCTCCACATTTCTGAACAATTTGCATCCTTATCTATATTTTCTAAAAAATTTAACCAGCTTATTTTTTTTCTCTCTTTATGCTTTGTTTTAATTTATTTGTGGCTTCTGTTAATTCCTGTGCTGTGTAGAGGTTTTTGTTTCTATTGTATATCCTTTGTTTCGCTGATTTGATGTCCCACAACTTCTGTAAGCTATTGTTCCACCATGGTTTAGGTTTTGACGAATGGTTGATGTATCTAAACCTTGTGTTTTTATTTATCGTTTCTCTCAGATTACTTTCAATGTCCTCCATGTTTTCCAGATCAAGTCTATTAAAATCCTTAATAATTTTCTTCCAATTTGTTATTTGTGTTTTCGTTCGACATCTAGAGTTGTATTCCATTATTATGCGAAAGTGATCACTGCCTAAATTGTCTGTTGTAGAACTCCAAGACATTTTACCTGCCATCTCTCTACTGCAAAGCGTGATATCTGGTGCTGTTGTGGTGTGGTATCTCAGATCTTGTCTTGTAGATGTGCCATCATTCAACAATATATATTTGCTACCAGTTATTAGATTTGCTATCAGATTCCCCAATCCGCAATTTTTAGAATTAGCTTCCCACAAATAATTGTGAGCGTTTATATCACCTGTAATTGGATTGTTTGTTTCGTACTTGTGATTTATGATTTTATCGAAATCTTCGATAATTTCCGCCGAGTTATATGTGTTATTATTATAAAAAGCTATGATATTTATTTCAAAATTATTAAGTTTACAATTGATTTTTATGTATTCTATTTTTTTAAAATTTAACTGTTGATTAATTTTCCTCCAGATAAACCTTTTATCAATAAGAAGACCTACCCCTCCATAGCCGTCTTCCTTGTCCTCTGTGATTAAATCCATGTTTTTGAACTTTAATGATTTGTTGATTTTCGTCCAAGTTTCTATGATTATGACTATTTGAATGTTATTGGTTTGTATGTAATGTTCTAACAAATTTGTATTGCTAGCTAGCCCTCTTATATTAATTTGTACTATTTCGATGTTATCCGTCATACCTTTATATATAATTGATAGATCTATCCACCTCTATTGCGTCTAGATCTGCATTTGCTGGGTGCATTGTTGATGATTTCGTATTTGCTACTTTGTTGCTCAAAGTTTCCAATAGCGTATCCTTATTTTTTAATTGTTTCTTAAGATCAATCACTAATCTGTTAAGTATTTTCAATTTTTCTTCGGACTCCTTTATCGTTTTGTATAGTTTACTTTTCTCATTCCTTTCAAGTTCATCTAAGTTTTTAAAGTCCCACATATTGGGCACTGATTGTTTCAAACCGAATAATTCCTCCCTTGTATCTTTGAATGAACATTTTTTAATCGTCATGTATTCCGTGATCTTTTTTTGCCTGTGTTTTTCCCTACAAAGGTTGTGGTTGGTTACATTTCCATCCCCGCAAAACTTGCATCTCGGTTTTAGATCACAGTTATGTCCCTTCTCCATTGTTTTTGCACACGTGTCACATTTGCTTTCCTCTTTTGACCTACATCTCGTAATCGTATGACCGTAGTTCTGGTACTTTCTGCAGTACCTCGGATTTGGGATATAGTGACTTACTTTTATTAATATATTTCCATAGAATACTACGTTGCTTGGTATAGTATTCGACGCAAATGTGAGTTTGACCAGTTCCATGGGTACCTTGTCATTCATGGTCTTATCCCATTTGTACATTCTATCAATGCTTAAAATTTCTTTACTTGTGCTTATATTTTCTCTTAATTCTTCTTCCGTAACATCTTTTGGAATATCCCTTATGACATCGATCGTTCTGTTAAAGTTGTTAGGAATGAATACTTCATAGCCATCAAACTCATGGAAAACTTTATTTTTTATAATTTTATTCGCATCGCTATAATTTTTATATGTAATTATCGCTAGATACTTGCTTTTTTGTTCTACCGATTCTACGTGTAATAATCTGTTCACTTTAATCGCTTTCCCTAATCTCATCAGATTTAAGTTCTCTTTTTTGACCATCACTCTGAACGGACCATTGTCTTGAATCGAATATAAATTGATTTGGCTGTTTTCTCTTGTTAATTCCATTTCTGTTTCCTTGTTACTTAATGTTGAAATCATGTTTCCAGTCGTCACCTTAGTCACTTGTGTTGTTACTTTATTTCCATCTTCCTCTGTTTTGGGATTGGTGTTTTCTCCATTCTTTGACAAATTTTGATTTCTCATTTTCGATGTATTTTCTTTTGCGATATTCACTACACTTAACTCGTTATTTTTGTATTTTTTCGTTGTATTTGTATTTCTAGTATTCCTACTAAATTTAGTCATACTATCTGACGAAAATTCTTCCTCATCGACATTGAAAGAAACATGTTCATCATCTGAACCCGAAACCTCGTGTTTTCTTTTGGGAATATGGGTTTCCCCAATTCCCTTTGTATTAAGGGAATCCTTCGACAAAATTACGTTTATTTCTAATCAGTAGTAGATTTAGGACTCACCTGAGAATAACCTGACTTTATTTCACTTTAATTTACTATAATTCAAATATTTTTTCACTTTTATTAAAATATACTTTCAATTTCTAATATGGCTTCCTCTGATACCACACACCTTTCCTTTCGGAAATCACAATCAAAAGTCCTGTGATTTTTTTTGGTTTATATACATAGTTATTACTTATTACTACCTGAGGTGGTCGACATACACTGATGACCACACAAATCACAATTTTATCACAAAAGAATTATTTCTTCTGGAATACGGACACGTCCTAGTTGTCAGTTTTATTCGTGTTTGCTGCTTTTGTTTTCATTTTTGTTTCGATACAATAAAAATTCTTTTAAAAAACGTTAAATGTCCAGTACTGCCATCTGTACTATGTGTTACAAGATACCGACAGGTTAGTTATTTATAAGGCACTGTGCACACGGTATGCAACAAGCACTGTAATTATGAAACTACAGTACACGGGTCTAGGGTTAAACAAACCGCTGCGCACAATTATACCACTTAAAAAATTAATAATTTGATATAACGATACACATATGAGGCTGAGTCTCATTCCAACCTACAACTTGTTCAAATGGATTAATCATCATCTTCAAGGTAATTGCATTCCAAGAACATTACGGGCTCTCATCAATATTTTGCAACACGTTTCAGTAATCAAATATTTGAATTGATAAGTTGAGATCCAGAAAGGTTTAGATTAGGCTCATATTTTTAAAACAAATTATACTTCATAGTTTCAAATATATCTGCTAAGCCAAGTGAAATTTACTCAATCCATAAAACGAAAATTCACCAACGGTATATGATCGCCACCAAAACCACCATCACAAAATACATTGGATGCAATATTAATTAATTTCCATACCTTGTTGAATACATTAACATACAACAAAACAATTGGAAATGATGTATCGATGTAGTCTCTCCCTCCCAAAGCGGTAATTATTAATGGTTATGCGGAACCATACAAAAGTATTGAATAGAGAACTAAATAATTATTAAATTAAATTTTCAATCATTTTTCCCAAATTCAATTTATTTTTTCTATGTACATAGGTACATGTTTCCGCAGAGTACACAGAGAAAACTGAAATGTACATATGCGATATTAGCCTATGGAGATTTCCATCTAATAAAATTATGTAGATACATATGTATGTACATACATACTATGAAATATATTTCCGTATTTAGGTATTTTTACCTAAATACTATGTAAATAGATATGTATATGGTACATATAAGAAAAATGCAGAATACGGATTAGGTGTAGAACTACCAACATAACCTCCTCAATATCAAAGTTGGAATTGGAACTGTGTAAAACTTAATTACTGTATACGAAATGTGTTTACAAATTTTCCGATTTTCCTTTTTGTTCTGTTTAACCTGATTTTTCACCCCATATTAATAATAATAATGAGAATAGTAATCATAATCACCCTATACACACAATTTTATCAAAACTCGTTGTACAAAATACACAATATTTCAAAACTAACCACAGGTAAGTATATACCGATCGATAAATAATTTTTCATTTTACATTTTGATTTTAAGTTGTTTTTTTAAATATCACATTTTTCTTAAATTTTCCTTATAAACAACATACATGTATTACATAAACACTTTATACAGACTTTACCGTATACGATGCGGTATAATGTCACAATCTTGACACAGAAAAAAAAAAACTCGGTTAAATTTGAGAGAGAAAGAGAGAAAAAAAAATTTTAACGCGATTTTCTTTAAACCAAATTTTCTAATTAAAAATAAAAAAACAGTTTATTAAATCGGAAAATGAAACAAACTAAAACCTACAAAATTAGTTTAGTTGACTTTGTTGTGCTTTCCTTATTATATCCAAAGGAAGTAAAACATTTTTTGTTTTGTTTTGGAATGGTGGTTTGTTTGAATGACAGAAGTTGGGAGTGCTTGTTTCGTTATTTTACGTGGTGGGTGAAAATTAAAATATTAATGGGAAGTTTAAATTTTAATGAACTCTTATTATATAATACAATGCAGATAAATGGGAAAACCAAGTGTTCGTTTGACGCATTCAAAAAATACTACCACCGTAAACCTATCAAAATATCTATACAAAGCGAGAAAAGTAAGTACCCTGATCTGCCGGGGCTGGGGGCCAATTTTCGGGTAGATCAGTTACTACAGCAAATGTTTGGTAAAACATAAAATCAAAAATAGAGGTAAATATTGTGACGATTTTGGTGATCATACAACAAGCTCATGTTATGAACAGCAATAGCTTAGATGGTTAAGTGTTATAAACACGACCGATGGCAATGGCATGCAGAGAACAGTTTTTTTAAATCATTAAATAAAGAAATAAATCTGTTGTCATAGCCCCCACCAGTAGCACGCGGACAGAATTAAATAGTAAAGTCAAAGCAAATATCAAAGTGTATAAAAGTAGAGTGAAATAAAAAGTACACAGTGCTTTTAATTTCAAAATCCGAACGATCTCAGTAGCCCATTTTGTAACAATATTTTTGCTACATGACATGATTTGTTTTTTTATTTTTTGTATTTTGAAAATGATGATCATTGAAAATTTATGGTATGCAATTATATAACATTGGGAAAAGTCGGACGCACAGAAATATTTAGCCTCAAAGATGGTCATGCCATTTTCAATACAGCACACATGTAACGTGAACACTGAAAGTACTCTCGCTATGTTTTTTATCGTTTTTGTTTCTATTTTAATGTGATAAATAAAAAGAGACGAAGTATTTTTATTTAATATAACATTTTACATGATACGTAACATTCTAACGCAACATTTAACATAACATTCTAACGCAGCGTGTAACATGAACCCAAAACTAGTACCCTAAATATTTTACCAAACATAAAACGAATGGGGCTCAAGCTCCACCTGAACCGCAAATGTTTGGTAACAAATAAAATCAAAAATAGAGGTAAATATTGTGACGATTTTGGTCATCATACAACAAGCTCATGTTATGAACAGCAATAGCTTAGATGGTTAAGCGTTATAAACACAACGGATGGCAAACAGAGAAAGTTTTTGGTTTATTTTAAATCGTTAAATAAAGAAACCAATCTGTTGTCATAGCCCCCATCAGTTGCAAGTGGACAGATTTAAATAGTAAAGTCAAAGCAAATATCAATATTTTTGCCCTATGACACAGCATACATGTAACGTGAACACTGATAGTACTCTTGCTATGTTTTTTATCTTTTTTGTTTCTATTTTAATGTGGTAAATAAAAACAGACGAAATATTTTTATTTAATATAACATTTTACATGATACGTAACATTCTAACGCAACATTTAACATTAAATTCTAACGCAGCTTGTAACATGAACCCAAAACTAGTACCCTGTTTTACCGAACATAAAAACAATTTAGTAATCACTTCGAAAAATTGAAAAAACCTTTTGCCTTATTACAAACAAATCCGTCAGTTCAACCAACCAAATTTAAGTTGACCGAACTCAAACTACTTTCAGACCACCTTCAGTCAAGTCACCGTTGATACTTTGAATTTAACTCAGACGTTTTCAATCAGACCTCTGTGGGTTTAACATTTATCTTTAGTATATATTTGAATATATGGATATCATCCGTTCTAATATTATTTGAGCTGGTTGTTTGCAACATTTTTAATGCTATGTTAACACGACTTTTTTCTGTCCAACAACACGAATTCATACCAGGCAGATCAACATCTACAAATTTAGTGGGGATTTACTCGTAAAACGTTCGAGGTACTAGAGAAACACTGTTAGATGGAATGGATACAACAAAGCCAATAGCTCAGTCATTCCTGGCTATAAACGTACATTTTTCCATAATCTATTGAAAAATTTAAAGTTGTTCCTTTTAGAAAGGTACCGCCCATGCACAAACGTCAAACTGGTATTTCAAACCGCCAAATTCAAGTTTTAGCAAAATTATTTCATTTGTAATATCAAAATTGTTTAAAAAAATAATTTAATTCTATAAGTACCAAATTTGGTTGAAATTGATTTAATTTTATTTAAAAATCCCAATTTTTATATGTATTTTGCGGCCGTCAAACTAAAATCCTGGGGGTGAGTATACAAGAAAAAGGCGCAATAACTACCACCAAACCGTCAAACAGTATTTGATTTTGGTTAGAACAAATTTAGGTGCCCGTATGGGAACATGCATCAGTATAATAATGATGAATGATGGAATGAAATAGTGCCCTCCTCACACTCAACCCCCGGTGGAAAAATTAGCGAAAAAAGTAGTTAGTAGTTGTAATCTGTAATATGTAATCAGAGTAAATTAATGATGACTGCTTTTCAGAACTTGCGGCTCTAACGGTTTTCTCTTTTTGAAACATTCGAGAAATAGAAAATTTTTCGTTATAAATAAGATTGTCTCGTATCGAGACAAAAAATATCCTTTTCCAAATCGTAGAACAAGCAAGTGGGGTTCGTGGTAGTGACTATGGTTTCAATTCAAACAAAAAAGGAAAAAACAATCTAAACAAATTATAATTTTTCAAGTAAATTTTCTATATGCTTCATCCAGCCTTTACGTATCAAGCTGAAAATGAAAAAATGCTTAATTATAACAACAAAACGAAATTGAAGTGAAATTAATTTACGAAAAATAAGGAGCATTGCTTCAGTCTTATTGTAACTCGGTATTTTTGGCAATCGCTCCGGCTCTGCCAAAGCTTTTGTGTTACACATCTGCTACCTGGCAACTTTTACGCAATTAAGAGCTTCGAGTATGCCTGACCTGGAGCGAGCATGTGTTCGTATCTTTACATTTGGCAGATCTTCAGCGTACATTTCAGCTCAACAAAATAGTACCCAAATGATTTCGACAATTTCTCCCATCGCACCAGGCACGAGGCCTTTGGTGATGTTGATGTTGCACCAAAGCATCCCTTTTGCACCGATAAACGGCGTCAATGTCTTTGGCAATCCTTCAGTCTTGTTGATGACTTCTGGGATGAGTTTCTCGGTATCAACCTTGCTGACATAGATAGTAGCGTCGGAGATGCGGTCAGCGTGGTACTGGCAGAGAAGCAAGTTTGTTCGATATAGATGTGGTTTTTGTTGATTTTGTCAAGAAGACTCTTGATGTAATCTGCCTTTAGTTCTGATCCGTTCTTATGACGCGTCGCGGTGTGATGATATCGTTGAACACCATGCACCAGAAGTCGCATTTTCGAATTGTCAGGCAGCTCGCATGTCATTATCTCGTCATTTTGGCAATTCTTTCCGGTGAATCGAAGGTTAATGTAATTTCAACCCAAACCTATGTATGTGAATGGGGCGTGTCACGATTCTAGAATTTGATGCGACACCAATGATTGACCAATGTCCACAACGACCGCATACTTCTCAATGAGTTTCTGCGCATCGTATGTTCACACATTTTTCTTATCCTTGTCGGCATCTACGCGGCTGGCGATCAACATTGCCCAGTGAAGTTCATTACACCTATGGATGTACACAACTGCTTGTTCATAGCAGAAGTCTAATATGCTATCGAGCAAGTTCTTGACGTAGAAATGAACGTCTTCCATCTTCTCGTTATTTAGGCTGGTGCTTCTTGCCGAAGACGCTGATGTTATACGATGATACTCGTACATTGAGAGTGCGTAGAAAAGATAATCGGTGCGCTTGAAGCGTGTGTCGTTGATTGTAATTTGCTATTGAAAGTAATCTAGAGGCGAGATCGTTACTCGTCGAGCTATACCATGCAAACCGTCGATTATCCATTGATTGAAATTTGACTTGGAAGCGTTGCTAAAGGCCGCTGAACTCTGATGAAATCGACGCGAGTTCAAACTGAGTGACTTATTCAGCATTTCGATGGTAAAGGCTAAACCCACAGAATCAAGCGATCCAGGCAGCTTTGTTAGCAACTTCTCGGTGAACTGGTTTTGCTTGTCCTTTGAAGACGCATTGTACCGAAGACGCCATCTACTTGACGATTTTCAAAAACAGAATGATGAGTAATTACGCATTAATCGAAATTGTTCCAATAAGTCTTTTGATGTTAGATGTGTCTAGAAGTATTTGGTCTATGTTGAGAAGTTTAGCAAAGCAACGCTTGTGCTAAACCTCACTGGCTTGATCAGCAAACACAGAAACATTGACTTTGAAATTAATTATTAATTGGTTGATGGGCAGAATAACGGAGTTGCAATCAGGTATTGAAAATTTGGTAAGAGTAGTTAGTTAGTTATACTTCGAACAAAAAGTGGTATTGTTCAACGAATGAACTGCTCGACAAAACCACAATATACGAATTGTTTAAATTAATTAGCCTAAAAATAACTTTAAAAATTAAGGCAAACATTCACTTTCAGCAAACAAAACATCCGTATCTTCATCCGTATATTGAACATAGTCGTGGCGGTATAACCACTATTAGGATTGTTTAAGGAGTAAATACCAAGCAATCTAAATTTTAATTAATAGGTTGGAAGTAGAAATTCGGCTCTGAAGTGGGATGCATTAAAAACATACTTAAACGCATCCAAATCGCCCGCCATTTTGGATGTATGTAGCTTAGACACTGCTGCTTTTATGACACCAGTTTCAGTAATTTATACGCTGTCATTCCAGGTGTATTAATTTTAAGAGATGGATGTCGATAAGAAACATATACGCCAATGCATTCTATTCTGTTTTCAAATGAAACAAAAAAAATGCTGCTCAAGTTATGGAATTGATTAATTCGACATTGGGTGAACGTTCTGTGAGTTATTCAACAGTAAAAAAGTGGTTTGAAAGATTTCATGATGGCAATGTTAGTCTTGAGGGCGATTCACGTCCAGATGGAGTATTCAAATTATATGACGAAGAACTTAAAGTTTAAAACTCTTGTAAAACTCAAAAAGAGCTTGCAGAACAGTTAGGAGTTACTCACCAAGCAATATCACTTCGATTACAGGCAATGAGAAAGATACAGAAGGAAGGCAAATGAGTTCCTCTTAAACTGACCGAAGAAAATAAAAACCGAACAGTTGACATCTGCATTAATTTGTTTTCTCGGTACAAAAGAAAGAATTTTTTGCACAAAATCATTAGAGGTGATGAAAAGTAGATTTTGTACGACAATCCTAAATGCAGAAAAGTATGGGTTGATCCAGGCCAGCCGCATCAACATCAGTTTCAAAAATGAATGCCAAGAAATGTTACTGTGGATGTGGGGTTGGAAAGGAGTCATTTACTACGAGCTTCTGGAACCTATTAAAACTGTTACAGCTAAACGTTACCAGGTCCAATTGGTCAAATTAAGTGATATTCTCGAGGAAAAAGATCATTTAAGGGTCAAGGAAGGCGGAATGTGATAATGCTGCAATAAAACGCTCGTCCCCATACAACAAAATCAACCCAGAAAACCACCTTCTCCTTAGGCTGGCAAGTTATATAGTATGCGGCGCATTCTTCAGACTCTACTTCCTCTGATTACCACTTATTCAGATCGATGTCATCATATTTGAAAGGTTAGCGGTTCACGAAAATTGTAGATGTGAGCAAATGGCCCAATGACTATTTTGCCGATAATGGCAAAATACCATAGATAGTAATGGCGAATATTTCGATTATTAGTCTTTGTAACAAGTATCTTTTCAATAAAGTTTAATTTGACCAAAAATTCCGAGTTTCTATTTGTACACCTAATATTATTATTAGTTTCATAAAACTGGAAAATTTCTAAAAAAATTTAAATCATTTTTCCGCTTTTTCCCAGAGTATGCGCTCTTTTCCAGAATATATTACCAGAAAGAGCAGTAAATTCCAGAATGCCTCCCTTTTTTCCAGAATATTTTTCTCTTTTCCATATTATGTACCTAGAAAATAGCTCCCCTTTTCAGAATTTATCATTTTTTATAATTTTAGGTCATTACGAGCCAGTAATATGCAGAATGCAGCGTACGTATGTACATCCAGAATATGCCCCCTTTTCCAAAATATCTCTCCATTGATTTGAATATTGAATTGTCGTGCTACTCCCTCGTCTAATGCATTCATGATAAACACTAACATTTTGGTGGCTGTCGTATTAAACGAAGAAATGGATTCGTTAGGCTGCACTTTAAACATACACTTTTCTATTTATAAATTATTTTATTAACAAAGTACATTTTATACAAATTAATAAAGTAGGCATTTGATTATAAATCAATATTTACATGCAAATGTCAAAAAATAGTTTATTTTTATAAAAACAGATGACTGAGGAACAATTATACGCCTACTAAGATTTCAAATTTATTTTAGCAATTGCACAAACCAAAATAAGTTATTTTTTCTACGATAGTGCAGTAACCTATACTTTCGATAAGTGTATTGCTTTGGTAAATTTACAAAAAAATATACAACAACAATTGCATTAAATAAATCCAAAAAAGATTCAGCTAAATCCAATTATTTTTTTAATTTAATTAAATCAAATCCGATTTTTAGTTTCAATACCTACCACTAGAATTTGCTTCATATGAAACACATCAAACAAAAATTAAATTCAAAAATAAATCTTTGCTGGTTGCTTTCTGAAATTTTAAATCCAAACTTAAATCTAATCCTTTTTTACCAAAGCAATACACTAGATGATGATTTTTGAATTTAAATTATATAAGAAAAGGAGCCTTTGCATCGTATACTAAAGCGTGATTTCCATGAGAAAATCTTACTGACCAGTAAAAATAAAGCGAGATAAAAATATAGTTTTACTTGAGTGTGAGAGGGAATTTTTTTTTTCAGTACTCGAAAAAAATTGTTTTTACTGTACTATTTAACCATAATTTACTGGTGTATAACCATAATTTACTGAAGAAAAATATGAAGCGAAGTATATTTTTTCAGTACTTTACAATACATCTACATACAGATTGTGTAAGGATAGCAAATTTTTCTCGCACACCGAAGCACTAACTAAATATAAAAAAAAAAAACTTCACCCCATCCGACATTTTTATAGTATATAGTAAATATAAAGTGACGTTTGGTGTTAAATTCGAGTTTTAAACAAGAAATAAATTTAATATTCTGTTTTAATATATATCTACATAAAATAAATATATAAAAATATATACTTATTGTTATAACATTACATTGTTTATTGAAAAATTATGAAATTTATTGGTTATGTTAACAAAAATCTGTCAAAATACAACCATTTAGTTTTGCTATAAAAAAAATTACTGCCCTTGTCACTCTAATGGAATTTTTGGTTGTCTTTACTCCTCTGTGTTTTTCAGTACTGAATACTGGTCAGTAAGATTTTCTCATGGAAATCACGCTTAACTCGGGGTCTACACTATGCAAAATTGCTGAGATTTTCTCTCATGAAATTTTATGTATGTGTGTGTTTCTTTCAGCGATATATATACATGGATAGGGGATAGAGCAAAATTTATGGAGAAACCGAAAAAGTATTTAGTGTGTGACAGAGAAAGAAAAAACCTTCGTCCTTGTCTTTAAATCCGAATTTTCGAATACCAAATTCAAATTTATGTGTAGGAGGCGGTAAAGCAAAGTAGCTGTAACCTAGAGACGGAATAAATAAACGTTGCAAATTAAAAGCATGCCAGATATAATAATATAAAAGTAGTAGTAACCATGGTAACATATTTAAAAATCATCTTAAAAATAAAAAATGAAAATTCACTTGAATGTTTGTTTATGCTAGATTTTTGACGTTTTATTCGATTTTTTTTGTTGTTGTTTATTTTTCAGGGATGCATTTGAAATTTAAAGGAAAAAAAGGTTATTAATTTTTAAATTAGTGTACGAAATCTGGTAGCGTAATGTTTAACTATTCAAATTTGATATAATTAATTAATAATTTTTAATATAACTAAACATTATCCAATATTTATTCCATTCAACTTAAAAAAAAAAATCTGTTTCGAAAAATTTCGAAATGAAATTTATTCAAGTACGGCACTTATTCGGAAATACTTTTTTTGATAAAGAGGAGTATATAAAAGAGTAGTAAGACTATACAATAAAATTTGCTCCATTTTTTGTGACGTAAATCAATGTGATTTTTGATCAATCCCCTATCCATGTATTTATATCGCTGGTTTCTTTCAATGTATTGATAAATATTTGTTAAAAAATAATCATAACTGGGCATTTTACTCTCGTGATAATTTCATGATAATTTTTTGTTTTTACCAGTTCAACATCTATGTTTAATCCTTTTGCAATTTTTTGGAATGCATCATTTTTTAAATCAGTTCTTTTAAATTGTTTACTGGTTATTTTCCATAAACATTCGTTAATTCTAAACATATGAATTAATTTTATAGTATTTTCAGTATTAATAAATGCCATTGCGAAATATTTTTTTTTATGCAGCTATAAACATACGTCTCAACTATCGGAAAAAAATGAAAAACATAACCTTAAAAGTGCATTTTAATTAGACACTTCGTACAAATTTAATGATAATTTTTTCGTGAAATAGCCTCCTGATAATTTGCTGAGAATGTCAAAATGAGTATAATATACTTACACATACATTGATAAATTTAATATCATGAGAGAAAATCTCAGCAATTTTGCATAGTGTAGACGGCGGGTAAAATCGTGTGGAAATATTCTCTTTACACAACGATTTCTTAATATTTCTACACGATTTGTGAAAACCCAAATGTTTTAATGGTTTAATAAATTTGTGTTGATCCGTACAAGTTTGTAATTTTTTATGTTTCTACTTATTTATAAATGTTACAGGGCTATTGTATCGTAGAAAAAATAGCGTGTATAACTCGTGTGAAAATGAGCCATTGCAATACTCAAGTGATTGCAGCCCTCGCTATCGCTTTTCTGCCAATTTCACTTTCGTATTGCAATGACTCGTTTTCTGCACTTGTTATACAATATACTATTCTGGTATTTTATAAGATGTATCAGAACAGATATGTATAAACCAAAAATGTTGTTCTAAAATTTTCCACTTTGCTAAATAACCGGTCCACTTTTTGCCAAGACAAAGTGAGGTAGTGATACTGCATCGCTTCTAAAATCGATTTTACACCCTTCTATATGGCAGGCGAGAGAGATATGGTAACATTTATTATATGGAATATGAAAGCACCCAAGAGTTAACACAACTTGTCCGTCCTGATTTGAAATTTAAATCACAATTATCAAAATATTTGAAAAAGGACAGCAACAACTAACGGTCGGATGAAGGGAAAGACGGGCACAAAAATTTTAATTTTGATGTGATAGAATACGGATAAGAAAAGCAAACAAAAACATAATAATATCGCTTTCTAACAAAAAGTATATTAACAAATGTAAAGATTTTAAGATATTAGATTGCAAGATTTGTGCACTTTTAAAGAAAAATCCACATAATTTAAAAAATATTCCTTTATCACAATTTTCCAATTTTTTGAAATGGCGACCGGCAGACATACAATAATTATCGGGCTACGGCGTTTGAATTGGGGGCTGCGGCGTTTCAATTGGGGGCTGCAGCGTTTGGATTAGAAGCGGATTCGAATCCCGATATAGGATTGGGTTGCTGAGAGAGCTCATTTTTCATCATCTCCTGCAGATGGAAATGGTATATACGGAAAACAAACCTGCAGCCATACATCTTAGATTCAACTACTTAAAGTGGGCACTTAATGCAAGCATCGAGCCCCAGAGCATATTATCTCTGTATTATGTAAACAATCGAATAAACAATCTAGACGAAACAATTAATTTGCTATTTTGTATTGAGGTTACCCAATACATAAAACAATGGTAAGATTACAACAAAAACACGTTTCACATTATCTATTTGACAAAGAAGATAAAATATTGATATAATATATAAGATAAGCAACAATATTAACTTTTATCTTTAAAATTCAAAGTTATACGTTACCAGTTTAATTTTTCTTATTTATTTTATTTTCTTTATGATTTTTCTTCAATTTCATTTTTTTTTTTGGTTTTTTGGGAAATTTAATTTACATAATAAAATAATATCTCATTATTAAGAAAGTAAAAAAAAAAAATCGTCTTAAGCCAACACCAAAGAGCGTACAGTGTAGTATCTTAATTAAAGCGAGCATGCAAACGTTTTTTTGATCGTTACTATAAAACATTTTTTCAAGTCACTACTGTACAAGACTGTACACGTATATACGTTTATTGTTTGCGGTTGTTTCCAACACTATATTTAGATGCGGTATTGTTGTTGCGTTGTTAGTGGAAAGATAAGAAACGATATTATGTACACGAGTATTAGAGAGACCATGGATTTCCTTCTTGTTTTTATTTAATTTTGTTGTGTTTTTATAAACATAAGAAAAACCACTTTTCCTCATACTAAAATTTTTGTGTGGTGGTGGATGGTGGTTGTTGTTGGGCTTGGTTAGAAAATAAGAAATTAAGGTTAAGTACAGTAGTGTACAACAAAACAACGAACAATTTTGTTTACATAATTCTTTGTTTTTCACCTCCTTGTTCATTATATAAACTTTCTTTTACATGCAGAGTTCATACTATATAACCGTAAACAAAATCGGAAAATTAATGAAAATTATAAAATGGAAAACTTATTGATAAACATTATGATTATTTTATGTTTAAGGGGTCACCTTGTTATTGTTTATAAGCTGCAGCAGCTTGTTTAAATGGTTTTAACAGCTTCTAAATTCACTAGACACAGTTTTTATTATTTATGGGAATAATAAATAAACAACCACCAAAAAAAAAATTATTTAAGTTTTGTTTATAGCATTTTACTACAAAGTAAACAGTAAATTATTCAACAGGCTGGAGGTATTGTATTCTTCGGTGTTTTTTTTATATTATGTAACTTACTGACAACATCTAATATTTATTCGACATGTTAAATATGTTTTAATATTAATTGATTACAGATATTATTAGATTTTGAAGGAGCTAATAAAAATCACTCTGCCGGCTAAAGCGATTTACGTCAGGAGGTATATAATAATAATAAACAGATTAAGTAATTATTTCGTTTCATTGCCGTATGTGTTTGTCGGTTTCTTTCCAAATATCGGCCTGACTTCTCTACACTCCAAACGGATTAATTGATCGGCTTGAAAATTAACAAAATTTTGTAACTTTTTATTGGGCCACATTGCGCAAGGATGACACATTTTTATAATACAAATACAAAATAAAAAACTGATTAAGCCCTTAACCGCTCAACGCGACACTAATTGGCTGTCATCTATGAAATATCTCGAAATGAGAGAAAATTTTACTTTTTAAAGTCGCCCGGCTCTGATACGGTTCTCTGAGATCTGTAAATAACTTAAATCGGAATAAGCGAAGGAACGATTGCCTTGAAAACATAATATTAACTGTAATGGGAATAACGAATACGTCTACTTCAAAACTGTCGATAATAACTTTTTTGGTAATTTTGCAACAAAGGAACTTAACGGAAAATAATTTTTCCTCACTTGTTTTAAAGAATTACTAGGCTTCTGTTGCAAAATTACCAAAAAAGTTACTGTTAATTGTTTTAAAGTATAGGTATTTGGTATCATGACAAATCAGGATTTTTACAAAAGAAAAAACCATGAAATCAACTTATGCAGTTAAGAAATTGTGATTTGAAGGAGTGACGTAACTAAATATCTACAGCACTTGCAGCCGAGGGTGCTCACGGTTATTCGGGACCCACGATGGTAGCTCAGATTAAGCTTAACTCGACCACCTTTTCCAACTTGAATATTTGAAGAAAATGCTGTGGTCTAATTTTTAAGGAAAAAATAAATCGTTCCTGTCACTACTTGCTACTTTCTTAAGACATGTCCAATAATTTCTTCTCGATTGCTGATTGTAAACATCTGATTACAAGTAACCTGGTTCTATTGAAATAAAAATGCCTTTGGGTTCTGACAGATATCTAGATTTAGTTATAAAACGATACAATTGTAGTGTTTGTATACCCTAAATTTTTCCTTTTTTACTTCAAATTCAAACTTTTACAAATCAAATTCAACCTTTCACAAATCAAGTTTTGATTAGAAAAGCTTGAATTTGTTTTACAAAAGAAAAGTATTCAACGGAGCATTTGAGCCAAACCAGTCCCTATAATAAATTGACGTTCGTTCGACTAATAGTTTCTCATTTACCGGTCCATTTTGAGTTTTTGACTAAAATGAAACTCGGTTTCATTTTTCACCCGGTAAAACCAGTTTATCTTGAAAATCTATTTTAGTGATTTTTTTTTTTTTTTTTTGTTTGTTTTCGAGGGGATTCTTCCGATTTCGGACCTCGTCGCTTTCCGTTTTTATATTCCCTTGTTCGGAATTTTATCTTTTCATAACTTTATTTAATTTCTTGAGATTGTCCGTATTATTCGAGTAAGCTTGAGATTGTCGAGTGCATTTGTTTGTTCCATAACGCCAAGGAACGCCTTGCCACCGGCAATCCTCTACGCTCTCTACTAAAGTGTGTACCCCATTTATTATTTGGGTGTGAAATTTTAGGCTACCGCATTACAAAAGATGGCTGACGAAATAAAAAACAAATATATGCATTTGTGTATTATTTTTCTGACGAAACCCGGATTTGATTCACGGAAAAGGCCCCGTCGGATCCTATTCTGTAAAAAATAGTTTACATACTTATATATGTCTATCAGGTAACCTGCAAATAATCTCATATGTACATTCTCCTTCATTTGACTTTCAAGCCAGAATGATTAGTTATGATTTGGTTTTTGAAATTTCGATTTATCAAAGGCTACTATTTTTCTTACAGCAGCGAATTCAAATGTATACAGTGGCGAAGTTTCTACAGCAATTGCATAGGATAAACCCTCGCAAGAATAACATTAAAGCTCGGTATGCTGCTCGCGCTAAGATAAATTTTCCATACAAATTTGACGTAAAATTTAGCTAGCGAAATAACAAAAAAATATTTAGCTCACGATTTCGCAGATGCGGTACGCAGCTGACGTGAAAATTTTGTAGTTATCTCATTCAAATACAGACTGCGCTAGTGGAAAGTTTACAAACGTTTTCGCAGCAATTTATCTGCCTAGCACAATAAAATTGAGATAAATTTTGACAGCGACCAAAAAATAAACATTTATTTTTTTAAATCGCAAAATGGAGTACAGTGAAGAAGATCTAGACAATAGCTGCGGCACCAATAATAATATTGTCTTCGTCAGTTGAATCCATTTGATAAAAATCACTCAATACTTTATTTAACTTTTAATTTAAATTTTTATTAAAATACTTATTTACATAGGACTACAAATACTTATTTGTAGGACAAATAAAACAAATGTCAAAATTTATCTCTACATAATCTTTTTATCTTGTGAATTTATCTGTAATTTAGTGGAGACTTGTGGAGACCGCGTTAAAATTTATCTTAGCGCGAGCTGCATACTGAGCTTAACCCAAAAAAATATTGGGTTAAATTAAACCCAATTCTAATTTTTGGTTATGATACCTGCCACCAGGTCATATTACATATTAAATTTATATTTTATTTCGAAAAGTTGGCTTTTGCCAATTAAATCAAATTGGCAATTTTCTTGGGAAAAAAATACGCTTAGTATTGTTGCTCTATAAACAATTTCAGCACCCTGATTCTCTAAAAATTAAGATAATGGGTAAAAGTGTAAACTTGTAAAAAGCAAATCTTTCTTTTATTAAGCTCAGTATGCAGCTCGGGCTAAGATAAATTTTAGCGCGGTCTCCACAAGTCTCCATTTAATTACAGATAAATCGTCAAGCTAGAAATTTGTGTAGAGATTTTGTTTCACTTTTATTCGTTTGTTTTTGAATAAAGTTTATGTCCAAATAATCCTCTAAATACTTGACTTCGTAATGTTGGTCGGCCATTTTGACTTCTGTCTTCTTTATATAAAAATTAATTAATTTTACTTCGTGCCTACTTCGATTATAAAATGAATTAAAATTCAAAACCGTCAAAATGTATCTTCAAATTATTGTCCTTGTGAGATAAATTGCGGCTGAAATGTTTGGAGAATTTATGGTGTCGCAATCTAGATTTGAATGAAACAACTGATATTTTTTCAAATTTTTCACGCAAAGGTGCATCTCAGCGAAATTGTCAACTAAAAAAATAATTATTTTATTTAGCTAGCTAAATTTTACGTCAAATTTGTATGGAAAATTTATCTTAGCTCGAGCTGCATACTGAGCTTTAGTTTGCAATTATTCGATTTTATTTGAAGTAGTAATCAAATCGAAAAATTGTGAATTCATTAAAGTAGGCGTAGCTTTTTGCAAGTTTACACGTTTACCCATTATCTTATTTTATAGAGAATCAAGGTGCTGTAAAGTTGCAGCTATAGAATTTTTACATTTTGTAAATAGAGGCATAAATTAGACTATATAAATATAAATTTTGAGTGACTGATTCTAAATAAACGTGCAGTTGTCTTAACAGACATATGTTTATGGTTTTTCGAGATTTTTCAAATTTTCGAATGTATTGATTTTGTTTGGCATTGTTCTGCTCTTATAGCTTTAAGTTGTGGGAACTAGCAGACTTACACATATAAATCCGACTCGTGATATTTATTGTCGTGTGTTTGACGGTTTTTAGCTCAGAATTCTTTCGGATAAAATCAATTGATGTGAAATTTGGATGGTAAGTAGGGAATGGCTCAAGGAACAAAAGTTATATTATTATTATTGTTGAAGGGTCATGTGGGCGTTCAGCCACCTCGCACTGCGACCTAAAAGATCTTTTGTGCTTGGATTCTGCTAAATTATCTGTCCAGTCAATATTCAGGCTGTTAATGAACCAGACAATACTGCCGGCTGGTAAGCGATACATACTATATCTGGGCTCATTTCTCTCCCTCCTAGATGTTTACGATATCATTTACTTCTGCTAGAAAGACGGTAGCATTGGGACACAAGGACTTCGAGAGGGCAGTCCCACTCCCGTTTATTCCTAGCCCTGCCCAGCTTACCGTTTTGATTTTACTCGTACGAGTTGCTGGGAATGCAAAGTCTCCTGTAAGTCACCCAGCTTTATTACAGGAAGGCTAAATAAAACTTGAGGGTGCCTGGTATCCAGAGTCCGCATATTTGGACTGATTAATCTATCAGCCATTCATCCATCGGCATATGCTGTTCCACCTTAGATTAGGTTTTTTAGACAAGGATTTCTCCTTTGATGGCACGATGTGCCAAATGGCCTTAGTTAGAAGTGGTTGCCCTGAGTAGGCATCATGGAGCTGCCTAATTCATGAGTAGAACAACTCATGTGGTGTGCACTCTATACTGGAAGGTTACGGAGCTGGTAGATTAATTTACTCAACTTTGGTCCCCCCGTCCACTAGACGCCAAACCACCAACAAAAGTTATATAGTGATGTGTGTTTTACCATGGGGATGGATGCCACCCCTTCTCGGCGGTGGAAATTAGTACACTCAAAATAACCGCAGAAAAGATACATACAAAATGCAAGAATACAAAATTTAGATTTTTTTTATAGAAAATCATAGATATATCAAAACATAGAAACAGTTTCCATCTTGGCCGTATCCGTTTAAAAGGATATTCATTGTTTTTTCCAAATGCAAAACTAATGCTATTTTTTGTTATAGATATTCTAAGGTTGCGGACCAATAGTCGGATAAATTGCGCTTTTACCTACTTTGTAAAAATGTACAGGGTAAATAAATATACCTACTGTACTAAAATGTTGGGTAAAATATGAGAAAAAAGTTAAATGACGCTGTTGTTAACTTTTTGACGTTTCAGTTTGGTAAAATTTCCGCGTTTCGATTATAAATAATATAGTACTCATAGATAATACAAACCAACGATTTTAACCCTCTAAACCATAATTTTGTCCACCAAACCATTTTTACTTCTAGAGAATTGGTACGCCAATTGAGGTACTAAAATTGAAATTTACAATATACACATTACACACATAGCTTTTGGTCTCCCAGGATGGAGGGATTGTATCTGATAACAAACCGCCATTTAGCTTATCGGAATTTACCAAATTTCTCCGTATCATCCGAACACTAGCCAAACGGAATGTTCAAAGTGTGAAAAATTTCTTCTAGAGGATTCTATCAAATTAACCATTCCAAAAAATAGAAGAATTTTTCAATTTTCATTTAAACCAAAGATTCTGATAGATTTTATTAACAAAAGAAAAGTATCTTACTCAGATAAATATGAGATAATTGTAGAAAATAAAGCAAATTGTACGTTTGAATCAAGCAATGTCTTTAAGTAAAGTAATAGAAGCATTAAGAATAAATCCTAAAAATTGTAAGATTTGTTCGCGTAAATTCTTTAAGAATATCAAAATTACATGATAAACTTCATCCTGCTAAATATGCTATTCCAAATAGACTACCGATGAACAAACCATATTCTCCTAAACAAGCAATACTGAAAAAGAAAAGTTAATTAAGTAACTCAGAAAAAAGAGCGCGAAGCTCCATAAAGGTTAATTTAATTTAAAAAAAATGTTCTTATATGTATACTGTAATTAGATAAAAATAGATAAGGGATTGAAAAATGGAATACCGAATTAACTCTGTGGCCCAAAATTTTTGTATGGCGAAATTAATTCATTTTCAATACGAATTAAATTAGCGAATTTGCGTGGATTTAATTCAATTTTTAAAATATAAATGTCGCATATTTAATTCATATTGAAAAGCATTAAATTTGAGCGGGATAAGTTCAAATATATCGTCGAAATTATTTAATTTTCTCAATTAATTTAACTCCGCCTAAGAGTATGAATTTATTCCGCCACAAAAATAAGCCGGTTGAAATGCAAATATTGCCTTCGAAAGTGAAATGCATACAATGACTTGAACTGAAAAAGTACTAAAAGACTTGTTGGACTACAAAATTTTGCGATGAATTTGACCTCTTGAAACACAAACTTTACACTTTCTTGAAAAGTACTAAATTATATTTATTAGATTACAATAAATTTAACGTGGATTGGAATAAATTACCATCTTGAACTGAAATTAAGATGTTACACATACTTTATTGAATTACAAAAGATTGTAATGAATTGAACGTTTTGAAATGAAATTTAAATGTTACACATACTTTTCACTTTCATAAAACAGTACTAAAAAGACTTATTGAATTATAAAAGATTGAAATAAATTTCCAACTAGTATAAATAAATTAAAAAATAGAATTTTTTTTCATTACGGAATTAATTCATAAGTAAAAATGAATCAATTTCCCACAGTAAAAATGAATAAATTTCACGAGGATTTAATTCAGTTTTAAAAAAAAATTAATATCGCAGAATTAATTCATAATTAAAGATAAATTCATTTCCCGGCGAAAATGTCGTGAAATTAATTCATTTTTGTCGGCGGAATTAATTCCCGTGAACTTAATTCAGGGAACCTTGGATAATGTGGTTTCGGATGTTTATTCCATTACTGATTATAAACTATTATAGATAATAGCTGCATCACACAGTTGCATAATGACTAGTTTTTTTAAAATAATTTTAAAGAGCCCGGCTCCCGCGCGCTACGCTGACCAACACCCAACAACAACTGCCTGGTATGCTCGCCAATCATAGGTTAATTAAAAAAAAAAACTTTTTTGATTGTTGTAGCGTTGTTTTTGTTTCGTGTATGTAAAATGGTTCTACTTTACAAATCTAAACAAAAAGTAAAAAACAAAACTGGTAACACGTGGCTACTCCATCAGCCAAGAATAATACGGATAAAATTTTAGAATTTTTTTTTTCGGTGAAGCATTTTGATTTTTATATATTGTGTGTTCATTTGAAAAGTTTCTACCCGAATTATTTTAAAAACTAAGTGTTTCTGAAAAATGTTTCATAGACATGTTGTATGGTTTTAAGGGGGAAGGACGATAATGTTATTTATTTAATATTTTTGGGTTATATTAAAAATTATTTTAAGGTCAAAATAGTTTTTTAAAAAGGAGGTTAAAGTTTTTATAAGCAGCAATGTATTGCACATAAATAAAATTAAAATACAATAACAGATGTAAAGAAACAAAAATCATCTTTGTTCTGTGGTCAATGCTACATTGGAAAGCCAGAGATGAGATACGATGTCGTTCGTAAACCAGTGTTTTACTACAAAATATCAACTTTCTAATTTAATAATTTTGCTAAATATCTTGAAAAATAATCATTGAACAAATAAATTAAAAAGATTAAAATTTAATTAAAAGATGCTTAATTGTTTTGTACATTACATTGCTACTTAAAAAATATCGGTCCTTGTTTAAAAAACTAGTTTGAATAAAATTTAAAATAATCAGTGTTATCCTTCTTCCCCACGGTGTGCGGGAAGCGAAAAAAAGTTGGTCTAAAATGCCGAAAAAAACTAGCGTCATATATAAATACAACATACTCTACAGTGTCATAATCCATTAAACAGAAAATCGTACCTGATCATTTAACGAAGAAATCACGAAAATGCGCGATTTTTTAAAATTTAATTGAAAATATTATTTCGGCGGCCAATTTAAAGAGGAAGAAATTAAAGATGAGACAACTTTTATAATTTTTTCTTAATCTGTATTCCTTTATCTACCAAATGAACCCTATATCAAAATTTTGCGATAACTAGTTTTTGTTTTACAACCAAAAATACACTAACATACAATGCCGAAAATCAAAATACTCCGCCTAGTTTGCTTGAAACAATACTAACTCAAGGTCACTGCGTACGGAAAGGTGAAACAAATTTGCCTAAAAATGTTTGAGTTGTTAATGTGGAGGAAAACTGCCGTCAAACGGTTTTTGGAGGAATCGGTAGACAATCGCCAATCTTTGGAATTATATGCGCATGGTGCATTGTGGAAACCAAACCACGTATATGAGTGCAAACAACGAGTGGATTGTTCTCAATTGATTTGAAAAAAATCGTAAAATGACGATGACGATTTATTGCACAATATATCCGAACATTTGGAGCCAAAATGTTCACTAGTTTTAAATCCTTTGGCAAAGGAATGGATTGCCGCTGCGATAGTTTCAGGCGTCGTACCATGATATCCAAACGATTTTACAAGATTTGGATGGCGCAGAGACATTTGATGGTTGATACATTGATACAGGTGTTTCTCATCAGATTCAATTGTTAGTGGTAAATATTCTTCAGTTGGGTTTCATCTTTCCGGAACATGAATTTCATCTGAATGCGGCAGCGGTAATTGAGCATATGTCGGTGCAGTGTATGTCAAAGAACCAATTTTTTTTTCTGTTTGTACCGAAAATTTCCAGACACGTAACAAAAGCAATTGAGCTTAAAACGGCTATCCGTATTTCACCTGATTTCACAAGCCGATTTTCACTTTATTTTTTGTGTTCTTTTGTCACTTTATATATTTAAATGAAAAGCTTTTTAGTTTTAATTTTTAATTTTATGTTGTAGTTTTTATTTCTTCCTTATTGTAACAATTTTTTAATTTTTTTAGAAATATCGATTTCGAGGATAATTTCTTCTTCGGTTTCTTTTTTACTACTATTACATAATTTATTTGGAAGCTGTTTAGATACTGTTGCTGTGTGCTGTTGTGTGGCACCTCCTTTGCTTTAAGTTATGGATAAAATTAAATCGTAATTTTTATTGGTTTTGGTGTTGATTTTGTCGTTAATTAAATTGTTGTTGTTTTTGTTTTTGTATATTTCCAGCTCTTCTAACCTGTCTAATTTCGGTCCTTTTTTGGCTCTGTGTAAAATAGTTACATTTTTATTGAATCCAGTATACCTATTTGGCAAATTGTTTTCACCTTTCCGTACACAGTGACCTTGAGTTAGTATTGTTTCAAGCAAGCGAAGTAGGCGGAGTATTTTGATTTTCGGCATTGTATGTTAGTGTATTTTTGGTTGTAAAACAAAAACTAGTTAACGCACAATTTTGATATAGGGTTCATTTTGTAGATAAAGGAATACAGATTAAGAAAAAGGTATAAAAGTTGTCTCATCTTTAATTTCTTCCTCTTTAAATTGGCCGCCGAAATAATATTTTCAATTAAAATTTAAAAAATCGCGCATTTTCGTGATTTCTTCGTTAAATGATCAGGTACGATTTTCTGTTTAATGGATTATGACACTGTAGAGTATGTTGTATTTATATATGACGCTAGTTTTTTTCGGCATTTTAGACCAACTTTTTTCGGCTTCCCGCACACCGTGTCCCCCACAAAACCATACAACTTTTGTGGGGGAAAAAATGTTTCAGAAACGCTTGGTTTTCGAGATAATTCGGGTAGAAACTTTTCAAATGAACACACAGTATTGGGAGATAATCTCACAAAATAAATGAAAGAATGGGTGGATAGAGTAACCAAAAAAAGTAAAAATGGCAAACGGTATAAAAATACTGTTAGATCATGAAGCTACAAATACAGAAGGCATGATCATGGGCATCTATCACCACGTGGTTTGACGTTACCAAAGACGATGAAACATTTTCTATATGAAATTAGGGCGATGTTATTAAAAAATAATTAATATTTATATTAATTATCGGTTTAATTCTAAATATTTTGTAGTTGAGAACTACACGAAGCGAGTTTAAAACTTGGTGGCATTTCGCTCTTCAATCTTAAATTTTTATAAGAGCGATAATAAATAAAATTAAAAAATTATTCATAAGGAACGATAGTGTAAAAACATATCGCTCTG
This sequence comes from Tipula helvola, assembly GCA_963556165.1. NCBI lineage: Eukaryota > Metazoa > Arthropoda > Insecta > Diptera > Tipulidae > Tipula > Tipula helvola. Next base: position 270,113,734 of record OY744481.1, read on the forward strand.
GACTGTGAATAAAACAAAACACTTCAATTTAACATAAACGAATTTATTTATATAACACCAAAAATTAATTCAAAACAATTTATTAACAATAATTCACAAAATCACTTTTTATAATATGTATTTGCATAAATTTTACTGACCACTTTTACTTTTTAGATCGCACTAATTTACTTTTTAAATCACTTTTTACCAAATATTAATGAGTCCATTTCGAACTCGTTCACTCCTTATATACTCAAACCAAAACTTTTGGAAATTTCATGATTGTTCCGGAAAAAACAGTCTAGAAACATTTAGAACAGTTTTATCATGGAAAATTCAATTTTAGTACAACAAACTTTGCGCTATCAAATAACTTGTCCTACTCTTCTCTATGGGTCACCGTAACAATACTATTAACTGAGACAACATGATGTGTACATTTTCAGGCTTCTGCCTATATTCTACGATCCAAAAGTATATATATATATGTATATAGTTAAGCTATGTTAATGGATTCAAAAATACAGTGATACCCCCCCAAGTAACAATGAAATTTCTTTTTAGATTCTACAGCTAAATTTTGTCACTTTTTTGGTCACAGTGACCAGTTTCTATGACTAAATAGTTAGTATCTATTTAGCATTAGCATTATCATTTATCAGAAAAACGTTTTTTTGACCAAAAATATAGCTAATTTTCTAATATGACTAAAACGCATTTATACGGGCAATTTACTCAGAAAAAAATATATTACAATAGTCACTACAACAACAATCTGGCTTTATAGTAAATAAGTCATCATTAAAGTTATTATGCTGTAAAGTTGCTAATTTGTATGCGGGTAAATTAGCCCTAAAATAAAATATCACAATAGTGACCACAGTAAAACGTTAGTCATTCATAACATAGCAAACCAGTCATCTCAAAAGATGTTACGCTATATTATTACGTAATATATATCATTGATAGAAGTTATATGGTTATTTTAGCAAATTAGCAGTTTAGAGAACATAATTTTTGACATCGATTGTTGACCAAATAGCAAAAAAATACTGTTTCTGACTTGTTCGTGGTAGTACAATATTTCGGTCTACTATCATCACATATTTAGACATAATGAATGGCGGACATTGCTTGCCGTGAACAGGTTGTATTTTGCGAGGTATTTAGTCATACGGAAAAGTATAAATGCTATTCGGCAAATTTCGTGACAAAATAGAAATTTTCATAGCATTTTGTTTCTCAGAATAGCTAATTAACTATAGAATGACTAGTTAGCATCCTACGTGACCATTTTGTCATATTTACATTATTGCCTCGGATACAGCTATTATACCATGACCATTTCGAAAAATTATTTGTTTAATGACAATTTTGTGGTGTGAACAGCCATTTAGTAAATCTTGTGACAAAATATCTTTTTTTTTTTATTGCATTCCTTTAATAATAAATAATTAGCTGTAGAATGAATATGTATTGTATAGCATTTTACGTGAATATTAAGTCATATTGACATTATTGCTTCTGTTACTGCTATTATGTCATGGCTGCCATCTTTTTCCGCTATTATGTCATGACTGCCATGTTTTCATGCACGCATTAAGGTTTTATGATAAAAAATAAAAATAACTGAATTTTACGTCCTATGAAAATATGGTCGTGTACCGAAGCGTCGTATACCGAGCAAAATTTCCTCAGCCAAAAAAGGTCGTATACTGAGTTTGTCGTGTACCGGGGTGGTCGTATGCCGGGGTACCACTGTACTTTAAATTACAACGGAATGAAACTTGTTAAACTGTGATGTACAGTGCTAGTTCATCCGTTGGATGAAGACAAGGCCTAATCACTAATTGCCACATGAACTTTATACCTCTAAGCCGGAGAGATTTTGGATTATCTCTTAGACCAAAGAATAGAACGGACCGCCAGCAATGGCTTTTAACTGTCTAAAACATCTGCAGCGCAAAGTAGCCTTGTGACCGATAGGGTAAGTATAGCAAGAATAATCAAAAACAGTACCCACAGATGTCGCTACCAAATTAAGTAGATTTATTTATTACTAACAGATGTCACTGCAACTTCATCCATCGTACATCTTATAAATCTAAATAATAAATCTTATGTTAGAACAAAGTTAACTAAAATGTCCATTTTATTGGTCAATAAAATAATTTTTTTGAATTTTCGTTTTTTATTTTTGTTTTCATTATATCCCCATACCTACATGGGTAAAACAAAATTTCAATGTGATGACGCGCGTCACGGAATTGACGTATTTACAAGATTTATTTGATTAAAGCAATGGGCGCTTTCAGTTCCTCCCACATGTTGGCATTGAAAATTTACTGATGAAAAAAATGACATTCGATCTATCACATTGCCATGCAATTTTCGATAAATCGGTTGCATTCAGAAAACATCATGATTATTTTATTCAACATGTTGCCAACAGTTGCTGGACCTGAAAGTGCCCATTGTCTCTGGATAAGGATAAATGTAATGTTTTAATAACTGTAAAAATCAAACAATAAAAGTTTGTGGATTGAAAAAAAAAATTAAAACAATAAATTAATTATATGTACATATTTTATTTAAATAGTGATGAACTTGATCAAACATGTCGCACGCCATATTGATTTAAAGCTATAAAATAAAAATAAAAAAGTTTAATAACTTTTTATTTTCATTATGTAAAATTTTGCGTAATTTTTTTGAATTTATATTAAAAGTACTAGAATAGTCAGTGTGTGAAGTTTGTGTGTGAAAATTTTACTGAATAAAATGAGCGGTTTGCTTTTGGAGGTGGTGTGGGTCCATAACTTGATGAAACGAGGAAATGAAGAAATTGAGAATTGAGAATCAATAAATGAGATATATGGGACTTTGAATTTTCTTGTTATTGCATAAATTAAAATTAGGGATAAGTTGTTTGCTGGTATATCTCTATTGGTATCATTGTCAAAGATTTTTCTTTTTTTAGATGGTTGACTAGTACCACTTTTCGAAGTGAACGGTCTATATAGAGATAGGTTGCATGTTGTTTGAATGTTATTTTTTTTTTTTTTTTTTTTTTTTTTGAAAAGTAATAACAGATAAACTAAATGATAAATAAATCCTAGATAGACTGAATGAATGATAAGGATAACTATAACATATATGACTCTACTGTGAACTCTTACTTAACTGACTCAAACAAACATTAGGTCATCAATTTTTGCAAACGATTATGCTGTCGAGTCTTAACGGACAAATACATCCACCGCGAGAATTGGTGATGGTGGGAGAAAGGGACACATCTTTATATACAGCCCAAAGAAGAGAAGACCCCTCGATATTAAGTATTGAGTACACATATTGATGAAACCTATAGCAACACCTATACCTATTCACTACTAACATATTATACTAACAATTAACAAAATCCAAATCTATAGTGTGAGAATGGTTTTATTTAACAATTTTTTTTTAATAAATTAACTATGTAGTTAGAAAATAACTCTGCTGCGATTACTGCCCTAGTTATATCTGTGACTAACATCCCAAATCCTTACAAACCTTTTGTGTTGAGGATGCAGGCAGGGCCTGGGCCCGCATAATTCTGGAATATGGTGCTTCCAGGTATCTTTTCTTGATAATGGATTAGGCATACTCCAGGAATGTGCTATACATACCTAGGATCACCATTATGGTTGGCCTGTAGATCTATATCATATCATATCATATCATATCATGTATAACATATGCAATCCTAAAAAAATGTATAGTGACAAAGGCCGTGTAAATCAGGCCGAAAAATGTTTAGGTTTGTGAGTTATGGAACTTCAAAGTTGCCAAGTGACCGGAAACTAATTTGATTTAATACGTCATTTGAATCGCCAATATTTAAAACTAAATTATATCTAGTAAGCTTTTATTGTTAGCAAGACATTTCTGTGACGTTTTATTGATTTTTTGTGACATTTTAATGATTGAAATTTCAACGATATATTGATCGATTCATTATTTGTGAATTTCTCTATTAAAATCGCGGTTAAAGGTATTATTTCTAAGTAATACATTCTCTTGGTGTAAAGTCGTATATAAACCTTAATAGCAAATTATTATGGGACGTTATTATGGTGGATCAATTGATTTTTCTGATTTTTAATAGTATACTAGTAGAGATGTATAACTGGATCTAATTGTTAAAGCTCGAAGATAAAAACACGCGCCAGTTCTTCTAAATAATCTAACAAGGAAACCTTTTGAACTGTCAAATTCAAAAAATTATAAAAAAATTTCTAAGTTGTAGTACTCTGTTGGTCATTAACGAAACCTTGTTAAAACCACCCCTTAATTTAAACTCAAAAAACGCTTTTTTCGATATATCTCGACTTCTACTCCACCTTTTTTTGATAAAACAAATTGGTAATTATTCCTCATAAAAAGTACAACTAGTCCATAGTAAATTAGATTAAAAGGGTTGCATCTCTATTTTTTAGTGGATGATGGTTTTAATGCCCAAAAAGGGCGTGGTTGCCGATAAATGAAATGGTTTCGTTACTGTTTCGCAGATTACTACAAGTTAGAATAGTTTTTATAATTTTTTGAATTTGACAATACAAAAGGTTACCTCGTAAAATTTTTTGTGAGCTTGTGATTTGGCGGCATGAGAGTAGAAGATTTATATTATCGTGACCAATTGTGATATTGGAGAAGAGGTTTCCAAATTTCAGAAAATGCTAGCCCAAAATAACAGAAAATGTTTGTAAAATATAAATGGTTGGTTTGGTGATCTTTAACGGAGGCTTTGTGGGAAAAGTGTTTGAAGAGCCAGATAGCCCCAAACGGCATTTCATTGTGGCATAACGAATTGAGAAATAATTTAGTATTGTACTACAAACAATAAATATATAAAATATTAAAAATTATGTACAACGGTTAATCAACGTTTAGGCTGATACAGCCTAATGCATATTGCAGCATTAGACAATTAACGTTTTTTTTAGTCAACCATGAGTTCCAACGACAAACTCAATTGCTCACCATGGCTGGCAGTAATGATTTGGGGTAATGATTTTCCACATAAAATAATAAAAGAGCTCTAAGCGGCTGTTTTATATAAATGTTATAGATCAAAAAATAACGGGCTAAAAAGCACCCCTCTGCGCCATTCGTTTTTAATGAGATATTTTTTTTTCAACAATTAGCCAAATTAAAATTTGGCAGAAATATTTCAACAACAAAATTTTACCACAAATCAATATATACAGATCATTCATATTGAACAAAAAAATGAAATCTGATGGGGTGCTGCAACAGAATAGAAACAAACCTTTCAAAAATATAAATATTTTAGAAACAAACCAATTTAAAATCAGAAATACGCGCCTACTTGGATAAATAGCATTAATACATTGTTGAATGTATACATACATATAAAGAATGTGTGTACAGTTTGTTCTTTCTCTCTCAGCAAGTGTAATTTAAAAAAATTATAAAACTTAGTAAGCAGAAAAAGCGAAGCAATTCAATTTTGGCTAAAAAATAGCACAAATGTACATACATTCAACAATGTAATAATGCTATTTATCCAAGTAGGCGCGTATTTCTGATTTTAAATTGGTTTGTTTCTAAAATATTTATATTTTTGAAAGGTTTGTTTCTATTCTGTTGCAGCATCCCATCAGGTTTCATTTTTTTGTTCAATATGAATGATCTGTATATATTGATTTGTGATTTTACATTATACGAGTGTAGCTAATAAAACAAAAGCGAAATTTTATTATTTCAATTAAAATCAAACAAAAAATTATCCAAAGCACCTCATTAAAAGTAATTAGCTACTTATATTGTTCATTCAATAAAATTTGATTTGATTCTCGGCTCGTAAAAGAAATCATTTTTCATCACCGTAAAGACGCTCATTTTTGTATTGTCTTATTACAGATACATATAAATTAGCCATACGCGATTTGTTTCGTCATTATTGCTATATAAGACAAATCGCGAAATCGACGTCATACATTTATTGTATAAAAGAAAAATGAGATGAAAATTTTAAATTTATAAACAAACTGAATTATTTATAATCATCGATGTTAATTAATTTAATTTACCATTACACACATTTTTCGATTTTAATATTACGTACAGTTAATGTGTTTCGAATTGAAAACTTTAACGTAAATATTAAACATTTTTTTCAGGTTTTATTATAGAATAATAAATAAATATACGGGAAATTTTATTTAATGGCCTGTGAATTGACATATTGTTTAGGAGTCATGTGTAGCATTATAATGACATTTTATTTATGGAGCACGTCACACGACATTTTTAGTTATTAAGTTAAATTGCACTATGCACTTTGTAACAAATTGAAAATAATTTTTATTTTGCTTTGCATATACATACATATATATGTGCACAATATAATATTATAACGAATATAATGTAAAATATTTTATTTTTGTATGTACATATGTACATAATATACTTGTTTGCACACAAAAAGATAAAAACGAATAAAGCTTGAATTTTCGTCATCACTTGACCTAGTTTTTCATATTTTCATCACTTATTCTGTATAGATATAAATTTATATATGTACATATAAACAAAGAGGATGTGTAAATAACAAAAGAATGAAAGAAGTTTCCATCATAATTAAACATATGTGACGAGTCCAAATATTCATTCCACCCGTCGCGCCACAACGATTTCAAGTTGAATCGTTTAATGAGACCACTCAAAGTCTATATACACAAACAAAATATAAAAATAAGTTTCCATCATCTGTGTGTGTCTCTTTTAGATTTGTTTTTGTTCGTTGCTGTTAAATAAACAATTGTAATAAAATATAAAATTCAATTTTTCATATTTCCCAGTTTTTCTCTCGCATAGCGTTTTGTTGTGATTGAAGCAACCAACTTTTATAGAGAAACCTAAGTAGTAATTTAGGCAAGTCAAATTCTGGGCCGCGTCTTCTCTTTACCTTTAACGTACAAAGTATCTAAGGCTCCTATGTAGTTTTTTGGTCCATTCTTTACTTATAGTGAGAACTATCCAAGTCTGAATTTGTAATTTTTGGCAGTTACAACAAAGAAGTTCACGCTGAACTCCCAAAAGAACTATAAGAACACCTGCATGTACTAGATGGGGTGAAAAGTTTCTTGTATCGACACATAGGCGGCGCTTTAATGAGTTACTATTATTAAAATTCGGGCAGTGATATAAATGAAGTAAACGTTTTTATTTCTAAATACATGTAGGGATTACCGGTTTATTCAATAATCGGTATTGGTAAAAACGGGATGAGAATAGATAAAAATAAAAAAAGGTTGTTTGTGATTGATTGTAAACGCGACAAGTTGAAATAGTTAAGTTTGATTTAAACAGTTGTTTATTTTATTTTACTTTTGAGATTTTCTGATACTTATTTAAAAATACTTCCATAAATTGGGGGCTCAAACGGGATTACCTCCAGGACAAAGTGCGATTGACAATAAAGTTTTGTGTGAAAAAAAAAATTGAAGTGGAACAAATTGTAATCTACCGATGGACCCTAGAAATATAAAACATTTTTTATAGACAATAGAGTGACAGTGTTTTAGTTAAAATCTAAATTCGAAAAGACATAAAATTGTGACATAAAACGATGTGTCGGAAACAGGTGTTCTACAAAATTGCAAAAAGGTCATTGCAGCATAACAAATTGAATTACAATTGTTTTAACAGTATAAGTTATATTTCCGCAAAAGGGGTAAGGAATAAAAGGAATGATCAACAAACTAGCAGCATTTTCCTTGATTCAGACGATAAAATTAGCCAAGGTCAGAGTAATACCTCTATAAACACAAAAATAGATGGCATGGTTCTAAAGATGCAAATAAGTATTCTGGAAAAAGACATAATTACGGATAACAGAAAAGGAAAAGCCGTATTAAATTAGCCGTACCATTACAATACAAAAACTGAAAATCGATCGATTAACAATCGAAAATGGACAAATAAGGGCGACGAATACTGACTTTGCATTCAAACAATTATCCGTATGACCGTGAATAAAATAGTGTGAATTAAAAATTTAAGATGTAATAGATTCACTTCCAACTATTAATGGCCTCGATAATATTACAACATTAATGATTTTTTGGAAGAATTTGATTGCAACGCAAGCATCATGAAATGGAGTATGTTGGAAAAATTCGTGTACTGTAAAAAATTATTAACGAGATCCGCTAAAATTTCTTTACGTACAACAAAAGACGTATATGGATTTGACAAGTTAGTTCAGTTTTTAAGGGATGAATTTCAAGAAACATTTGCGAATGCCGAAATTCACTCAAGAATGATAGTACGCACTAAGAAAGCAAGTAAAACTTTACAAGATTACTTTTTGGCGATGCGTGAGCTAGGGGAATTGGGGAAATTAAGCGTTGTTGATATAATGAAGTACACTATAGATGGCATTATTGACCAAAGCGTGAACAAAATAATGTTGTACGGAGCAGTTGATGTTAAGTCCAATGAAATTGTACGGAGGGATGAAGCTAAATACACAACTTCATCAAACAACCCCAAAGAAATTCGAAGAAAATCAAGATGTTTTAGCTGCGGGGAAAAAGGACATAATGGTAAAGATTGCAGAGCCGAAGTTGAGTGTTTTAAATGCAACTAATTTGAGCATATATCACCCAATTGTAAAAACCAGGATGCTGCGTCGCGTCGTCTCAAAAATTCAAACAAACCTCAGCAGTTACAATGAAGCAGAATGAAACAAAAATTAAGCATCGTAATATTTTGTAATTAAATTGAACGAATTTGAAATTGAGTCATTGATCGACACTGGCAGTGATATTACCTGCGTAACTAAAATCTGCTATAAACGACTTAGTTCACCAAAGCTTCAATTTGATAATACAACCATCAAAGAAGTTGGAGCTTTATCTTTATTACCAAACTGGGTCATTTCGATGGATTTGTTGAAATTGACGGCAACTATTTTGATGTGAAAGTGTACGTGTTGAGCGAAAAACATCTCCCCAATTTTAATATGATTATTGGCAACGATGCTTTGTACGGAACAACGATTCAATTAGATAAAAATGAAATAATAATTACTAAACCAAGTGATAATATTACGGGAAGTTTTTTCACTTTTAGTGATCTGTTTCTCTAGGTGAGGAGAGTTACAAGGCAGTTGTTAAACTATTGATATCAAACTATATACCAACCAACACCAAACGATGTCCTATATAGAAATTAAAATAATTTTAATTGATGAAGCTCCCATATACCAAAGCTCACGTAGGCTGGCTCTAGCTGAAAAGGAAATAGTGGAAAACCAGATTAGCAAGTGAGTAAATGAAGAAGTTATTAAGCCAAGCTGCTCTGAATTTGCGATTCCAATGGAATTCGCAAATAAAAAAGACGGGTCAAATAGATTGTGTGTGGATTTCAGAAAACTGAATAAAAAGGTGATACTGGATCGCTATCCGCTACCAATTATAGATGAACAAATTGACCAACCGTATGAGTTAGTCAATTGGTCAAAGTTCACATTTTTCGTAATACCAAACGGCCAGTGTTTCTACGAATGCCCTTTGGGTTGTGGACCTACCGTTTTCTCCAGATTTATAAATGAAATTTTCCGGGATTTCGAGGCACAGCGCAACATGCTGGTCTATATGGATGATTTAATTATACCATCAGAAAATGCAAAATCCATCATTGGTATATTAGAGGAAGTATTAAACGTCTGTAATGAATTTGGGCTACATATCAAATGAGAAAAATGCGCCCTTCTAATGAGCACAATAAATTATTTGGGGTACGAAATATCCAATGGTATGATGAAGCCGTCATCTCAGAAAACTGACGCCGTAACGAAATTTCCTAAGCCGAAGGATGTCAAAAGCTTACAAAGTTTTTTGGGATTGACCAATTATTTTCGGAAGCTTATTGAAAATTATGCCGAAATTGCTCGCTCTTTAACAAATTTACTACGGAAAGATGAAAAATTTGAATTTGACGTAAAAGAAGAAAATGCATTTCATGAGTTGCTGACATCACCATGAAAACCAATTGTACCATCCGGTATACTATTATAGTAAAATAACAAGTAAAGCCTAAGAAAACTATGATAGTTACCATTTGAAAGTATGCTAGCTATTGTCAGTGCTTTAAAAAAATTTCGTGTTTATTTATTCGGAATTAGTTTCAAAATAGTAACCGACTGGGCCGCATTTAAGGCTACGATGGACAAAAGGGATTTACCGCAACGTGTCGCCCGATGGGCGATGTTTTTTCAAGATTTCACAGCATAGAACATAGGAGTGGTTCTCGAATGAGACATTCTGATGCACTCGCAGTTGATATCCGATAATCGCCTATATTAAGAACGCATTAACTGAGAGAATCCGGGTAGCACAAGAGACGGATGAACAGTTAAATTTAATCAAAAAGTGCTTAGCAAAAGGACATATTGAAAACTACAGTTTGTATAATGGATTTCGAAAACGGTTACAATTTGTTATGTATTCCCAGAGGAATGCAATTCGAATTAATACAAATTACGCATGAAAGAGGCCATTTTGAATATAAAAAGACTATGGAATTAAATAGAAGAAAATATTACATCCCTGGTTTGGTATTTAGGAAAAATTCGAAATGTAATCAAAAATTGTATTCCATGTATACTATCAGAGTGGAAGTTGGGCAAAAAAAACTACTCTTGAACCTAATACCAAAGAAGGATCAGCCTTTGTCAACCTGTCATGTCGATCATTTAGGTCCAATGACTGCTACAAAAAAAACATTATTCTTATATTTTGGTTATTATCGATTGAAAGTATTTAAATTTAATTATTATTTCTGATTTTAATTCCTCATTTGAAATTAAATAAATTCGATTTTATTTCAGGAAGTAAAGTTTAGAAATAACTAATTAATCACGATTTCTATTTCTACTTCGATTTTTAGGAACTTCCGTGGAACCTGACTCAACCTTCCAGAATCTTCAAGCAACTAGCGGATTTATGATTTTTGGAATTTGGCTTTTTTGAGCTAACCTTTATCTTTATCATAACACTATACATATAACAAAATAGTATTGTATTCAATACTTAGGTGTTTGTATCTCGCACAAGATTGAAGCTGCATCGTTTTATTGTTATGCGGGAATATCTGTGATATAAATGTATAATTCGTGCAGGGTATTATTTTAGGGCTTGTTAAATTTAGTGATTAATTTGCTGTTTTGATAGTTTAGATGCCTAATTTAATTTATTTTTAGGGAGTTACGGGCTGATTTTTAAATTAATGATTAGTTTTGAAATAAATTAGGATCTAAGTCTCATAGAATGGGAGACAAATCAATGAGTGTTAAATATGATGCCGTAATAAAATAATCGATAAATTTGTTTTAGATTAGAAATACGTGAGAGACATACCGGATTTCAGGAAAGCATCCAACGGATGTATCTAGTTTAGAAATTGTATTGCTTTGATTTTTGCCTTCTGTTGATTTACAGGCACTTCAGTTCAGGCTTCATACTTCAGAAACTAATTAACATATCATTTTGATTTGAGTCACTATTGGCATTATTTGTAATTCATTACAGGAAAGCGTTCATCCAAACTTTTATATTCTTAGTGGCAGGTTCACGAAAAGGCTTTATTTATAATAGTAGTTTCGGCTAAACTGTAGTTTCAAGTTGCGACAGCGACCAGCATGGCGGAAATCATTTGAATAAGTCGCTGAGACTAATTATATTTACTATGTTAGGTCGTCTCTGAGCTACTGATTTTTAACTCTTAAGTGGAATTTAAATTAATAATAATTACGATTTGCAGAAGTGACCAGAAATCGCACCCAGCAAACGAATAAATGTTATTTCACAATGTAGTTGTTACTACAAAATTAAACTTAGATAGTTAGTTAATAATCAAACTTAGACAGCGCTTAATCATATTGCAATAACAAAGGTCTGGAGGAGGGTTCTGGAAGCTAAAGCAGCGAAGAGAACCAGATACTAATATTAACATTAAGGTTGTTTGTAACACTTAAAAATTAATTCGTAACAGGTTTATAGAAATTAAATTAAGCTTAAATTTAAACTTAATTGGTTCAGAGTATGGTTAGTTATTTAAAAATCAAGCAATCAATTAAAAACGGCTGGAGGAAGTAAGGTGGTGGGAAATATGTAAGAGGTAATTGATTACTAATTATATTGACTTTAGGAAGCCAAGAATGGAAAGCAGTTTTTAGAAAAAATGTAGTAAAGTAATTATTAGAAAAATGTAACTCCAAACAATTGACTGCCAAGGTGTTTGTAACCGGATCGATCTCAATCCTATACTAACACAATCCTATTCAATCCTATACCAAGTAAATGTAAAAACGGGTGTACGGTGGCCCCGGCGTCAACAATTCTTAAAATTACCGGGAGATCCTGCTAAATGCTTGGTCGTACATTCAAAATTATGAACAACTCAACGATGATGGTTTCTTAGGATTGGCAACAGTTTATCAGGAAATGTCGGCATAAAAATCCTATAACAGTTTACGATTTAACTCTTAACGATTTTAAGAATTTAAATGAATTATTCCGAATGGAAATTAGATTCTCAAATTATTTTTAGATGAAGTTCTGGAATATGGCCAAGTAGGACGTAATTTGCCTATTTCTCCTATGTGCGTTGGAATTGGGATTCTAAATGTTTTTTGGATGAAGTTGTGGAATATGGCTTAGTATGATATAACTTGCCTATTTCTCAACCGATTATGATGAAATTCGACATGTGCGTTGGAAATGGGATTCTAAAATGATTTTCGAATAAAGTTCTGGAATATGGCCAAGTGTGATTTGGAGGAAATTCGACAAATGGGTTGGAAACTGCATTCTTAAATGATTTTAAGATTAAATTCTGGAATATGGACAATTAGGGCGTATGTGAATTTTGTCTTAAATCTGTCCTAAAAAAAATTTATATTGTGTGCAATGTGCATGTATTAGTAATAAATCAGAATGTCTCGTTATTACGAATTTTATATTTGGGGAAAAAACGTTGAAATTTTTTAAGAGAAGTTTAAATAAGACGGTAAACATTACATGATAAAAAAAATTAACTAAAATATTTCTTTCTTCCCGCGAAATATTTCTTGGAATAAATAGGGGATTAGGGTGTTTAGGACAACCATATACCCAAGATACACGAAATATTATGAAAAAATGATTTTTCGATTTTCTCGAGAAAACCCCAGGAAAACTGGTTTCGGATATCTTATATCCTATTCCAACTTTGCATAAAGGCCACTTTAGTGTCAGCTTCTTCGGATTTTCTCAAGAAAATCGGAAAAATCATTTTTTCGTAATATTTGATATATATTGGGTGAGATTGTCTCAAATTCGTTATAACGAGAGTTTCTGCTTTTACACTAATCGATTATTGACGATTTTTACGACATTTTTAAGACAAACTTCACTTATGTACTTATATAGATTTGTGAAGTTTTTCCTAAAAAAATCCTACTTTTTATTTTTTTTTTAGGACAGATTTAGGACAAAATTCACCCAAATGCAATTAGGATTTACCTTAAATATTGTTAACCGATTATGATAAATTTTGACTTTTCCAACTAATAGAAGGAAATTTGACACAAAAATTATTTATGGATGAGGTTGTGAGGAATATGTCAATATGGCTTTTAAATTATTGTTTAATGAGGTTTCTGTAAATCATGCAGCTATTGAAGTTTCTTTGAGGCAGCGTAAACGCTACTTCAATTGCTTAACGATCGAGATTATCTTCGAAATAATATTCAAGTTCGCCGACAAACTTTTCTCGCCAATCCTTCTCTTTAAACGTTGGGGTATGTTCCTTGAGTAGTTACTGACAGAGCTGTAAGTTTCGCGCTTAAAAAAATGAAGTGTGTGGCGAACACATGCTGAAAAATTAAAACTACTAACAGTAAGTATTGTAGTCTCGGAATTAGCAGTATCATTTTAGAATCACCTTTCCATCGCAAATTTAGAATTTCATCATAATCGTTCTATCAAGTTCTATCCTAAGTGGCCATATTCCAGAATTTCATCCAAAAATCATTTTAGAATCCCAATTTCAACGCACATGCCAAATTTCATAATAATCGGTTGGGAAATAGGCAAGTTCCATCCCACTTGATCATATTAAGTTTATCCAAAGATCATTTTAGGATCCCATTTCTATCGCGGATGTCAAATTTTACTAAAATGCGTTGTGAAATAGATAAGTTTTATCCTGATTGGCCATAGCAAAACCTGTATACATATGTACAAGATAATTAAACAAATCCACACGCTTTGACAAATTTGAACCGAACTCTACACAAATATTGTTTTTGGGGGTTGAGCAGAAAACTGACTAAGGCTGGAAATACACCGAATTAGTCAAAACGTTTTTTTCTTGTCTTAAAGCGCCTGGCGGTCAAAATGCATACGATTGTATAGCGCTATGCACATTGAATCAGGCAAAACAATTAAACGTCAAACATTTTGTTTCATAAAACATAGAACGGCAAACATTCTATTGCGCCTTATGGGTCCATGCACACATAATAAAGCAAAATTGTCTTAAGTCAAATTTGACTAATGAAACATGATTGAAGGCGACCATGGCGTATAAACAAATAGGTTAATTCACACTGAAACAAAACAAAGCAAAACAAGACAAAACTGTTTGAGTCAAGAAAAAACAGTGTTTGACGTCGTTTCGTGGTCGCTGTTTTATAAAGCAAGAAATAAATAATTATCAAAATAAATAGGAATTTAATATTTTTAGCAAAACTAATATTTTTAATTAAAATTGTTTAATTTATTTAATATTTTTTTGGTCGTATTTTATTAATGGGAAACATTTTTTTTTATTTTGTTGACAACATTTTGTATTCATTTTATCAAACCAATTCACACCAACCTATAAAGCAACACGAGACAATTTGACTAAAAACAATTTGTTTGATTTTATGTGGGCTATGTTTAGGCAAATCGTCTTGCCTATTTAAAGCAAAAACGTTTTGACTAATTTGGTGTGTCGCCAGCCTTAAGAGATTCAGTTTGTGACTGATTTGAGAGTAGAC
Source organism: Tipula helvola (assembly GCA_963556165.1). Taxonomy (NCBI): domain Eukaryota; kingdom Metazoa; phylum Arthropoda; class Insecta; order Diptera; family Tipulidae; genus Tipula; species Tipula helvola. Next base: position 270,128,819 of record OY744481.1, read on the forward strand.
TTAATTTTGAAGACGGAAGTTCTGATCACCTAATGATAATTCAGCCCTTTATATTTGATATTTTGGGTTCGCGTAAAATTAAAAAAAAAAAGATATCTTTTGAAAACTATCTTTCTGTAGAAAGGCTCCTCAAGAAATTTTAGAATTTGTTCTTCTTATTTCGAGAAAAAATTGTTCTTATTACTCTGATGCAAATTAATTTCTCCAATAAGGATTAATCACTTAGCATTTTTCAACCGGAACAACAATTTTAAAAAATGCTAATATGTAGAAATGTACTCTAAAAATTTAACTCGTAAAATGCGTTGTGCATTTTAGAATTACAAGCCGTAGCACTGATTAAGTAAATTGAAGCACCTTAAGAAAGAACCCTGAAGGACCAGAACGCTAATTTTTATAGGACAAGCCTTACTGTTTATTCCTATACTAGTACTTTACCTTGCCAATTTTTTTTTTTGTTTTTTTATTTATTTATTTAAATCTGAAAAAGTTAGAAACTTGTGTACAGATTTTATTTATAATCTTACATATTTATAATCTATTAAATTCTTATATTACAATTAGGTTTATAATACCCTTTTTTCATTTAAAATAGCTTTATTATGATACAATCAATTTTTAGAGAAGAGAATTAAATAATAAATATGGTTTAGTATCTTAATGAGTGGAGTACATATTTCAAAAAATAATCAACTAAAACAATTTTTTTTTTTAAATATTTATAATTTACATTTAAATTAAAATTTAAATTTGGCTGACTAAACGATCAAAATTAAGGAAAACGACATTAACTGTTCATGAACCTTTGAAATAAATTGTATTTTACCAGTTTTTTAAAAATACCGATATTGGTTTCATCTTTAATGTATTGCGGTAAATCATTAAACAAATTTAAACCTTTAACCAAGATTTGATTTCCACCGTGGTTTATTTTATATTTCTTTATATAGAAATTCATTTTACTTCTGGTATCGTATTGATGAGTGTCTTGAACTAAAGTAAGCCCGGAGTTGAACTTTATTAAATTTCTCTGGATTTTAAAAATTAATACGATCAGTTCAAGGTCACATATGCATGTAAATGGTAATCTATCAACTGCATAAAGATATTTGGTTGTATAAAGTGTAGGAAGCTGGTATATTATTTTGAAAGACTTATTTTGAAGTACAAGAAGTTCATTCAATTTATGTTTGCTTGCACTATTCCAAACGGAATTCAAATAAATAAACCTTGAGTGAATGTATGCATAATAAAAAGCTAATACAGTGTTGGAAGATAAATATTGCCTGCTCCTTCTGAGAGCGAACAAATATGAAGAAACACTACTTTTAACATTATCTATATGGCCACTCCAGTTCAACTTGCTGTCGATTAGAAGGCCCAAATATTTATAGTAATGAACTTGCTTTAGAAGATTATCATCCATTTTGATAACAAGCCAACCGGCTTTCTCGCATTTTTCCGTTCAAAGAAAATATAATTTGATTTATCTATATTAACTTGTAGGTAATTAGCTTTCAACCAATTATTAATACGATCCAGATCATTATTAAAAATCAATTCTTTCAACCATCATGTAATATCAAGCAACATGTCTGATTATAATCCTGTGGCTTTTATTAACCTATCGCGTATCATTTGATAGTCACGAATTGACATTAATTGCAATTTTTGATAATTTAAATTTATTTTTCCATAGACACCTCATAATGAATGAATGAATTAATGAACTGAATTAATAATATTAATAAATAATTAACTGTTTATACATTGGATACACATAAATTAATAAAACCTAATTATTCTAGATATTGCAATTTATCAATTTTTTTAAATTGACTAAGTTGTAATAGCAATTAATGAATGTTCAACCTGTTACATTAAATTATTTGCAAATAAAATGTTTGAATGCTTACCAGTTGGAACTTTATACTATGTATTGACCAAAATCTTACTAACTTTGTAAAAATGTATGTATTTGTATTGGTGTGAATATTCGTACTCAGGTAAACATTCGGGCGACTTAAAAAATGTCTATATTTAAAATGCAAAACATTTCAATAAATAAAACAATTATTTAAAAATTTCATAAAAGTTGTTTACTATAATTAAAACAAAATAAGAAAAATACCTTATGCAATTGATAACCAAATACAATTTTATGGAATATTGAAAAATGTCAGATACTGAGTGTAATATAGGAATTTGGAACTTCTCGTGAATACTAAACCATTCAAGGCCATATGTTCATAAAGGCCACTATGATTTTGTAGTAGGCCATTATGTTTCACGCATTTGTGCATACTTTTAGAATTCTAAGTAGAGGATAGGGCATTGAAATATTGAAAAATGTCAGATACTCAATGTAGTATAGGAATTTGGAACTTCTGTTGAATACTAAACCATTCTAGGCCATTTGTTCACGAAGGCCACTATAATTTTGTAGTAGGCTATTATGTTTCACGCATTTGTGCATACTTTTAGAATTCTAAGTAGAGGATAGGGCATTGAAATATTGAAAAATGTCAGATACTCAATGTAGTATTGGAATTTGGAACTTCTGTTGAATACTAAACCATTCTAGGCCATTTGTTCACGAAGGTCACTATAATTTTGTAGTAGGCTATTATGTTTCACGCATTTGTGCATACTTTTAGAATTCTATCATAAGTAGGGGATAGGGTATTGAAATATTGACAAATGTTAGATACTGAGTGTAACTAGTATAGGAATTTGGAACTCTGTTGAATACTAAACCATTCTAGGCCATTTGTTCACGAAGGCCACTATAATTTTGTAGTAGGCTATTATGTTTCACGCATTTGTGCATACTTTTAGAATTCTAAGTAGGGGATAGGGTATTGAAATATTGACAAATGTTAGATACTGAGTGTAGTATAGGAATTTGGAACTCTGTTGAATACTAAACCATTCTAGGACATTTGTTCACGAAGGCCACTATAATTTTGTAGTAGGCCATTATGTTTCAAGCATTTGTGCAAACTTTTAGAATTCGAAGTAGGCGATAGGGTATTGAAATACTGAAAAATGTCAGATACTGAATGTAGTATAGGAATTTGGAAATTCTGGTGAATACTAAACCATTCTAGGCCATTTGTTCACGAAGGCCACTATAATTTTGTAGTAGGCTATTAACCATAGTCGTGTGCATTGCTTATAAATGGCTCAGAGGAGTTAGCATCCATCAGAATTTCCAAACTCCAGACAGCATACAATAACTGGCATTTTTCAATATTTCAATAACCTATCCCCTGCTTAGAACACTAAAAGTTTGCAAACATGCATAAAACATAATGGCCTCATGAACAAATGGCCTAGACTGGTTTAGTATTCACCAGAATTTCAATTTATGTTAACGTATAAGATTTTTCTGGATTATTGTCAAATAATATAGTTCAATAATTTCTCTCTTCGTGAAAAATAAGTATTCTTCCCTTGAAAATATTTTGTACAAACAATGGTTGGAGTGAAAAAAACATGTTAACGCTTTAACTTGTGATTTTTCAACTATCTGCTTGTAAGCAGGTGAATACAATTTAAGTATATTTTTGATGGAGTAGTGGATACTTGAAGTTTAAGTACTTGGTTTCTTTTTAACCAAACACTTAAAGATTTCCCAGTAGGTATCTACTTAAAAAAAATGGGGGTGTGGTTGCGTCGTAAATACAGCCGTGATCATAATCATTTTTGAACACTAAGAAGTCCTTCAGATTTCTATGTTTTATTTGTGATGGCAACATTTTCCTTTCGTCGGGTTCAGGAAAGAAATCAAGTAAACAAATAATTACTGTATTATAACTTTATTAAAGATAGGTTTAAATTTAAAGACGTATTCACGTCAGAATGGCAAGTTCTTTCATAATACGCCGCCATATTGCACAACTTTATCTAAAAATCATTTTAAAACTCCATTTACATTGTACATACATGCTAAATTTCATCAAAATCGGATAAGAAATGGCCAAGTTCCGTCCTAACTGGCCAAATACCAGAACTTTATCTAAAAATAATTTTAGAATCACATTTCCATTCCGCATACCAAATTTCACTAAAATAGGTTCAGGAATATCCAAGTTCCTTCCTAGTTGGCCATATTCCAGAACTTCACCCAAAAATCATTTTAGAATCCCATTTCCATTGTACATGCTGAATTTCATCAAAATCGGATAAGAAATGGCTAAGTTCCTTCCTAGTTGGCCATATTCCAGAACTTTATTTAAAAATCAATTTACAATCCCATTTCCATCGTATATGTTGAATTTCATCAAAATAAGATAAAAAATAACGAAGTTCCTTCCTAATTGGCCATATTCCAGAACATTTATTTAAATTTTCTGTCGTTTCTTATGGACGAGTATCGGGGGATTTCTATTATCATAAATATTAAGAAGTATACGGAAAACTCAAATTTGATAGACATTTTATAAATTTTAATTATAATTTGGTCCGCACTTTGATAATTATGTTTCTGGATTTTAGTATTCTGGATTTTTGTTTTTCTGAGTTTTTTGTTTCTGAATTTTTTTTCTGGATTTTCAGTTTCCGTATTTTTTTTTCTAGATAAGGTACATGAACTTAATTACCCTTAATTAATTTTTAATTATATGATAAAAAAACGCAAGAAGATTTTAATATTTAAGGTGATTTAATATTAAACATTTTTATATACAAATGCTGATAAAAATATAAATTTTGAAATTTTTCATTCATAAAAAGGTGAAATATTAAAATAAATTTCGATACAAACAACCTTTTAACATTCAGCCTTTCGACACAATCGACCTTTCGACATTCGGCCTTTCGACCTATTCGGTTTTTCGACACATTCGGCCTTTCGACACATTTGGTTTGCGATCCTATTCCGACTAATTTAACTTAGAATTGTATAGGCTAACGGCTTCGTTAACTCTCACGGGCACGCGGGAGGTCGCTGCGTTTTCCCCCGCTTAGCCCTCCGAGGGGCTTTAGGTTTGAACTTTGGGGGACGTAGGAGCCGGGATCAGCAAACATGTCGCACTGCGTACCGCACTTAGGAGCGGATTATATAGGATCTATTAATGACACCTACTAACAAGAAAAATAATTGCACTGTTTTGTTAAGCAAGATTTTGTAATTGCAAATAAATACATGGAATTGACCATGGATCCACGATCAATTGTCTACACGATCAATTGATCCACGATCCATAGTTGATACGATCAATTGTATCCACGATCAATGATTCATACGATCAATTGTATCCACGATCAATTGTTTCTACGATCAATTGTATCTACGATCAACTCACAAATGCAAAAGGAATATCAGTCAAAAAAGTTGGACTTGAATCCCTTTTTAGTTTTTTGATTGAACTTCCTTCTGAAAAGGCATTTTAGTCTTAAACTATTTTGACTGAGTTGGGATGGGGACAAAATTCCAGAAAAAAAATTCCAATTCCATTATTCCAAAAATTTTATTAAATTTTTTTTCAGTTTTCCAAAGTACAAAATTTCAATTTCTAAAATTCCAAAATTTTCCATAAAATTAAATTGACCCTAAAATACATCTAAAACTCCTTTGAAATGCGAGTGCTGAATTTATGGGCCAATCCATCTTATATGTCAGTAGTATAGGATGACCTGGTGCTGAGTAAAATTTACATAGTTCGTATAAGTAAATCGAACCTCGAACCTCTACGATTTCGCCGTAACCAGTTAAGATAAAACGTAAAATGTGATTTACTTAAGAGTTAGGAGTGCCGCCAGCCACAGAAAAGAAGTAAAGTAAGAGAAACAATCAAACAATAAATTATATTCAAACATTTTATTTATTAATTAAAAGAATGATCTTTGCCAAATTTGATAAAAATTCATATTTAGTCATTTTATATTGTTTTTTTAGCATACGTTTAATTCGTTTATATTTCATAATATTTTTTTTATTATGAGGTCTAATTTCTTCTCCGGCTTCGATCTTTCTTATATTATTGTGTGAAAGGACTAGTTCACCTCTTAATTCTTCAATTATTTTATATAATCCACTGTGCTTTCTTTCAACTATTGTTTTTATTCGTCTATGCCAAGCTTCCACTGAGTTTTGAGTTTTAGGATAACTATTAAGAATAGACTCGTTTATGGACCAGAAGTCAGGTTTATATTTTGCATTTCCGGCAATGTAGCATTGCTTAAACTGCTTTGCGACTTTCTTCACATCTTCATCATCTAATGAGCGCTCAAAATCTTCGAAATATTGGGGAATGCAGTCGGGAGGTAGAAAAGCTAAAGCTTGGAGCATTCGAATTTGTTGTGAAAATTTTTCTGAATTACCATATTTTTTAGTTAATCCTAGTTTTTGAATTTTCCTCCAAATTAGCTGGCCAAAATGAAAAAAGCATCCATTAAATTTTGTATCCGGAAAAAACTTCAAAGCAGTACGATGTATGGTTATCTCGAAATCTGTTATAATGATTTGTGGACTTATGTGTATATTAAATTCGACTGCTAAACGATGTAATTCATAAAATAATTCATTATAACATATTTTTTTTTTTTTGTCATTAAACAAAAAGTAAAGGAAAGACTTGCCCTTCAATAACCCCGTGAATGCTGAATAATTGTCTCAAGATTATTGGCACGATGTAAAAAGTTCCATCCATTATCCAGATTGAAGCTTGTGCTAAAAACTTAATGCTGGTTCTTGTTCCTAAAATAATGATTTTATCGTCATTGAATGTTTTCTCGCTTAAAACAAAAAACTCGTCATCCAAATATCTTAATTTATCCGGTATGGATATCATTATTAGGTTATTTGGTTCATTATATTTTTGAACGCTAGACCGTACTCGATAAATTTTCTTCTTTTGTGCGTTTTTGTTCGGTAAATACTCACGGGCACTTGGCTCACAGCCCACAGTAACATTACGAATAATTTGTGAGGGTAAATTGGATGAGGTTTTGGCACAATTTTTCAATTTATGATTCGCCATTGACAGGTGGACTAATGCGGGTTGAGGATCATGTTCATGTTGTAATTTGTGAACAGATATCTCATGTTTTCCGTTGGAATTTATAATGGTTTTGACAGAACTTTTACAATGAAAGGATATTCTTTTCGCACATCTCCAATAGCAAATTTTTTTGTTAGATTTTTGTGAGTAATCGTAATAATATTGATAACCGTCAATGTATAAGCAACGCGGGTACCTTTATTGCTTAGACTTTCAACAATTTCCATGACTAAAATAAAAATTATGTGCGCAATACACTTGTGTTATTAAGAATGTACTATTATACATTACGATAGTACTTAAACAAATAATTACCAGTATTCAGCAGTGTTTATTTAGAAAAAAATATAATATTAATATATAATCTTTAAATTAATTTTAACAACCAATTAAGTTTAATACATTTACTAACTTTTCTAATAAAATTTATATAATAGTGAGAAAAAATAAAACAAAGAAAACTATGCATATATGATAATTACATTTCATTCTATTTTCCTTAGTTACTATATGTTACTAACGCACAGTACATATTCTACATATTCCATTCCAATTTATTTTCCTCAGAGTAGAGAAAAAAATCGCGCGATTTTTTCTCTATTCTGAGGAAAATAAATTGGAATGGAATTTTGGATTTGGAATTTTGGTTTTTAGAATTTTGGATTTTGGAATTTTGGGTTTGGAATTTTATGCCTGGAATATTGGTTTCTGGAATTACAACCCCAACCCGACTGAGTTGCCTTTTAATTTTTGACTGAAATTCCTTTCTGTTTTTGACTGAAATGTTTTTGACTGAAATTCCCGGAGCCGATGTGAGGCTGAGGATCCAGCCAAAAGTACACAAATTTTTTTTGGTGGGGGGTCTTTTGTTTTTAATTTAAGGTTTTCTTTTGGTTGAAACATTCGATCTTACTATAGTGGCGCTCTGTGTTCATATCAAAAACTTTAATTTTTCACGCTACTTAACTGATCCTTGGTATCAAGGGTTATCGCCCTCGGGGTACAGTAAGTAAAGCTTTGCTTTGCGACTTAAGGGTCTCTGGTTCTATTTTGTTTCGTTTTTAATTCTCGATGGATCCCGGCGATAGTAAGAAGCCATTTATCACGCTGATTGTGGTGTTATAAATATAGTATTATATACTAGCTTTTCCTCAAATGAAATTAAATCCACTGGAAGAGTAAAAATAGGTGGTCTTCTTAAGGATATAGGAATATATAGAACTACTGTTTGTAGGGCATTTCATTTAATGGTTTTATAGCTTTGGATCATTCCCATGAGAAAATATTCACAATTTTATTAATAGAAAAGGATAACGAAGCCTAAATATAGAAGCAAAATTAGTGCAGTTTACAGGTCCTGTTTCGTTTCTTGGGGTAGCGAATAAGTTTGTAACTCCATAAGGAAGTCTAAAAGACATTGGCGTGTTACATAAGAATGCATTTAAACTATATTTATGTAATCGAAGAGGATGACAACAGAAGCAATCTCATTAAGGTCTTCGATGGAGAATACGAGAATAAAGATAAACAGCTACGAATTCGAGGTCATCGAAAAATAACTGAGGATTAAATACAAAAAATCCCTACTAATTTAATTTGTTACAAAATAAGCACTAAAATATTTAGATAAAGAATTAGAATTAAATTATTAGTAGTACTGCCTTAACAATAAGTAAAGTCTTAAAGGTGTTACTTAAATTTTTTCCTGTAAGTACTTGTAAGTACAAGGTAGGTATTATTCATTTCGAAATAACAGAAAGCTTTTACTTAAAAGTAGTACCTTTAAAGGTAACTCGTATCAGTACTTACTTCTTTTTATTTATTCCACCCATTGACACAAGTTATAAGTTTATAAATTATAAGTTTTTTAGTAATAATTGCAATCTTTTTAAATATTTTTATGACGTACCATTTACCTATTTTTAATTTTATGTAAAACGCCTAAATGTTTACCTTTATTTTAATTATGAACTAATACTTATACGCTTTTTAAATACTTAGTCAAATTTACAAAATTTCAGTAAAAACTTCCAAGGTTTATATAGGCAAGTGAAGATTTTTTTAAAAATTGACTATATACAAATGACGTCACTTAGTAAAGAAATAGTAAAAACTTCCCTGGCATGAATGCTTCTCCTGAATTAAATTGAAAATGTCGCTTACGATAGTTTCATGTAGATATCTAAACGTTTTCAATCAATCCCATAAATTCTATACCTAGATTTGATTAGAAATTCATCAAAGAATTTAATACAAAATTGATTTGTCATTAATTAACTGAAGCACCGAAGGTTCGAGTACGAAGTGAAATTATAATTTTATGTTGAAGTTACTTAGAACTCGAATTACTATTATTGAGATTGGTTTGTATTAAGATTTTATAATTAAGCTAAACTTTGATTTTGATTAGATATTTTCTGAAAATTGGTGCAAATTATTCAGAGAACAGGATATACATAGGTATTCATTGGTTAAATTATGTTTCCAATCCTATTTCGATAAACGTACATGTTTAGAATATTCTAAAAGTTTAAAGTTTGATCAATAAATTTGAAAGATCAACAATTTTGAACCGTTATTAAAAATGTAAGGTTAAAGATTAATTAACTGCTAAAATATAAAAATTTAAAATTGCCACAATTCTAAAGGTGATAAGGTAAAAATCAACAACATAAAAGGGTGACACAGCCTCACCTTGAATAAAAAGAGTTAAAAGTCAAACTTTATATCTTCATAAGAAAATAAAACCATGCATAATATACACACCCACACCACATACGTGTAGTATGCGTATGAGTGAGAAATGTCCCAATCTAGTCATACACCATCTAGGATTTAGACAAATTCTACCCTAACTACACCCCTTTATTTACGCATATACAGTGATTTTTCAACGATTTTTTTTTTTAGTATTATGACACCGCAAGCACAATAAAAATAAAATGACCTACCTTGTTATTGACAAGCAGAAGCAATTTATTAATACAAAAAGAAAAACTAAATTTTCCTTTTCATTTTGCTCCCCCAAAAATATCCGTTTTTAGATCGGTTCCTTCGAAGTTTTAAATATTTTATGTTTTTCACAAAATTTATAATTTCCACTTTAATATAAAACCAACTCACAAGCACAAACACACGACACACATACACAGTAGAATAAAAACAAGAAACAAATAAAAAATGTATTTACAATTTATTAAAATTTCCACGAAAATGGAAAATCACATACAAATTCACTTTTCACATATAATATAGAGAACACAGTAATTTCCTTAATTAATATAATAAACAAAACAATTTTCACAAAGTTACAAAACTAAACTGTATGTAAAATAAAAACAAAAAAAAAAAATAAAACAAAAAAAAACATGAAAATTTTGTCTTTTGTTTTTCCTCGAGATTTTCTTATGTTTTATTATTACACACCACCATATCCATTGAACTTAAATTGACAGATGACGGGAAAACAAAATTATATTTTATGTAAATGAAAACTCGATTTTCTTAATTAAATTTCTTACGAAATATTTTTTGTTATTTTTATTTAACAGAATTTTACCCAAGATTTCCACTTAAAATTAAATTAAATATAAAAATTTAATTTATTTTATTTTTGATTATGGGTTATGTTGCCGTTATTGGAAATTTTTTCTGTTCAACTAAATTAGAAATTATGGATAAAATATTTATTTGTTAGTGAAATTGTGTATGTGTGCGGTGTAAATTTTGTGTGTACGCATGCTTTGGATTTTCTTATTACAAGAAAACAAAAATGTACTAGAACGGAATATTATTATTAAACGAGAACCTTATAAATTCTGGTTTTGTACATACTTATCACTAAATTTATATATTGACTAGTTTTGTTTTTATTAAAAATAACGATTACAATTCTGTTGACAGTCTACTGATTGTGCCACGTCTTCTTTATCATATCGGACGCCTTCTCCGCGATCATAAATACAACTGCATTAGTATGCGATGATGGAATAACCGGCATAATTGATGCATCAACGACACGCAATTTTTGTATACCATAAACCCGTAGCTCTGGATCAACCACAGCATCCGGATCAGTCGATGGTCCCATTTTACATGTACCACATTGATGTTGCAAACTACCAGCCACCTTCCGAACACAACATTCCCAATATGCATCAGAGCGGAATGTCAAGTGTTCGCATCCAAAATATGGATTTTTATTGAATTTTGAATCAAATTGTCGAAAAGGTCGGGATTCACCTAATTTGACCGATAATTTTACACCTTCGATCATGCCGCGTAAATCTTCGGGATCGCTAAAAAAATTTGGCTCCATTCGAGGCCAACGGAATGGATTTTTTGATTTCAATGAAATTCGGCCACGACTTTTTGGTTTTAATAGCACCGGTGCAATACCAAAACCATGTTTATCGATTATATTTTTGTAGGTAGCATAGAAAAATTCGTCCGTCAATCCAGCAGTGCTACGTAGCGCGCCTGATGAATCACCTTGCATACCGCCTACTCCCATTACTAGCTCTATATCTGGTACGCTAGGATCTGTAAAATAAAATTTAGTTAATCACATGATCAACTCGTTTTATTCAAAATATGGTACTACTTACGTAACGTCGAGTTTGGTATTTTAACGAATGCGATGCCCTCGGCACCGCCAGGTACAGTAAACGGTCCTTTCCCATTAAATAAATAATCGATGATGTAAAATGGATTCACACGCGTCTCTCGATCAATAATTGTTATCGGCTGGTTTACGGTGAACACTAGACCAGAAAGTGTATTATGATCTTGTAAATTGTACCCAACTTTTAAGTCTTGTATCACCGGAACACCAACATCATTAAGATTTTCGGTTGGACCAATCCCTGATAACATTAAAAGTTGTGGTGATGCTATTGCCCCAGCCGAGAGGATAACTTCTTTGCTCGCACGAATTGTGTATTGCTTCTTGCCCTTCATAAATTCCACACCATACGCCGTCCTCGTTTCTGGATCGATCAGAATTTTTGTTACCCACGATCTTAACGAAATATGAAGATTTTTACGATGCAATACAGGATGTATAAACGCTTTCGATGCACTGCACCGTCGGCCGTTTCGCAAAGTTGCCTGCGCCATCGAAAATCCTAATTGATTAAAACCATTCGGATCTGAGAAATTGTAGCCCCATTCTCGGCCCGCTTGTAAAAATGATTTGAATAATTTTGAACGATATCCCGAATACTCAATGTCCTGATAACCATGCTGCTGGTGGTACGGCGATGTTTGTAGTTCTGGAATTTTAATATTCTCCGATTTCTTAAAATATTTCAGCACATCATCAAAACCCCAACCATAATTTCCTAAATCACGCCATTCATCGTAATCATGTCGCGTACCACGTGTATAAATCATAAAATTTATAACACTTGTGCCTCCAATTACCCGCCCTTTTGGCCAATTACATTGACCATCTACCTGTCCAGTACAATAATTAGGCGATGGGTCAGCTTTGTAACCCCAACTTAGGCTGGTCGAGCCTAAAAATGGTGCCGCCAATGGTATTTCCGATAATATATTACCAGTTCCACCGGCTTCCAGGAGCAAAACATTCCATTTGTTATTTTCAGTTAGACGATTTGCCATAACACTTCCACCCGAACCGGCACCAATAACAATGAAGTCGTATTCGGTGCGAAATTTTGAAACTTCTGGAATAGTTTCGTTGTAAAGGAAATTACCCGCTGATTCGATAAAATTTTGGAATATATTGTCGATTTGGGCATTATTTTGGCGCAGAATAGCAGCATAATACAACGTCATGTACACCAGCAGGCTCATTTTAGATTAATGGGTGTTGTTGCTAAAAATAATAAAAAGAAATAAAAATTGAATTAATTTGAACGTTGTATAAATTATGGATAATCTTCAGCCGGCTCCACAATTTGTGGCAAACCTTCGTGTAACACGGACTAAATTCGTTTACTGCAATTATGTTATACCGTAGACAGACACAGAGTTAATCGCGATTTTCAGTTGTCATTTTTGTCAAAAATCGCGTTGTGGAAACAAAATAATCCGGTTTAGGTGAAAATCGTGTAATGACAGACAACTGTCATTACACAATTTTCACAAAAAACTGGATTATTTCGTTTTCACAACGCGATTTTTGACAATCGGGATAAATGAAAATCGCGATTAACTTTGTGTCTCTCTACCGTATTACAAGTGATATAACAGAAAGTTTGCATCAAACAATGCATCAACAATTTTCCAAGGCTAAACACAAAGTAAGGATGCATTTTGGTCATTAAATGAGACTTGAGAGTTTCGATTATCATTAACGTATTAAATGTCCAACAAACATCAGTTATTGTGAAGAGAAACCGAGCTTTTCCGTGTCTTTACTGAAAATACCAGATTCCAGTTTTGCGTTTTGTTGCGATAATGTCACAAATTAAACAAAAATAAAAAATAGACAATACTTAATGAATTCCATTCCATGCTGGTTATGTTTAACTTATGTCATTAATTAGATTGATATTTAGATTTATCTAAATGAGCACTATTCCCTACCCATTATTGCAGAAGTATTTGCAAACCTGAGCGGATACTCGACATATTGCGTATTAGATTTAACAGGAGCGGATCAACAAGTGTCAGTGTCTGATCGGTCAAAACCACTGCCAACTATTACACACATAAATGATTATGCCAATCTCAACGTTTAACTTTCGGTGTAAAAAACGACTCCAATAACTTTCCAGGCAACGATCGATGAAGCTTTGAAAGATATTCAGGGTACCGTAGTAGATTTCGATGACATACTAATAGAAGTGAATCTGAAACGTGTGCTCAATAAGTCAAATTCGTTTAATATCAAGGTTAATTCGGAGAAGTGCCAATTCTTCCAGCATTGTGTTAAATATCTGGGGTACATGATATCACCAAATGGAATCGCTCCCAATCCTGAAAAACTAAGAGATTAGCAATTATTGGTTATAAAATACACATGACGTTTGTTTCAACAAATTTTCATTCCGTACATTTTAACAAATTTGTTTGTATGTAGGGAACGTGGCAATTTTTAATCATCAACAAATGGAATTTAATCAACAAATTGAGATAAATTAAAAACGTGCGTGAATAGAACTCTGTGGCTGATAAGAATTCTGTGAATTTATCGTATTTTTTTGTACTTCTAGCGATTGTAAAGAGTACAATGTAATTGGATTCGATTGTGAATGGTTGACAGTTGGTGGTTCATGTCGTCCGCAGTAGCACTAATTCAATTGGCCACACATAAAGGATTATGTGCTTTAATTCGATTGTACCACTTGAAGAGAATTCCACCGGAATTAAGAGAAATCCTTGAAGACAATAATATCATTAAGGTGGGCGTCTCACCTCATGATTATGCAGCTTATTTGGCCAAAGATTACGGAGTATGTGTAGCCATCACGCTAAAATTGCGTTATGTTTCACAGCTCACTGGATTTAAACACGGTGGACTAGCTAATTTAAGTTCGAGTCTATTAAATATTGAGCTGGATAAAAATTAGCATATTCGATGCTCAGATTGGGAGGACTCACACTAAATGATCGGCAAATTGTTTATGCCGCGAAAGATGCTCATGTCGCTATCGAACTTTTTAAAAAAATGCAGACTTCTTATTCTAGTGTAAATCGTGCTTTCACGTGAAAATCAGATCTTCCTAAAATTCTACTGTTGTGTATCCAGTGTCATCAGACCCGTAATATAAGCGATCTCCGTATTCGTTACCCATTAAGGATAATCAACTTAAGGACATCGAGATACGAAATATGAAGAAAATTCATTCAGCGGCGCGAGCTTTACTTAATTCAAAAGATAATATTCCAGAAAACCGAAAAAAAGAACTACGCGATGTAATCAGGTAGATTTACCCTAACGACGGGCTGTCCGAGATATTCTTTAATTATTTACTTGACCTTCCGCATAGCGAAAAATTACAAAACTTTGTATCCCATGCACAGAAAAAACAAAATTTGTATAATCAAAGAATTCCCATTCTTTGAAAAAAAATTCTAAATTTCAAAAAAAAAATTATTTAATTCGAACAATTTGCTATCAGAAAGAAAAAATTCAATTATTTGAATTTACAAACAAACATTCTGTGACTCCCAAACTTATATCTTTATTTTGTTTCTGCATAAATGTACATAATAGTTCACATGCAGTATGCACATTGCACATGTATTATATAATTTTTTCCATATACGGTAAACGGCTTACGGTACCTTGATACAAAATTTGTGTCATCGCAAATCCAAAGCAAAAAAAAATATTTTAGACAAATCCCTGAGAGTAAAATAACCGATATTCTCATTTTATTCATGCAATACGCCAAACAGAGAAAATTTTAATTTCTCAACCTCTCCTCTCTTTGTACTATTTTATTTATTCAAAGTGCATGAACATTTTCAAACGCGGTCGAAATTTTGGGAATCAAGGAAGTGTTTGTAAATCTGAACAATTGAATTCTTAGTTTCTGACAACAAATTGTTCGAATTGAAAGAAACTGTTTGTTGAAGTTTGGAATTTAAAAAAAAAATCTTTACTTTCGAACCATTTGTTGTCAGAAATTGAGAACTCAATTATTTAAATTTACAGACACACATTCTTTGGTTCAGTGTTTGCACGCTCAATTTATATTTTGCCTCACTTGCGCGTGGTTTATGGTTGAATGCAGATCAATTGTTTGTGTGAAGTGGGTTTGTGTGTTAAACAATAAAGTTTTGAAAATTTATAACTGTTTTAATTAAATTAAACAATTATCAAAAGTGTGTTAAATTTGTGAGTAATTATTAGTTACAATAAGTCGTAATCTGTGAATAAAAATAATACACTCGTATTTTCACATTAAAATTACAAATTATTATTGAGTGGTAAACAACGTGCTTGTCTGTACATATTACAGAAAATGGACGAGATCATTGAGGACGATGATATTCTCTTTTTAACCGAAGAACAACAATTGTTGTTCGATTGGGGTGAAGTGATTTAATAAGTGATTTTACGATTAAATCAATCAATTTAGAGTGTTTGAAAGAACTGACAATGGCTGATATCGATAAATTAATACCAGACGAAAAATTCGGCCTTCGCATTTTATTTAGGACTCGACTTTTAGAATGGCGAAAATTAAACGTAAGTACTTGTTCGAATTATTTCTTATGGGTTCTGTGATTCTAGCAACGTTATGAATTTTGCATTTATTGAGTTTATAGGGCTATTCAATAGCGCCAATAGCTGAAACTCTTTCAGTTGATACGAGTGTTTTGAGTTGGCTACAACAATCGTCACATTCGTCTGCCTCTCCACAAGGACTATCACATTGCCTCAGAAGCATCGACGTATACAGCGCAGTATGCTGCTCAGTCTTTTAAAGTTGAGAAAATACTGTATAAGGTTAGTTAATAAAATTAAAATTAATTGAATCCTGATTATATGTAAATACTATATGTTTCCATTTTATTCAAGAATTTAGATGACATTTTGAAAGGTTCATTTTTGGGGAAAAATATATTACAAATGGCAACTATGAAAAAACCGTTAACCGTAAAATTACGCAACGATTTGTGTGAAGTTGTGGCGAATTATTGGATAGTTAATAAATGAGAACACATGCTGTCATCGCAACATTGCAGAGAAGTTGTCGCTGATATAATAAAACTATTTCCAAACGAAATACAGGTATATATAAAATTATTTTTAGATAAAGCTCATTTTATTAAATTACATTTTGAAAATTAATGAAAACTAAATTTTTGCGCTGGTAATTTGCTGAAATATCTAAATGAATTCATTTTCTTAAGTAAATCTAGCGTACATTGAGTCTACTTAAAACATGTTTAAACTCTAACCAAATGTCCTGATACAAAAGGATAATATTTAACAGATATTTTTGGTTCGAGTAATATTTTACATTAAAGAATAACTCAATGGTAGACCGTAGACTCTACATAAGCTGGGCTACACACATTTTTAAATGTTTAATATGTAGTTACATTTGCTTAAATTTTATTATTTTTTTAGGACTACTATATTAGTTCCAATAAAAAAACTAAAGGGAAATTGGCTCAAAAGTATTACAGTTTGTGCCGAAAGTATCGTGAAAAGGGCATAATCGAAAGCTGCTACAAAATTAAAAAAACAGATACGGATGCCTCCGATAACTTTACTACTTGTGATGTCGTTTGTGACGAAGTTGATGAAAATATATTAGGTTGTCAATCTTGGCTCAAAAACAATATGCAACCAGAAGCTCTAGTGGTCGACAAATGGCGTTTAACTTTCCAATTGAGGTTTGCTCAAATTAAAGAAAACAAAAATATTTTTACCGAATGGCCGATTCTAAATCAACAAATTGGGTTATCGTTGGTAAAAGATTGTTTAATATTTAAAATATTTCTTTATCAAATCGAATATACTTATTTTTCCCTAGATCGAACTTGATTTTGACAAAAATTACCCATGTAAAAGCCAGCTATTATATTCCAAATGGGACAAGTTTAAACTAGACATTTTGCAGATTTACAAAACTAATATTAAAGACAGCTGTTCCAAAAAGAAACTGGAGATATTAAACGAAACAATCAATGCTGGTAAATAAACTAATGTGTATTGTTATTGAAATGTCTTGTGCTATTAATTTAATGAATTTCTTTGTACAGATTCCGAACATTATTTGCTGTGTATTTTATTGAATTCCATCTTGATACCTCCAGGTATTCATACCAAAAAAGAAGGAAAACACTTTTTTTGGAAACCATCCATCCTTCAAGCAGAGAGTTATATGGTTCTTCACGTAGAGGTACTACTTCCAATAATCTGTATAAATAATTTAAAACTTTTAAAACACGAAGTTGAATTGAAAAATTAAATTAATTTATGTATGTATGTTCTTCTTCAAATATTAACGTGGAAAAATTTGATTAGTTTTAGTGCGTTATTTGGTTTTTAAACTGATGACGATGCCATCGAACCAAAATCGCTATAAAAATCGTCAATAAAAAAGATTTTATATACATATAATAAAACACAATCATTTTGGTTTTGTGATTTTCTTATTATGATATTTATTTTTATTTGAAATTGAGCCAAAATAATTGTGTTTATTAAATAAAATAATTTAATTATCACTACATACATTTTAATTAAATTTAAGTTTATTTTATTCTAATAACTGCTTATCTTTCCTTAGATTGAAAATAATATACACAATGCGGTTAAGAAACATAGAGCTGATTTACAAGAACGGGGGCTTACGAACCAACCTTTAATAATCGTTCAAGGAGACGTTAAGACAAATTAAAAAAAATTATATAAATTTAAATGATAACTTTTATGAGGTTGATAGTTTTTTAAAAGGCTTATCAGTAATCATTCAGATTTTTTATGTATTTAATTTAAAGTATCCTGATCCTTGTAGACAAGTCTATGAGTTTTTATTTTTTTATTTTTATGAAATTGCTGTAAACTCAAGCAAGTCGACACAGATATCTCTTTCGTTGACTGAATTACAAACAGCATAACTATGTATTCATGCTTTATTTATTCAAATAAATTACTAGACATTAACTCTTACATAACTCATTTGAAATTAATACATAAATTATCACGACATTCTTCATATTTTCGATGCACAATTTGTCCACAATCATTTATGCTTTTCGTCGTCATTTAATTAGACACAGTGTATCGGACTCAGCAGATCTAGATACCGTAGAAATACCTCTTATAAACATAAATAAAAAACAAGATAAAGATATTGCTGGAATAAGTAATGACGAGGCTAACAATGAGTACAGTGCCATTTATTTTACAGATTTGTCATTACAATTCGCTTTAAAATTATTTGGGAATAGTTTACTTAATCGAAAACTTGGAATTGAAATAATAAACGACATTGAAAATTTCATTTCTATTTTTCAGACTAAAATTGAAAATTTAACTGATGTTTCCCAAATAAAACTCAAATTGAATAGTTTTAAAAATTGCTTTTCCGAAATCAATTCAGAGTATAAGCTTAAAAAAGTATTGCAATCTAAAAATTTGTTTTCTGAGCCTAGTGAATATATAATTAATAGCAGTAAAACAATCGAAAACATTAATTCAAATATCTCTAAAGGCGTTTTGTTACCAGTTATACATAATATGAAAAATTTTCTTGAAGTAAATGATAATTTATTATCTATGATTGATAAAATGTCTGAAATTAAGCATGATTCAAAAATTTCTAATATAGTTCAAGGCTCAGCTTGGAAGGAAAAGACAAAGATGTACGGCGGCATTTGCATTCCTTTTATACTCTATCAAGATGATTTTGAACTTAACAACCCGCTTGGTTCTAAGTCTGGAGTTCATAAAATAACAGGCGTTTATTTGAGCTTTCCCCTATTAGATGATTGTAGAATATCTAAATTGGAAAATATACTAACATGCTGTTTCACAAAGTCTTCCGATATAGCACATGGCAATAGTTGTAATTTTATGCCATTGATAAATGTTCTAAAAGTACTTGAAGAAGATGGTCTATCAATTAAAACTAAAAATGGAAGTATTCATGTTCATATAATATTGGCAGCAATTACTGGGGACAATTTAGGTTTAAACTCCATTTTAGGATTTGCAAAGTCCTTTTCAGCTAATTATTATTGCAGAATTTGCACTTCAGATAAAGTTTCAATGCAAAAACAAGTAACAGAAGACATTTCTATGTTCAGAAATAATGAAAATTATAATGATGCTGTAGAATTGAATGATCTTTCAAGAACCGGTGTAAAAGAACAATGCATTTTTAATACAATTAGATCTTTTAATGTTATCGACAATCCTTCTTGTGATGTGATGCATGATATTTTTGAAGGCATAGCACATTATGAACTTTGTGATATTCTTAACTATTTCATTTCTGAAAAAAAATATTTTACATTACCTGACCTTAATGCAAGAAAAACTTGTTTTGATTATGGTGCCTTGGATAACAAAAACAAAACCATCGATATTAAAATGAAACATTTGATTAATAAAAAATTGAAAATGTCCGCTTCTGAAACAAAATGTTTTCTACATTTTATCCCTTTAATGATCGGTGATTTTGTGCCTAGTGATGATAAAGTGTGGAGGTTACTTAAACTTCTCATAAAATTAGTTGATACAATAATTTTACCAAGCTTTTCGATTAAACTTTTAAGCGAGCTTAATGTTATCGTAAAAGAACATCACAAAACTTATTTAAACCTTTTTGGTGGACACTTGTATCCAAAGCATCACTTTATTACGCATTACGTTAGTTCGATGCGAAAACTTGGCCCAATCAAAAGATTATGGACAATGCGATTTGAAGGTAAACATAAGGAAAGCAAGAATTATGCTAACATAACTACCTCCAGAAGAAATATCCTTCTAAGCTTAGCTATCAAATCGAATTATCTTTTTGCATTTAATATTAATTCCAGGCGAAATTGTGCATTGAATAATGTAGAAAATTGGGGTGAAGGAAAATTTATAAATTTTGTGAATTCTGGTATTTGGGAGAACATACCAAATGAGAAAAGAGGAGAAGTTAATTTCACCAAAATATTTTCTTTACCAGAAGTTATAATTAATTGCACGTCTTATCGAGTAGGTGATGTTTTAGTAATTTCGAATGAAAACAATGAAGTTGTTTTTTTTTAAATGTTTATATTATATTATTGGAAACCGAAGAAAAAACTTATTTTGTTTCTGAAGTACTACAAATAATAGAATTAGATGCACATTTTGATTGTTTTGTTGTAAAAGAAAATATTACCAAAAAATATGAATTTATTAAAAGATGTGGTTTAAGGTTTCCACCGTTGCATTTTATTACATTACCGGATAGTAGAGTTATTGTAAAGCTCAAAACACCTTATTATTAATTGTTTTATTTCTAAATTTTCAATGGCCAAGGCTGGGCAAATTACATTACACTGAGTAACTAAAATACTTTTACGAATTACAGCAAACTTAGTAATTAAAATACAAATTACAATTACTTTCAACTGGAGTAATTAAAATACAAGTTAAAATTACTTTGAATTGTAATTGTAATTAAAATACAAATTACAATTACTTTGCATTTATAAATTGATAAATTTGATTTGACAAAATTCGTTTCGTGAAAAAGCGATCATTAAAACAGCAATCATTAATATTAGGACTTATACTGATGGCTCTGGGAACAGATGTTAATAAGCCTTGTAAAAATTTAAACAAAAAATTTCAAATCTGAGGTAATTAAAATACAAATTATAATTACTTAGAATTTAAGTAATTAAAATACAAGATACTGTTACTTGGAAAATGAGTAATTAAAATACAAGTTACAAATTGTAATTTGTATTTTCATTACGTTATTCAAATACATGTAATTCGTTACTGCCCAGCCTTGTCAATGGCAATGTGCATTATAGCTGTAAAGTGAATAAAATAGCTAATAAGAATTACATACATGTTTAATAAAGTTTTGATAAGCTATGTTATTTGATTAATGAATTATAAATAATTAAGGATATTTAGTATGTAACTATTAATTATTATCTAATATTTTGCATTGTTGATAATTAATTTTAATAACAATAAAATTTTATTTTGTAAAAACGGTGTGTAATCTTTTAATGAAATTTTATTTCCTGACTAGCTGACCCGGCGAACTTAGTCCCGCCCCAAATTACTTCGTTTCGAGCAAATACTTTTGTCCTTCACGAAAATTGATTTTGATGATAGAAAAAATCAAACAACTCAACTCTATTCTCAATAGATGATTGAGTTGAGTGGACATTCCAATTTTTCTCTTCTAAAAGATAATCTGGTTTTGTTGCCCGCCAAATCTCGTACAAAAACATATTTTTTTAATTTTCCGAGTTTTCCGACTTTTCCAAAGGATTTTCCAAAAATTTTCTTTTGTAAGAATCATCTCCTGGCAATTTCAAACACAATAAAAAGATTAAGCCAAATCGGTCATCAAAACATACAAAAATTTCATAATTTCATTGAAAAAAAAAAATTCAATTTTCTTCGGGTTTTTCCGGAAGTTTCCGAGTTTTCCACTCAGATGTTCCAATTTTTCTCTTCTAAAAGACAATCTGATTTGGATACTCGCCAAATCCCGTACAAAAACATAATTTTTCGATTTGCCGAATTTTCCGACTTTTCCAAAGGATTTTCCAAAAATTTTCTTTTGTAAGAACCATCTCCTGGCAATTTCAAATACAATTAAAAAAGATTAAGCCTAATCGGTCATCAAAACATACAAAATATTCAAAATTTCATTGAAAAAAAAAAATCAATTTTCTTCGGGTTTTTTCCGGAAGTTTCCGTGTTATCCACTCAGATTTTCCAATTTTTCTCTTCTAAAAGACCATCTGATTTGGATACTCGCCAAATCCCGTACAAAACATAATTTTTCGATTTTCCGAATTTTCCGACTTTTCCGAAGGATTTTCCCAAAACTTTCTTTCGTAAGAACCATCTCCTGGCAATTTCAAACACAATAGAAAAAGATTGAGCCTAATCCGTCATCAAAACATACAAAAAATTCAAAATTTCAATGAAAAAAATTCAATTTTCTTCGGGTTTTTCCGGAAGTTTCCGAGTTTTCCACTTCGATTTTCCAATTTTTCTCTTCTAAAAGACAATCTGGTTTGGTTGCGCGCCAAATCTCGTACAAAAACATAATTTTTCGATTTGCCGAATTTTCCGACTTTTCCAAAGGATTTTCCAAAAATTTTCTTTTGGAAGAACCATCTCCTGGCAATTTCAAATACAATTAAAAAAGATTAAGCCTAATCGGTCATCAAAACATACAAAATATTCAAAATTTCATTGAAAAAAAAAAATTCAATTTTCTTCGGGTTTTTTCCGGAAGTTTCCGTGTTATCCACTCAGATTTTCCAATTTTTCTCTTCTAAAAGACCATCTGATTTGGATACTCGCCAAATCCCGTACAAAAACATAATTTTTCGATTTTCCGAATTTTCCGACTTTTCCGAAGGATTTTCCCAAAACTTTCTTTCGTAAGAATCATCTCCTGGCAATTTCAAACACAATAGAAAAAGATTGAGCCTACTCCGTCATCAAAACATACAAAAAATTCAAAATTTCATTGAAAAAAAATTCAATTTTCTTCGGGTTTTTCCGGAAGTTTCCGAGTTTTCCACTTCGTTTCCCAATTTTTCTCTTCTAAAAGATAATCTGGTTTTGTTGCCCGCCAAATCTCGTACAAAAACATAATTTTTTTATTTTCCGAGTTTTCCGACTTTTCCAAAGGATTTTCCAAAAATTTTCTTTTGTAAGAATCATCTCCTGGCAATTTCAAACACAATAAAAAGATTAAGCCAAATCGGTCATCAAAACATACAAAAATTTCATAATTTCATTGAAAAAAAAAATTCAATTTTCTTCGGGTTTTTCCGGAAGTTTCCGAGTTTTCCACTCAGATTTTCCAATTTTTCTCTTCTAAAAGACAATCTGATTTGGATACTCGCCAAATCCCGTACAAAAACATAATTTTTCGATTTGCCGAATTTTCCGACTTTTCCAAAGGATTTTCCAAAAATTTTCTTTTGTAAGAACCATCTCCTGGCAATTTCAAATACAATTAAAAAAGATTAAGCCTAATCGGTCATCAAAACATACAAAATATTCAAAATTTCATTGAAAAAAAAAATTCAATTTTCTACCGGTGAGAAGTTTTCCACAGAATTCAGAAGTGTAGCTACACAAATTAACAGATTTCAAAAATGTAGTTACACAAAGTAGAAAATAGTGTAGTTGTACACAAAAAGATGTGTATAAACTATAAATAGTAGGAAAAGTTTATATTTATGTCAATGAAGAAAAAATTTTAACCGTATAAAATGAAAATTATTTCTGTCTATGAAATACAGACCAATGATTAATAAAAAAAAATTCCATTTCACTTAGAAAAATAAACAAATTTGTAGTTTTATACAAATTTAGTGTAGTGGTCAATTTTTGGAAAATTACAAAAAATCCTAGAGATGTCTAAGCAAATCTGAGTATGCCATATTATTGTACGCTATTAGTAGATTATTTGGGCCGAGACTCATTTTAACGCGACCCTCAAGGGGTGAGATATCGCATTTCCACAGTTTTATTTTATACAAATTTAGTGTAGTGGTCATAGTGATCAATTGTTGGAAAATTACAAAAAATCCTAGAGATGTCTAAGCAAATCTGAGTATGCCATATTATTGTACGCTATTAGTAGAATATTTGGGCCGACAATCATTTTAACGCGACCCTCAAGGGGTGAGATATCGCATTTCCACAGTTTTATTTTATACAAATTTAGTGTAGTGGCCACATTTGGACAGTTTTAAGAAATCCTAGAGATGTCTAAGTAAATCTGAGTATGCCATATTATTGTACGCTGTTAGTAGAATATTTGGGCCGAGACCCATTTTAACGCGACCCTCAAGGGGTGAGATATCGCATTTCCACACTTATATTTTATACAAATTTAGTGTTGTGGTCAATTGTTGGAAATTTACAAAAAATCCTAGAGATGTCTAAGTAAGTCTGAGTATGCCATATTATTGTACGCTGTTAGTAGAATATTTGGGCCGAGACTCATTTTAACACGACCCTCAAGGGGTGGGATATCGCATTTCCACACTTTTATTTTATACAAATTTAGTGTAGTGGTCATAGTGATCAATTGTTGGAAAATTACAAAAAATCCTAGAGATGTCTAAGCAAATCTGAGTATGCCATATTATTGTACGCTATTAGTAGAATATTTGGGCCGACAATCATTTTAACGCGACCCTCAAGGGGTGAGATATCGCATTTCCACACTTTTATTTTATACAAATTTAGTGTAGTGGTCAATTGTTGTTCAATTACAAGAAATCCTAGAGATGCCTAAGTAGATCTGAGTATGCCATATTATTGTACGCTATTAGTAGAATATTTGGGCCGAGACCCATTTTAACGCGACCCTCAAGGGGTGAGATATCGCATTTCCACACTTTTATTTTATACAAATTTAGTGTAGTGGTCATAGTGATCAATTGTTGGAAAATTACAAAAAATCCTAGAGATGTCTAAGCAAATCTGAGTATGCCATATTATTGTACGCTATTAGTAGAATATTTGGGCCGAGACTCATTTTAACGCGACCCTCAAGGGGTGGGATATCGCATTTCCACACTTTTATTTTATACAAATTTAGTGTAGTGGTCATAGTGATCAATTGTTGGAAAATTCCAAAAAATCCTAGAGATGTCTAAGCAAATCTGAGTATGCCATATTATTGTACGCTATTAGTAGAATATTTGGGCCGAGACTCATTTTAACGCGACCCTCAAGGGGTGAGATATCGCATTTCCACACTTTTATTTTATACAAATTTAGTGTAGTGGTCATAGTGGTCAATTGTTGGAAAATTACAAAAAATCCTAGAGATGTCTAAGTAAATCTGAGTATGCCATATTATTGTACGCTGTTAGTAGATTATTTGGGCCGAGACTCATTTTAACGCGACCCTCAAGGGGTGAGATATGGCATTTCCACACTTTTATTTTATACAAATTTAGTGTAGTGGTCATAGTGATCAATTGTTGGAAAATTACAAAAAATCCTAGAGATGTCTAAGCAAATCTGAGTATGCCATATTATTGTACGCTATTAGTAGAATATTTGGGCCGAGACTCATTTTAACGCGACCCTCAAGGGGTGGGATATCGCATTTCCACACTTTTATTTTATACAAATTTAGTGTAGTGGTCATAGTGATCAATTGTTGGAAAATTCCAAAAAATCCTAGAGATGTCTAAGCAAATCTGAGTATGCCATATTATTGTACGCTATTAGTAGAATATTTGGGCCGAGACTCATTTTAACACGACCCTCAAGGGGTGGGATATCGCAGTTCCACACTTTTATTTTATACAAATTTAGTGTAGTGGTCATAGTGATCAATTGTTGGAAAATTACAAAAAATGCTAGAGATGTCTAAGCAAATCTGAGTATGCCATATTATTGTACGCTATTAGTAGAATATTTGGGCCGAGACTCATTTTAACGCGACCCTCAAGGGGTGGGATATCGCATTTCCACACTTTTATTTTATACAAATTTAGTGTAGTGGTCATAGTGATCAATTGTTGGAAAATTCCAAAAAATCCTAGAGATGTCTAAGCAAATCTGAGTATGCCATATTATTGTACGCTATTAGTAGAATATTTGGGCCGAGACTCATTTTAACACGACCCTCAAGGGGTGGGATATCGCAGTTCCACACTTTTATTTTATACAAATTTAGTGTAGTGGTCATAGTGATCAATTGTTGGAAAATTACAAAAAATGCTAGAGATGTCTAAGCAAATCTGAGTATGCCATATTATTGTACGCTATTAGTAGAATATTTGGGCCGAGACTCATTTTAACGCGACCCTCAAGGGGTGGGATATCGCATTTCCACACTTTTATTTTATACAAATTTAGTGTAGTGGTCATAGTGATCAATTGTTGGAAAATTACAAAAAATCCTAGAGATGTCTAAGCAAATCTGAGTATGCCATATTATTGTACGCTATTAGTAGAATATTTGGGCCGACAATCATTTTAACGCGACCCTCAAGGGGTGAGATATCGCATTTCCACACTTTTATTTTATACAAATTTAGTGTAGTGGTCAATTGTTGTTCAATTACAAGAAATCCTAGAGATGTCTAAGTAGATCTGAGTATGCCATATTATTGTACGCTATTAGTAGAATATTTGGGCCGAGACCCATTTTAACGCGACCCTCAAGGGGTGAGATATCGCATTTCCACACTTTTATTTTATACAAATTTAGTGTAGTGGCCACATTTGGACAGTTTCAAGAAATCCTAGAGATGTCTAAGTAAATCTGAGTATGCCATATTATTGTACGCTGTTAGTAGAATATTTAAGCCGAGACCCATTTTAACGCGACCCTCAAGGGGTGAGATATCGCATTTCCACACTTTTATTTTATACAAATTTAGTGTAGTGGTCATAGTGGTCAATTGTTGGAAATTACAAAAAATCCTAGAGATGTCTAAGTAAGTCTGAGTATGTCATATTATTGTACGCTGTTAGTAGAATATTTGGGCCGAGACTCATTTTAACACGACCCTCAAGGGGTGGGATATCGCATTTCCACACTTTTATTTTATACAAATTTAGTGTAGTGGTCATAGTGATCAATTGTTGGAAAATTACAAAAAATCCTAGAGATGTCTAAGCAAATCTGAGTATGCCATATTATTGTACGCTATTAGTAGAATATTTGGGCCGACAATCATTTTAACGCGACCCTCAAGGGGTGAGATATCGCATTTCCACACTTTTATTTTATACAAATTTAGTGTAGTGGTCAATTGTTGTTCAATTACAAGAAATCCTAGAGATGTCTAAGTAGATCTGAGTATGCCATATTATTGTACGCTATTAGTAGAATATTTGGGCCGAGACCCATTTTAACGCGACCCTCAAGGGGTGAGATATCGCATTTCCACACTTTTATTTTATACAAATTTAGTGTAGTGGCCACATTTGGACAGTTTTAAGAAATCCTAGAGATGTCTAAGTAAATCTGAGTATGCCATATTATTGTACGCTGTTAGTAGAATATTTGGGCCGAGACCCATTTTAACGCGACCCTCAAGGGGTGAGATATCGCATTTCCACACTTATATTTTATACAAATTTAGTGTTGTGGTCAATTGTTGGAAATTTACAAAAAATCCTAGAGATGTCTAAGTAAGTCTGAGTATGTCATATTATTGTACGCTGTTAGTAGAATATTTGGGCCGAGACTCATTTTAACACGACCCTCAAGGGGTGGGATATCGCATTTCCACACTTTTATTTTATACAAATTTAGTGTAGTGGTCATAGTGATCAATTGTTGGAAAATTACAAAAAATCCCAGAGATGTCTAAGCAAATCTGAGTATGCCATATTATTGTACGCTATTAGTAGAATATTTGGGCCGACAATCATTTTAACGCGACCCTCAAGGGGTGAGATATCGCATTTCCACACTTTTATTTTATACAAATTTAGTGTAGTGGTCAATTGTTGTTCAATTACAAGAAATCCTAGAGATGTCTAAGTAGATCTGAGTATGCCATATTATTGTACGCTATTAGTAGAATATTTGGGCCGAGACCCATTTTAACGCGACCCTCAAGGGGTGAGATATCGCATTTCCACACTTTTATTTTATACAAATTTAGTGTAGTGGCCACATTTGGACAGTTTCAAGAAATCCTAGAGATGTCTAAGTAAATCTGAGTATGCCATATTATTGTACGCTGTTAGTAGAATATTTAAGCCGAGACCCATTTTAACGCGACCCTCAAGGGGTGAGATATCGCATTTCCACACTTTTATTTTATACAAATTTAGTGTAGTGGTCATAGTGGTCAATTGTTGGAAATTACAAAAAATCCTAGAGATGTCTAAGTAAGTCTGAGTATGTCATATTATTGTACGCTGTTAGTAGAATATTTGGGCCGAGACTCATTTTAACACGACCCTCAAGGGGTGGGATATCGCATTTCCACACTTTTATTTTATACAAATTTAGTGTAGTGGTCATAGTGATCAATTGTTGGAAAATTACAAAAAATCCTAGAGATGTCTAAGCAAATCTGAGTATGCCATATTATTGTACGCTATTAGTAGAATATTTGGGCCGACAATCATTTTAACGCGACCCTCAAGGGGTGAGATATCGCATTTCCACACTTTTATTTTATACAAATTTAGTGTAGTGGTCAATTGTTGTTCAATTACAAGAAATCCTAGAGATGTCTAAGCAAATCTGAGTATGCCATATTATTGTACGCTGTTAGAAGAATATTTGGGCCGAGACTCATTTTAACGCGACCCTCAAGGGGTGGGATATCGCATTTCCACACTTTTATTTTATACAAATTTAGTGTAGTGGTCAATTTTTGTTCAATTACAAAAAATCCTAGAGATGTCTAAGTAGATCTGAGTATGCCATATTATTGTACGCTCTTAGTAGAATATTTGGGCCGAGACTCATTTTAACGCGACGCTCAAGGGGTGAGATATCGCATTTCCACATTTTTATTCTATACAAAAAAATGTACTCTACATAAATTTTAATTAAAATTACAAACTACCAAATACCGATTTACAATGCGTGAGAGCACTGTAGCGAGAGATCGCCTCTTGTGATCAAAGCAATTCTATTCTCAATTTGTGAGTAAAGAAATTGTGGAGGATAATTTATTTTAAATTAAAATAGTTAACTTCCAAATAAACTTTAATTGAAATTAAGATCTGGTAAATGGCGATTTACAATAGTTGGGATTTTGGGAACACTGTAGCTCGAGAATCCTTTATTTATTTGTGCGTAGAGAAACTATGGCCGATAATTTATAATAAATTAAAATGGTTAATTTTAACATCTTTTAAACGTTAACACGCAAAACATCTACGGCTGTGTATAGACGACACAGCCCACACCGATTTTTTTAAGAAAAACACAGCTCCCCCTGTTTGTCCTTCTGTAAGGTATTTGTGTGATGTAAAATTACACATGTAAAATCATCCTTAAAAGCCCTTACTTTTTGGTTTAAGGTCTATTTAAAGTACAATAATCCTTTTAAGCCTTTAATCTCGAGCTACTCCTGCTCGGCTAAAAATTACGGCTAAAAAAATATCAAATGGTCAAGTGGTGATTGTGGCAGGGGCCGCTGGACATCACCAATATATAAGTACATATATATAAACTGCATCCGTCCTAGGACGGGCTGTACTCCCTAGGTTTTAATTAATTGAATAACTAACGGATGTATCAATGTTGCAATGAATTAAAAATTTAGTATGTACATGCGTATGTATGAGTATGAGGTATAAACAGAAAAATAATAAAAATAAATATTTTTTTTTTTCGGTTTAGTATATAAAGGAAATTTTTTTACATTCTGTTTTAATACTTTGTCATTCTTTGTACTGTTCATTTCGTGTTATTTTCAGATTTCGTTTCGTGTTTTTTTTTGCTATAATAAAAAGTTTTTTTTAAAACTACCGACCACTGCTTTCTACCGGACTTTCTTAAAAACGTGTTTACATATTTATTATTAATTATTGTTTTTTTACTTATTGACCTTGGCTTATTTTCTGGATTTCTATTTTATTGTTTCTATAGTTAGTTGAATATTACAAATTTTCGTTGCTTGTAACAGCTAAAGTTATAGCAAATATTGCTGCTTTTTGCAGTGACATTAATTTGTTTTATTAGATTCTTGAATTTTTTTTTCTATATTACATAGCTGCATATTTATTTTAACAAAATGTTAAAATATAATTATAAAAAGAAAAAAAATTGTGTCTCTGCTATAGCACTGAAAACTGCTTTAGAGGGATTAGTTTTGGAAGGTGAAATTTTGACTAGTTCTGATAGTTTGCAAATGAAAAGTGTTTGTAAAAAATTAGGCATTCAAAATTCATTAAAAAACCGTTTGAATATTTGTTTAGTTTGGCGACAAAAAATGAACAAAATGGTTGTAAATAGCAATATTTATCCTAATCAAAATGTGAACACCGCTGTACCGATTCAACTAAATGACGAGTTGACTGTTTTAGGTAAAAATCATGAATTCAGATTTGATTTGGATGATGATATTGATTCTAATGTAATTTATGATTTACATGAAGATACAAATTTGGAAAAAAAAACGTACGGTCACCAAGAAGATTTAGCCCCTAACTTACCTAATTTTTCTAAACAATTTTTATTAAATGATAAAATAAAGTTAACATCATCATTTTCCGGTCTCAGCAGAGAAGACGTACGAAATAAAATTACCGAGTATTTAATCGAGATTAGAAACCCTTGTGTGATTTCGTTTAAATCAATGAGGCTATCGTCAATAAAAAATCCACAAAATATTATTGTTTATGGACAGTGCAAACTAATTCCAAAAACAAAATATAAATTTATGGTTAGGCAAAACGCATGGCTTGAAATTTATTCAAATGGCCAAAAATGTGTAAGCCATGAAGGAGAAAAAAAAGTGTACAACCAAATTAGGGGAAATAAACGAGAAAATGTAAAAACCCAATTGAAATTAACATCGTGTCATAATTTTTCGCTTGATCTAGCAAAAGACACTGATATTAAACTTTTTAAAATTGGTAACACACAATCGTTTGTTCCTTCTACAACTGTCAGAAAAATAAAATCAGAGCAACTGAAAAAGGATGATCTTGTCCGTGATTGCGATATAATCGATATATGCCAAATGAACATAGTTGAGCCAAAAAAAAATAAATATATCCATGAGTTGTCACCTGACCCTCTTAAAGTAGTTCTGCTAAGGCAGTCTACTTTAGAGCTACTTAAAAAATATCCAGTAAATGGAATTTATTTTGATGCAACCGGTAAAGTCGCTAAACATCCTGTTTGTCATCCCTATCACAGCTACAGGCGCATACTTTACTATGCATGTGTGGTAAATATAAGCAATAGTTTAATTCCGATAGGAGAGCTAATTTCTTCTAAGCATGATTCTCTCACAATCAAACGATTTTTGGATGATTTAAAAGAACATATTCCCAAAGAATTTATTCCAAAATTTTTTGTAACTGATTGGTCTTGGGCTCTTTTAAAATCGATACTCCTAAGTTTCAATACAATGACTGTTTCTGAGTACATTGATTATACGTATGGCATTCTCAATTCAACTACTCAATTAATACAAATAAATAAAGTTGGTACTTTTATCTGCTGTGCCCATTTTGTGAATATTATATCGTCACAATTAAAAGAAAAGTGGCCAAACGCTAACAGAGTAACAAAAAACTTTATTTTAGATGTATTTTGTGGCATACTAAATTGTCAGTCTTTGAAACATATTGATCAATTATTTGAACTTTACTGCATAATTTGTTGCACAAAATTTTCAAATCAACGTGTTTCACAGTCCCTTGAAAGATTAAAAAAATTATTAATTCAATTGTATAATAACGAGAGTGAGAGTTATAGTACTGACCCATCGGAATCAGCGGCATGGAGATTACCTCAAAGAACAGCTTTCTTTAAAAAATCTACATTTAGCTGCAGTCCGTATTATGTACGGTTCAATCAAATTTTTATCGATACTATGGACTCAATTAACAATCAGTCAAATAATACCGACGAATCAAATTTAAACATCTATTATAATGTTGAATTTGTTAATTTTACAATAAAAAAATATATGGCTTTTTTACCTTTGTGGGGAGTGTGTTTTGCTAGAAAGATGGGCATATCTGGAAGACTATCGAATGCAAACGCTGAGAGTTGGTTTTCGATAGTGAAGAATCATTACACGAACCATCAATCTTTGCGCTTAGGTAGATTTATTAGTATTTTAAAAGATAAAACGGAGAAATTAACAAAATTAATTGAAATTAGAAAAATTTGTGAAACATCTTCTAATGAAAATGCAGTTCAAACTGGTATACTTGACGACCCTGATAATGAGCCTCATGAAGAAACGTGGAATAAAAAACGGAAAATTCTCGACTCCCCCAGGCATTTTGGTAATAAAGTATTGCGACGTTTAGCACAGAGCAATTGTCAGCCTACTCAGAAATCTAAACCTATTGAATATTCAGGCGATCGTGAAGAAGTGCATATTTTAAAAAATGGATACTCTTTTGTTGAAAATAGCGAAGTAATAAGTGTAATTAATACTTGCGCTTTTGATGCAACAACGCAAATATTTTTATGTTTATTTACTGATTCAGAGTATTTTAAAGGTTTATTTCACACATCGGTAAATCCATTTTTTAAATTTGTATCTGAAATAAACAAATTTCCTGATACATCACTTCTTTATAAAGAACGATCCCGGCTAATGCTAGAAATTTATTCGAAAAGTATATCACTAGTTCGTACCAACAACTATACAAATTTAGACGCAACTTGTTGTATTTCTTTCATTTTGGAGAAAGTTTTACCTCGACCTTTAACAGAAATTTGTAGTTGTTCACAAAAAAAACATTCAGATGTTTTAAGAGAAACGTTTTACCTCCCTTTCGAAGACGTTTTTAAATTCAATCAACAAACATTAAGCAATATTCAAAATGCTATTGACTTTAAACATAATATTTGCCCACAATGTCAAGATATGAGAAAAATTGATTATTTTAGCAACTATGGCATAGCTGTTGCAGACGTACAGCCAAATAATAATACTTACTCCATCAAAATAAATGAAATTAGCAACAAAATCGTATTGTCCAGCGAAGAGTTTTATTTAAAAGGAATAATTCATTACGAAAAGTCTAAAAATAAAAATGTAGCAAGTCATTTTCGATCCTATATAAAACGAACAAATAATATTTGGGAGCAACATGACGACCTTTTAGCATTCCCAATGGAAATTAATACGACAACAAAAATAAATCCTGCTATACTAATTTACTCAAAATATTAGTTCCTTTATAAACAATAAATAAAAAACCATGAGTTTTAACCCAAAAGATCACAAAACAGCTTCCTCGTATTTATTTGAAATTAAATTTTCTAAAAATAGTTATTTTAAACGACTGCTACACTAAATTTGAATAAAAATTAAAAAGAAGAAAACTCAATACAGTACAGGATGTAATCGCCAGTCCAGCATCTCAAAAATGCCGTCTATCAATATAATACCAACTCAGATTTACTTAGACATCTCTAGGATTTCTTGAAACTGGCCAAAAGTGACCACTACACTAAATTTGTATAAAATAAAAGTGTGGAAATGCGATATCTCACCCCTTGAGGGTCGCGTTAAAATGATTGTCGGCCCAAATATTCTACTAATCGCGTACAATAATATGGCATACTCAGATTTGCTTAGACATCTCTAGGATTTTTTGTAATTTTCCAACAATTGACCACTATGACCACTACACTAAATTTGTATAAAATAAAAGTGTGGAAATGCGATATCTCACCCCTTGAGTGTCGCGTTAAAATGAGTCTCGGCCCAAATATTCTACTAACAGCGTACAATAATATGGCATACTCAGATTTACTTAGACATCTCTAGGATTTCTTGAAACTGTCCAAATGTGGCCACTACACTAAATTTGTATAAAATAAAAGTGTGGAAATGCGATATCTCACCCCTTGAGGGTCGCGTTAAAATGAGTCTCGGCCCAAATAATCTACTAATAGCGTACAATAATATGGCATACTCAGATTTACTTAGACATCTCTAGGATTTTTTGTAATTTTCCAAAAATTGACCACTACACTAAATTTGTATAAAATAAAAGTGTGGAAATGCGATATCTCACCCCTTGAGGGTCGCGTTAAAATGAGTCTCGGCCCAAATAATCTACTAATAGCGTACAATAATATGGCATACTCAGATTTACTTAGACATCTCTAGGATTTTTTGTAATTTTCCAAAAATTGACCACTACACTAAATTTGTATAAAATAAAAGTGTGGAAATGCGATATCTCACCCCTTGAGGGTCGCGTTAAAATGATTGTCGGCCCAAATATTCTACTAATCGCGTACAATAATATGGCATACTCAGATTTGCTTAGACATCTCTAGGATTTTTTGTAATTTTCCAACAATTGACCACTATGACCACTACACTAAATTTGTATAAAATAAAAGTGTGGAAATGCGATATCTCACCCCTTGAGGGTCGCATTAAAATGAGTCTTGGCCCAAATATTCTACTAATAGCGTACAATAATAAGGCATACTCAGATTTACTTAGACATCTCTAGGATTTCTTGAAACTGTCCAAATGTGGCCACTACACTAAATTTGTATAAAATAAAAGTGTGGAAATGCGATATCTCACCCCTTGAGGGTCGCGTTAAAATGAGTCTCGGCCCAAATAATCTACTAATAGCGTACAATAATATGGCATACTCAGATTTACTTAGACATCTCTAGGATTTTTTGTAATTTTCCAAAAATTGACCACTACACTAAATTTGTATAAAATAAAAGTGTGGAAATGCGATATCTCACCCCTTGAGGGTCGCGTTAAAATGAGTCTCGGCCCAAATAATCTATTAATAGCGTACAATAATATGGCATACTCAGATTTGCTTAGACATCTCTAGGATTTTTTGTAATTTTCCAAAAATTGACCACTACACTAAATTTGTATAAAATAAAAGTGTGGAAATGCGATATCTCACCCCTTGAGGGTCGCGTTAAAATGAGTCTCGGCCCAAATAATCTACTAATAGCGTACAATAATATGGCATACTCAGATTTACTTAGACATCTCTAGGATTTTTTGTAATTTTCCAAAAATTGACCACTACACTAAATTTGTATAAAATAAAAGTGTGGAAATGCGATATCTCACCCCTTGAGGGTCGCGTTAAAATGAGTCTCGGCCCAAATATTCTACTAACAGCGTACAATAATATGGCATACTCAGATTTACTTAGACATCTCTAGGATTTTTTGTAATTTTCCAAAAATTAACAATCCCTAAATTTGTATAAAATAAAAGTGTGGAAATGCGATATCTCACCCCTTGAGGGTCGCGTTAAAATGAGTCTCGGCCCAAATAATCTACTAATAGCGTACAATAATATGGCATACTCAGATTTACTTAGACATCTCTAGGATTTTTTGTAATTTTCCAAAAATTGACCACTACACTAAATTTGTATAAAATAAAAGTGTGGAAATGCGATATCTCACCCCTTGAGGGTCGCGTTAAAATGATTGTCGGCCCAAATATTCTACTAATCGCGTACAATAATATGGCATACTCAGATTTGCTTAGACATCTCTAGGATTTTTTGTAATTTTCCAACAATTGACCACTATGACCACTACACTAAATTTGTATAAAATAAAAGTGTGGAAATGCGATATCTCACCCCTTGAGGGTCGCATTAAAATGAGTCTTGGCCCAAATATTCTAATAATAGCGTACAATAATAAGGCATACTCAGATTTACTTAGACATCTCTAGGATTTCTTGAAACTGTCCAAATGTGGCCACTACACTAAATTTGTATAAAATAAAAGTGTGGAAATGCGATATCTCACCCCTTGAGGGTCGCGTTAAAATGAGTCTCGGCCCAAATAATCTACTAATAGCGTACAATAATATGGCATACTCAGATTTACTTAGACATCTCTAGGATTTTTTGTAATTTTCCAAAAATTGACCACTACACTAAGTTTGTATAAAATAAAAGTGTGGAAATGCGATATCTCACCCCTTGAGGGTCGCGTTAAAATGAGTCTCGGCCCAAATAATCTATTAATAGCGTACAATAATATGGCATACTCAGATTTGCTTAGACATCTCTAGGATTTTTTGTAATTTTCCAAAAATTGACCACTACACTAAATTTGTATAAAATAAAAGTGTGGAAATGCGATATCTCACCCCTTGAGGGTCGCGTTAAAATGAGTCTCGGCCCAAATAATCTACTAATAGCGTACAATAATATGGCATACTCAGATTTACTTAGACATCTCTAGGATTTTTTGTAATTTTCCAAAAATTGACCACTACACTAAATTTGTATAAAATAAAAGTGTGGAAATGCGATATCTCACCCCTTGAGGGTCGCGTTAAAATGAGTCTCGGCCCAAATATTCTACTAACAGCGTACAATAATATGGCATACTCAGATTTACTTAGACATCTCTAGGATTTCTTGAAACTGTCCAAATGTGGCCACTACACTAAATTTGTATAAAATAAAAGTGTGGAAATGCGATATCTCACCCCTTGAGGGTCGCGTTAAAATGAGTCTCGGCCCAAATAATCTACTAATAGCGTACAATAATATGGCATACTCAGATTTACTTAGACATCTCTAGGATTTTTTGTAATTTTCCAAAAATTGACCACTACACTAAATTTGTATAAAATAAAAGTGTGGAAATGCGATATCTCACCCCTTGAGGGTCGCGTTAAAATGAGTCTCGGCCCAAATAATCTACTAATAGCGTACAATAATATGGCATACTCAGATTTACTTAGACATCTCTAGGATTTTTTGTAATTTTCCAAAAATTGACCACTACACTAAATTTGTATAAAATAAAAGTGTGGAAATGCGATATCTCACCCCTTGAGGGTCGCGTTAAAATGAGTCTCGGCCCAAATAATCTATTAATAGCGTACAATAATATGGCATACTCAGATTTGCTTAGACATCTCTAGGATTTTTTGTAATTTTCCAAAAATTGACCACTACACTAAATTTGTATAAAATAAAAGTGTGGAAATGCGATATCTCACCCCTTGAGGGTCGCGTTAAAATGAGTCTCGGCCCAAATAATCTACTAATAGCGTACAATAATATGGCATACTCAGATTTACTTAGACATCTCTAGGATTTTTTGTAATTTTCCAAAAATTGACCACTACACTAAATTTGTATAAAATAAAAGTGTGGAAATGCGATATCTCACCCCTTGAGGGTCGCGTTAAAATGAGTCTCGGCCCAAATATTCTACTAACAGCGTACAATAATATGGCATACTCAGATTTACTTAGACATCTCTAGGATTTCTTGAAACTGGCCAAAAGTGACCACTACACTAAATTTGTATAAAATAAAAGTGTGGAAATGCCATATCTCACCCCTTGAGGGTCGCGTTAAAATGAGTCTCGGCCCAAATAATCTACTAACAGCGTACAATAATATGGCATACTCAGATTTACTTAGACATCTCTAGGATTTTTTGTAATTTTCCAACAATTGACCACTATGACCACTACACTAAATTTGTATAAAATAAAAGTGTGGAAATGCGATATCTCACCCCTTGAGGGTCGCGTTAAAATGATTGTCGGCCCAAATATTCTACTAATAGCGTACAATAATATGGCATACTCAGATTTGCTTAGACATCTCTAGGATTTTTTGTAATTTTCCAAAAATTGACCACTACACTAAATTTGTATAAAATAAAAGTGTGGAAATGCGATATCTCACCCCTTGAGGGTCGCGTTAAAATGAGTCTCGGCCCAAATATTCTAATAATAGCGTACAATAATAAGGCATACTCAGATTTACTTAGACATCTCTAGGATTTCTTGAAACTGTCCAAATGTGGCCACTACACTAAATTTGTATAAAATAAAAGTGTGGAAATGCGATATCTCACCCCTTGAGGGTCGCGTTAAAATGAGTCTCGGCCCAAATAATCTACTAATAGCGTACAATAATATGGCATACTCAGATTTACTTAGACATCTCTAGGATTTTTTGTAATTTTCCAAAAATTGACCACTACACTAAATTTGTATAAAATAAAAGTGTGGAAATGCGATATCTCACCCCTTGAGGGTCGCGTTAAAATGAGTCTCGGCCCAAATAATCTATTAATAGCGTACAATAATATGGCATACTCAGATTTGCTTAGACATCTCTAGGATTTTTTGTAATTTTCCAAAAATTGACCACTACACTAAATTTGTATAAAATAAAAGTGTGGAAATGCGATATCTCACCCCTTGAGGGTCGCGTTAAAATGAGTCTCGGCCCAAATAATCTACTAATAGCGTACAATAATATGGCATACTCAGATTTACTTAGACATCTCTAGGATTTTTTGTAATTTTCCAAAAATTGACCACTACACTAAATTTGTATAAAATAAAAGTGTGGAAATGCGATATCTCACCCCTTGAGGGTCGCGTTAAAATGAGTCTCGGCCCAAATATTCTACTAACAGCGTACAATAATATGGCATACTCAGATTTACTTAGACATCTCTAGGATTTCTTGAAACTGTCCAAATGTGGCCACTACACTAAATTTGTATAAAATAAAAGTGTGGAAATGCGATATCTCACCCCTTGAGGGTCGCGTTAAAATGAGTCTCGGCCCAAATAATCTACTAATAGCGTACAATAATATGGCATACTCAGATTTACTTAGACATCTCTAGGATTTTTTGTAATTTTCCAAAAATTGACCACTACACTAAATTTGTATAAAATAAAAGTGTGGAAATGCCATATCTCACCCCTTGAGGGTCGCGTTAAAATGAGTCTCGGCCCAAATAATCTACTAATAGCGTACAATAATATGGCATACTCAGATTTACTTAGACATCTCTAGGATTTTTTGTAATTTTCCAACAATTGACCACTATGACCACTACACTAAATTTGTATAAAATAAAAGTGTGGAAATGCGATATCTCACCCCTTGAGGGTCGCGTTAAAATGATTGTCGGCCCAAATATTCTACTAATAGCGTACAATAATATGGCATACTCAGATTTGCTTAGACATCTCTAGGATTTTTTGTAATTTTCCAACAATTGACCACTATGACCACTACACTAAATTTGTATAAAATAAAAGTGTGGAAATGCGATATCTCACCCCTTGAGGGTCGCGTTAAAATGAGTCTCGGCCCAAATAATCTACTAATAGCGTACAATAATATGGCATACTCAGATTTACTTAGACATCTCTAGGATTTTTTGTAATTTTCCAAAAATTGACCACTACACTAAATTTGTATAAAATAAAAGTGTGGAAATGCGATATCTCACCCCTTGAGGGTCGCGTTAAAATGAGTCTCGGCCCAAATATTCTACTAACAGCGTACAATAATATGGCATACTCAGATTTACTTAGACATCTCTAGGATTTCTTGAAACTGGCCAAAAGTGACCACTACACTAAATTTGTATAAAATAAAAGTGTGGAAATGCCATATCTCACCCCTTGAGGGTCGCGTTAAAATGAGTCTCGGCCCAAATAATCTACTAACAGCGTACAATAATATGGCATACTCAGATTTACTTAGACATCTCTAGGATTTTTTGTAATTTTCCAACAATTGACCACTATGACCACTACACTAAATTTGTATAAAATAAAAGTGTGGAAATGCGATATCTCACCCCTTGAGGGTCGCGTTAAAATGATTGTCGGCCCAAATATTCTACTAATAGCGTACAATAATATGGCATACTCAGATTTGCTTAGACATCTCTAGGATTTTTTGTAATTTTCCAACAATTGACCACTATGACCACTACACTAAATTTGTATAAAATAAAAGTGTGGAAATGCGATATCTCACCCCTTGAGGGTCGCGTTAAAATGAGTCTCGGCCCAAATAATCTACTAATAGCGTACAATAATATGGCATACTCAGATTTGCTTAGACATCTCTAGGATTTTTTGTAATTTTCCAAAAATTGACCACTACACTAAATTTGTATAAAACTACAAATTTGTTTTTTTTTCTAAGTGAAATGGAATTTTTTTTTATTAATCATTGGTCTGTATTTCATAGACAGAAATAATTTTCATTTTATACGGTTAAAATTTTTTCTTCATTGACATAAATATAAACTTTTCCTACTATTTATAGTTTATACACATCTTTCTGTGTACAACTACACTATTTTCTATATTGTGTAACTACATTTTTGAAATCTGTTAATTTGTGTAGCTACACTTCTGAATTCTGTGGAAAACTTCACACCGGTCAATTTTCTTCGGGTTTTTTCCGAAAGTTTCCGTGTTATCCACTCAGATTTTCCAATTTGTCTCTTCTAAAAGACCATCTGATTTGGATACTCGCCAAATCCCGTACAAAAACATAATTTTTTGATTTTCCGAATTTTCCGACTTTTCCGAAGGATTTTCCCAAAACTTTCTTTCGTAAGAACCATCTCCTGGCAATTTCAAACACAATAGAAAAAGATTGAGCCTAAACCGTCATCAAAACATACAAAAAATTCAAAATTTCATTGAAAAAAAATTCAATTTTCTTCGGGTTTTTCCGGAAGTTTCCGAGTTTTCCACTTCGATTTTCCAATTTTTCTCTTCTAAAAGACAATCTGGTTTGGATGCGCGCCAAATCTCGTACAAAAACATAATTTTTTGATTTGCCGAATTTTCCGACTTTTCCAAAGGATTTTCCAAAAATTTTCTTTTTTAAGAACCATCTCCTGGCAATTTCAAACACAATAAAAAAAGATTAAGCCCAATCGGTCATCAAAACATACAAAAAATTCAAAATTTCATTGAAAAAAAAATTCAATTTTCTTCGGGTTTTTCCGGAAGTTTCCGAGTTTTCCACTCAGATTTTCCAATTTTTCTCTTCTACAAAACATCTGGTTTTTACCATCTGGTTAGCTACGCGGCAAATCCTATACAAAAACATAATTTTTCGATTTTCCGAATTTTCCGACTTTTCCGAAGGATTTTCCCAAAATTTTCTTTCGTAAGAACCATCTCCTGGCAATTTCAAACATAATAGAAAAAGATTGAGCCAAATCGGTTCAGCCGTTCTCAACTGATGTGCGCACATACATTTTTTACACCATTTTTATATATAGATATAGAGATATGTATATAGAAAATTTTTTGTTTTTTGATTTTTTTAGCTGAACTTGGGGGTTTTTCAAATTTTTTTTTTCTAAACCATCCCTGAACTATAGCAAACAAAACAAAAAAAAAAAATTTGAAAATCGGTCCAGCCGTTTTTGAGTTTTAGCGAGACTAACGCACAGCAATTCTTCATTTTTATATATAGAGATTTCAGAAATTATAGTTTCCCCTAATCATAAAATGAATCATTGTATGTTGATCTTAAATTCTCTGAATCAGATAATTTTCTTTTCTCTGATATCTGAAATTGTTTATATGAAATCATTGAAAAAAAATTATTGATTCGACAAATATATTATCTGATTTCTTAAATTTAAATTTCACATTATCATAGAATGAATTCAGTGAAACAATGAATGTTGAACTTAAATTCCTTGAATCTGATAATTTTGTTTTCTTTCATAACTCAAATTTTTTATTTGAAACCACTAAAATTATTCATTGATTCAGCAAAACTATCCGTTGCGTAATTAAAGAATTTGGATTTGTGTTATTGCAGAATATGAGTGTATGACTAAAAATTAGTGAAAACATTAGTTGATATCTGACTACTTTTTTTAAGATATGAAAGAATCTTTTTTTTCTGTGTGGTGAAAAGTCATTTCTTACAAACGATGAAACCACAATTTTTACCCCCACTCTGGTCTGTAACCCATAATAGCGACCGACTAGAAATTCGTGCGGAAGAGGGGCGAATCGAGCTATCTGCCGGTCTAGACCCTGCACTATTAAAATCAAAACTGGTTAAATCGAATTCAGGGAATAATTACGTGTCTCAAGACACGACTATTACGACACATGATTCGATTTTCGACTATGAAATAGAAACAAATGATGAAAATTTCGTTAAGTAACTCAATGTTAAGTAATTCACTTTTATCATTGGAGCATGAGTACGATTCGACGATTTAGATTCATTGTTGTCGCTATCGGGAAATTGATCCGATGAATTTGAAGAGGGAATGAATTAAAACTAATAAATTTTATTGATTATAAATTCCAATGTGGTTTTAAATTGAAATCGGTCGTTTACATTTTATAAATTCAATTTATGTATTTAATTTCCAATTCATGACATGTTTTAGATTTTTTCCTTGGTGGAACTTTTCCCTCTATCTCGTTTAGTCTTTTCGACAAGTTTGTCCCGTCCCCCATCCTCAACAGCAAAGGTGACGCAATTCATTAATGCACGTATAAGCATACATTGGCAAATTCACAATTCACTTGTGCAACTAGAAATAATTTTGATTTTTTGAAGGTTAAGTTACAATTGCTGTCAAAATTCCCCTAAAACTTTTGCTTTAAAATAAAATTTAAAAAAATACCTTGTCTTTGACTATTACATAGTAGGTATATGGTATTTGATTTGTTTCCTCTTTTTGGCGTATTTTACTATTCAGTAAAATATTCCCATGGAATACCACCTTTATTCCGAAATGAAAAACAATTGGGGTTAACAAAAATTTAACAAAACAACATTGAAAACAAAATACGGCGAAATAAAATGCCGGTTGCGGTTAAACGTCGTATTGTTGAATATCTAGTATTCTAGTTTACCGGTAGAACCGGCGAATTGAGGTCTCACAAAAAATTAAGTTTTTAGCACGTAAAATGTGTGGCGGCTTCTGATTTAAATTATCACGCATGTAAAAAATCAATTTTTTGGAACGCTCTAATACAAACACGTATACAAACAAGTTGGACTCTACTCTGGTATAGTTCTCTAC
Organism: Tipula helvola; assembly: GCA_963556165.1. Classification (NCBI taxonomy): domain Eukaryota; kingdom Metazoa; phylum Arthropoda; class Insecta; order Diptera; family Tipulidae; genus Tipula; species Tipula helvola. The sequence goes on from OY744481.1 coordinate 270,171,993, forward strand.
CAGTAACGTATCAAAGCAGATTAAGGGTTACTGATTAATTTAATCGTTTCTTCTCATTAATCCGATATTAAACGAATTGTACTGAGTATAAAATTTATAATGAATTATTTGTTAAATTTAGCGAAAAAATCACGAAGAATTAGGATCCGCAATTATGTGTCTCTCTTAGTTCAAGTTTCAGGGTTGCAATTGCGAGAAAATTCGATTCTCGAAAAAAAAATCTCGAAATTCGAATAATTAATATAATTTGGTTTGCCGCGTGGCAATCGGGATTCGAAATGAAAAAAAAATCGGGTTTTAATTATAATGTTACTTTATGGATTCTAAAATATCCAAAGCAACTTTTTTAATCGATAATTTGTATAATGCGATATTTTGGTTGGCAAGATTTCAGGTCGATCCCATCTAGATACCTAGGTTTAAATAAGGTTGAGTTGCATGGTAGCTTACATATTCGAAATTATCAACATTAGTCAACATTTTTGCACATGGATATTTTTCAAGATTATTTTAGAACTGTAAAATTATTCGAACTTTTCAAATTTATTTGGGTCTATTGGAGTATCTTGCTTATACTGGAAATTTGTTTTGAAATTAGTGTACTTTGCACCAAAAATGAGAAAATCGTTTTTCTTATTACGTCTTTCTTAATTTAGTTTTAATTATTTTTTTTAATTTTATATTAAACTTAGCAATCGATTGGCATCAATAACTCTTTAAACAATATTTTACTGTTGGGTTTGAAATATATTAAATAAATAGCTTAAATAAATAACCCCAAGTTTTGCAGATGCAAATATTAATTTAGTGCTAAGCTTTAAATAAATTCCTGATTTTTAAAAAGAAATTTAAAAGTCCGGCATTTTCATTTAATTCATTTCAATGGCAACTTTTCAAGATTCCTGGTTTTTTAAAGTTTCTGAAAAATCCAGTTTAAAAACATTTGATTAAAACCTGAAATAAATTAATTCAAGCATTGCAGATTCAAATAGAAATGCCAAGCTTTAAATGACTTATTTTTAAAGATTAAAAACGTATGATTAAAAGCTTTAAACTTTGAACACAGATTTGCAGATTAAAATAATAATAATTTAATACCAAGCATTTCTCGATTCCTAAAAATGGGCTTTTAAGGGCTTTAAGCCCAGTTAAAAAAAATTTATTGACACCTTAAATAAATGAACGCAAGCTTTGCAGATTAAAAAGTATTCTTATGATAAGCTTTAAATAAAACCTTTACATTTTTAGAGTTAACATTTTTTCAACTAGGCTCTTACGGCTAAAACGTTTGGTTGAAAGTTCAAATAAATGAACTTGCGCTTAGTAGGTTTAAATATTAATTTAATGACAAGGTAAAATACACTCTTGATTTAAAAAAAAAAATGAGGATCCCTATTAAAAAAGCATTTGAAGCTTAAATGAACGGATGGAAATTTTACAGACTCAAAAAATAATTAAGTGCCAAGCATTAAATGTGGCAGTAATAAATAATAAAAGACAACTTAAAACATTTTAATTCAAAACTTAAACAAATGGACTCAAGCTTTTCAGGTCCAAGTAGAAGTAATATTCAAATACTAAGCTTTGAATTCTTGATTTTTTAAATGTTCTTATAGACCCAGCTTAAAAAAATAAGAAAAACTCAATCGTTCCAGATTGAATGACAAGCTTTAAGCAGATTCATGAATTTTAAAATGTTCTTAAAAGCCTAAATAAAGTAAAAAGCTTAAATAAAGTAAAAAACTCAAGCTTGGAAAATTAAAATAATAAATTAAAACTCAGCTTTTAATAAATTCCTGAAAAGGGACAAAAGGACCCTGTTTAACAAATTTAAGTGAACGCTTCAATGTATGGACTCAAGCTTTGTAGTTTCGAATAATAATTAAATATCCAGCTTTAAATAAATTCCTGATGTCGATAAAGTTCTTAGAAGCCCAGAAAATTTGTGTAAGTTGAATAACTTCAGCTTTGCAGATTTAAGTAACCATTTAATCATTAGCTTTAAACATATTCTTTATTTTTTAAAAGTTCTTAAAATCCGAACTCAAAAAATTTGTATGTAGATTCCAATAATTGCAAGTTAAGCTATAAATTAAACAATTAAACATTAAATTAAACAAACTGATTGAGAGCTTAAATAAATGGGCTCAACTTTGAAATTGTTTAAAAGTTCAGCTTTTCTATTGAATGCTTCATTTAAATGAACTCAAAATGAATTAATTAATAAATGAATTGAGTGCATACATTTATTTAAGCTTTCAATGAACATTTTTGAAGCCTCCTGATTTTAAAAAAGTTTGTAAAAGGCTTATTTGAAAACATTTAATTTAAAGCTTAAATATATTCATTAAAGCTTTGCCGATTCAAATAATAATTTAATGCCAGACCGATTTTTAAAGTTTAAAAATTTATGATTGATAGCTTAAATGTTTGAACTTAGATTTGGAGATTCAAATTACAATAATTTAATATCAAGCTTTTCTTGTTCTGGTTAAGCCCAGCTTAAAAAATTTGATTGGCACCTTAAATAATGAACTCAAGCTTTGCAGTTAAAACACTATTTTATGACAAGCTTTATAGAAGTATGCTTAGAAGGCTTAAATGTTAATTTAATGCCAAGGTAAAATACATTACTGATTCTTAAAAAAATCCTTAAAAGCCCTTTTAAAAAACACATTCGAAGCTTAAACAAACGGATACAAACTTTACAAATTCAAATAATGATTTAGTGCCAAGCTTTAAAAATATTGCTAAATTTTAAGAAGTTACTATGGAGCAGCTTAAAACTTTTTTATTCTAAGCTTAAATAAATGGAGTCAAGCTTTGCAGATTCAAATAATAATTTAACTCTAAGCCTTAAATATTTGATTTTTTAAATGTTGTTACAAACACAGCTTAAAAAATTAAAAAAAACTCTTATACTTCCTGATTGAATGCCAAGTTTTAATCACATTTCTGACTTTTAAAAAATTCAGCTGATCTTTTAAGCTTTGTCAATTCAAATAATAATTTAATACTAATCTTTTATGATATCTCTGATTATTAAAAAGGTTTAACAAATTTGATTGAAAGCTTGAATGAATGGAATCATGCTACGCAGTTTCAAATAATAATTAAAAGCCAAGCTTTAAATTAGTTCATGATTTCTAAAAAAAGAAATCTAGCTTACAAAATTTGACTGAGCTTAAATAAATGATCTTCAGCTTTGCAGATTCAATCACTCATTATTAATTCCCAGCTTTAAATACATTCCTTATTTTTGGGAAGTTCTTAAAATTCGAGTTGATTAAGAGCTTAAATAAATGGGCTCAACTTTGAAATTGCTTAAAATGTTCTTAAAACCAGCCCGCTTAAATTTTAGATTTTTAGAAAATTCTTGAAAACAAGCAGCTTTAAAAGTTTTATTGAAAACTTTGAAAAATGTACGGCTTCAATTGAGTACCAAAGTTTAAATATTTGATTTTTAAAAGCTTCTTTTTTTAAGGAGGTATCCACCAGTCACCACCGGGAGGTGACCCTGGACTTTCGGATTATAAAGCAAATATTCAATTCACTCTACCACAGAGAGATAAAGCTAAAAAAAACCTTTTTTATTATTATTATTGAAATTGGTTGGAACTCATAAAGGTTCCGCACTCAATGCCATAAAGGCTCATGGTGCAATCCTAGGATTTTATCCTCACTCATAAATGTACACTGCAACCGTGAAAAATTAGATCAGTTTAGACCAAGGGGAGAAGGCAGCTATATGTAAGTTAACGACTAGGAGCACTAGCCTAGTTATAAAAATGCTGATTCTGTACAACGTGACTTTAATTTCATTTGCAACGTGCTATTTAGTTTCCCACATAATTATTCGTAATTTAATCATTTAAATTCCTTTGTAATTAGATTATTTAAAATCGCTTACAACAAAATTATTAATATAAAAAATAGAGTAACATAAAAAATCTGCTTACTACAGATTTTCGAATATAGGAATTTCTGTTATATTTAAGTTTAGTTTTAGTTTGGAATTGTAAGAGAAAAGATCGAAATAAATTTCATTTTTTTTAATCGCTCCGAATTGAAATTCGTAACTGGCGCCGAAACAGGGACCGCCACATCATAGTTAAAAATAATAACTCGTGCAAGTAGTGAAAGTTGAGTGAATCACAGTAACGAAACTGTAGTAGGAAAAAGTGAATAAGTTACGCGTATTAAGTCATCACCATAAGAACATAACATAATTCGCCAATCCGTACCACAAGTAGGTGCTCTGCAATATTCAATGCAGAACTCCAAACGGGAAATTACGGCTTATCCCAGTAGAAGCTACACAGAAGACACACCGACGGCTGATCCCTAAAAATACCCATCCGGCAAGGAAAAAACTAACCTCTAAAGAAACTCAAATCTTTAGACAGGAAATGCAAATCCTGATAATCTTAATGTAAGTGTAACTAAAATTTTCATTTAATTCTTAATGCTCAAAAAACGAAAAGTAATATAAACGTGAATAATAATAAACGTACCTAATATCATAATAAAGCTATAATAACAAATTCAATTTAATTTAACTTTAATATTTTTTTGACAAACTCTTAAATAAAAACCCTAAATATAATATCAGTGAATAATAAGAAAGTGTAATAATCTCAGTTTACAAAATAAAAAAATGTCGCAAATCGATATATTAGCCGATCAAATAAAACAATTGACTGGTGCTGTTAATGCTCAAACTGAATTATCAAAAAAAATCGAGCAGAGATTATTGAAACTCGAGAATCCCGTAATCCACAAACCAGAAGCACCAACATCACCAAGAACCGAACAAGATCTACAAGGGATTAGTAGACTCCCAGATTGTGTCAAGGAGTTACAAACATTTGATGGCAACCCCACTCAGTATATATCGTGGATCCATAATGTAGAAAATATATTGAAAGATTACGAAATCGTACGTAATAAACCGATATTTAGAGCTATACTCCAAAGTATAAGGCAAAAGATCAGAGGCAACGCCGATGCCGCTCTGATATCCTACAACATCTTTAGCGATGATTGGGCTTCCATAAAAAAATGCCTGTCTCTGCATTATGCTGACAAAAGAGACCTTAGGACATTAGAACACCAACTCAGTAGCATCATGCAGAGAAATATGACCATAGATGAGTTCTACGCGAACATTAATCATTAATTCTCTCTGATCGTGAATAAAATAAAAACAGAGGAATACTCCCCCGATACAATAGAAGTTTTAATAGAAACATACCGGAATCGGGCATTAGACGTTTTTATTCGAGGATTAAATGGCGAATTATCTAAAATGCTAATCGTTCAACGACCTCAGACGTTACCAGAGGCATACGCTTCATGCTTGGAATTTCAAAATCTAAACTTTAGAAATTTAGTAATACACAAAAGGAATTTTAACAATTCAATAGTAGCTCCAATAAATCAGCTAACTCCCACGAACAATCAAAATCTACCAAGGAAGCCTACGTATACTCCAATGCCACAACACAATATGACCACGCCACAACGGAATATGGCCTATAACATACAACATAACGCACAATATCAAAATAATAGGATGCCGCCCCCTCGACCAGTTGAACCTAAACCACCAACACCAATGGAGATAGACTCATCTATTAACTCAAAGCGAGTTAACTACCAAAACCGCCCAGTAAACGCTAACTATCAAACAGCATTTAAACGCGAAGCTTCGTATCAGAACGAGCCACGAAAAACCCAAAGAATTTATCGCCTTGAAAATGTCGATGAAGAAGAACAATACAATCAATTAATCAACGAGAATTCGGACATCAATGTATCCGAAGAAGAACATGAAGAAGAAGACAACTCCGAATTAAATTTTATGATGGCAGCCTCTCTAGCGTACCTTACCTAGAGTACAAAACTAGAGATAATAAAACTCTCAAGTTCCTGATAGACACAGGAGCCAATAAAAATTTCGTAAAACCAGAACTAGCAATAAATTCTATTCCCGCAGAGGCGCAATTCAACATCAGGTCCGCTGGTGGGACCATCTTAATAACAAAGAAGATTGTGGGAAAATTTTTCGAAAGTGTTGGAATTAACAAAAACATAGAATTTTTTGTGCTGCCACACAATCTGTCACAAAAAATGAAACAAAATCTTCAAAAGATGCTATCAAGATTCAATACATTATTCGGACCAGTCAATAATATGGAACCAATCGATACCGATATAAAAGCCGAGATCAAAACGAATACAGAAGAACCTATTTATGCTAAATCGTATCCATACCCCGTTAGCATGAGACGCGAAGTCGAGAAACAAATTGAAAAACTATTGAAAGATGGAATTATAAGACCATCTAAAAGCCCGTACAACTCCCCAATATGGGTAGTAGAAAAAAAAACTAGACGCATCAGGCATTAAGAAATATAGGATGGTCATCGACTACAAACGATTGAATGCCGTAACAACACCAGATGCCTACCCGATTCCAGATATATCAAATACCCTGGTAAATCTGGGAAATTCTAAATATTTTACGACAATCGACATTACTTCTGGATTCCATCAAATCCAGATGAAAGAAGCCGACATACCCAAAACATCATTCTCAACGATGAACGGCAAATATGAGTTTTTAAGACTCCCCTTCGGATTGAAGAATGCTCCGGCCATTTTTCAACGAATGATCGATAACGTTCTGAAGGAGTATATAGGGAGAATATGTTACGTCTATATAGACGATATTATCATATTTGGAGGAAACACCGAGGAAGAACACCTGGCTAATATTGACCGAATATTCTCGAAATTGGAAAAGGCCAACCTACGGGTTAATCTCGATAAGACAGAATTCCTAAAACAAGAAACGGAATTCCTTGGCTACGTTATAACAAATCAAGGCCTTAGACCCGATGAAAAAAAGGTGTTTGCCATTCGGAAAATTAAGAGTCCAGAAAACTTAAAAGATCTAAAATCATTCCTGGGACTCACTTCATATTACAGGCGCTTCATTAAAGATTACGCTAAAATCGCCAAACCATTGCCAAATATCACCAGAGGAGAAAACGCTCAAATTCCGGCCAACCAATCAAGAAAAGTTAAAATCACCTTTACCGATGAGGAGCATCGCGCATTTCAACAAATTAAGGATTTATTGTCATCCACGGAAATACTGATCTTTCCCAACTTCGAAAAACCGTTCATCTTGACAACAGATGCCTCGAATACAGCAATTGGCGCTGTACTGTCTCAAGGCGAACTCGGCAAAGACAGACCAATCACGTTCATCTCCAGGTCATTGAATAAGACAGAGGAAAATTACGCCGTTAATGAGAAGGAAATGCTTGCCATTATCTGGGCTCTGGACAGCTTAAGAAACTATTTATATGGCGCGAAAAAAATTAGGATTGTCACAGATCATCAACCTCTGACATTCTCCTTAAGTAACAAAAACCATAACGCCAAACTAAAAAGATGGAAGTCAAGACTAGAAGAGTATAACTATGAGTTGATTTACAAACCTGGTTGTACCAACAAAATTGCAGATGCTCTATCCCGACTAGAGATAGAGGCCAATATTCTATCAACAGATGGCACAATTCATAGCGCGGATCAGGATAGTTCAGATTTGATTCCATACTGTGATGCACCGATAAACGTCTTTAAGAACCAACTTATTTTTACGGAGAATAAGAATGTTTACGGCTATGAAGAACCACATCCAAATTACCACAGACATTTTATCAGCTTACAGGAAATAACTAAAGAGGCCTTGATGAACGCACTCAAAGAAAGGCTGAACCCTACAACAATTAATGGTGTGAAGATTCCGGAACAATACATCCAAATTTTACAAGAATTATACACAGAACATTTCGCTGGATTCAAAATCCGTCTAACTCAAAGAATCGTACGAGACATCAAAAATGAAGATAATAAATTCAACATTATTCAGCAAGAACATAAGAGAGCTCATCGCAACTGGAAGGAGAATAAAGAACAAATTCTGGAAAACTATTACTTCCCACACATGGCCAACTTGATAAAAAAGTACACACGGAACTGCGAAATCTGCCACACAAATAAATATGATCGCCACCCGGAAAAGGTTAAACTTCAACCCACACCAATACCGACTTATCCAACGGAGATTATCCACATAGACATTATTGACATCAAGAAAGAAAAGTTCATCACTTGTATAGATAAGTTCACGAAATTCACGAAATTCTTCCATATTAAGAACAGATCAGCTCCGCATATTAGAGATAAACTCATCAAAGTGTTGCATTACTTCACGACACCCAGAGTAATGGTGATGGACAATGAGTCAAGTTTTATTAGCCCCATGGTATCGGATTACATCAAGACGCTCGGAATACAAATTTATCTTACGCCATCCCAAAAGAGCGAGGTAAATGGAACAGTCGAGAGAGTCCATTCAACCATCATAGAATTGATAAGATGTCTACAAAATGAACTTAAGGACCTAACCACAAAAGAGCAAGTAAACGTTGCTGTAGATAGATACAATAATACAATTCATTCAGTCATTGGAAGAAAACCCAGTGATATATTCTTTGGACGAACCAATCGCATCAACTTCCAAAATATGTTGAACTATAAGGATAAGGTAAACGCCGATGTTATCCAACGAATCCAAAGCTCCCAACAACTTAAGCTACAAAATGAAAATTCAAGGAAACCAGAACCAAAAACATACGAGGTTGGAGATACGATATACGTTGCGATAAAACAAATCCAATCAAAAGACAAAGCGAAGTTTAGAAAAGAAATTGTTGCAAAAAACAACAACGTTACAGTGATAACTGAATCCGGAAAAAAAATACACAAAACTCATATAAAAAACATAGCTGAATGAAAACTATCTCTATCATTTTTAGCCCCTGCCTTTGGACAGCAACAACGTGCCTGAACATCTATGAATACAATCACCCGCTCGTAACACTCAAGCAGGGAACCGGAAGAATTATCAATGGGAAATTCAAGCTGATCCACATCATCAACTTGACCAGCTATGAAGAAATAATAAATAGAATTTCACCTGAAATTAACCGCATTGATCGAGAAAGCAACTTTAAACCCCAACTGATGCACCAAGTTGAACAAATTAACCGATTATTATCGGAACTCAAAGGTCAAAATACACGAACCAGACGATCAATCGACTGGATTGGGACAGCGTGGAAATGGGTTGCAGGATCCCCAGATGCAACAGACTGGGACAAAATCGTCAACGGTCAAAATGAACTCATCAACAACAATAATGAACAGTACCAAATTAACACCGCATTAATGAACACCGCTGAAAAAATCCTTAGCGAATACAACAAAATTGTCGACTCACTACACGAAGACTCTGAAGGACGGATCCAACAAATATTATTTAACCGGCTCACTATTGTCAAAGAAGAAATCAAAGAAATCATCAGAGCCGCACAACTAGCAAAGGGTAAAATAATTAACACGAATTTACTAGACAAAGTAGAAATCGGACGGTTGGTTGCGGAAATTGAAACACTTCCCTACACAAATGAAGTAGAAGCAATAGAATACGCGGAACCGATGATGCTTGTTAAAAGTTCTACCATCTTATATGTAATATCGATACCTAAGACAAGCAGCCAGGAATATAATCATGTCATCATTAGATCGACCATCAAACAGAACAAACAAATACACTTAGAGTACAAGGAGCTTCTCATTAATCAACACAAACTATTTGGAATCACTGGAAAATGCAATTCGTTTCGTGAAACTACAATTTGCGAAATGAACAACTTAGAAGAGATACAGAGAGACCATTGCATCAGTCAGCTAATAAAAGGAACACACGCTAAATGTGATTAACGATTTAATAAAAACCAGATAATCGAGACCTTGAACGAAAACACAATCTACCTAAGCAATTTTAACGGGACCGTTAGTAATAACAACACGAACAAACATCTGAAAGGGAACTTCTTAATACAATATAACAACGAAATCATAAAAATCGACAATCAAACATTCATCAACCAAGAGGTTAGAACCTCTCAAGTCCTGCCATCAATCCTCCAGCCCAACATAACGGAAAAAGGCATCAAGATCGACCCAGAATACCTCCACGATTTACACCTAAACAACGTGAAACATCTTCAAAATTTATTCTCAAAACATAAAGTATCAGAACTTATGGACCTTGGAGTTATAGCTGTGATTTGCATAGCTATATTTATCTTCTCAACATAAAAGACCATTCATCAGTATAAAATAAGGCGGAACAGATCAACTCATCAACCAGAGATCATTCAACAACTCGGGATTCAACCAATTAACTTAAATATCTGACCCACGGGCCGTGGATCTTTAAAAGGGGAAGAGTTAACGACGAGGAGCACTAGCCTAGTTATAAAAATGCTGATTCTGTACAACGTGACTTTAATTTCATTTGCAACGTGCTATTTAGTTTCCCACATAATTATTCGTAATTTAATCATTTAAATTCCTTTGTAATTAGATTATTTAAAATCGCTTACAACAAAATTATTAATATAAAAAATAGAGTAACATAAAAAATCTGCTTACTACAGATTTTCGAATATAGAAATTTCTGTTATATTTAAGTTTAGTTTTAGTTTGGAATTGTAAGAGAAAAGATCGAAATAAATTTCATTTTTTTTAATCGCTCCGAATTGAAATTCGTAACTTGTATATTATATCGATAGTCCTACAATTCAGACAAACAGAATTTAACTGCAACGCAAGACGTAGAAAAACTATTTGCAATCCTAAGATAAATTTAAGTATTTTATGTAATTTACTGTAGTTGCTACTTTTCTTTTTTACTTTTAATTTAATATTTGTTGTCTTTATTATTTTTATATTTAAGGAATCATTGTCCCCGTCACGAGCTCTATGAGCCAAGGGTTCAATTATCTTACCATACTTTTATATTATTTGTTTTATATTTTCTTTTTCTAAATTTGTTTTATGTATAATAAAGTTGGTAATGAAAGAGAAGAAAAAGAAAAAAAATTAAACAATTGAAAACGAACACTTTCGGAAGCTGGGTAACTGCACACAAAGTGAATACAGCTGTCTATCTCTTTGAGGCAGTCATCACATATATCATCTTGAGTCAATCTCAAGCGATGTCGATGATCCTTAAAATGGTTATGGCCAGTGAGGATTGTGATCAGTATTCTGAGCTGGTTAAAGCTTTAATAAACTTTCGATCTGGCTCACTAGTAAAGTGATTCGCCTTACGACAAGCAGAAGAAGCGCGTCACTACAGCCCTAGCTCTTTAAGAGCAAATTTTTTTATAACCTTCTTACTGCTAATAAAAGCGGAACCCATTAATTTTCTCATTACCTTTAAGTGCACATTGAGCCGGTACCCATAAGACAGTAGCTCTATTGTTAGAACAAACAAAGTTGATGAAATGTTTACAGTCCTTAACAAGTATGGAAATAGTCAAAAGTACGAATCGATCGTGGAAACGTATTGTACCTAGGGTAGAATAGAATAAGTTATTTAATAGCGAAAAGACCGAAGCGAATTTTCCATGCTACAAATTTCTTCAAGTTATCAGACTGTATTTACTGGAAAAATCATGAAATTTCTAAAAGTTTGGTTTGAGTATAAAAGAAAGCGAATGAGATCGAGTTGTATATTCGTATTTGGAAAGCGATAGCGTAAAGATTAAAAAGTGATTTAAAAAGTGAATTAAAAGTGATCAGTAAAATTGTGCGAATAATATAACAAGTGATTTTATGAATTAGTGTTAATAAATTGTGTTGTATAAATTTGTATGTTCAATACTATAAATAAATTCATTTGTGGTAATTGAAGTGGTATGTTTTATTCACAATCTAGGATTCGAACTTTGCTTGATAAGGCAAATACGTAACTATATGTTGTTTCTACTCATTCGTTCAGAAGTCATTATAGCATTGAACAAGCTTTCATTCTGTAATGATGTACTTTACTCTCTAGGGACTTAAGTACATTGGTTACTAGATGTCTCAATAAAAAAAAAAAATCGAATAATGGAAAGAAAAAGTACACAAGAATTTGATACAATTTCAATAAAAACTTATATTCAACTTAACCCTTTCAGTCAAAATTTTACTCCAATGGTCCTTAAAAATCATTTTAAGTCATATTGTGGTTCAATTTATGCTAAATTATGCAAAACCATATTCCTGACTCGAAAAATTCGTTTCAAAGAATCATAGGATCACTTTAAAACTTGTCATCGTTTGGATCTAAATCTAGCAAAAGGTAATGTGGTATTCTGATGGGTAATGTCAAAAAAATGATTTAAACCATTATCCGCGTTTCGGCAGAATAAATCATTTATTTTTTGATTTAAATCAATTTGGATAAATCGCGAACGTTTGCAAGATTTTTATTTTAGCAGTCGTCGACCGAATATTGGTTTGTCGTAAACGCCATTTGTGCTAAAATCGATGTTTAAAGTTTGGACGTTAATAAAAAAATAACTAGCCGATCAATTTTTTTCATTTAAATGTTAAACTGTTCTTTAATTTATTCTCAACTTAATTACATTGGAACAATGCTTCCGAATAAATAAATTAACAAACTATGTATATCTAAATTAACCATTACTAAATCAAAATTTTCAATTGGCGTTTACGACAAACCAATATTCGATCGACGCAATACCAACAAAAAATAAAAGAAATGTCAATGTCTATTGTGATAATTCAAGACACTCATTGATTTTTACGAGTTTGTTTGTTTGTTGATAAATGGTGCGTACGTTTTAACTGCAAACGTCTGAAACTATTAACCGGATAGGTTTAGTTTATAAAGGTTTTGCCATCCCTAAGAAATCGCCATATTTAGCAGTCCAGAACAATTATTTCGAAGAAATTTTATTACAAGTCTAAGTGTAGAAAGTTATGTTGGAAGCCAGAATTACCAAGTGATCGATGTACGGTTTAATGTAAATGGATATTTAAAATAAAAACCAATAAAAGTGATGGTATCAAGAAAATGTACAAGGTCATAATCATGCCTTGTGACAAAGGAATTTTTGTAGAAAATAGATATGAAACTTATACCCCAGTACTCCACCAAGAACAATATGAAAACTATACAGTCATTAAATCTTCAAAACTTTGTTGAACTTATTTATCTATTATTTGTATGTCTGGTGGTCTATTGTCGGTCTGGTGGTCTGCTTCTTTACAGCCTAAACAAATAGATGAATGGTCCCGCCATTTAAGTTTTGTATATAAAATGGGAGATCCATGTGAATATTGGAGGAAATCAACTAACCGGTAGTGTCAGTTTGCCTTTTCACCCTGAGAAGTAAAATATTTTTTGCAAAAAGTTAATTGGGGCAAATACTCGGTAATCTATCAATTAGTCAACTGCAACACGATTTCTTGCGTACAATCCCATACTCGATCGTTTTCGCAATGCAATATATTTTTTTACTCAGCACGCAAATGTCATTACGCTGAAGAAAAATATAACCTCAAAACGTAAATAATTGAAGGTTTTTGTTCTGTTTTTAATCAAATACATAAAAATTACGTCAACTAACTTTAAATAATTTAAATTTAAAATATTTATTATGTTGAAAATGAGTACGAAACTTAAACTGAAATAAAAAACCTTTTTTGAAAATTTTTGTATTATATCATATGTATTAACAAAACCCGGAAAGTCGTTTGAAAAAGTAGTATCAAGAAATTTTAAAAATTTTAATTGAAAAGTTATGATTAGGTATAAAATAACTATTCAATTTTTATTACATAGTTTTGTCCAAATTAATTAAATTTTTTCCAAAATATGAAATACAATTATTTCGAATACTATTGTATTAGCTTAAATATTTCCCAAATGAAAAATGGTCTAAACTCAATGATTGACATTAAACAATAATTTGCCGATAAATTAAATCGTTCGCAAAATTTTAACTATTTGCTTGCTTGCTAGCAATCTAGCAAAAATCGCTTACTTTTCTTCTTGCTAGAGTATTGTGTATATACTAGAGACGGAAACAAGCGTAAAATTTCGATCAGAAACAAACAAAAATGTATTACTGCAAGCACAAGCAAAATCAAAATGCCAAATTTCAAGTAAATCTATAGTTGTTCAACTTGAAAAATTTTTTTGGTTTACATGCAAGCAATCTTTGATTTTTTGAAATTTCGAAATTGTTCGGAATTTGTTTCGTTTTGAATTTTTGTTAGTTTGTATTTATTGAAATCACTGAATATTTTAGATAATATATTTAAACTAAAAATAAATATTACATCTCTTAATAAAATGTTATCAGAATGTTATTAAAAATGTCACCTATCTAAAATGGTGGTGTTTAAGATAATCGAGGTTTAGATGTAAATTTTCTGTTCCGATTTTAAGAGATAATTCAAAGATTGCCATTGAACATTAACCAAATAAACGATATTTGATCAGAAGTCAAGTTTAGCAGGTTCTTTCACACGCAAAATATTTCGTGTTTTTGATAAAGGTTCGAGTTTGTAAAAGCCATCAAAATATTAATTTACAAAATTTCACATATCGAAATTCGGCCGACAAATGTTAAAAAGGTATTTTCTTTACGCAAATTATGTAATTTTAACAAACTTTTTACAGATATGATGCGGCTTTCAAAATTTAATTTTTTTTTTTTAATTTTTTCGTTGTAGAAATAACAAATTTATTAAAAATTGAAAGTGTCGGTTTAAAAATTCGGTCGGAGGCTTTGCGTTTGGCAATGCCTTAAGCCAAGAAAATAATAATATTTTTTAACTTCTCAAACCCCGACTTAATCGATGCTTTACATTCTTATTTTTTTAGAAAAAAAACAAACAGAAAATGTTTAGGATTTTGTAGTGCTGTAATTGGCGTTTAGAAATTAGTTTATTTATAATTATCAATTATTCGAACTAAGATAATTTAAACTCAAATATTGTTGATTTTCTGCATTAGATAAGTTAGGTATGGATGCCTCCCCTACAATTAACAAAAAAAAATCATTTTAAAATTCGTTAGTGCGAAGTCCTTAAAATGGGTCCTTTAGAAGTAAGCAACAAATTAGAAGATAAACTTTAAAATTGAGACCAAAACAATAGGCTGAAGTAACGCATGTGAGTTATTTGGAGAGAAAATGACCGAAACAAATAAAGTCAAAGCAAACACAACGATCAACCTAATAAGTCATATCTGCGTAAAACAAAATTCTTCGTCGGCCAACGAAGCCTTTGATCAGCCTTTGGTTATCGTTTAAGCTAAATTTGGCCAAACTTCAACGAGTACACCTCGTCGGCCACTGCTGCACATTTTTGATTTAAATTAATTAGAAAAAATCTAAAATAACTCAAATTATTAATTAAAATAATAAAATTAAATAATTAAAACAATAATTTAACAAATTTAATTGAAAAATATCATGTCAAAATACGTTGCTGGGAACGGCAGAAATGAAAAATGCTAATTTTATAAATATTATGCTGGTTTACATGTTCATAAATGGAAAATCTGTTTCTATTAAAATGTCCCAGGACCCCATTTTCAATACCTGTTTGAGATACCGTTGATTCTAATTTTAGTTTTATCCAAAACTTTAGTTTACGGTACAGTAGACATAACCTAGTAGCCTTTTTTTAACAGCTGCATTCGCTTATAGCGTGAACTTTGTGCTGTTGGTTACAACCGATTCATCATTCAGCATCAGACAAACGTGTAAAAAACCGACATATGTAGTTCCAACAAAAATTTAGTGAGAATATAACCCCGTTCAAAAGTTTAAGACCACATTGTGATAACATGAAAACTCAATGAAATTTGCTGACAACAAAGTAAAATCAATACTATTTTTTGTAAGATGTTGTAGCGATCTGTAATTTCACTCATAAATTTTGTTTTTGTTTTGATGTGGACGATGTTTATCGGACCTGTCGATTCAGTTCGTCCCGTAGGAATTCTATTGGATTTAGGTCCGATGACTGCGGTGGCCAAACCATGTTAATACATTTACCCTGCGTCTCCTTCTCCTCTACGAATTGCGTACACAAACAGGAAGTATGCTTAGGGTCGTTGTATTGCTGTAGGACGAACCCTTCTCCTATTAATTTTATCCCCGATGTCAAAGCATAATTTTCCAAAATCTTTCTATATTCTTCTTTTCTTAAAATTCCATTGACATGGTAAAAGTCTCCCACTCCATGATGAGCGAAAGCTCCCCAGACTAGCACAGACCCACCTCGTACTTGATTGTTGAATCTATGCACTGCACTTTCGTTTGCAGAACGTTGCACATAAACTTTTCGTTTAGCGCCAAAAAGTTGAAATTTGGACTTGTCGGTCCAAAGAACATTTTTGAATTGTTCAATTGTCCAATTTTTATGCTCTATAGCCCACTGCAAACGCTTCCTCTTATTTTGTGGCCGAAGAAATGTTTTTTTCTTAGCTACTCGATCATATAGACCAGACTCCTACAGCTGTCTTTTAATGGTGCATTCGCTGACTGGAAGCAGACGGTACAGTCCCCGTTACAGGTCCTTGTTTATTTCTGCACAAATTTCTGGTGCTGTTAATCTTCTGTTTCGCTTGCTGTTGATGGTGATACGCAAGTCTTCATGTTTAGATGTTACTCTGAGCCATCCACTTCGATTTTTATAGTCGTAGCTTGCAGTATTTCTATACCGCTCAATAGTTCCGTGAACTGCTGTCTTTGAAACACGAAGGTCTTTAGCGATGTTCCGCTCAGACTCTCCTCGATTATAAAGTAGAATGATTTACACACGTACTGTTACACGTACTTATTTCGTCCCATTAACACGATTTAGTTTTAATGGCTAAATGATACTTCATTATGATAATTTAAATTATACTGATTACGAATAATTTTCTGCCTTCTTATATACTAAAAAAATAACGGTATTTTTCAAATTTTTTTATTTTGAGTAACTCCGTATTTTATTCCCCATCTTTTTTTTTGTTTCGTACACTCAAACCTGTTTTTGTGTGGTGGATAAGGGCCGCATAAAACAAAACGCATGAAAAAAACTTCCAAAATGTTTCCATAATACATATGAAAAAAAAATCGTATTTCGTCAATTACATTACCTATAGAAGCCAATGTTAGAATATGATTGATTATTGAAAACACATTACACGACATTTTTTTGCAGTGGGCTTAAACTTTTGAACGGGGGTGTATGTGCTGGTGTCATTGCGTATTAATTTGATCATTCAGGCTTCCTGAGGCTTTACTATACTTCTTGAGGATATTCCAAAAGCACCGACGGAGAATATTGTGTATAAGCATGATGATGTTTCAACTCATTTTGTTCGCCAAAGTAAAGACAGGTTTGATGATAATTACAACAAGCAAACAATTATTATAATCGATACTATTTTGAATTTCTTTGTATGGGGTATAACGAACGAAATTAAAAAATTAGTCTCGGAAGAATCTTCAATAGGCCAGTATGATATCAACTAAAATATAAAGGGCTGAAACCTCACGAGGTGATCAGAACTTCGGTCTTTGGTATCTTCAATAATGTCATAAAGTTGGTGTGAAAGTTTTGACATTATTGATTTCTATTTTAACCAACATATATTTACTTATACAACAACAGCCAAACAGGCCAAAAGCTTCAGTAAATGGGTACAGGCATCCAATTTAAAACGAAAAATCGTATTCTAGAACTTTATACCGAAAGTAGTATAACAAATTATACTGATTTCTAACCGTTTAACTGACCATATTCCAGAAATTTATCCAGAAACACATTTTAGAATCCCATTTACAACGCTCATGTCAAATTTCATAACAAACGGGTAAGGAATAACTAAGTTTCATCCTACTTAGCCACATTCCAGAGCTATATCCACAAATCATTTTAGAATACCATTTCCAACACACATATCAAATTTCATCAAAATCGGTTGAGAAATAGCCAAGTTCCATCATACTTGGCCATATTCCAGAACTTCATCCAAAACTCATTTTAGATTCCCATTTCCAATACAAATCGCGAATTTCATCATAATTGGTTGAGAAATGGACAAGTTCCATAATACTTGGCCATATTCCAGAACCTCATCCAAAACTCATTTTAGAATCTCATTTCTAACACAAAAATCAAATTTCATAATAATCGGTTGCGAAATAGACAAGTTCCATCATACTTGGCCATATTTCATAACTTCAACCAGAAATCGTTTTAAAATCCCAGAACTTCATCCAAAACTCATTATAGAATCCCTTTTCTAACACACATATTAAATTTCATAATAATCGGTTGAGAAATAGACAAATTCCATCATACTTGGCCATATTCAAGAACTTCATCCAGAAATCGTTTTAAAATCCCAGATCTTCATCAAAAACACATTTTATAATCCCATTTCTAATACAAATGTCGAATTTCATCGTAATCGGTTGAGAAATGAGCAAGTTCCATCCTACTTGGCTATATTCCAGAACTTCATCCAAAACAGGTTTAGAATCCCATTTTCAACGCACATGTGATGAGAAATAGTCAAGTTCCATCATTCCTGGCCATATTCTAGAACTTCATCCAAGACTCATTTTAGAATCCCATTTCCAACACACATGTCAAATTTCATAATAATCGGTTGATAAATAGGCAAGTTCCATCATATAAAAAATTTGCTAACTATTCACTACATCCAAATCCAACCCCAACCCAACTCTAACTCAAGTTCAACTCAACGCGCAAATTGACCCCTAATTTAACCTTCAAATCAATTCCCAATTCAATAATCAAATAAGCATATATAAAAAAATCGTAAATATTCATAAAAGCAGGAATTTTGGGTCAATATGTATGGCAGGTACCCCACCCCCTTGACGTACAGTCTCCAAAAGCTTTTCAAATCTCCGCCTTGACCATAGAAACAGATTGGAAAAAAAAAATCCAAATCGGACAAGCCGTTCTCGAGATACCATGGGTCCAGACACACAGACAGACGGACGGACATTTTTTTTTTTGCATTTTCAGACTCAGGGACTTTTCAAAACGTCGAGAAAAGTGGTTTTGGACCAACCAAATGTTTCATCAATTTTGACAGGATTTCAATACTTTGGTCTTGTTAGACCGAAGTAATAAAGGAGAACTTAAACTAAAGACGGTTGATTTACGTTAAATAGTAGTTTAAAAGCTAATATTAAGTAAAATATGAATCTAGGTATCATCTCGAACAACTTTTCTTTGACACAATGTATCTCAGTAGATATTGAAAATGGGTCAATAGTTTGCTCAAAATTAATCAACGAAACCATCCCTTAAAATATTTACAGTGAAGTACTTAACAAACTGCTTAATGAATTTTGTGGCCTGTTGTTGCTTACCAACATTGGATTATTAAACCATACCAAATTTAAAAAAAATAGAATTTCGGATTCCTTCTACGTGTAGTATACCAAATGACTGCGTAAAAGCTGAGAAGAGCACTCTCCTAGGAATTCGTTAGTTTAGCGGATAGTGATGCACGTATTCTCTAATACACAGAAAAAAAAGATTGCTATTAATAAACAAAACTTGCTATATTTAATCATTTTTACCCCTTGGTTTTCAGCTAATCAAGCCCCTTGTTTAAATGGAAAAATGGGTCGAATAATATAATAAATTTTGGTTTTTCTTCTTTTAAGAAACTCATTATAGATTCAATAGAAAATATCATTTCTTAAATCTAAAATTATTTTGCTAAATTTATGTTTATGCCAAGCAAGTCGCTCTTGCTTAAGCAAAGTACAATTTCGATTAAATTTAATACGTCTTCATCTAAAATTAAATTTTAATTTAATTTATATTAAGAAATAATTTGCTTTCGCTAAGAAATTTATATTAAATTCAAATCAGAATACTTGCTTTATTTCAGAAAGGGTAAGATTCATTTGTTACATTCTTGCTTGAATATAGAATATGGATTATCCATATTCAAGCAAAAATGATGTAAAATTAATCTTGCCCTTTCTCAAATAAAGCAAGTATTCTGATTTGAATTTAATATAAATTTCTTAGCAAAAGCAAATTATTTCTTAATTCAAGTAAAATTAAAATTTTATTTTAGATGAAGATGTATTAAATTTAAGAAAAAATAGGATTTATTTGATGTCATTTTTGCTTGAATATAGTTAATTCATATTCTATATTCAAGCAAAAATGATATCAAATAAACATTACCTTTTCTCAAATAAACCAAGAATTCCGATTTAAATTTAATAGAAAATTATTATCAAAAGCCAATTATATCTTAATTCAATGTTAATTGAATTAAGAAATACCATAATTTGCTTTTGATAAGAATATTCTATTATTGCATAGAAATTGGGATGTGGATTGTGGACTAAGATGTATTAAATTTTATAAAAATTAATTTTAACTGCAGGTTGAGATGTAGAATACTAAGAAAATATTTATTTTTGGGAAATGAGTATTTTGTATATGTGAATTGTGTAGTAATAAAAATACATAATATTATTTTAAAAACAATATATTTCATTTTTAATTAAAATTCAATCTATATAAAATAATAATTAATTTAAATTAATATTAAGATGTAATAAAATATATAAAAATATAATTAAAATAATTTATAATGACAAATAATAGTGACAACAATAGAAATAATAATTATAATAAAATATGTAATAATAATAAAAATACATAAAATAATTTTCTAAAACTATTAATTTGTTTTGAAATTAAATAAATTTATATCAAATAATAATTAATTTAATATCAATAGATATAATTATGTATAATACTATTAATAATAAAATTTATAAAATAATAATAAAAATTTACAAAATCATCTTTTTAAATAATCATCTTACAAAATATCTTTCTCTATTAAGGCTACTCAGTCTAATGTTATTGTCAATTACAACTTGAGAAATAAGCAGTATATACGGCTTGAAAAGTTTACAACAACGAACTACCAAAATTCATTTCCAATATTGGCGCCAAAAATTTTCAATAACCTACCGGAAAATTTAAAAAATATTTGTAAATTCAATGTATTTAAAACAAGTCTTAAATCATTTTTATTCGAGGCTTCTACTGTGAATGATTTGTTGTATTTTCAAGTATAGTACATTTGTAAACATGTACATATCTTGTAATTACTTAATTTATTTGATTGTATTATTATTAAGCTTTCTAATTGTTAATTTGTATATTTCTTGTAAATAATTGTAAATAATGTTGATTATCAATCGACACTGGATTTATGGTCCACAGATTGTATTATAATAATAATAAATAAATAAATAAAATAAATAATTAATTTAATTTCGTGTTTAATTAAATTTCAATTTTTACCAAATAATAATGAAATCGATAGAAATACTAATAATAAAAAAATATATGATAAAATTAAAAATACATAAAATCAATTTTAAAACTATTATTTCAATTAATTAATTAAAATTCAATTTATATAAAATATTAAATTATTTAAATTGATATTAAGATTTAATAATAATATTAATAATAATAAAATATGTTTCAAAACTAGATCATATTACTGAAACCAAAAATTCATTTTTAAATAATACCATAATAATATGTCCCACTAAACCATTTGCCTTTCCCTGACCGCATGCGAGGACTCATCATTCTGTATTATTATTGTTTTTAGCATATAATCAAAACAAGATCCCATAATACACAAGGTTATCAATCATACTTCGTCAACAAAACTTGATACGCCAAGAAAACGGCCGTATTAAATATAGAAATAACTAAAAAGCCAGTATGAATGATACACCAAACCAGAAAGGAGCTAAGGACAAAAGTGTTACCGTTGGGTCTGCTTATTACAATCAGAGTTAAATTAGAAAATATACCGAAAAAATAAAAGGAAATTTTTTCAAATAAAATATAATTCAGGACAGATTCTTAATTGGGACAACGAATTAAGATCGTAGGAATTATTATGGTAAAAAATGGAATAGACTCGGGGAAAAAATTAGAACCTAAACACTTTTTTGTTTGATTTTATTTAAAATACTTAAAAATATGCAATTTTTTCATAAGGTTGATTTTAGGATGCTCATCAATTATTTTTCGAAGGTTCAAGCAATTTTCCTGGGGAAATTTTAAAAGTTTTCCGGGGAAAATTTCGAATTTTTTCCGTTTTACAATTTGTTTTACTTAGTGTAAAATTATAAATAAGAAGTGAAGCCGGAAGTTGTATAAATTCTGGAAAAGCGGTGGGTGAACGAATTAAGCAAATGTTTAAAAGCGATAAGAGCGATACAAACTTTTTGATCTGAGTCGGCAAGGTTGACGAAGCAAATATTAATATTATATATTATTTGAAAAACTTGAAATTTTCCTGGAAAATGTAGCAACTTTTCTGAGGTTATTAGCTTGCATCTTTTAAAACTTATAGAAATGCAACGCTCTTTCAAAAATAAAAGTTTTTTTTGGAAAACAGTAAAAAATTTCCTGAAAATGTGGTAATTTCCCGAGATTCTTGGCTTCCACCTCCTGAAAAGTACATATATACGATTCTATAAAAAAAATCAGAAATACGCGATATACTATATGTATGTACCTGATTTGCATGCCCATAAACTTAAATTAAGCCAACAAAAATTTGCTACAAAAAGTTATATGGAAATAGTGTCGATTTAATTTAAAATTTTATTTGCTAAAATTGTAAATGATTTAAAATCAAATATTTAATTATTCCAATATGTGGTTTAAAATGTGTTTTTTATATTTTATTGAAATGGAACAGTTTTGTCGTTTTAAATGCCAGAAAATTGCGGAAATTTAATGTTAAATTCACTATAAATTTATAAGTGGGTTACTAAACATTTTTGGGGCTATACATATTGGAACATGTCACGCTTCAACTTATAAATACAAGCTAAAAGTGAATATTTTAAAAATATTTATGTTTTTAGTATCACTAGTTTATTATCAAATTTGTGCAATTTGTAAGTATGTACAAATATCAGGTATTTAACATGACAAACTGTTCCAAATCAATCAAATATAAAAAATCACACTTTAAGCTACATATTGGAATAATTAAATATTTATATATGTTCATTACAATTTTAATAAATAAATCTTAAATTAATTAGATACTGGGTGCATCCGAAATGCAAAATGCAAATTTAGTGAATACATATTTGAAAAGCAGCATGCGATGTAGTTTTTGAGTGCATTTTTAATACATGTTGTTTGATATCTATTTATAATTTAAGTAATCATATTTATCGATATGTTAATGTGGAGTGGTCCAAATTTGAATAGTTTTACGATTTTAATAAAGCATAATGTATCCCAAAAATGCGCATTTCATAAAATGTGTATTTAAAATCACTTTTCGGAAACACCCACTAAACCCATTTAACTTCATAAACCAAATTTTTGTTATATTTTATCACATACATCTTTCACTTTTGCCCATTTAAGGCGTCTTATAAGACAGAACATAATTATCACGGACTAGAAAATGTCTTAAAAATACATAACTAATATAAAATCTAAATAAATGTAAAAGGTCTTGAAAATAAATACTACCTATATACGTAGTAAGCACTACTTAACAAAAAAATTACGCACTACTCACCAAAAGCCCGGCACAAAGATGGCGATGACACATATGGGGTTTTTCTACAATATAGGTGATGTTGCAAATTTACATTGATAATAATCCTGTTGAATAAAAAAAAAGAAATACTAAGAATTTTAATTTATTACAAAATTAATACTTACATACATTATGTATACTCACTTTTCCCACAATAACTAATTTTAATATATGAATTAAATATTTATTAAAACACAAAAATTAAAACAGACACTACTTAGCATTTAGCACGTTGTCAACTCAACAACATAACAAGAAAAGCCTGAAATATTTTCGGTTTTGAAATTGTTTTACGATGTTGAAGAGAAAAAATAATACGCATGCGTAAATTTAGCAGGGTTAGCATATACGAACGTTATAGAATTAAGCGAGTGTGTGTTTATTGCAGAAAATGTTCGCTGTAATTTAGAAATATTGCTTAGTTAATAAATAATTTTAAAGAGAGCTTGCTAAATATTAGCAACTGTATTTAAAATATGTTATTAGTTAAGAAAGGCTTGCTAGAATTTAACAGGAGCCCTTCTCGTTTATTAAAATATGCTTTTGTATTTTATAATGTTTTGCTTTAATTTAACTAAGCCTTGCTTATTTGAAGCATAACATAAGGACATATCACAGCAAGCAGCGGCGGCATGTCTCGAATACAAGTTTGAGCATAACTATAAGGACTTTTTTACAAAACCAATCAGATTTTATAATTTTAGTAGGAAATAGGAATACAAACTTTACATTTCTTTTAATGGAAATTTTTCTAATAAACTATGAAATGTAACATTGAACCGCGAGTCGCATTACAAAAAAAATCTTAAATTAAGAGGAATCACAGTGCAGCCGTGGTAGTTACATATACATACTAAAAGATGAAAAAAAAAACAATTTTTCGATTTGGCTAGCCTTGACCTTATTTTACAAATTCAAATAATAAACAGCTGATGTTTACAAAAAGAAATTTTACATCATAAAATTTCGACTAGGTATATAGATTTATGATTGAAAATTATTATTATGTATAATTTTAAATAATGTTGAGGTAGTTAGCTTGTACCTTGTAGTTTAAGTCGACACAATTATGTAGACTAAAAGTTAATTACCTCACAATTATTAAATTTATTTTTGTAAAAATCAGCTATATTTAATATCGGTTTATATTTTCTAATTTCTAGCTATTTTTTAAATTATTATATAAAATCTTGATAATAACCAAATATGGGTTTACAAATAAAATTTTAACACGTATGTACGTTTAACGTCCATTCTTTAAATTCAATTAACGAATGGTAAGGTTGAAAAAGTTTTTCAAGCGAACAATTTTTAGCTAAGTAAAATATGAACTAATAATTTTATTTATTAAAATTGTAATGATTGAACAAGTCAGAAAACTGTAATTAAAAATTGCAAAAAATTGATTCTTATAAAATCAAGTTCAACTTTTTTTTAAACAATTTATTGTTTGGTCCATATATTTCGATGTATTAATCATCAACAGTGGATTGCTAAAAAATAAAGTACCTTAATATGGAAAGGTACCATAATAATCTTTTCGTTTCTAAGACGCACTTTTTCAATGTTTTAATGCTTATCGAAACTGAAGAAATCAAAATAATTGAAAATATATGTATATTGACATAGACATACAAGCCTAATTATATCTCGTCAACCAAAATAAAAATAAAATAAAAAGTTAAAATATAGGGCGAAGAAACAAAATAAAGCAAGGAATATTTAGTTCAAGTTCAACAGTGGTATATGTTTCAGCTGAGAAGATTTATGTTATGTAATATTTGTACTGTGTAATTGTTCTAAGAAGATTCTAATAAATTATTTAGTTATATTCTATATTCAAGCAAGAATGATATCAAAATAATCTTACTCTTTCTCAAATAAAGCAAGTACATATTCTGATTTAAATTTAATAGACAATTCTTAGCAAAAGCAAATTACTTCTTAATCCAAATAAAATTAAAATTTTATTTTAGAGGAAGACATTTTAAATTTAATCGAAATTGTACTTCCGAGAAAGTGGCTCTTGACTTTCTCGGCATAAACAATAATCATTTAAAAACAAATGATAAATTTAGCAAAATAATTAATTTTTTTCAGCTCATTATTTTAAATTGAATTTCTTAAAGGAAGGAAAACCAAAATGTATTATCCTTTCCGACCCTAAGAGACTTTAGTAAAGGGGCTTGATTAACTGAAAATCAAGGAGTAAAAACTATAAAATATAGGATTTTTTTTTAAAGAATAAATAATAGAAATCTTTTTTTTTATGTGTATCATATTCATTTATGTTGAATTTAAGGTTTGCTGAAAAATACAATAAGCAAAATTTTTCTGGATAAATGTAAATACAAAAGTATGAATGCTAATTTTAACCAGTATATTGTTTAATATTGTACTGTCAATTAAGTCGCTTTCTTGTATTAAGTCAAGTTTTTTTAATGACAAGCAATTATCACCTTTCTTAATTTAAATTGTAAACTTGATTAAACCGCTTTCTTGTATTAAGTCAGGTTTTTTTAATGATACTCAATTATTACGTTTCTTAATTTAAATATTGAATTCTTGATTCTATAATTATTATAGATTCTTATTTTAAGATAAATTTAGTTAAATCAAATATTTTTAGCTTATATTGAGCAAAAACTGATTTATATTTAAATTTTATTTTTTTCTTGAATTAACAAATGGGATTTTCTATTCTAAGCAAGTTCATTTTTTTCTGTGTATAACTTTGAAAATGATCTGGAACTGCCCGATAGTCTGAGATCTAATTGGCTTAGTAAATATTTCCTCTGTAGAATGTATTTTGCTTAGGTGTCAGGAAGATTGATCGTCATACGATAATGTTTACATTTCTGTGTTAAACACGAAACAAATCCCAAATTAATTTATTAAAAAAGGTTTCTTATAAGCTATTGAATCAGATTCTGAAATGACAACGTATCTGCTTCTTTTATGAATTTGTAGTAAAAAACCAAAAATAAAAATAGCAAAACGAAATTTTAGAAGTTAGAATCGGCCTCACATGTTCTTACTATTTATTTTTGCTTTATTACATAAAATATTCCTTTTACATCACTGGTTGGTGTTTACATTATTCAATTGTTAATATGATGAAGAAAATCACTAAATGTTACCTTAAAACATTAAAGTAAAATGATATTGTGCAGGCAAATTTATTGGAAAACATTTACAAACAAGCAAATTCAAAAACGAACAAAATCAAACAAAATCGATTGACTCGATTTCGCATGTTCCGTTCTCTGGTATATATCCCATTATGCAGCTGAACATAGATACTATAAAGCTGCTACAACATCAAAGTTGGGTTGACCACCAGACGTAATAGATGTTACAAATCGATCCCGTGAAGAACCAACTATTTATCTACCACTAATACTTGACTCGTTTTCTTCCAAATTCTTTGTATCGTTCTTTGGTCCCAATAGCTTTCAATTTATTTTTAAAGATGCAACACATGACTTTACATGTCATTTTCTCTCACTAATATCAAGTCCTACTTTCCATAACGCGATAATAACATTTCAACATCTAGATTCAGTTAGTTTTGACGTTTTATGCTATTTTATTCACTTAGTAAACCTTCCTTCCCTACTCAATAAATTGAAAAAAGTTAGATGTAAATTAAAAATACCAGTAATCCATAGTTTCACTAAACCAAATAAAAACAGCCAAACTCCAGTTAAATAATAGTTCCTGGATTTCTTCTTTTTTGATATTGCGATTTGTTATATAATTGAAATAAATTTGCAAGAATTGCAAGCCGATTATGCATTTCTTTTTTACTTGGACCTTATGGGAGAATTAGGAGAGGAACTATTTTTCAACTGCAGATTGCCTCTGTTTCTATGAAACTGGGCATAAGTATACATAAAATAATTCAAATTGTCCGGAGTTGCATAAGTCTTATTGTAGGTTCGAGGAGTATTTGCTGGGGTACCTCAGGGTTCTATATTGGGGCATTTGCTTTTCTCCATTTTTATTAATGATCTGCTTTGGCATATTCGGAATTGTCGATTTCATCTTTATGCTGAGGATTTGCAATTGTATATTGGTGGCTACTTTTCAGAGTTGGATGAGATTGCCATGCGACTTAATGCTGATCTTAAAAATGTTTCCTTATGGACCATGAATAATTCACTTGCTATTAATCCCACTAAAAGTAAAGCGTTATTGCTTTCTAAAAATAATTCTATTAATATAGCACCTCTGATTTATTTAGACAATGATATTATCTCATTTGTGCCTATAGTTAATAACTTATTACTAATAAAACCCAAAACTTACTTGGATTTATCATATAAAATCTCTATGCCAGCGTGTTAATTATAGTTTATACTCGCTCAGGTTAATAAAAAAGTTTTGTCCAGTGAATTTACGCATATATATTGTTAAAAGTCTGATTATACCAATTTTCACCTATTGTGATGTAATATTTAATAACTGTGATAGTACTTCAAGGCGTTTACTTGAGGTTACGTTTAATAACTGCATCCGATATGTTTATGACCTTAGGAAGTTTGACCATGTCTCTGAATTTAAGGTTTCTATTATTGGATGTGAATTGTTTGAATTTTATTGTTATAGAACTGCGGTTTTTATTTTCCGTATATTAAATCGGGTATACCATTGTATTTACATGAGAAATTAGATTTTTCTACATCGTTGAGAATAAGAAATGTCAACTTGCCTATCAATAGGACAAATAATGGTTATACACCAGTAAATTATGGTTAAATAGTACAGTAAAAATAATTTTTTTCGAGTACTGAAAAAAAAAATTCCCTCTCACACTCAAGTAAAACTATATTTTTATCTCGCTTTATTTTTATTGGTCAGTAAGATTTTCTCATGGAAATCACGCTTAATTAAACAAGAAAATACGTGGTCCACGTTTATGATGCCCCTAAACACTACAACAAATTATTTAAAAACTTTCATATATTATAAGTTGTAGTAAGCCATGAGAATTTTTTGGTAAAAATTTTTTTTCCTTTCATAAGCGGCCCATACATTATTCAACATGTTGATCAACTTGGTTGATAAACTTAGTTGAATGTTTGCCACACACTGTTCTACAAGTTTAATAAACATTGCCACAGACTATTCAACCCAAGTTGATCAACTGAATTTTTTGACATTTTAGTGATAAACTGGTTAAAAATATGGACAAGTTATCGCTTTAACTGTGATTGCGGAACTGTGTGATGAAAATGAAAAAGAAATGTAATCTCAAGAAAAGAGAATGGCGAAAAGAGTGGCTCGCAGATACGGAAGGATTTTCAAATTGCAAAATTGTTAAAATAAATTAAACATCCCGATCCATAAGACTACAGAAATTATATGAAAATGAACAAAAAATATTCCATGGATCTTTTGGAAAAGATATCACCATTTATAAAGAAATATTGCACCTTTATGCGTGATTCAATTCCCATAGAGACAAGACTTTCTATTACATGAATAAAATATACATATATTCTACAAAATAGATACATGGAAAATAACACTTAGCTTATTTTTAATGTTGGTGCATTATCATTTGTTGATGATGATCTTCCAACCGCCCCTCCTCCGCTATAAAACACGCGCGTAGTGGAGGCCTGTTTACGGGATTGCGAAAAAAAAAAGATTTGATTTGGAATCACCAAATTTAACGGTCTTTTTTTTTTGTTTTTCACTGATATTACGAATAATTATTAACTGTTCACTTAATCACTATTTACTTAGTTTAAATAGTCTGAACATACATATCATAATTATTAAAGAAAAAAAATCACTATGTAGGTTTGAAATTATGAACACAACAAACAGAAAAAATAACTTGTCTTTGCGTAACAAAGCAAAACGCACTTTGATTTCGTTCACTGTATTTACATAACCACATATAAAGTTAATCGTTTATGAAATTCACTAAAATCACTATGTACTTATTATAAATAATGTATTCATTCATCATTGTTTCATCTTATAAATGAGATTTGATATTATTCACTTAGCATAAACTACTAATAAGAACTAAACAATACTTTATTAGCAAAAAAGAAACTTCTAGTAAATTACTTATAATATAAAAAAAATTTTTAAGATTTTGTTTTTGATATCTGTATGGTCCCAGAATTTGTTATCGACTGACTACTTATCATCTCTTTTTCGTCCTCCAACCAAAAAAATATAATTGCATCCAAAAACACGGGGTTTATGATAAAAAAAAAACAAATGGTAAACACAAATTTTTACAATCATTGATGAGTCATTCCAATCCAATTGATGAACAAGAATCCAATCACATAAATAAGGGCCAGCGTACACAGCATAAATATACAACACAAAATCATTACAAATCGTGCCCTACCCGCTCTTCGATAACCGCAGGTATAAACTTGTGGTACAATTTGGCTGCGAGCTTATTTGCGGCATTACTTTGTGCGAAGGAACGTACGAAAACCTTTTGTCCAATTTCCAAATGCCGAACACGAGAACGGAGATTGTACGTATGAGCATTTCGGCCATAAGCTGCTTTCAAGTACATTAGCACCTTTTCTCTGATCGAAATTAAGCGATCTGGCTTTGAATTAATCTGCAGGTAATTGTCATCCAAGTTCCTTAATAATTGGCGAAGTTTGTAGTCCGACCCATGTAACGACATGTGTTGACCGAATACCAAGAAATGTGGTGAATATTTGCTTGAACCATGAATACAATTTCGAATGGCAGCAACAATTTCTTGGATATGGTTATCCCAGTTGTAATGGGAATCTTTAGTACGCTCGTATAGAGGATATAATGGTCCGGTTGACTCTTTCCGATGCGTTACATTGTGGTGAGTGAATAGGTGTGCGATTATGGTGAACACCATATTTTCCCAATAGCTCCTGAAATTGTTTCGCTACAAACTGCTTCCCATTATCGGTTGTAATGATTTCGGGTACAGAAAATAAATTAAATATTTGTTGCTCCATAAATTCATTCAGATGGGATGCCGTGGCCTCTCGTAAAGATTTCAGCAGGACAAATTTTGAATAATGGTCCAGCACTATTAATAAGTAGCAATTGCCACTCTTAGACCTAGGATAGGGTCCCAGAAAATCAACATAAAGATGCTGAAAAGGTCGAGAAGATTCCCTCTGTTTTCCAATTGGTGGTTTTAGTGAATAATTGACGGGCTTGTTCATTTTGCATTGGTTATAATTCAATATGTATTCTCGTACATCCTTGATCATATTCGGCCAGTAAAATTGTCGTTGTAATTTTTCGGTGGTTTTGTGAATTCCCATGTGTGCTGAAGTCGTAGAGTTATGTGCGAGTTGAATTAAATTTTTTGTTAACTCCAGTGGTACGACTAATTTCCATTCCGGAATATCGGTTCCATCGTAGCGTGATCCATACCCTAATTGAATTAAAATTTTACCATCCTCAATATGATAATTGCAGCTCGCATTGGCTGGCAAGTTTTTTATAGTTTGGATTTGTTCCTGGTATTCATTGGAATTAAAGGCTGTTGAATTAAGATCTACATTTAGTGGCACTAATTGTTCATCGGAAGTTGTATCAGTCTTATGAAGTTCAGAGACGTTGATTGAGCATGCATAACCGACTGATTTGGACTCTAGTTGGCATTCATAGCGTTTCAACCAATTTAAACCGGCGATAGTATTTAGAGATTCACAAAATGCTCTAGAAAGAGAATCTGCTACCGTGTTGTTTGCTCCTTTACGGTAATCTATTTTAAAATCGTAGGCCTGTAGTTTAAGGCTCCATCTCGCCAACCTCCCCGACAGATCCTTTTGGGACATGAGCCATTTTAATGAAGCGTGATCCGTGTATATCGTGAATGAATATCCTTCGATGTAACACCGAAATTTTTTAACACTAAGGACTGCTGCTAAACATTCCAACTCCGTGATTGAATAATTTTTCTGGGCGGCGTTTACCTTTTGAGAGATAAATGCTATCGGACGCTCCGCTCCATTCTCATCTACTTGGAATAGCACACTCCCTATGCCGTCTTTACTCGCATCACATTGGATATAGAACGGCTGGCTGAAGTCGGGGTTTACCAATACCGGTGCTGTCGAAAGAGAAATCTTCAATTTCTCAAATGCTTCTTGGGCATTTGGATTCCAACTAATTTTTTTATTTTTTTTCAGCAGATCGGTGATTGGTGCTGCGATGATTGCAAAATGTTTGATGAATCGTCTGTACCATCCGCATAGGCCTAGGAAACGTCTGATTTGCTTTAATGACTTTGGTGGGGGATAGTCAATAATTCCTTGTATTTTCGCCGGATTTGTACGTAGACAGCAATCACCGACGATGTACCCTAAGTATGCAACTTCCTTCATGACAAATTTACATTTGTCGATATTCACAGTCAAACCAGCAAATTTTAATCGCTCTGCTACTAGTTTTAACAGACGAAAATGCTCGTCCAAAGAAGAAGATGTGATTAACAAGTCATCCAGGTATACAAAAATATTCTCATGCAGTTCCGGAGGTATCACCTTGTGCATAAGGCGACACATTGTTTGTGGTGCGTTGCACAAGCCGAATGGCATCACGGCGAAGCGATATAAGGGCCGTCCGGGTACTGTAAACGCTGTCATGTCTCGAGACTGTGGGTCGAGCGGAATCTGCCAAAAGGCATCTTTTAGATCGATTGCCGAAATATATTGAGTTTGATCCAGTCGACCCAACAATCCCTCGACAAGAGGCAGCGGATAAGCATCCCTTTCGGTTACCTTATTCACCTCGCGAGCATCCAAACACAACCGCACTTTGCCTGACGCCTTATGCACAAGGGTCACAGGCGACGACCAACCACTGTGACTTGGTTCGATGACACCCAGTGAAATCATGCGATCCAGTTCTTGGTACATTAATTGTTGTTTCGCCGGCGATATGGCATAAAATCTCTGTTTTATTGGTTCGACACCATCACGAATTTTGATTTTGTGTGTTACTAAGGACGTTTTTCCTAATCCTAATTTCGAAGAAGCAGGAAAATTTTCAATTATGGATTTGAGAACCGTGGTTTCTTCCGCTGTTAATGAATGCTGATTTGGTTCACTTCGGTTCAATTATAGACTGTTCACTTCCTCAGTAAATTGTTGGAATTTCGGAGAGATTTGAAATAGGTTCCAGAAGTCAATGCCAAGATATAATTTTTGTTCCAAACTCGGGACGATGTATAACTTCATTTGTCGTGTATGATTATTAAACACAATATCGGCAATAATGAACCCAAACACCCGTTGCTTGTCTCCACTGGCGGTATTAACATGTAATGCTGACGCGTGGAATTCTACATTAGGATGATCAATGTATCGCTCGGAACCGGCACCCAATATACTAATGGACGCTCCACTATCTAGTAATCCCTTTGTGTGTTCTCCATTAACGGAAACCAATGCATAGGGTCGAGGATCTGCTCCTGATATGGTGATGACGGATGAAATAACATTATTTTTCTCTGCTCGCTTATTTTGCCAATATCGCTTCATACGAGTTTGTTGCTTATAATTATACGTTCGTTTGCTTCCAAATTTTTTTTGTGGGGGTGGTTTGCGCAAATTCGGAACAGATTGGTCTGAGCTTGGTAGTTGAAGAATTTTTTCGGATGATGTGCTGGTTGGTATGACTTTATGATTAATTTGTAGTGGAACTGCGACATTAGTTTTGCTGGAATGGTAAGGTTATTGACTGGTTATTGTTCGGTATTCGACTTGGGAGTATTCCTCTGAAGTATGGTTGTAGGTGTTGTTGGAATCGACGATGCCTGTGTACTCAGGTTCATGGAATGCACATTTGGACTGGGCACAGCTTGGTGGTAGGGTACAGGGTTCCCAGCTCTCCACTGACCCTTCGATTGGTTTCCCGAACATCGAATACAATTATACATGGTCATATTCCGGTAACCACAACGATGACAGAATAACCCCTGCGGCAGTTTGTATTCGCGAAACGTGTGACCAATATCACAACAATTAAAACAAATCGGCTCTTTATCAGGTGTTTTGTTGAATTGTTGTCGTAAAACTTATGGTGCTTGTGATGGGTGTACATTTTTCGTAAAATTGGCAGTGTGATATTTTACCTCGGCTACATCTGGTACATGTTCGCGAGTCGTAATAGGTTCCGAACTTTCAAAATTGAACTGTAACTCATTAATAGATTGTCTTGGGTAAGCATAATAGGATTGTCCCATTTTTAATCGGGACCATGTATTCTCACACGCCATACAGCTTTTAATTAATTCATTGACGTTGGTAAAATACCTGTCAGTTAAATGATATTATAATTATGGATTCATGTTTCTCATCAATACTTCTATTAGTCGAGATTCCGGGTATGGTGTATGACACTGTGGCGTTAGACTCCACACATGTTGATAAAATTCCATGAAATTTTCGCGAGGTAATTGTCTTCGACATTCAATCATTTGACGGATTCCTACATCGGTACGCCGATCTTCGAACTGCTCGAGGAAAGTAGCTTTTAACTGGTTCCATCGTAAATTAGGATTATTACGGCGAAAACTCCAGTACCAATGAAGCGCGGTACCTTTGAGGACGAAACTTAATTCATTTACTAATGATTCATTATTTAGGTTCATCGAACTGGCTAACGTTTCAATTTGAAGCATAAATAAATCCGCTGGAAGGCCTCCGGGTGAACCATCAAAGGATATGCCTGATCGAACGAAGCTTCGAGGTTTATCCTGACTGACTCGTACTACTATGTTTATTATTATTACTCATATTGAATTGGGGCATATTATACTGAACTATTGGAATATTTGCCAAGACATTCGGGTTACTAGATGTAATGTTGGCTGTTAAATAGTTTGGGACAGAATAACTACCATTGTTTGCCGAAGTTTGATGATGTTGTAGAACTGTAATGGGTATATTCGAGGAGGTGCTGCCAGTGTTAATCGCAGCTGCAGTAGTCGAGTTTGGTATATATGGATTAAAGATAGACAAATGTGGCGCATTCACTTGAGTTTGAGGATTTGCCAAATGCACCATCGTTGGTATTTGTGCATTAAAATCGGTTGTAACCGCGGCTCGTTTGATTGTAGATTCTGCATTCTGGTTACCAAGTAGATATGTTGTGTCTCCAACCTGAATCGGTGCTAAAATTGGGTTAGTTGATCCTAATTCAGAATTCGTTGCGTATGTGGTTGGATTCGATACAATCACTGCCTTTTGTTGCCTCATATCTTCAAGCTGCTTATGGCCGAAATGCTCATACGTACAATCTCCGTTCTCGTGTTCGGCATTTGGAAATTGGACAAAAGGTTTTCGTACGTTCCTTCGCACAAAGTAATGCCGCAAATAAGCTCGCAGCCAAATTGTACCACAAGTTTATACCTGCGGTTATCGAAGAGCGGGTAGGGCACGATTTGTAATGATTTTGTGTTGTATATTTATGCTGTGTACGCTGGCCCTTATTTATGTGATTGGATTCTTGTTCATCAATTGGATTGGAATGACTCATCAATGATTGTAAAAATTTGTGTTTACCATTTGTTTTTTTTTTATCATAAACCCCGTGTTTTTGGATGCAATTATATTTTTTTGGTTGGAGGACGAAAAAGAGATGATAAGTAGTCAGTCGATAACAAATTCTGGGACCATACAGATATCAAAAACAAAATCTTAAAAAATTTTTTTATATTATAAGTAATTTACTAGAAGTTTCTTTTTTGCTAATAAAGTATTGTTTAGTTCTTATTAGTAGTTTATGCTAAGTGAATAATATCAAATCTCATTTATAAGATGAAACAATGATGAATGAATACATTATTTATAATAAGTACATAGTGATTTTAGTGAATTTCATAAACGATTAACTTTATATGTGGTTATGTAAATACAGTGAACGAAATCAAAGTGCGTTTTGCTTTGTTACGCAAAGACAAGTTATTTTTTCTGTTTGTTGTGTTCATAATTTCAAACCTACATAGTGATTTTTTTTCTTTAATAATTATGATATGTATGTTCAGACTATTTAAACTAAGTAAATAGTGATTAAGTGAACAGTTAATAATTATTCGTAATATCAGTGAAAAACAAAAAAAAAGACCGTTAAATTTGGTGATTCCAAATCAAATCTTTTTTTTTTCGCAATCCCGTAAACAGGCCTCCACTACGCGCGTGTTTTATAGCGGAGGAGGGGCGGTTGGAAGATCATCATCAACAAATGATAATGCACCAACATTAAAAATAAGCTAAGTGTTATTTTCCATGTATCTATTTTGTAGAATATATGTATATTTTATTCATGTAATAGAAAGTCTTGTCTCTATGGGAATTGAATCACGCATAAAGGTGCCCTATTTCTTTATAAATGGTGATATCTTTTCCAAAAGATCCATGGAATATTTTTTGTTCATTTTCATATAATTTCTGTAGTCTTATGGATCGGGATGTTTAATTTATTTTAACAATTTTGCAATTTGAAAATCCTTCCGTATCTGCGAGCCACTCTTTTCGCCATTCTCTTTTCTTGAGATTACATTTCTTTTTCATTTTCATCACACAGTTCCGCAATCACAGTTAAAGCGATAACTTGTCCATATTTTTAACCAGTTTATCACTAAAATGCTTTAAAGCGGCCCATACATTATTCAACATGTTGATCAACTTGGTTGATAAACTTAGTTGAATGTTTGCCACACACTGTTCTACAAGTTTAATAAACATTGCCACAGACTATTCAACCCAAGTTGATCAACTGAATTTTTTGACATTTTAGTGATAAACTGGTTAAAAATATGGACAAGTTATCGCTTTAACTGTGTGAAAAAAAAAATGAAAAAGAAATGTAATCTCAAGAAAAGAGAATGGCCAAAAAGGGTGGCTAGCAGATACGGAAGGATTTTCAAATTGCAAAATTGTTAAAACAAATTAAACATTCCGATCTTGACTACAGAAATTATATGAAAATGAACAAAAAATATTCCATGGATCTTTTGGAAAAGATATCACCATTTATAAAGAAATAGGGCACCTTTATGCGTGATTCAATTCCCATAGAGACAAGACTTTCCATTACATTAAGATTTTTAGCAACAGGGAATGCATTCCCATTTAAAAAATCTCGCCATTCTTCATTATTTGGCACCGTCATATTTTGATTTTGTTGATTTGGTTTAAAAATGTTGGTAAAAAAATCGGGTACCAATCGCAATAATTTTCTTACGACAATTAAACGTCATTTTTATTTGTAAATTGATTCAAGGCACACATTTGACAATGTTTACTTTGTTAGTTGAAACAACATTGCCATACACAGTTCAACATGTTTATCAACCACTAGCTCCGCCTCCATAAAATCAAAACGATTTGATTTTACTTCAACCGATTAGACAATTGTCAAATTGGTCGATAAACTACACCATACACGATCAAACTTTTCCGTAGACTCAACCAAGTTGTTCAACAGGTTGAATAATGTATGGGCTGATATAAACTTTAAAGCATGCTATGTTTGAAACAATATAAGAATGAAAATTAAATAAATTTCCATAGGTTGATATGACCTAGTAGAAACGTTTTGGACTATGTAGAGCGGGTAAAGTCCGGGGTTCGATTGTGGTCAAGGCATTTTAGTTTTGTTTTTCAATTTATATTTTTTTTGACATGATAACGTCTTACACCGAATGTTCAGAAAATTGACAAGAAAGTTTTCTCTTGGTCGTGGGCAATTACTAATCAACTGTAAGCATTACCTTTAATTTAAATGTATGATTTCTTAGATTGGTCCTTAGGCTTCATGCCTCACACATAATATTATCGAATGATTTCGCGCGATTTAAATCCTTCAACAAATATAGTGAGATAATGGCTCATCCG
This sequence comes from Tipula helvola, assembly GCA_963556165.1. Taxonomy (NCBI): domain Eukaryota; kingdom Metazoa; phylum Arthropoda; class Insecta; order Diptera; family Tipulidae; genus Tipula; species Tipula helvola. Next base: position 270,209,505 of record OY744481.1, read on the forward strand.
ATTCGAGCAATTCTGAAGTCAATATTTGCATAAAGAAACAGTGGTGGTTAATTTATTTTAAATTAAAATAATTAATCTAAACTTTAATTTTTATTTTAATTAAATCTAATCCTTAAAAGCCTTTAGCCTCGAGCTATTCCCACTTGACTAAAAAATAACGGCTAAAAAAGTATCAAATGGTCAAATGGTGATTGTGGCAGCGGCCGCTTGACATCAACATTATATATAAATTGTATCCGCCCTAGGACGGGCTGTACCCCCTAGTATATAATCTTTGTTATATTCTAAATGTTAATTGTAATTTTGGGTGTTATTCTTTACTTTGATTATTGTATATATTCAATTTGTACAAAAACATTATGGTTTAAACAGCATTGGCTAATGGATAAATAAAACACAAAAAAAAATGCATGAAATTGTAGTAAATGTTGCTTAACCGATCGAAATGATTTAAAATGTGGATTCATTACCACCATAAATCAAACTACCATTCTAGTCGTGATCAGCTGCAAATTATAGTGCAGCTGTAAAATTAAATTTGAATTGTACAGAATTTTTAAATCCGATATGCGATAGCTAAAATGCAGCACTCACCGTAAACACATACAAACAAATCACATTCAATCCATTATGCTTTAATTACATCTTTTGTATTTTAAATTCGTATATGCAAAAACATATTTTTAAAATTCGAAGGACAAAATAATTTTCCAATCACCAATAACTTTTCAATGTAAATCACGACAACGTGCTAATTAAAATGCATACCAGCATTTATGATTTATGTAAAGCTAAGTGATTGAATAAAAATTATCACATTTTGTGTGTAAAAATTATCAAAAATGTTGTCCACTTCAATTGTCACGTAAATTCGCGGTGAATCATATACAAGAAAATTCAGTTACACTAAAAATCAAAAGCGACGAGATATAAATGATCGTTGAACTTTCTTAGACCAAACCTTGTGTACATACATACATACATACTCGTATAATAAAATAAATAATCGAAGACTATTATTTGCTCATTCAGCTAAGGTTCTATAAGTATCTAAAATTCTAAATCACATAAACAAATAGACGTCACGCCATTTAAATATTTGCTTATCGATTTTTGGCGAAAGCCTCATAGAATTAGAATATTCTATATTTGCATTGTATAGATTTTTTTTCTTTACAAATATACACCTGGAAACTTTCGAGCAAATAGGCAAATAAATTTCAAAATTGTACATAATAATTTGCAAGGTAATAACAAAATTGTAGGAGTACCTTGAACTTACTTTCAAAAAATACAAATCTGAGCACCAATTATTTATGATGACCATGAGCATAGTTTTCGTTTTTTTTTTTATTTTATATATACTTATAACGAAACACAAATAACATCACTGACCTTTCCAATATGAAGAGTCCGATTTATAACGAAATTCGGAAGTTTTTTTAGTATTTACGTTTGTCTAACAATTTGACATTGTACTTGAAATTATAACAATTAGTATGGTATTAATGAAAAACTCAACCCAGTTTATGGGGTGATTCCCGCGGTTTGGGTACTATTACTTATTGTGTACAGTACACATTTAGTGTCTTATATGGTTATCACAATATATAAATATTTTCCATTTGTGAATTAAAGTGAATGCAGTTTTTAATACAATTAACTTAAATTAATTAATAAACATTAAAATTAAGATCAAAAAATTAGTTGAGTGTGAAATTATATTTTTGAATTATAAATTGGGTTTTATATACGTATTAGATCATACTCGTATTATAGTGACTCGCAAAAAATATAAATTAGCGTCAATAATTGAATTCATTTCTTAAGCTTCTTCATCACCGCTTCCGTGGAGCCCACAATAGCCTCGATTTAGAGAGGCTTATTTAGAAGATCAAATTTATTTTAAATTTGAAGTAAAATAAAATACTTGTTGAAGTCACTGCACTGGAACTTGGAAAAGGGCGGTAACGCTACTTAAATTGATGAAAAACACCGAGTAGAAAGCATTAGATTATTCTCGGTATTGGTACTGAGATTTATGTAGTGTTTTTCTGCTGCATTTCTGCCTTTTGAGAGACAATACCATTGGAAAATTGGCCGATTGTGCAAATTACAATGTACGGCTGGTGCTGGCATCCTTAACAGAGTTGACCCATATCATTGCGAACTCAAAACATAAATAACCTGCACACAAAAAGAAAAAATTCTGAACCCGAGGTCTGACATGTCAATTCTTATGTATTTTGTTATTTTGTTTTGCTCCATCACCCACCAGTTTTCCACAAAACCCCAATTTTGAATCAAAATTGCCCAAGAAAATGCCAAAGTCTATTTTGTGTACCGTTTACTCCAGATATATCGTTTCCGGAGTATTTTTTAAAACAAGGATTATCCCAAAAAAATACGTGTCAACAGCAAATTAACGTATGTCTGCACCCAGGGCACCTCCACGTGTGACGAGGGGCAACGGAGTTGTCCCACACATACAAATATTACGATGTAGCGGAGGTGATACCCCAGTATCGACGGCTGGTCAGGGAGGGAAGCGGGCCCGCTGGTGTTATCATCATGCAAACGTAGCTCCTCAAGGGTAGGCTACTTGGCGTTTGAGGAGAATGCGGCTACAAGAAGACATCGGTGTAATAGGGACCCGAATGTGTTTTGTTTCATTTGTGGTAAATTTGAACTAGCTAAATGTCGGAAGACTATATCAGACTCGACTAAAAATATACACCACAAATGTTTGGAGAGAGGAGGTAGAGAGATCTAGGATATATTTTGCAAAAAATCAAGTACTCGGAGCACAATTGGCAAGTTTGTGGGGATTTAAAAATTATAACAAAACTGATAGTTTTCAAAAATTATTTTGCCTCCACTACACATAAAACTTGGGCTGATGAAGCAATAGGTGAAGGCATTAGATAAAGAATGTCAATGTTTCCAATACATAGCACAACAATTTCCAAAACTGACAGAGGCTAAAATTAGAGAAGGTATTTTTAACGGACATCAAATAATGAAAACTATTTCAAGACAAAAATTTCATTAAAACCATTCAAAAAAATGAGAAAGCTGCCTGGCTCAGTTTTAAAGAAGTTTGTGAAAACTTCTTAGGAAACACCAGAACTGAGCATTATAAAGACATTGTTACAAAATTTATAGAAAATTACAGGCAATTGGGATGTCTTATGCACTTAAAGCAGAGCAAGGAGAGCGCTTCCACCGTAAATCACATCAATAAAACTTTACTTGAATGCCCATGACATCAATAAAACTTTACTTCAACGCTCGTGATAGGTCAATGAACAAAAAGTTGATGAAAAGCAACAAACTGTAACTCAATCTTGAGCAGACACACTCAAACTGCAGCAAGGTTAGGGGAATTCGTTTCAGCTAAACTTTCTTAGTTAAGTTTCACTTTCCTATTGCCAGTAACTTTGTTTCAGTCACACAAGTAGTGAATTTGTCTTATTTGTCTTCTATTTGTAACTTATACTCTCTGAATTTCAGTTTGCTTGTCATAGTTTAAGTGTGAGTTTTGCGTCTCAGTTTGAATAACAGTTTGATTGTCTGAGTTTCAGTGTAAGTTGTACGTCTGGGTTTTAGTATGAGTTTCTTTTTCTGACTTTCTAACAATGGTTTAGTCAAAAGCGATTAGTAATCAAAATAGAAAGTTAAATTACTTTGGAATTTTTTTGGCCATTTTGACCTAAAATTGGGCTTTTTTTGGGTTACTGAAAAGTCACAAGTTAATTTGGACTAAGGAATCCCTTTTTGCGGTTAGAAATACTCCGGAAACGATATATCTGGAGTAAACGGGACAAATAATAGACTTTGGTATTTTCTTGGGCAATTTTGACCCAAAATTGGGGTTTTGTGGAAAACAGGTTGATGGAGCAAAACGGACCACAGATTCGTATTCAGCGCAGGAAAATGCATAAGAATTGACATGTCAGATCTCGGGATCAGAATTATTTTTTTTTTGTGTGAGTGTGCCGGTGAAATCATTTCTAGCCTTCTAAAATGGAGATATGCTCTAAAATATTCAAAATAATGATAAATTTATATGGAACCATTTGGAAGCTGGCCGATCAGTGGCATAACTAGGTACCTGCAGAACTCGCAGGCGTGCGGGCCACGGGTATTGGGGACTACGATATTTATTTAGCGTTGGAATATTAGTATAAAGTCAAGATTAAATAGATAGTAGCTTAGAGTAAGCTTAATTTAGACTTCCTTTTCACATTTGCAAAATGGGACATTTGTAGGAACATTTTAAGAAAATCAGGTGGTCTACGGCGGCCATCGACCCACTTGATCATATTTTTATTGATTTTTAAGACCGTCGAAAAATTAATCCTTTTTGCGCCCATATTCAATCCACCATCTTGAATTTTAAATTTCTGACCTCAAATTCGTGATCAGCGACCTCGAAACCCTTCTAGAACATGTTTCTACCGATCTACATGAACGTCAAGAAATTGACCCTTTATGGCAGCCATCTTGAATTTTAAAATTCTGAACCTATATTTATTATCAGCGACCCCGAAAACTCCCTAGATCATGTTTTATTGATTTTTATGAACGTCCAAAATATATCCTTTTTCGGCCATATTTGATCCGCCATCTTGAATTTTGGAATTCTGACCTCAAATTCATGATCAGCGACCCAGAAAAAAAAATTGTTGGCTTATCGTTATATAACTTTTCTTTATATGTTCCGTATCAGTTCCAATTCCAACCCCCTAGATCAAATTTTTATTGATTTCTATATGAACATCGAAAAATTGGTCTGTTTTTCGGACATATTTTCGATCCACCATTTTGGGTCCGCCATCTTGAATATTAAAATTCTGGCCTCAAATTCGTGATCAGCGATCCCGAAAACCTTCTAGGACATGTTTCTAATGACTTTTATGAACGTCAAAAAATTAGCCAATGTTGGCGGCCATCTTGGATCCGCCATCTTAGAATTTTAAAAAACTAATAAAAAGTTTGTAATCTATGACTCCAACACTTTTGAGTAAATTAACAGAGGTAAAGTTACGTTTTTATAACAATTTTATTAAAAACAAGAGACTATCGCAATTATGGTCCGCCATTTTGAAAATTCAAGGACGCCTTAAAAACGCCATACGGCATTGAAAAGTAGAAGTGTTAACATGTTAAGCCCAAAAAAGTTTATTTATCTCAAAAAATGAATTGTGCATTGGGGTGGCTGATTTGACAGAGAATGTCCCATACGCGTAAATCAATTATTAAAAGAAAATTAGAACGATTTTCTTAAACGAAATTCATATAGGTACATAACTACCTATGTAAATACCTATGTTGAAATTCAAACAATAATGAAAATATTTCGGAGATCATAATTAAGAATTTGTAACGTTTTCATTTCAAAAATTTTCTTAGAAAAAAATGTGATTTCCCATACGTTTAATTTGAAAAATTTGGTTTTTCCTCGTTTTTAATTCCTTTATAAAAGCTTCATTTTTTGGACGATCAATGGCTTTGTATAAAGGTTTCTTTGGCTAAACTCATTTGAAATCAAATAAATCATAATGTTGACATCAAACGATAACGATTTTAGTGTTTGCTGAGTTGAATTGCACTTCAAATTCAACATTTTACAAATCAAATTAAGCATTTTGCAAAACAAACACAACCTTTTGCAAATCAAATTTTGATTAGAAATGGTTTTGTTTTGAAAAAGGATGAATTTATAAAAGTGAGCTAATCTTTAATAATTTGCTTTGCTGCTATGTATAAGCAGCTTGCGAAGGAATTATCATTGTGGTGTTCATAAAAATCAAGTAGCAATTGTTGAAACTTTCTTCCGAGAAAAATACCTAACCTCGACCGAAAATTTCTTGTTTCTTTCATTAGCTTTTGCTTTGCGAAAACGAATCAATGGATACTTGAGCCAAACCAGTCAGAGTTTACAATGAATCAGGTTTTGTTCGACTTATAGTTTTTTATTAACCGAATCTTTCTGAATACTGATAAGCGGCAAATAAAAAATTGGATCGGATGGTATTTTTTTTCGTTCGTTTAACTTGCTTAGTAAGTAGTATTCGTAACATTAAATTACTTGAAACTTAATTCGATAATTCCACAAATTTTTGGAATTTTTCGAAATGATTTTCTAGATTTTTGTTATACATGCTTTCTGAAATTATTCATTAATATCCAGAATTTTTGGTATTATTGAAATTGTTCGAGATCAATCGAAATTCATATAATATAGAGATTATTCGAATTTTCTGGGGTAATAGAGATTATTCTGCGGTTTATTCTAGATTTCTTACGTTTTTCGCCAACGTTCTGCAGTTGCAGAAAAGCGGAGAAATTTGCAAAATTATTACATATAAAGGGTGATCCAATGAGAGCTTGTTACGGGGCGAGGCATCGTCCCGTGTTCATTAAAATATAGACACATTTTTTTTTAATTTTCAAATATTATTTTTATTTAATTTTTTTGTCTACAATTTTTTTTTCACGCACCATATCTTCATTTCGCTGACTGTATTATCTGTCAATGAAAACAAAAAAAAAACATATCTCTGATTAAAATAAAAGTTATATATTTCTTACCATCAATCAATATTTTTGTTTTTGCTTATTTAATTTGATTTGTTGATCCATTCGTTTCCCCATTTTGCTGTCCCACATTTGCTAAAAGAAATAAACCGCGAATTAATGAATAAACACATCTTTTAATCAATTAATAATTAAACAAACAAAAAAAAAATGAATAAAATACTTACCTGTCACAAACGCACAATAACAACAATAACACCGACCGAACGTAAATAAAGATCACCAACACCAGCTGGTGGTGGGGTTTTTCTTTAGTTTTTTTTGTAATTTGAGTATATTTAGCGCAGATGGCATTATTTTTTTGGTTGAGTACACACGTAGTATTTGGAGTGACCACTTGTAGGGGCGTGATGAGCATCAAATAAAAAAATAAATATTAAAATGTTGTTGTTGGACACGAAAAATGTATATAAGCGGACAACACATACCATTCGAGGCTTTTTATTTTGGATTTTCAACCGAAGCGGACGACAACCGTGTGGGACCACTCACGCCATACCAACTTAGCATAAATATTAATAAGATTTATCAGGGGAATAATAATTGATAACATATCACTATCGGTAATATATATAAATAATAAATTAAATATAAATAATAATTTCGATAAAATCGAAATAATAAATTGAATTTAATATAATATTAACTCATAAATCTAAAAAAAATAAAAAAAAAAAAACAACCTCGAGTGTATGGTGTTACCGTTAACTTAAAATTAAAACGTGGTAGTGGTCCTAAAAATAATCTCAAAATAAAATAAACATAAAAAAACCAACAACAAGGAGAAAAATAAAACCAGACGAAAGAAAACAAAAACCAACAAGGCAACCAGTTTCACTGTTCCGAGTACCGAGGGAAAGAGGAAAAATAACCACTCAACCCCTAACCCGATTTTTCAACTGCTGTGTTCCTGCGACGATTGCTGTTTCCACAACGGATTGCCGATCTTGATCCAGCGCCACACACAAGTAAATCCACACGTAAGTATCGAACGGAAAATCTGCAGGTGGGTATTGGTGGGGCAAAGTACCAAAGTTGGTGATGCCGAATTTTTTTTGTTTTTTTTGCTCCCTATTGGGAATTTTCATTCCAGTGATCCCCAAGGATAGAGCTCTGTGCCTGTGGATCACCATTGCTACGCGTTTCACCTGATGCCATCAAAACGACCAGTACCGCAATAGGATCATCCGGGCGATATTTTTTTTTGTGTTGTGGTTTGTGTGTGTTTCCTTAAACGGGAATAAATTGTTAACCCTAATTAAATAAAAAATTATTATAACGTACTTTAATTAAATATGCGTTGTTAATTGCATAAAATCAGTGAGAGTCATCGTGGGAGAATGTGTGTGCTGAGTGCGTGAAAGTGTAAGTATAGGTGAAGTGCTGTGTCATCTAAGTTTAGCAGCGACGTAATCTGCGGATGGGCCTCCACCATACCTACACCCTCGGGACTGAGTTTAGCCGGACTTTAAGCTGCAGGTGGAGGACTCCGTGGACAATTTTTCTGTATGCGTGATGGGAATGGGATGCCCAGCTGACCGTCCAGTTCGGCCATCATCCACTACAAGGGTGTCTTCCACGGCAACGTGAGGCACGTAGTGGATGATTGGATTGGGGTTCAGCGATGACCGGGTGAGGACTCGTTCCTGATTCCAACTCATTTTTAGGAGTAGCCTGGGCAACTTGGCTGCTGAAGTGAGTTGGTGTTTCGGGTTCGAGTTCCATATCTCTGGTCCCCCAAACTGGGTTGTTGGTTGTGCTGCTCCCACAACAGGTGACCACCTTCCTTCCTATTCCTCATCACGTAACAAGCTTCCAGAAGTTCAATTTTCCAAAAATTATTAGAAAATTTGTATAAAATCAGCCTCTAGAGTGTTATGTCTGGAGATGTATTTTATTGATGTGACTTGTCAATAGCTAACGCATGAAAAAAATTCAAATCAAGTTTCCCGTGGCAAATCTCGGAAAATTCAATATATTTTTTCGTAAGCTTTTATTTCAATTTGACCAGAATCCTGTTTTTATAAAAATTTTACGATTATTGACTTAAATAAATTAATTATTACAAGAAAATGAAAATGATTTTCGTAAACAATGATCATATATGCTTAAATCCGAACATTTATGAAAATATTTCAAAGACCATAGTTAAGAATTTGTAATAATTTCATTTAAAAATTTGACTTTCGGCTGGAACGTTTTTCAAATTTTCCGAGATTTTCCACGGGAAACTTGATTTGAATTTTTTTCCTGCGATAGCTATTGAAAAGTCACATCAATAAAATACATTTCCAGACATAACACGCTAGAGGCTGATTTTATACAAATTTTCTAATAATTTTTGGAAAATCGAATTTTCCGAGATTTCCCGCTATTGACAAGTCACATCAATAAAATTGACAAGTCACATCAATAATCTTCAGACATAACACTCTAGAGGCTCTTTTTATTCCAATTAAAATTTTTTTTTGGGTTTCTCGAGTTTTCCACAATTTTTCAATAGGAACTGCAGCCAGGTTTTGCCATATAGGAATATTAAGAAAGGTATTCAATGATAATCATGCATCCTTACATTCCTTAGTAGTTTTTAGGTTAAGCACTATCGATTGATATGGACTTCATTTTTTATTTTCGGCTGGGATAACACAATCTGCATTACCGATTTTTACTTACGGCTGAGATAACGCAATCTGCATTACCGTGTTTTCTTGCGACTGGTTTAATTCAATCTGCATTAACGACTTTTCACTTTCGTCTGGCAACTTTCGGCTAACTTTAACAGTATAGATTTTCAAGATTATGCCAAAATTCTGATTTCCTAGGATATTCCAAATTATTCAAGAATGATACTTTTACTTGACGGTGATTAGCGGGTATATTTCCTTCCGTTTTACATAATTGCGGATAATTTGTTATTTCTACATTTTTGAGATTATTTCGAAATTATCATTTTTTCCAAATTATATTCGAAGCTTGTGATGCTTTATCGATGTATTCAGAAATCGTTGATTGCAAGATGTTTCGTTTTTGAGAAACGATTTGTTTCGTCTTAGGTTTGAGTATCCCATTTCTTTTATATAAAATACTAATCGGTTCGAGTAGTAAAATTGTGTACTTCTCTATTCAATAATGAATTTAGGCAACCTTTTGATTCATTTTTTGGTTGCCAAAGAAAAGCACAAATTTTACTGGTAATGGGTAAAGGCATTTTCCGTTAGAGAAACTATTTTCCACTACATCAGTTGAGATTTTTTAGGATACTAACAGCCTACAGGGTTTTTAGGCATTTGAATATTCGGGTTTTGGAACTTGAACGTTTTTTAATTATTTTAACACCTTCAAAATTCATAGAAAATATAAACTTGTAAAGTGCAATTTCTGAAATCTTACTTCCGAAATCAGATAATTTTGATTGATGCGAGGCTGGATAATAGAAAGAACTAAGTACCTGAAGATTAGAAGATATTTGCGTTCACTTTCCCACAATCAAAACTGTATTTGTACTGGAATACTTCATTTTGATTGTTCCTGACGAAAAACAGGCAAGTTCCAAGGTAAACCAAATAAAAAGATTATTAACAATAAAATTTATCAAAAGTGCCAACGAATGTTTTTTAGTGATGTACAAGACAAAGAGCATGGATCCGACCTCTGAGTGTAAAAAAAATGTACCATTATAAATGCCCCTCATTATCTCAAACAATGTCTCAAGCGGAACCATCGCATAGATGTCTACACTGGGACTGCGATAGCTGCTGTAAATTAAACACCATAACAGTGGTGGGAGACTTGATACTTTAATAGTTCATCGTTTGCTGAAATTAAGCCTAATATAATATGTATGTGTCAGAAGCCAAACGACTTAACTCCAATTTTTGAAAAAACTATTTTCGTTTTATTAGCTATAATAAAACGAAATTAAAAAAATTTCATAAATTGGAGTTAAGTCGTTTGGCTTCTACACGTTCAGTATCAGCTGCAATTGCAATTGAAAGAGCAAGGGAGACACAAAATTTGCGAACCATTTTTTCTCACAATTTTTCTTCTAACTGCAATAATTCACTTTTCCCTCAGCCATGTTGCCGTGACGAAATGATTAAATAAACTGACTAACACATACATCATTTTACAAAATTAGCCCACCAGGTTTCTGTTGCAATTGTAAATTATTATTCATCGGAACCAACTTGAATAAAAACACACTTTCTTAAACTCTTTATAATTATAATTCACTATTTATTTTTGGTACATATATTTAGTATTATGTGTGACTTGTATCGTGTTCTCTAATCTACTCACCCATTTCTTACTACCCATTCATTACAGTAATGAGAGACTAAGTAGATACAATAGTTTCAAACAAAAACAAAAAACAATAATGATATATGTACTAACAACTGTGTGTTGAAAACGACCGAACTTTCCCCGAAGAACTTTTCCAGTTATTATCCGAACGTTAATCAAAGAATGAAATGGGTCATCACGTGCAGGATGCTGAAAAGATGTCTAAGCGAGCCAAAAATACAAAGAAGCTGATCACATCAATTGGTGGTCAGTTAGTCCGTATTTTAAATAGCGAAACTTGCAAAATCAGTGACCACCTTTGAATGATAAGAAATGATTAAAAATAAAACTTAAAGGTCAAACTCATTAGACGGAAAATAAATATTAAAAACAAATCATTTTTTGAAGTAATTTTAGCTATTAACACTCTTAAATAAACAGGTAAAATACAGTTTAGTTTAATTTTTCCCATCAAACAAGGAAATCTTATGAAGCTTAAAGAAAAAGTGAATTGACAAAATTTCAAGAACAACCGACTTGAGTTCATGTTTTATTTGTTTATAAATGATTTGTATCAATCAACTGATGACTACTATAGTAAAAGAGTAAATATGTATGTGTATATACTTATACTTTGGTTATTTAATTAATTGTTTTTTACTTGCACCTCAGAAATCTTAGTGCATGCATGGACCGGCGAGCAGTAAAAAAGAAGAACAAATAAAATTATTACTAAGATTGAAACCCCTAAGATTGGAGCAAAAGGTATTAACATTAAAGGCCGGTATTCACGTACAACACACATTCACGTACTTAATTTTTGTCTAAACTGGAATCGCTAAATAATGTCCAAGTTCGAGTTGCTGGTCGTTCCCCATAGCTGTACACCGTATGTCCCGATAGGTTTTATTACCATTTTATAGAGCGGTAGTTTGTTTTAAATAGACAAACTTGATTTTCTACCTATCAGATAATACATTTTTGTCAGTTTCATTCCCAATTGTTTTCTTTTTCTCCATATATGTTTACGCCATGTTAGCCGTTTATCGAGGTGAATACCTAAATATTTTACTTCATCAGTTTGAGGTATATTCTGGTTATTCATTTGTATTGTAAAGGTTGCATGATTAGATTTAGCAACATTAACTTTAATTCTCCATTTTTTCATCCATGCTTGAATACTGTTAATATTTTCCTGCAAAATTTCTGTAGCTTTACAGGGGTCTTCATGTGATGAGAGTACTGCCGTGTCGCCTGCAAATTTTGCGAAAGTTACTTGATTGTAGGTATATCTGCTATACTATATAGCAGATATGTATAATATCGGCTCAAGCACGCTGCCCTGTGGTACACCAGATTTAATTGGGCGGACATTTGTATACGCATCTTGATGTTTTATTATAAAATATCTGTCCAGTAGATATGATGTTAATATACTGTAGAAATCATGTGGCAACCATCGCTTAACTTTGTATTGTAATCCCACATGCCACACTTTGTCAAAAGCATGTGCTACGTCCATGAATAAAGCAGAACAATATCTTTTTTCCTCCAGGGCTTCTTCAATTACTTGAACGATTCTGTGGACTTGTTCTATTGTTGAGTGTTCTGGCCTAAACATAAGCATTTCCCATATACTCCTCAGAGGATCCTTATTTTACTTTCTTCCCACTTAAGGTGGCATCACTCGACAGCTTACAATCCGATGCACGATTTGAATGGACAGTTCCCAGGCTATTGTTTTCTCTGCTGTGTAGGTATGTTACCAGGCCCATGGACGTGTAAAAATTATCGAAATAAAGAATATGATTAACAATATTAGTTATATTCTTTGAAAGAAGAACAACAACATTCAACAATACTCCAAGATCAGGTGCGCCTATGGGAGTTTTATTATCCCCAGCATTACAATAAATTTCGAATGCGTAAGAAAAACTGCTGGTATCACAAAGTGAGAAGAGCTTGAAACCCAATGTGTGCGGCTTATTCGGCATATATTGATGCGGAATAGTTCGTTATTTTAGTTGGTCATATTTGCTCCTCCACGCAAAGCCTAGGGTAGCATTGGCTCTGAACCGAAGATTTCATTAAAATGTGTTATAAGCGGTCCAACCTTAAACAACCGATCATAACCTGCACCCGAATTCCGGTTCGATGACAAATTTCTCATATGGGTTTTATTCATATAAAAAAACCTAAAGGTATAAAAACTCAGGAAATGCGATTCCGGTTTGATCACTGAGAAAATAAAACCCATAAAGAATGTCAAAAAAACCAGGAAATATTTTTCTATGAGAAATGTGTTATTTGGATGATATAACATTAGTTGATGGTCAATGAGTAACAAATTGTTTGTAGTTTTTAATCAGAACCCAGAAAGAAAATTTAGGAACCTAAAATTATTGTGCGTTGTTTGTCAAACTTATCAAAAAAAATTATTTGGTTCGAAAGGAACTCAATTTTTTATATGTTGTTTCCAAAACTTATCACACAATATAACAAATTTCACCAATTTGCATTATTCATACGAGTAGCGAAAGCAATTGCATGAATTTTGTAAACAAAAATACAAAACAATAAATAACTAGAACATAGTTTTCTTAATTTGATTATTTTTCCATACATTTTTGGTACACCTAATTATATAAAAAGCACAACAATATCAACATCAGTCTGAAAAAATAAACATATTTGTTTGTTTGTTTGTTTGTTTATTAGATTGCTCAGGTCAGATCTTTCAATCCATAAGACCAGAGAATTGTAGCAGCCCGTAATTCCAGAAACCACTCAAGGGTGATGCTGGAGGGATGAATTGTAATTTAATTCTGAGACTTAATAAATACTGACTATACAAAAAATTAGTTGTTATAAGTTATATAATTTAAAATAAAAAATTTTAATTGATTGAAAATACAGTCAAACTTGGATATAAAAAATCGGGATATAACGAACGTATTGTTATAACGAACTTATACAAAATCCCAAACTTCGATAAATACATACAAATGTAGGTAAATTGATCTCTGGATATAACGTTTCTTCCTTATAACGAACAAAATTTTTAGTCCCTTGAGGTTCGTTATAACCAAGTTCGACTGTAATTTATATAATAATAATTAATTAATAAAACAAAGAAAATAATTTGTAAAGTAAAATTGATAATAAAATGATGTTTTAATTCAATTAAATGTAGAGAGTTCTTAATTAATGTTAAAACCTTAATTCTAATGATTCTCAGAACCAATCTTGTAAAGTTACTTATAAAATTAATATTTAATAAGGTGTGTTCCATCACAGTATACACTTAATTTCTTTTACAAAATCACACACTGTCTTAAATTCATCAAAATTTGTATCTTTTAATATGTTTAAAAATGATTTCCTGTATAGTAAAGGATATTTGTTCCTTTCTATGTTAAATTTGGTACAATCGTTTATTATGTGTTCATTTTTCATTATCTTCTATTGTGTTACAAATCTCACAGTAAGGAGAGCTTTCTAACCCAACAAGGTGCTTAAATTTTTTGTTCACAGCGTGACCTGACAGCAATCTAAAAATCAGTTTGGTTTGCGCAGAGGAAAAATTGGAATTTTTGAAGAGAAAGGATAGTCTAGGGAGAGGGCATATCTGTTTATAGAAGTTGCCTGAGTTATTGCATAGCGAAATGTATTTTGCTTTCCATTTATTAAGTATTGAGTTGGAGATTGTGTTTTGAATATCTGTATAGTTGTGGGGATTGTTGTCTAAAGAATGTGAGGGGGAAACAATTGCTTTATTGGCCAAGCCGTCCGCAATGACGTTTCCCTTAATTCCACAATGGCTTGGAAACCAGTGAATTACAAAATTTTTGTTTGGGTTAAATCCGGCTGTGTCTATTATTTGGTTTTCGAAATGTTTATTCGTATTTTTGAGAAGAGCTGTTATTAAAGATGTACAAGAGCTTTTAGAATCCGTGATAATTAAAATATTGTTGTTATTTAAAATTAATGATAATGTTATTGCAGTTTTTATGGCAATGGTTTCTGTGTTTTTAATGTCTGTGAAATTTTTTAATTTGATGGAAAAATTCCAATTGCGATCCTCCACAAAAACTCCTATACCGGCCTCTGTACCCCTTATGGAGCCATCTGTAAAAATCTTTGCAAAACTATTGTAATTATTAATTCCTGCATTGATAATGAATATTGAACAGAGAGATTAGTCAAGTTTTTGTTAGAAAGTCCTTTGATATCTGATAGGATGCTGAAATTGTTGGGGGAGGTTTTTTTCTTTTGAAACGGGATAATTTTTGCTAGAAATGGATGGTCCGTGTATAAATTGTTGAGGTTTGGTATAGATTTATTGAGAACAATGTCCCTTCCAACTTTTGTGTCGTAGAATAAATTTTTTGAAATGTATTTTAATGATTTTTTAATGATATCTAAATCTGAGGAAGTTTCCAAAGATTCAGACAAAATGGCTGGTATCGGGGTTGTTCTAATAAATCCAAGGCATGTTCTAAGACAGGTATTTTTTATGGATTGACATATTTTGATGTCTTTTTTAAACTTTGTGTCTGTCAAGACATAAGAGTAATCCAATTTTGATTTAATTAATGCCTTGTATATATTAATCATTCTTTCGGAGTTTACCCCACCATTGAAGTGAGTGAGTGTTTTGAGTAGATTTATTGAGTTTGTGTTTAGTTAAAGAGAGTCTGTTAGAAAAGGTGGTTCCAAGAATTTTAGTGACTTTGTATTCGTTTAAAGTTGAATTATTAACTGTGATGTGAATTGATTTGGAATTGTTCCTGTTGGTGAAAAGTCTTAGGAAATGAGATTTGTCTGTATTGATTTCTAAGTTTAATTATTGAAGTTTAACTGATACAGATTGAAGTGTAGAGTTTGCCCAGATCTGTCGCTCTTCATGGTTATCCGCAAAAATGACAACACAATTGTCATCCGCATATTGAAAGATTTTGCAGTTATTGTTAATATTATTGTGCAAAGAAGTGGTGTAAATGTTGAATAAGGTGGGACTCAAACCGTTACCCTGTGGAATACCTTTATTTGTGTAATGAAAGGGTGAGCTATTGTTTGGTAAAACTATTCTTCTGTTAGTGAGGAACTGATGGATCCAATTGGTAATGTCTTGTGGGAAGTTGAAATTTATCATGATATTTTGTAAAATGTTTTTGTCTACATTGTCGAATGCTCTGGAAATGTCTAAATTAACTAAGATAATTTTTTTATTTTGTTTTTTAATGTTTTGAATAAAGATAAACATTTCCACGAAGTAATCGGTAATGCATTTGTTTTTTCTGAAACCAAAGTTGTTGTAATTGATAATGTTGTTAGAGTTAATGTGAGTATTGATTCTGTCTAAAATAAGTTTGTTAAAGATTTTAGAGAAAACAGGTAATAAACAAATGGGTCGGTAATTTGAATAAATTCTATCGTCTTTGCCTTTTTTGAGGATTGCAATTGTCTTTGAAATTTTCCAGTTTTCAGGATAGATTTGATTATTAAAGTGTGATGTAATATGTGTTATGATGTTATCATCTTTTTGGATTAAATGTTTTAGTAATTTGTAAGATATGTTATCGTATCCGGCAGATGTTTTATTGACGTTAATAATTACGTCCAGTATTTCTGAGGCTTTGAAGGCATTTGCAATTGAACTGTTGGTGTGATGGGGCTTGAAAGAAGACTCAAAAGAACTGGGAAAATTGAAATTAATGAAATCCGTAGCTATTGTGGGGTTATCTAAAGCAGCGTTTCCCAAACTATGTTCCGCGGAACACTGATGTTCCGTGGACGATAAACAAGTGTTCCGTGAGAAATTCTAAATTTACTAAAAAAGAAATATGTTTATACAAGTAAATGACTTTTATTATGGTGCACGAACATTATTTTTACTAGAGAAAAAGTACGTTGAGAGCAAAATATTTTTTTAATTCCCTGTGATCGTTGTTTAAATCCCACCTTGATCATAAGAGAGAAAATTAAAACGAGACAAAATAATAATAATGAGATAGAGCCAAAACAAAAAAGTTGTTCATGCTATGCACCAATCAACGTATTTAAGTACTCTCGTATTTACTTTATCTTGTATATCGATGGCTTAATTAACAAAAGCCCTAACCCACATTTGTAAAATTTTTGGGAAACTCGCAAAGAAATATTATTTAGTCATTAACTCAGTTATAATTAGTTAAATAAAATTAAATGTGGACCGTGATATATTGTGATTCAAGCTAATACAATAACACAGAAAGATGCGGTATGTTATTTTCTGCATTTTAGCATTAAAATGTCATTTTTGAAAAAAGTGTGGGTTAGGGCCGTTATTAATTAAGCCATCGATATGTATGAATGTATATGTATACATATATCGTGCTAAAGCCTAAATCAAAAACAAAAATTTCTATTTATGTTTTTATTCGTTCTTTCATTAGTAATATGAACAAATCTCTTTTTTTTTATTTTGTTTGTTTTTGACAATCTTTTTCAATTTCTTGAAATATTTCCCTTATATTTCTCTTCCCGTACCAATATAAAAAATATTTTAAGCTCGCTGAGAGATTGTCAATTTACCTCGGCAAGAAATTGCAACTTAACGGAGTTAAAAATATGTTATCCCGGTGGTTTTGTTTTGCTTTTTATGCAAATGTTTCAAAACAAAAATAGAGTAGATGTCAAAAGACACCTAAATGTTTATTGTAGAGTGAGAAAAAATAAAAAGAATGTTCCAATTACAATATCATTTACGCGAGATAATATATTTTTAAGTTCGTTAAGTTACCATTTTCTTGATGAGCCCAATATTGACAAATTTCATGCACCGAGCTTAAAAAAATAAATAATATAAACTCATGACTTTTTATGTTGGTACGAGAGGGGAAATTTATTTATTTAAAAAAAATATACATATTATACATACATAAATGTATGTATGTACATTGAACCGTAATCTAGAAAAGAGAACAAAAACAATTCTGTTCTTCAATTAATTTCGATTTTCTGTTGGTACTGTTTCATACATATTAGAATTTAAATTAAATAATATTCAAAAACTACACATGGATTATTGGTTAAAAACGGGAAATTTAAGAGAACAAGTGGCAATTACTTCTTTTGAAGCAATTGTTGAAGAAACGGCTTCTTCAACCAAGTGTAATACTATCATAAAAAGCAGGTCTCATCTAAGAGTGCTCCAAAAAGAAAATACGATGAGAGTTATTTACGTTGGGGCTTTACTTGTACTGGCAATACAGATTCTCCTGACGCATTATGTGTTTTATGCAACAAAATTCTAGTCAACAGTTCAATGGCTCCAGCTAAACTTCGAAGGCATTTAGAAACAAACCACCCTGGTTATAAAGAAAAAGATATAAATTACTTTAAAAGACAACTACAGACTCTGGAAAAATCGCAACGTCAAATGATAAAAATTGTGAAAACTGATAATGAAAACGCAACAGAGGCATCTTTTCGCGTGAGTTATCGCATTGCACGTAATGGTGAAGCTCATACAATTGGAGAGACGCTTATTAAACCTTGTGTAAAAGATATTGTGTCGTGTGTGTTAAATGAAGAATCCGTTAAAAAAATTGATGCATTACAATTATCCAATAACACTGTTTCACGTCGCATTCAAGATCTTTCTGCTGATATAGAAGCAGAGCTAATTCATCGACTTAAACTCTGCAGTGAATATGTATTGCAAATGGATGAATCAACAGACATTGCGGGTCTCGCTGTTTTATTGGTATTCGTGCGGTATGTATATAATCATAATATTGAAGAAGATTTACTTATGTGTGAATATCTGCAAGAAAAAACCACTGGAGAAGATATATTTAATTGTATTAACAATTACATTACAAAACACGAAATTGAATGGAAGAGGTGTACTGATATTTGCACAGATGGTGCACAAGCCATGGTAGGAAAGATGAAGGGTGTTGTCTCACGTATTTTACAAGTAGCTACATGTGCCACAAAAAGTCACTGCGTTTTGCATAGACAAGCACTAGTAACAAAAAAAAATTCGCCCTATTTAAAAAATATTTTGGATGAAGCTGTAAAAATTATTAATTATGTAAAATCACGACCACTCCAATCCAGATTATTTAAAATTATCTGCGATGAAATGGGTAGTGAACATAGAGCACTTTTATTACATACCGAAGTTAGATGGCTATCCAGAGGAAGAGCATTGGTGAGATTTTTCGAACTTCGTGGTGAATTATTACAATTTTTTTCGTCGAACAATTTGACAAAGAATTTTATTGACTTATTAACAAACTATTCATGGTTGTCGATTGTTGCGTATTTAGCAGATATTTTTACTAAGTGCAATGAAATTAACTTGTCATTACAAGGAACGAATATTACAATTTTTAACGTAAGAGATAAAATTGCTTCTTTCAATAAAAAATTACAGTTTTGGATTTCTCAGGTCGAACAAAATAATTTTGATTGTTTTCCCACATTAGAAGAGTTTTTAGTTGAAATAAATTCTAAAGTAGATGATAAAGTCTCGAAAGTAATTTTAGAGCATTTGCATGATTTACAGTCGAGTATTTTACAATATTTTCCGAAGTCCACTGAGGATAACTCTTGGATTAAAAACCCATTTGTAGTAAAGATAAGCCAGTGGGTTTCAGCGCAAGTGATTATGAAAACCTTTATATAATTAAATTATAATTGCTGACTCTAGTTTAAACCAAAAATACAAGGAACTTCCACTAAATGATTTTTGGTTAAATTTAACAGAAGAGTATTCAAAATTGTCAAAACTAGCAGTTCATGTTTTACTTCCTTTCACAACAACATATTTGTGCGAGGCCGGATTTTCAAATTATGCTGCAACAAAATCGAAGTACAGAAACCGTTTGAACGCTACACCAGATATAAGAATTCAGCTATCTAATATTGAACCTGATATTAAAAGAATTTGTAACTCAAAGAGCCAAAAACATCGGAGCCATTAATAACCTAATTTAATTTATTATTTTCATATTTTTTATATCTACAATTTTGAATTTCAAAAAAATACATTTTTTATTTTGTTTATAACTCTTATATGTATAATGTAAGTAGGTATATATTCTCAAAATACAAGCTTATTTCCTATACGTATGTATATATAAAAAAAAAAGTGTTCCACCAGTATTTTTATTTATGCGAAATGTTCCTCGGTCTGAAAAGTTTGGGAAACTCTGATCTAAAGCATTGAAATAGGCTTGTTTTTTATTCTTGATTTTATTAATATTGTTCCAGAGTTCCCCATTATTGATTTTATGATTAATGTTGGTCAGAAAAGCATTCCAAGAAATCCTTTTCTCCCTTCTGATAGTGATTTTAAGTTTCTGAACCGCTTTTTTTAGCTCCAATGCTGAGTACAGATCTTTTACAGTGTTATATATTTTTTGCTTTTGTTTCTTGATAAACCAGAGCTTCTGTATATAGCTATTCCACCATGGTTTTGGTTTAAAATTGTTGTTAAATTTTTTAACCGAAGTGTTGGAGTCAATAAGATTTTTTAGGTAAGCTTCTATATTTGCGAAATTATGTGCATTTGATAAATCAAAGCTGGACAGTACATTGCTCCAATTAGTTATATTTTTAGTGGAAACAAAACTTGATTTAAACTCCATGATTATTGGGAGATGATCACTGCCTAAGTTCGTTTGATCAACTTCCCAGGAAATTTTGTCTAATAAATCTGTAGTACATAGAGAGATATCTATTGCTGATGATTTGTGTCTATATAAGTCCTGCCTTGTATGTGCGCCGTCATTAAGAAAAAATATATTGTTAGAAGAAATTAAATCAGCGATTTTATCACCAATGTTGTTGTGTGTAGGTAATCTCGAATGATCCCAGAGACTGTTGTGGATGTTTAGGTCACCCGCTATTATGGTATTAACCGTATTATTGAGTAAAATATTATCGAATTCATTGATTAAAATTGAGGAGTCGTTTGGTGAACTATTGTAAAATAAAATGAGGTTTAAATCTGTATTTTTTAACTTGATATTAATTTTGAGAATTTCTAAATGTGAAAAGTTGTAAGAAAGATTTAAGACTTTACAAGAGAATTTTTTATTGATTAAAAAACCAACGCCCCGTATCCATCTATTCTGTCCTTTCTTAGAAAATTAAAATTGTTGAATTTGATGTCAGATCCTGGATTAGTCCAGGTCTCTGATAGTACGGCTATATCAATTTTGTTGTATAACAAATAATGTTGTAGAAGATCTTTATTACTATTTATACTTCTAATGTATATCTGGGCCCTGATTCTCTAACAAATAAGATAATGGGCACACGTGTAAACTTGCAAAAAGCGAAGCTTACTTTAATGAGTTCGCAATTTTTCGATTTGGCTACTACTTCAAATAAAATCAAAAATTTCAAACTAATAAACGAAAGCTTTGCTTTTTACAAGTTTACACGTTTACCCATTATCTTATTTTTTAGAGAATCAGGGTGCTGTAAAATTTTAATGGAATTCATATAAGATAAGAAAGAAAAGGAAAATTATTACTGGGTAAAATTGGATAGTTTTATTTTAAGTGAATCGATGGTACCGGGATTTGAACTGTTATCACTTAATACAATAGCGGAAATATCTTTGAGGATAGAGTCTCTTTCTGACAATTGCGATCTAAGTTCTTCCAATGGAGTGTTAAGGATTTTAATTTTTTTTAGATTTTTGTCCGGTAGATTGTTGTTTGTCCATGCCTGATTTTTGCTAGTAAGTGTGGTATCAAAGTCTGAACTATTAGGCTTATTTCTAGTTCCGAAAAGTTGAGCTCTTGCTTCCGCAAAACTGGATTTATTTATGATCATGTACTGTCTGATCTGTTTCTGTCTATACTTTTCGTTACACTTGTAGAAATTAGTCACGTGCAGGCTTTGATTTCATCACAAATATGATCATCACTCTTGATTTGGGCGCAAGTAGTTTATTTCAGTACTTTTGATTTACAAAATTTGGAGGTGTGGCCGTAATTCAGGCATTTTTTACAAAAGAAGAGATTCGGAATAAAATATTTGACTTTAAGCAGGATATTGTCATAAAGGGAAACATTGTAAGGGATAGTTCCAGATCCAAAAGTAATTTTCACCAATTCCATATCTACTAGTTTTTCTGATTTGAAATCTCGTTTTTTCATTCTTTCAACTTTAAGTATGGGAACGCTGGCGTTTAGGTTATTTTTAATATCTGTTTCTGTGAGGTCAGTAGGGACATTTCCAATAACGCCTATTGCAGTTGTAAAATTTTTGGGGATGAAAGGGATATACTCGTCAAATTGTTTGAATTTTTCTGATTTAACTATACCTTATTTGCATCTTCGAAATTATCAAAAGTGATTTTGGCAGTGTTTTACCAATACCCTCGACTTTTTTGATGTTTTTAAAATTATTAAATTTAATTGCTTTGGCCAGATGTATTAAGTTTATTTTTTCTTTTTTAATAAAAACAGAAAAGGGACCTGAATCGAATTTATTATAAAGATTAATTGGAATGGGAATTATACTGTTCGTATTGGAAATACTAGATGACGCCGTGGAATTTTCCATACTGTTAATTGGAATCGATGTATTTTTATCGGTTATATTCCTATTGGAATCCGAAAGAGACGCTAACAAATTATCTTGGGTATCCATTTTGATTTCTGCGTTTTTGCTTATTTTATGTTTAAAATTATTTTTACTAGGAAATTGTTTTTTATTAACGAGAGTTTCACTTGCATAAACAGTTTTACTTTTTTTATGTGCCATACCATCTGTTTCTGAATCATAAGATTCATCCGCAGAAGTGCGTAGCACTTTGCTCCTTTTCTAATGTAGAAGACAGATGTGTAATTTTG
The DNA here is from genome assembly GCA_963556165.1 of Tipula helvola. NCBI lineage: Eukaryota > Metazoa > Arthropoda > Insecta > Diptera > Tipulidae > Tipula > Tipula helvola. The sequence continues at coordinate 270,232,259 of OY744481.1, forward strand.
TTAAAATGTATACTTAAAAAAACTCTCCAGAAAGATTTAGTAAAATTAAAAAGAAAAAAAAAAGAAAAAAGAGAAAAACTTTAGAATAATCTAAATATATATTATTTGTTAAAAATTAGAGGTTGGTTTGTGAGAGAGGTTCACTTGAGAATGATAAACATATTTTGATAGAAAATTTTATTTTTACAACAAAATAATGTCAAAACGTAATACAGTAAACCAAATAACGCATGCTATAATAGTTTACTATAATTGAAACTCGTCTGCAAAACGGAAATCGGAATTTTCATGAGTATGTGAACTGACTAGTCGAAAAAAATTAATCATTTCTTATTATTATCAATTGCCATAGAACCGGAATTCGGGGGCTGGTTGGTCTTTATCGATTGCAAGAGAATTATTGTTGACATATGAAGGTATCGACGAATTTCCTCAAACCTAAGCACAGGCATCACTTGTCGGATCGCTTCAAATGCGTGTCTTCCCCGGTATGATCGTGTGTCGGAATAGCGATACACTAGCATAACGTAGTCGTTACGCCTATAAATTTCCGCATGCCATTAGAATCGACTGTAAATTGCATACCGATATTCTTTTCACGCGCATACAAATTGGTGCGGCTAATAAGATCGTCGTTTACCAAATATCTGAAGCACTCATAGGGGGTTTTAAGTTCGTTCAACTTTGGTGGTAACTGTTTGTCACCTCGAAATATTATATCGTTGATATGTAACCTTAAGTTTTGTTTTTACTTTCTATCAAAATTTTGACTTCAACCCGTAGTTATTGAACAAATGTGCATATTACAACAACAAAAACCAAACTTTATGAGAGTAGTTAAAATACCATATGTAAAAACTAAAGAAAAAATATGTGCGTGCGCACCTTTCATGATAATATAAAGTCCGCCTTGAGGCGGTTAGATGCATTACAGGGTTAATTTGGTTATTTTCCAAAAGCTATTTACATAGATTTATATTTATAAGCAAATTACTTTATTATTAATTATCCAATTATTATGGCTTTTAATGTTTTAAGCCTAGTAAGTACGCTGTTCAAGTGAAATGAAATGTTCACTGGTCTCCAAAAATAGGAAGATAAATCTGACTTGAAAATTAAGTTTGGCGAGTTACGTAAATTTTTTAGTGCGTATAACTTCATGTTGTCTCTGACAACATATTTTATATAAAAAAAAATTCACTTCGATAGTTGATTGTCAAAATTTATCTTCACATTTATCGTCCGGGAAGATGAAAATGTGTAAAGATAAAATTGTGACATCTGTATTTAACTATTCTAATAATAAAACTTCCATTTCGCTAGCTAAACTGCGCACCGCAAAGTGAAATTCAGCGGTGAAATTTTCATTTTCGTTTTCGGTTGTGTCATTTTTATATGAGAAATTTCATTTCACTTCAGCAGTCGGGTTTAACTCATAAAATGAATTTAATTTTATTTGTTATATATGACTTTTTATATACGAAGAATCATTTTAAATTATTCTTAAATTTTTTAAATTGCTGTTTATTTGTTTCTGAAAATTGACTTTCTATCGCTTAATAAATCTTTTCTCAAAAGGAAAAGTGACTTAAGTATTTCAAATTTGTTAATTTTTCAGGAGAGTTAGTTTAATATTCTTTTAACGATGTTTATCCCCAGTTACTAATTCTCAATAATGGCATCTATGTCGGCGTAAAATCAGAGTCGACGTAAAATTTAAATAATTGAAATGTAGTGTCAAATGTGGACTAAAATCAGTTTTGACCTAAATCGATTTAAGTCACTTTAACTTGAGAGTAAAGAAATACATTCCGATAGTTGAAAATTCAAATATTTCAGTAATTTTGCATACTTATTCAGGTAGTAATTTCTGTAAATTATTTGTAAAATTAAGTTTCAAAAGGTTGAATTTTAAATACTAATTATTTAGAAATACATTTTGGATGTAATTTTACGTAAACGGTCTAGTTAAAAAAATACATAATAAGTTAGTAAATAACAGTTTATGAATTCAGGGGAGAAAAATTTAATTTTACACGACTTCCCTATGTAAAATTACTGTAAAAGTAGTGGCATTTTTTGCCCACAGTTAATAGCATGTAAATTCAATGGAATTTTTTTAATGTGTATGAAATAAAACGCGATTAGCAAAAATTACGGTTGAAACACTACATGTCAAAACTCTCTAATGCTAAGCCTGAAAGTGAAATTGGGACAAATCGTTAATTTATATGAATTTACACTTAAATTTAACTCGTCTTGGTTTTATAATTGATAATAAAATTTGAGACTTAACTCTTTACTATGGATGCTCATCAAAAAGAATGTTATTTTTATGTAATACAGGATGACCGTGAATTTGATGTATAAAAATGCGGTATAATTTCACAAGTTATAAAAATAAAACGATTATCGTGCGGTAACACATTTTTATAAAACTTACCTGTTGTTTTATTATTATTATTAACTAAGAGTTATGTGATATTACAAAAATAAAACTTTGTACAATGGTAACATTAAAACAGTTTGATGGTCAAGCTAGTAAAAGTAATTAAATAAAAAATATTTTTTTTTTTTTTTCAAGACAAGGCAAAATTCAGTATGTGCGTCTTATTGAAGTTCAATACATAGTGTTTGCTACATTTTCAGAAAAACAAAGTAAATCGGTGAATGTCAACGTCAAGATACATAAACAAAAACAAGTTCTAGTCTACAACAGAAAGGCACTTGCATTACAATATTGACCGCAGTCCACCATAGTGATAAACTAACCTAATTTTTATAAAAATAAATATTTTTCTTACCAATCTGTGTACGAACTCGACGCACGTAAAACATTGAATTACTCGTAATTTATATACAATTATACAAGTGAATATTAAGATGTAATCAAGGTTAAAATAAAAAAAATGCAAAAGGAGTTTTTCAAGATTCTTGTCTGATCTTTTTGGTAATCAATATGAACCCCATTTCTTTTAAAAGGTGTTACGCAATTTAATGTTGTTGATTAAATTTAAAGGGCACAGGTTAGTGCGCGCACCACATTTTTGTGTTACACATTTCACGCTTGGCTAAAAAAATCTATGTAGTTTTAACATTGAATTGTGACTTTTCTATTACCAAATCGCATATTTTGTACTCGAGTACTTAAGATTACGATCATTTATATAATAAAAATACAATTGACCGGTTTGAGCGCGACATTGCGAGAGTATAACTGTCATTTTATTACATTATTGTCATCCATTTTAGTCAACCAATCAATATAAAAATTTAATTAGATGTAAACATCAACAATCGCATACTGATGAAATCGTCTCAAGGTTTTTTAACATAACCAAACTGCTTGGAATTTTAATAGGGGCAGTTAAATTGTTTACGTGTAGATTTTTTCGCATTGAGACGCGATTTTTTTTTTTTTTTTTTAGTTTGACTCTGAAATAGCAAGGCCCATTGCACAAATTGAATTTATTTGAATGATGAAAATTGTAACAAAATTTTTTTTTTTTTTAAATAAGTCTTAAGAAATGGCTTGACTAAACAATATTTTTGATTTGTTTTCTTTCGAAAGTTTGAAATCGAAATAATTTAACAGACACAAATTATTCAAAAATGTAAAAAATGGTATAAAATAAAATTTACTTCAAAAGTTTGCATTAACATCTGCACACCGCATTCTATTCTTGTAGTACTCATCAATAAATTATAATCTTGAGTATCTTGCTTTACATTCTCGACATATTGTTTTTGCCACAACAAAACCGAAGAATTATGCAACAATTAAAAACTGATAATTGATATAACACGATAATTAAATTAAATCCCGATAACAATAAACAATTATGCACTTTCAAATTGCATAAGATTAATGGAAGGTTAACGGCATCGATCTAATTGCAATTAAATTATGTTAAATTTCGATTGATTGTGGTTTTAATTTTAAAATGTGGTTTAGTTATCAAGATAAATAATGTTAAACTAAACGTTCCTTTTGTTGTGATTGGTTTAATAAGTGAAGCCATCTATTATTTTGCGGTATTCCACTTTTTTGAAGATGCCCGATCTTCACTTAATTATATTATGTGCATTTACCTATATATAGAAAGGAATCTGGACAAGCGCAATACGCCTTAACAAAAAGAGATTCACTGGAGAATGTTATAATATATTGTAACACAAGTGCGGAGATGGTGCAATTGCAAAAGCATCGTTTTTTCATAGCACAATGACGAAATAAGTATGCCAGACTAAAACTTGAACATGTTTCATCTATTCTTGCTTTGTAATTCAAAATTAACATGTAAAATATAAGGTAAGATCAAAAATTTCTTAATCCACGTAACTGGTTGTTTATTATTCTGTGGTAAGGTGCTAAAAAAATTTTTTTTTTTTTTTAATTCTGTTAATTTTATTGCCGACTTTCTCCTGAACACTCCATTATGAATGAGTAGTTAGTCTTACCACTTTTTAAATGACAAAATTAGTCTAGTGATGGGCTAAATCGCTGTTTTCGGTTAAAAATCATACGAGAAAACAAACAAAACAGCACAAAAAAAAACGATTTTAGCACACCACTTTGCCATTGGCACTACCTACATATCTTAACAATATCGTGTTTCAAATACTAATAATCGTATACCAAATACAACTTAACACTATCGTGCTCCAAATATGAATAAATTCGACTCGACTGCATTCGTATTTCTACATTCCCCCATCACACATAGTTCGAGAATAATCTCGATCTTTCCAATAAGAATATTCGAGCACAATGTAGCATGGACAATCTTTTAGATTAGTAATTTCATAGGTATCACTGTACCACTATATTGCTGAAATAACGTTATGAGTATTACAGTAAGAACTTATTTTATCCTAACCAATGAGTTTTTAAAATCTAAATATCCCGTGTACCAATCACTTTGTACAAACCTTTTATAAAAAAAAACACGAGCTAGTCAATTTTCATAAAAATCCATTTGAGAAAACTGATGAATGATATACGGAGTGGTCTGGCATGAAATTTCGAAAATAGCGCCTATTTAATTAAGTTCTATTTGTTAAAATTGTAATGATTGAAAAATTTAATTGTACACTATTGGAAATAATTATAACGGCAACAAGCACTTATATGATTTTTTATTTAATTAATAGTGTATGCTAGCGCCGTCTTTATTGATAACTTCAAAAATTCTATCTGGCATCGAATTGATTAATTTGTGAAGCTCCGAAACAGCTATATTAGGCCATAGATTTTCTATAGGGTTTAAATAGGTTTAAATAAGGGCTAATAGCAGGCCACTCTAATACTTCAATATGTTTACTTCTTAGCCAATTTTTTGTTGCCTTTCAGAACGAATGAATGAATCAGAATTAATGAAAGCATTATCATGTTGAAATATAAAACTTTCTTCAATACTATCGGAAAACTCCACCAAAATGTTGTCTAATAAATCAATGTAATAGTCGGCATTTATTTTAGTACTTATCCAACAAATTGTGGTTTTACAATAGTAAAAAAAAATCTGCTCAAACCATAAGAGATCCTTCTCCAAAATGTCGGCTCATTCTAACTTCAACATCTTTAGATAAATCATGCCAATAGAATGGATTGCCATAAGACCCATCTAAATTAAATTTTTTTCATCGCTAAAAATTACATTCTGCCATTCTGACCGCCAATGCATATGTTTTTTGCAAATTTCAATCGTGCCTGTTTATGGTGTAATTTTAATTTAGGTTTCTTTTGCTTTTCAGCCATTTAACTTTCTCAGACTGCTGTAAAATTTGTCGAATCCTCCTCGTTGTTGTTTGAACGTTTAGATCTGCTGTTATGTCGGACGATGTGCAGTGTTTTCTCGATGATGGCATTTTTCATTCTTTTTGATATGGTCGGTTTTCGTCCAGGTCTTTTTGTTTTGCCATAAAATTGTCCCAAATTGACAAAATTGTCCACCACGATTGGATTTCTTCCAATTTCTTTTGCTATTCGCCTATTAGAAAACCCCATTGACTTGTAGGATTGAATTCGACTTTTCACTAAGAGACAAACCTCTAGGCATTTTAATTTAATTTAATTATAACACCACAAAAACAAATAAAACTAATTTTTTTAATTTAAAGAATTTAAAGAAAGGTTCAAATAATAGAAGATGAAATACGAAACTAAAATATATTGACGCAATTGACGACTGGAAAACTGCAAAATGCGATACCTACCGGAAATAATGTAAACCCTATGCTCTGCATGAAATGACATTTCTTTCCATATAAAACATGAGAGTGAAACTATCGGAATTAAATTAAACCCTAAGCTCTGCATGCCAAATCATGGCAGTCCAATAGCCAATAGCATAAAACGATAATCGTAACTGCCGTTATAAATATTTCCTATTGGAAACAAGCAAAAAATCTAGAAATTGTTATTACATATGAGCCGTTTATTTTGAAAGTGACCTAAGTCCATTTATTTTTAAATCGAGATATTTAACGGTTTGCGTTTTAATAAATTTAAAAATATTGGTAACTGATAATACGGTACTATAATGTTTTTGTGTTCTAAGGGTGTGTAGTTATCCAACCTAATTAAAATGGTCAACATTATTTAAAAAGTAACACGTTTTTGATGGCTATAAATGGACTTAAGTCACTTTCAAAATTAATGAAATCATTTTTTAATTTTTAAAAAAGCCTAAGTCCCTTGAAAAAAAAATCACTTTGAAATAAATACCAAATAATTTTGTTTGATATAATTAAAAAGTATTAAATTTTTATTCTTATACGGTAAATGTAGATTTTTAGTGTTCGTTTTTTGTTAAATTACGCATTTTTCTATTTTATACTCGATTATGGTGAATTCGCGAGAATAATTTGCTACCTAGCTCATAATCATGAATTGTTGAAATTTCACACGCACGATAGTAAATGCGCTCCTTTATGTATGTATTTCGCGTATGCTCTTTATCTACTCACAAACCACTAAATCCGTAAATAAAAAAATTTAAAAACAAATCCGATGCAAAACAAAGTGTTACAAACATAAACAAATTAGATTATCCTTGTCTTTCCAATTTAAAAAACAAAAACTAAAAAAAAGTAAGAAATTATATTTGTTGTTTCACCTGTAGAAAACAAAGCATAATGGGCTAGATACTCGATACTCTAGCAATTCGCAACTCTGCAAATATGGCGGATTTGCTAATCGAAAATTTGCTTGCGTAAACTACTCGATTATTTTAGCAAAGTAAAATATATTTTTGTATTCAGCACAAACGTTAAAGTGCGTTAAAGTAGCCCATTTTCCGAAATTCAGAAACAAATTGGATTGCTAAATTATCGTGTATAACATTTCTAGCAAATTCGCAAAAAATAACTGCTTATCTGCTTATCTGAGTATCGAGTATCTAGCCCAATATGCAATACAATTAAAAATAGAAAGACGCATCTAGAAATAAATACATATTAGTAAAAACAATTGACATCCACCTCATACCAATAGAACACTACAATTTATACGCTCTACCAATGCCTACTAGATCTAGATATACAAGCCTATGACTACAAGCAATTTTTACAAATTGAAACACATGCTTGAGGCACATAGGTTTCGTTTCGTTTCGTTTCGTTCCGCCTTTTAAGTAGAATGTGTCAAAACGTATGGAAAACCGAAAACATTGTCACAATGTTAAGTTCAAAAACGAAACGAAACGAAAAGGTTGATGAAATTTCAATAAAAACTTAAACCATAACCTCAATGTATTAATTTTGACGTTTGTAGTAAACGAAATTTGTTGTGACTGTGAGTGAACCAAATAAAAATAAAGTTAACAACAAATTAAATTCTTATTAAATATATATATATATAATAAATAATATAATTAATTAAAGTATTTTTAATATAATTAAAGTGTCAAATAATTATAAAAAAACGAAACGAAACGAAACTTATGTGCCAGGGTGCCGGATGGAAAACGAAACGAAATGAAACGAAACGAAACGAAACGAAACCTATGTGCCTCAAGCTTAAGTCTCTCCGCTACACGGCAGTATAATAAAGAAAAGATATTTTTTTTGTTTTTGTTTTGTCCGAAAACATTTTATTATTCATTTAGTTTTTTTAGTGCAGCATATTGCTTCAAAGAAGGAAGACGCGCACTTTCTGATCAAAGAAGAATACCACGTGAATTTGATTTATTCATGTAAATTTAAATTTTTTAGATAAATCTAATGTATTATGTGTTTTAATAATAAAATATTGGAAATATTACTGAAAATAAATTAAATCAAATAAAAATTAATTTATGTACTTGATTTGAAAAACAAATCAAAGCGTAAAACAAACGCATGACATCTGCCTTTGACGTAATATAATGCACTAAATGAAAAAAAAAATTATTTTAACATGAAAGATGAAACAAAACAAAAAAAAATATCTTTACTTTACTACACTGCCGCCAGTCTGCCACATAGCGGCGGAGACTTAGTGTTTCGTCATTGTTTGTAGTCATAGGCCTGTATATTCAAGACTGCATTGGCTCTACCCATGATTCTATAAATCCCAGGTTAGCTCGATTTTTCAAAACACGTGTTCGTGACGTCATGCAATTCTTTTTTACTTTTCGTTTTTTTATTTGTTGTTGTAATTTATATACGTATTGAGAATTGAGTGACGTCAAAAAAAAAGATGGCCACTTGTTTACATATTTCGAGCTAACCTTGGTTTTATTGAATCATGGGCTCTACCTACATCGCACCTCGCGTGGCTGTTTATTATTTGCGTTTAACCTTTGTGTTGACACGATTATAAAACGACTTTTCATCTGTGTAAACTCTTGTATGTATCAATTTTATCAGGGATTTTGAATGAAATATGTACTGTAAATTAGGATACAATTTTTACATAGATACGATGTCGTAATTCAAATGTGATTTTAGTAGTTTATAATAAAAAAAGTCATTGGCTTGTATCATCTAGATCTTTCTAGAAGGCATTGCTATTGGTAATCTTCTTTCAGCAGTGAACAATAAACGTACCTAATCTAATAAAACCAATTTACCCGCTGTCTACACTATGCAAGTTCACTGATATTTTCTATCAGCAATTTTATGTTTGTATATGTTTTTTTTCAATTGTTTGACGAATTTCGCGTTTGTCTTTTTATTTTTAAACTTCTCAAAGCTAAGAAGCCTTGTTATCTTTATAGGAAGCTACTTTTTAGCAGGTCTCATTCCTCAAACTTCCGCCTGATTCCGGCCAAAAATTGTTGTAGGTCGCTAAACAAATCCTTTTACGTTAGGGGAGTTTCTCTTTGGAATTCAATTCCATTGGAAATTAAGAGTTTAGGATCGGCCAAATTATTTAAGTCAAAATTTTTGGAGTGGCGTGATTGATGGGCAATACGTAGTTTTTTAAATTTATTTTTAATATTATTGTTATTGTTATTATTGTTAATTTTTAATATTATTTCACCTCTTGCTGTACATTTTATTGTAAATGAGCTATTGCTCAAAATAGAATGTGTATGCATGAGGTGGAAATTATTTGAAAAAATTTAAAAGGTTTTTCTGCCTAATGGAACCAGCTTCATTATTTTTTTTTTTTTGTTCTTTTGTTCGGTTTACTCTGTTTCCATCTGTGCTTTTCCTTTTAATACTAAATTATTGTTAAAGTACAATAAATAAATAAATAAAATAAAATAAATAAAATAAATATGTATATGTCCAAAAAATATCATAGCTGGGCATTTCACTATCATAATAATATCTTCAAATGTCAAACAAAATTGATTCATTACTATAATCAATAACACCTCGCCACTTGTAGTTAGGTTAAAAAATAATTAGTCCGTTTATACTTAGGGTTCAACCTTGGTTATCTTTCCCCTTATTAATTATTATAGATTTTGAATAATTTTTCATTAAACATACATAATCGAAAATGATCATTTCTACGCAATTTAAATCAATCGAACCTAAAAAACACAATAATAAATTAGTATGAGGATAACTCTAATACCCTTGACAGACTAAGGATTAGCTAAGCGCGATTAGTGAAACAAGATTAGCTAATCCACCACAAATCCATGTGCGTTGACAGACTAGGGATTAGTTTTCTAGGCAGAGAAGTGAAATACTGTGATGGTTATCACACTAGATTTTATTTTTATAAATATAACCTCATAATGTATTCGGACCAAATTGTTTAAGATTTTATAACTTATAACGTAACTTATGTTGAAAGAATATTTCGCATTGTAGTGCCACTTGTACCACTACTAAACCCAATACAACGAGATGAACTTCAAAATTTTCAAAGATTAATGCACTAATCTCGATTAGTCACCAATCCTTAAATAAAACGAGATTATCTAATCTACAACTTCACACACTACAGCTAATCTCGAAAAATCACTATTCATATTAGATAACTCGACCCCAGTATAAATGTAGTAAATTTGTCAAATGTTGTAAATTGTTTTTTTATCGTCAACAACAGCGCTTCCAAAATTTTTTCTACTTGGTTTTAATTTTTTATGTATTATGTATTTCGTAGATTCCTTATTTTTTTCTTAACATGTTCAACATTTACGTTTAATTCGTCCCCTATTTGTTGAAAAACGGAAGTTTTTATGTCGACCCGTCTGTAATTTTTATGAGTTACCTCTAATAAAACTTCATTTTTGCGGTGCAAGTCGAATAATCGCACTGTACTTTCGCTATTAAAAGACAAACAATTGTATTCTGGTTATGATTTTTTGTTATAATGCGATGTTTCAACTTGAGAGAACAATTTCAAATGACAAAACATAACCTCAAGCATTAATTTTTTATGACATTTCATAATAATTTACTAATAAAATTACGTGAAATAGCCTCCTGATAATTTGCTAATAGTGTCAAAATGCGTATAATATATACACATATACATTGATAAAATCTATATCATGATAGAAAATATCAGTGAATTTGCATAGTGTATGTAGACGGCGTGTTAGTGAAATTTTCGAGTTTAGTCGCAGCACGCCAACCTCAATTTTAGTTAATCGCTTTATTTTTGCATAGAATACTAACGAGTGTAGCTAAATCGGATTTATTAAACCGCAGTCTATCTACGGTATAAGAGATGTAACACATGCATTTTATGAAACAATGAAAGACGAATAATTAAAGGCACAGCTTGGATGGTTTTTAGCAACAAATTTTGATGGTTCCACAAAAAAAAACACGAACTGGCTTGTAGTAATATCGTTTTTCTAATGAATCTATATTTCCAAATTTTAATTAAATTTTAATAGTAAAATGTTATACACTTAATACAAAACAATAAAAATTTATATTAGATAAATCAATGCCTTCTAGAATATACAAGCCAATGACTACAAACAATTTTTACAAATGAAACACATTAAGTCCCCCCGCTAGGCGGCAGTATAGCATATAAAAGATATTTTTTTTTGTTTTTGTTTTGTCCAAAAACATTTTATTATTCATTTATTTTTTTTAGTGCAGCATACTAGATACTACCACAGAATATATATACAGAACAATATCTTCTATAGCGCTTTAGTCCTAAACTGGTGAACAAATATTTTCGTTATTGTTTTTTTCGACTGATTTTGATTTAGAAAAGATAGAAAAATCATTTTATATGCAATCAATGAAACAAAAATAAATTACAAAAATGTTTGTACTCACCTCTTTCTATTGATAAATAAAAATCAGTACAATTTTAGAACGAAAGAGAAATCTTTACACTTTATAATGTGCTTAAAAGAGATAGACATTCGTGAATAATTTTTGATTTTGGTCTAGTTAGCTGTGCGAAATTTTAAAATCATATCAAAGAAATAACAAAAAGAAAACTTGCAACTCCCATAAGGTTTGTATGAGTTTGTGTAGCATTTCTAATTTATGTATTTGTATTGGTCCTTTGTTTATTTGTTGATTTGATTTTAAAGTTTCGCAAAGCTAACTAGACCAAAATCAAAAATTATTCACGAATGTCTATCTCTTTTAAGCACATTATAAAGTGTAAAGATTTCTCTTTCGTTCTAAAATTGTACTGATTTTTATTTATCAATAGAAAGAGGTGGGTACAAACATTTTTGTAATTTTTTTTTTGTTTCATTGATTGCATATAAAATGATTTTTCTATCTTTTCTAAATCAAAATCAGTCGAAAAAAACAATAACGAAAATATTTGTTCACCAGCTTAGGACTAAAGCGCTATAGAAGATATTGTTCTGTTTATATATATTCTGTGATACTACCTCAAAAAAGCAAGACACGCACTATCTGATCAAAGAGGAATGCCATGCGAATTTGGTTTATTCAATGTAAATTTAAATAGTTTAGATAAATCTAGGACTTATTACAAATCAAAGCGTAAAACAAACGTGTGACATATCCCTTTGACGTAATATAATGTACTAAAAAAACCTGTTTTAACATGAAACAAAACAAAAAAAATATGTTTACTTTACTACACTACCACATAGCGGCGGAGACTTAGTGTATCGCCATTGTTTTTAGCCATTGGCCTGTATATTCAAGACGATATTGCCAGTACGATGTAAAGGCGTTAGTTTGAGGCCTAAAATTATACAGAAAAATTCAATAAAGATAGAAAAAGATGATATTCGAAAGAAGATGAAGTCCATAGCAAAACAATGGTAATGAATGTCATAATGTCATGATTAAAGATGATGACTATATGATGCTGATTTACAATTAATTAACACATCGCTGATTTAGTTACCCAATAATTACTATTAAATGAAGACTACCGAAGAGAGATAAGTTATATAGTAAAAATTGAATTTACTAACCATTAAATTTCAAGAGTGTTCAGAATGCGCAAGAGGGCAGTTGGGGAGTACTTGTAGAAATGTAACTAATGCGTCTCATACTGTATTGTAAACTAATTATGCAACACATCAAACGAAAAAGGTAAAGTGATCTGAATTCAAGAGACACAAAAAGGTCAATAAACGATTATGCCGGGTATGGGCAGAGTCAGTAGTCAACAGATTATTGATCAAGAAGGAATAAAATATAATTTAATATTCTTCGTAATAAAAGTTATGTAATTGAATAAAAATATTAAAATATTAAGTTATTTAATTTTCGGTGAATCTAGATCTTGAATCTTGAGTCAGATTCGTCGGGTATGTAGTTTAAAGTGAAATTTTTGTATGTTTGGTACATTTGGAATAGGTTTAAAAAGACAAACCTTAACAATAATAAATTTATTATGTATTTTACTGTTTCATCCTGTACATTCTAAATTCTAACGTCAGCTGTCGAAAATTGTCGTAGAATTAGGCCCCAATTTTTTGAGGTACTAGGGGAAAGGGCAACAGGAGGTTGTAAGGGCCTCCGCCTACTTTCCTAGTGACACTGAAACAACCCTTTCGGACGACGATAGGTGGCTTATAGCAATTTTTTATAGAAAGGGTTAGACTACCTGATAGGATGTGATGAGAACCATACGGAGTGGGATAACAGTGACATCAACAACAGATGTAGGCATTCTAAATAGGAGGCAAATCCTAATTTCAGAAATGCGTTCAGGCAAGAGGTTCTAGATTTGACGCTCGCCAACGTTCTTTAATAAATAATTTAAAAATATCTAAAGAGGCCTCTTTACGTAGAGTCCCCAGAGCAGTTGGAGTATAGCTCGATTTAGCTGCACAATTCCATACAGTCAGCGTTTAAAAACAGCTGTCCTGTGAAGCGAAAAGTGCCCACAAACATGTTCCCAGGGTGCAACGGGGCGCTGGAAAAACTAAGGAAAAGTCGAGGAAGTTATTTAACAAAGCTAAACATACCAAGCAATGGGGCGAGTACAAGTTGGCGTTGACTGAATATAATCTCGAACTAAAGAAATTCAAAAGGGCAATTTGGAGAAGTTTGTGTAAAGGAATTAATGAATTGCCTTCTGCTGTGCGACTGGAGATATTTTCATAAATTTTTGAATTTCAACATTATATAAATATCATTTAAGTAAATCGTTTTTATTTTCTTGTAGTAATTGATTTATTTAACCCAAAATTAAAAAAAAAAACACTAAGGACACTAAGTCAATATACATTACATAGATGTCAGTTATGGCAGTAAAAATTTGGTAAAATCGTATCAAAAATTACCACCTGGGGAAATTTCAAATTCAAAAATTGTAGGAACAGCAACACAAATTCACAAAATATTAAGAACGTGTGGTAATTTTGTGATTAAATAATTTTTTTTTTTGGTATTTTTCCGTAAACATATCTTAGACATCTGTCATACACTAGTAAAACTAAAGATAAATTTATCAAATATTATTTTAATTCGGCATAGCCAACTTTGATGTATTTTTTAAAATGAAAGTTCGAAAAATAAATATATTTTACAAATAATTTAATTTTAATATTTCTGCCATTATTACTTAATACCAATGTAGCCTTCTTGTATTTGTATATTATTGTTAAAGATATGTAGAAAACTTTTATATAAAGATTTTATAATATTTTTGATTTGTTTATTGAAAAACTTGAAGCTAAAAAACATCAATTTTACTATGAGCTCCTATGGACGGCAGTGAAAAGTTATACCTCAAAAAAGCTTCGAAAAAATACATCATGATGATTATGGCTCTATACTCTAGAAGGCTCTGATTTATTTCCATTACAAGCCTGTTTTTTGTCTAATTTTGACTAAGTAGGTCATTCTCCTAAATTTTGAAAACCTAAGAAGTTGGCTATCACAAAATCCATGTTTTCACATAAAAAATCGTTAAATGAAACGATTTAAGGTGCTCATAGTCGCAAAATAATGTACAAAACACGGTTAAGAACTACTAAATATAATAACGTCGCATCATATAATCCAAGCTTCGGTACGCATTGGGTTATAAACTATGCGCGCAGCTATAACAGTATGCTCTTCAACCTACTGTTAAAAGTTATGTTACACAGTTGGAAAAATAACTTTAATTTAGAATACAAGCCTTGCATTACGACTCATGTATTGTTCATTAATGCTGTGTTCCTAACGTCAATTTTTTTGACTAAATTGTCGACTAAGGGTCAATAAGACAAGCTGTGCCTGATTTTTCATTATGCTAAATTCCGACTTTTGGAACGTCAACCGAATGTTATTACTATATTTGACGAAAATAACTAAGAATACTGTTTGAACTTTCGTTCCTTTTCATTTTAGCTCGCGCGTAAGTTGATTTAACATGTTAATTTGTATTTTTTGGAATTTCTCAATGTTTCGAACACAAAATTATCTACAAAATATTAAATTAATTTATTGGTCCTATAAGAAAATCTAAAGACTTGCAAAGTCGTTGATGAGTTTAACAAAACCGGACAGAATATTTTAGCATTGGTATACTAAAAAAGGTCTCTCTGTTCGACCCAAAAGTTTCTCCAATCCGTGTTGCCACAGACGATCTCACCATATAATTCCTAACAGAAAGTTGAATTTAAAATCTAATGTACAAAAATAAATAAACTTTAATTAAATTTTTTGATAATTTTTGAAAAATCTCAGATTAAACGAAAAATTTTCCAATTTAAGTGAAATTGAAATTACATATTTCTAAAATGAATGAAAATTATTCCGAATTGAATAAACTCTTTAACGGAAAGGATGAAACTAATTCCGAGCGGAAAGAATGAAACTTTTCCAAATTAAATGAAACCAAATTAAATAAATTTAAAAGCAAAAATTGTGTCACTAAAATTTATAAAATATAACAGTAGTTAAATAAAAACGTACTGGTTATCTTGTAATAGCAGGAAGAATCATCTTTGTGTTTAAGAAAATTGGCCCAATCTGGTGCTGCGGCTGTTTCAATTCTAAATTTGATTGCGCCTTCTAAATTCGAGTTTCTCTTAGTTCTTAATAAATTTCTTGCAGGTCCTTCGACATTATTTGCGAAGGCCGTGGCCTGTCGGATTTACTTTTGCAGATTAAAATAACCCTTTGTCAATTAAAGGTTAAATAACTAAAATGGTTTTAAATTAGAAAAAATTAATTTAACCTGCAAAAGTAGAGAGAATGGTTACGGAGGAAACTTCTTTGGTTTCAAAAAAGTTATTCACCGATAGTTGGAAAAATACCGCCAGCAAATTAAAGGAACATTGTTTCGATTGTTTGTTGTTTCTTGTGGTTAGTATTAGTAGTAATTGCCTTATCGAAATGAACATAAACGATAAACTGAGAGAATCGGATTTGTCCGAAAAAATGAATCGATTCATGGCGAATGCGAGTTGCCCTTATTAAAATTGTTGATAATGAAAACACTCTCTCAATTAAAAATTACAACTAAAACGAAAAGCATCCTCGGAATGAGACTTTTAGTTAGCCGTCTGGTGGTTAATAGCATAATGCAGCATAATTTAGTTTAGTCAGAAATTTAGTTGAAAATATCGACATGAGGCACACAGCATTAGTTTACAAAATTACAATTCAACAACATAACTAAGCAATTCTTCTAAAGTGACATACAGTAAATTTATTATCAATAACACATTAAAACAAATAACTAGAAGTAATATTAACTTTACAAATTATATTCATGTTGTAATTTGAAATGAATATTCCTACTAATAATGACAATAATATAATATATTTTAAAGAAAAAAATTTAATATTCATAAATGCTAAAAATAAAAACAAACCTCATTCAACCGACCACTAAATCTTACGCACATCGACTAAGGTAAATCTCTGAGATGTGAACCAACTATCAAATACATATTTCTTCAACGCTGATTTGAATGTAACCAGACCTGTTATATCACGAAGCTGAGGAGATAATTTGTTGTATAGAATTAATCCAGAACATGAACACTGACACATAAAAGTTAGAATTACTCCTTGTTGAATAACCATGAATGTCATAACCCCTCACTAAACAAAACGTTGCATTTGATTAAATGCAATTTTACTTTATGGATAAAAAGGAGCAATGCGATAAAAAAGAGCAATTTATGAATAAAAATCAGCAATTTTAGTAATTTAAAAATTATTAAACATTTTAAAGCAACATGCTCAATTTAAAAAATTATACCAACATAAAATTCGCTAAAACAAGTGAACTTCAATATATGTATATATGAATTATAAATTCAAGCACATGTTTTGCGTCATTGATATAAAATTCACTAAATCAAACCGACTTTTATTATGTTACAAGTAAACTTTTTATTTCTTAAAATATAATTTATTACCTTGGGCGATCATAAAGTAATCTAGCTCGCTAAACTGAAAAAAAAAGTTGGAATCTGCGAGGTCTCGACCCTCAAAGCGCCAAAACAAAGACCAACACCAGAAAAACCATGCGATCAAGATTTTATTAACAGGAATAAAAAACAAAAAATCTTGGCTAAAGCTAAAGAATTTTTAATGCAAATTGCTTTAAAATATTTCATTAATGCAGTCTTTGATAAATTTTAATGCAGTTGCTTGACGGTTCTTTTACAATTTGCTTTATATTCTAATATGCACTGTGCATTGAAACCTATTTAATTGCGAGGTTAGCATTATTTTGTGATCGAAGCTAGCGCTGGACCTACATGTAATGCAATTTGTATCATATAACCCATTTTTTTAACTGTGTATATACTTGGAATATTTCTTAATAAAAACAACCTGTAAATATTCAGAAAGATAAAAAATAAAGAAACTCTAGAATAAGGAGAATAGCTATATATACCTATTTAACTATTTCGTTTTAACATGTATTAAACAATTCTTACGTTTAAACTACGTGCCAAATGCAATGCTCCACACTAACTGTATGTAGTATGAATATGAAATGGCTATCAGGATTCGAAACGTATGGGAGGAATGCGCGAACTGTGCCGTTTAGTCACTTATATAATCCGAATATTTCAGAAACAATTTTTTAACCTAATATTACTAAACGGTTTATTAAGCTTATTATAACGATTCATTATTATCATTGGCCAGAAATGATATCACTGGTCATATAACTGATTAATAGTGCTAATTTCACTATACATATTTAGAATAGTTTAAATGTAAATAAATCACAAACCAGACCATTTTTACAAAACAATCACTTACCTAATTTAATTAACACTTCACATAAAAATAACTAAACCACTTGCAATTTCACTTGTTTACTGACTGATCTAAATCACTTGCAATTTCACAATAATTTTTACCCCAAATCTATCACAATAAATGCACCATATCACAGTTAAAAATCTATAAATTTTGATGTCACTACAAAAAAATTTCCATCTAGAATTAATTATTCGTCAAAATACAAAAATATATGAATTATATTAACAGATCACGTACTAATCGATCGACGATCACTAAACTAAATTTTAAATTTTATTTCGCTTTTTATAAATAAAAATAAAAAGACAAAGTTTGTTGTTGTCCCGCGAAAAGCAATCACATTATTAATTTTAGTGTTTATAAAATAAAATAACGAAAATCATTTAATTTTAATTTTATTTTGTTAAATACTTACGCACAAAACGAACGCAAATTCAATAAAACTATTTCTTGAATTATGTACAGTGCGTCGGTAAAATCGTATATCGCATACTACGATCGACACGAAATATGTAAATAAAACAAACATAAAAACGCGCGAGATAAAATCAAAAGTAATTCGTTTTTTTTTTGTTATGCTTTTGTTTCAAACTTAGTAGTGCTTGCAATTAGTAGTGCATTAACAACGTGTCGCTATAGTAACGTCTTTATATTTGATTAATAGATATAAAGTTAAATTAACGATGATTATCGAGAATCAACCTTCAGTTTTTTTTTTTAAATTAACAAATTGGCATTGATTTTGGAATGATAGTTAATGGGATTTTAAGGTATACATACTTGAGTAATCGTAATTTAAATTTTGTTTTTAGCTCTCTTCCATTAAATAGTGTGTACGTCGTTAAACATTCGTTTTATTTAATTAAATCAAATTTAAAAGTTCTTTTGGGCAAATTGAAAATATTTATTTATCGCAATCAATTGGTAAATCGGAAGTGAAAGACGCAGATAGTGTGGCAACTTAAAAAATGTTAAATGTACCAAGGACTTACTATAGAAAATAAAGTTGGTAAATTAATATTGAGTTTAGTGATCTTTTCGAACGAAATTGGCGCAAAATCAAATGATCACTACATTTACCCTAAAAAAATATGGTAATCCCGAAATTTTTAAATGTAGAATAAGTAACAATTAAAAGCTTGAAAAAATATTATATTTAGGGTTCTGGTTGTTTATACTGCGAATATTCTGTATGTGATACTAATTATTCTAATTCGGTGAACTTAGCCCGAAATATCAGCCCGAAATGTTGGATCATTTCTCGCATAAAATGTAGCTATCTCGAAAAAGTATAAAGTTTTGTAAAACGTGTAAGCTTATCCCGAAAAAAATATTATAATTAAAATGTATCTAACACGAAAAAAACAAAAATGAATATTAATAAATTTCTTAAAAAATAATTGTAATAAAAAAAAATCCTATAAGAGTAAAGCCATTCAACATATTCTACAAATTCATATACTAATGTATGTTATGTTGGTATAGTGTAGTCCATTTACTATGCAAAAACCTTAAGCTATACCTATACAGCCAATACTAAATATATTGCTTAATTGTTTTTTATATGGGAGGATATGCCATGATGGGAAGAGTTGGTCAGCACCCCAGGTTCTAATCACGGAAAAAACATATGATTTTTAAAAATTTGTATTTTTGTTTTAGCGCATGTGATCTGGACTGGAGAAACTTATTATAAAAATGCCATTACCAGGTGAAATTTAAATTCTGTATGGGGGAGAAATAAATACCCCTAACGGTATATACCACCAGATATACATGGTGATAAGACATATATGTAAATATCAATACACATACACGAATTCTCGTACATTGCATCCAGCTGAAACTTAAATTCTGTGTGGCGATACTAGAGATAAATACCACTAACGGTAGATACATGGGCCAACAGTAAGCTTAGACGATGTTTGATCAACACATCGATTCTTAATATTCCTACAGAGAAACAGTTACCGAATACAAATGTTTCTACACCATATGTAATCTTGGCTGATGATACCTTACCGCTCAGTCACAATATTATGAAACCTTCTCCCCTGCATGACATTAAACAAGACAAAAAAAATTTTAATTATCGTCTTTCGTGAGACAGAAGAATAATGGAAAGCTCGTTCGGGATATAAGCAAATCGCTTCAGGGTGTTTCATACCACCATAAATTTGGAACCTACTAAAGTCAAAACAATAACCCTTGCTTGTGTTACATAACACAATTTTTTAATACAACGGAAACAGCACGATTATACACAAAATGAATATTTCTTGAAGGGACAAGAATATTTGAATATGCGCTCTTTGGAGGAAAATGTCAAGATGGAACAGATTAGAAAACAAAATAAAATACTGGGAACAAGCGAGCTGGTAAAGAAGTCAGGGAAACCGTAAAAAATTAGTACAATGGTGTTGGTAAGGTTCCTTGGCAAGAAAAGTACGTTTTTAATTAAATTGTAAAACTAACAAATAAACTGAAAAAAATATTTATAAATTAAATACTTACATGAACTGTTTTCTTCCCTAAATTCTTGTCCAAATTCGAAATGGATGTATCCATATACTGTTGGCGTATATACAGCATCAGTCCGCTTTTCCGACTTAACTTTATCTAAACAAGTGATTCGCACATCTTCAAATATTCCATTAACACTCATCATTACCTTTAATTGTTCACTAAGGTACTGGCTACGCAAACCACCTATTTTATGTTTTAGCTCTTTAATGTCCAACCCAAATTGTAATGTGTTTAAATTATTTAGGATTCGTTGATAAATTTGAAATCGCTTGTTGTGATTTTTGTAATCTGTGTGCCGCATATTAAATAACAATTCATTGTTCTCGTATTTCGAAATTAGGATTTTGGTCAGATTCATGCTCCAATCGTATTTTTCGTATTCTGTCATTTTTATGAGCTGGCAGAGAGATATTGCAATAGTTCGCTTTATGAGGCTAACTTCGATCATAAAAATAATGCAACTCAGAAATGTTACAACATATCCATATTACTCGTAGAGATCGTAGAAGTATATTGATCTAATTCTACGTCGTAGAATAGTGATAATGTAATACAGGCCATACACAATAAAAATACGTGATACACGTTTATCATGCGCCTAAATGTATGCGAACACTACTACAAACGACCTGACGGAGCTCAGCAGGACGAACGTCAGGAGTATCCAGCCCTTCGTAGCAAGCTCAAAGTGGTTTCAATGAGTTGGAGGAAAATTTTTAAATTGTGGTACGGCTAGGGACCTTTTTGTGTCTATGCCTGGTCCTTGCGGACCTCCACCCAAACCTAACCTAACCTAACGTACATAATAACGTCTTACACCGGAAGTTCAGAAAATTGACACGAAATGTTGCCTTTGGTCGTAGACAATTACACATCAGCTGTAAGTATTAACTTTAATTTAAATGTATGATTGCTTAGGTTGGTCCTTATAGGATTCATGCCTCACGCTGATTTAAATGCTTGAACAACTGTAGCGAGAGTATATGGCTCATCCGATCCGAGCAAGTCTGAAGTCAATTTTTGCGTAAAGAAACAGTGGTGGTTGATTTATTTTAAATTAAAATAATTAATTTCCACACAAATTTTAATTTAAATCAAATCTACAAAATAGCGATTTACAGGGCTTGACTGCACTATAGCTAGAGAACGCCTCATCTGATCGGAACAAATCTGGTATCAATTTATACGTAAAGAATTCATGGCAAATAATTTATTGTAAATTAAATTAATTAATCTCCACATAAATTTTAATTGAAATCTGCAAAATACCGTTTTAAAATAGTTCAAAACACTGTAGAGAGAGAATCAGTCATTATTTGTGCGAAAAGAAACTGTGGCATATAAATAACTAATCTCAACATCTTATAAACTTTATCACGCAAAACACCTACGGCCGTGTAGACGACACAGCCCACTTCGAATCTTTTTTGAAAGAAAGCACAGCTCCCGCTGTTTGTAGGTCTGCAAGATTTCCTGTGTGATGCTCCAACACATGTAAAATCATCATTAAAAGCCCTTAGTCTTTGGTTTAAGGTCTATTTAAGGTACAATAATCCTGAAAAACCTTGAATCTCAAGCTGGGGAGCTCAATGATTGTATTGCTATAATGGTATAGTAAAGTAAAATTGCCAAAATTAATCAACACCATGAACCATTATTAACATTGGTATGTGGAACGACGCCGCGTAAGGTCAAATATATCACATTGCAAGTTCCTTATTGTCCATTCCTGATGAACAACATCAATTTCTACAGATATATTTTCTTGGTAATTCTGAAAATAAACCAAACACCAGATGTGCAATTAATTCTGGAATACGCCGTAACATTTTACAGTGATTACAAAATGTATCCCATCAGCATAATGAATTGGTAAAATTATTTAAGACTGCAGTAGACCATCCGACAGTCACAAAATAGTTATAAGAGCTGATAAAACACCAGTAGGTGAGCATTCAAGACAATTCAATGTACCAACAAAAAATGAAGTAGCCATTGTCATTGTTGGTGATCAATTCAAATCAAGAGATATTATTTTACATAGTCGAAATAATCAATTGTAACGTGCCTCTGAAACACACGCCTGCCAAAAATTAAATTTACTTGAAAACGATGAGCATATGGATTATTCACTTCTAGATGCATCACTTGCTGTTTCTCCATATCAAATTCGTACATTATTCGCAATTATAATATCAACATGCTTTTCTCACATCCAATAAAATTGTGGGAAAACTATAAAAACGTCATGACAGATGACATTTTACATCAAGCACGTAATACAAATACAGATCCAGAATTACAATACACGCTGGAGATGTATAATCAAGCATTAATTTACATTTAAGCCATTTGTTTAATGTTGGTAAATAAAGTACTGAATCAGTTACGAATGCCATCACCAAATCAGTCGTATTTAATCGTGAGATACAACCTGAAAAAAAATTACGAAACTAATCCATTAAATATATTTGTTCAACAAAATATACCAAACATGAATCAACAGTAAAATCATGTCTATAGGACACTATTATGCAAGCTATATCAATGCAAAATTGGTGGAATTTATTTCCTAGATGCTCCCAGAGGTACTGAAAAAACATATTTAATTTCGTTAATTTTGGCAACAATTCGATCAAACAGCAATATAGCGTTGATAATGGAATATTCTGGAATTGTAGCCACTTTGTTAGATGATGGAAGAACGGCATATTCAGCATTAAAATTACCCTTGAATATGCAACTAACAGAAACACCAACATGCAATATTTCTATAACATCTGGAATAGCAAAGGTATAGGTACTTCAACAATGCAAGATTATTATATGGGATGAATGCACAATGGCAAACAAAAATCATTCGAGACATAAGTACGTAGCAACCAACATTGCAAGATTTACGTAGCAACCAACAACCATTTGGAGGTGCTTATGTTATTGGCAGGTGATTTGACAAATTTTACCTATCATCATATCGTCGCTTCCAATTAAGAGTATTACATCTGCAAATCACTAATTTTTTAGATAGGCCTTAAAATTGTTAATGCTAATTTCGACTTAATTTTTTTTAAAATAAAGTCTTTCCCAAAAAGTGTGGCAAGAATTTTATTTAAAAAAATTAGGCCAAATTTAACATTAAAAACTTGACACGGCCCATAGTATAAATAAATACATATAGTACTTCCATGTGAAGTTCATCGTTGAAGTCTTAGATGGTGATACTGATATCGTTTTAAATTTTTCAAAATATTTTTATATTCAAATTCGCCTAAATATATGTACGAATAAATACGCCCAAATGTCATCGTTTATTTCTATACGTAGATTGACGAGCTATGGATATAGTCATACATACACAGATATTTTTGAAGTGAAACTTCTTTAGTACCGGGGTGATTTTTAAAATCGATGAAACAAAACAAAAATTACAAGCAAAAAATGAGAAAGCGATATGAAACGAAGAAAGCGACAGTATTTCTTTTATTTTTGAAGTGAAATTTTTTTTAGGCAGGGTATGATTCGAAAAAAACAAAAGAATACTCAAACGAAATTGAATGAATTTGTTTGAAAGCAATACAAAAACAACATCACCGAACAGTCGAATCAATGCCTCAGTATATCGAGGTATTAATTGCTATTTACAAGTATATTATATAAAACAAGTACAAAAATTGTGTTTGTATATAATTTGCTTGTACTGAAATATTTCAAACTTAATGTTTTCGTACTATTTAGATGTAGGCGGTTATTATGTTATGCGGGCCTCAGATGTTCAATAAGTATTGTCAATGTTGAAAAAACTATTGACAAACAGCAATTGTCTCAGACGATCAATACTATTGACAATACACTTAAATGTCAAATAATAAAAAATATTTATTTTCAGGTTGATACTTCACTTTGAGCCATGTTAGATAAAAGTACGGTTTGTTATTTTGCTTTGTAAATGAAAAAATTTAAAATAAAAAGAAAAGAATATGGTCTAGGGCAGGGGCGTCCAAGCCAAATGAGTATTTTTGGCAAATTTTCAAAATAACTAGAGCAATAAAACTGCGATTAGAACAAAAAGCCAACTGGGCAACGCGGTAACTATTTATGTATCCATAGCCACAGAATTTATTACTCTGGGGTGAGTGTAAAGACCACCGCAATTTTAATTCCATTATGAGGCATGCGGCCCGCGGGCCGCATGCTGCAATATGTAACAACTGTTGTGGTGATCTTCACATCTATTTCGGAGTGATAAATTCTTTGGCCTTGAATACATAAATAATTACTGAGTTGTCCAGTTGGCTTTTTATTCTAATCACAGTTTTAATGCTCTAGTTATTTTGAAAATTTGTCAAAAACACTCATTTGGCTTGGACG
The DNA here is from genome assembly GCA_963556165.1 of Tipula helvola. Lineage (NCBI taxonomy): Eukaryota > Metazoa > Arthropoda > Insecta > Diptera > Tipulidae > Tipula > Tipula helvola. The sequence goes on from OY744481.1 coordinate 270,257,240, forward strand.
CCCCTGGTCTAGGGGGTGAATAAAAATCTAAATACTTATATAAATTCAACTTTATATTTATATTTGCATAAATGCAACGCTAAATGTAGGTAATTGTTATGTTTTCTTGGTTTTGAATACCAAACTCAAATGTTTACAGCTCTTCGCATTGATATTTTGTCAATAAAGTAACTGAAAAGATCAATAGTATTGTAAATATTTTATCAATATTAAAAATATTTTGATCTTCATCAAACCATCACCACAATATTTTGTATATTGACAATCCTCCAATTAGTGTCCTCACATGTTCAATAGTATTGCCAAACTGATATATTGGCAATAGATATTGATCATCTGAGGCCCGCTTTAAAAAACTTATTTTAAATTTACAATAAATAGAGAAGTGAAGTTTATAAAACTTAAATTTGTATAGATATTTAAAGGATTATACAATGAGAGTTGGCAAATTAAGATTAAATTTAATACTTTTAAACTAAATACAAAATGTATTTTTTTTTTCTCGGGCAAATCAAAAATGAAACAATAAACGTAAAATCAACGCAAAATCTACGCATATACACATGCAATATACAACATCATCCGGCATTTCAAAAACATCGCGAGCCGAATACAAAAACATATCTAAAAAAAGCCGCCTACTTTAATTTAATTGTTTGTGAAAATATCTGCTAAATATGCCCGCAGCAACAAGTGTTTTTGAAAATGAAAATTACATACGAGCAAAAGGCCCACAAATTATGCTTGTTTAGTGTAAAAAAATTAAATGGAAATAGCGGGCTGTGAAATTTGCGCATTGATACATAGGGCATGTTTTTTTTTGATATCGAAGTAATCTGAGAAATAATTTAACTGCCAAAATACAGATACGCGTTTTTTTTAGTATCCGAGGAAAAATGTATTTCTCTGTGTCGTTTTTTTTTGCGCTCGGATAATTTTAAAATTGAATCTTTTTTCTCTGAAAAAAAGTTCGGATTGTTGTTTGACAGACATTTATTTTAAATAAAACGAATACGATAATAATTATTTGGCAATCTTAAACTGACGTTTAATTTCTACGACGCTAACAAAATTATCATTTATTTTTCTCGGATACATCAGAGAAAATATTTATCGGATTTCTCCGATATATTATCTATCTGTTCTCTCTTATTTCTCCGACATTAAAAAAAGCACGCCCATAATAGAATAAAATAATTTTAAAATTTGTTTAATCGGTAATGGTATATGCTTTCTTATTTTTTTTTTTTTTTTTTTTTTTTTTTTTTTTTTTTTTTTTATAATTTATTTAATTGGGTGCAGAGCGGACTTATTAACGGTCCTAGCTCCTTGTAACTGTCAGAGCTTCTGCACCCAATGCGCGATCCTGCAAGTAAAGATTAATAGCTACCTTAAATTTATTCATTTTGTATTCCTTCGGAAATTTGAAGTGTATTAGCGAATTCCACTTTTTTGATGTTCGGTATATAAATTCGCGCTTGATTTCTTCAGTTCGAGGTTTCGGGAGCTTCACCGTAAACCTATGTGCATTAGTTGTTCCTCTTGTTACTCTTGTTGTTGTAACGAATGGTGGTATTTTCTCCGATAGTTCTGCAGAACATTTACCATGTAAGCATCTGTAGAAGACGCAGAGTTCTGCAACATCTCTGCGATGCTGTAAGCTGTCTAGTTCTTGAGTAAGTCTGGGATTCCGAATTATTCTGATAGCGCGGCGTTGAACCCTGTCCAATAAGTGGAGGGTGGTACCAGACGCACCTCCCCAAACTTGACAGCAATACTCTATACATGGTCGGATGAAGGTTTTATATATCTGGAGAACTTGATGCGATTTGAAAAACCTTCTGCATCGATTCAGGAACCCGAGTTTTTTTGAAGCTGATTTAGCTAATGCAACAATGTGTTCATTCCATTTGAGTTTGTTACTTATTTGAACACCAAGCAGTCGAATTGAGTCGCAACCCACAAGGATATGGTTTTTTACCACAAATGGGTAGTCGTTGCGACTTTTTTTACGTGAGAATGTGCATATTTGTGTCTTTTTTTCGTTAAATTGTACTAAGTTGTTGTTACCCCACTCAAATATTGTGCTTAAATCGGAATTAAGAGAAGTTACGACTTCTGACCGTTTATTATTTAGATCTGTAATGCTAGGCTCCGCCTCGAATGAAATAGAAGAATGCAATGTGGCATCATCCGCAAAGCTATGGATAGGGTTTACAGTGCTATCCAGCAAATCGTTATATCCAAGGCGATTGCAAAGGCCTCTCCGTGGTGTTCTAGGGCGAGATTCCATTTGTTCGTGACATACGTCAGGAGATCGGTCGTGGATCGGCTTTCACGAAAGCCGTATTGTCTATCCGAAATTAGTTTATTAATTTCAAGATATCTAACTATATGTTGATTGACGCATTTCTCAAAGACCTTAGCGACGGCTGACACAATTGATATTGGCCGGTAGCTCGAAGGGTCAGTTTTGTCACAACCCCGTTTCAGTACGGGTTGCACCATTGCATTCTTCCAGGCGTTCGGGTAGTCACCTTGCTTATATGAAAGTAGGAAAATTTTAGATAATATTGGAGCCAATTCACTGGCAAACTCCTTCAATATTCGAACTGGAATTCCATCAGGTCCGGTGGCCTTGTTTGCATTCATTGACTTTAGATTAGTAAAGACAATTTCCTCCGAGATGACGACGGGGCTCATTTTAGAACCACAATATGGAATTAATGGAGGTCCAATTCCATCTGGGACAACTAATGTCGAGTTCGATTTGAAGACGCTCGCCAATAAGTCGGCTTGTAAATATGGATCCACCACCAAGGTGCCGTCAGCACGTTTCAATGCTGAAACAGATGTTTTCGAAATATTTGCAACCGATGCGACCATGTGGTAAAAGTTGCGATCGGAGATTTTCAACTCGGAAGCCACATTGGCTTTCTTGCTGTCGGCTCTTTTTGCTTCTCTACCACAGGTTTTTTTGCAGGTGTTCCGTATCGTTTTGTATTCCTCATAAGAAATTTCGTTGCGTTTATATTTTTTGTGTGCCGCTTTATTTTGTTTGGCAGCTTTGGTGGCTTCTTTTGAAAATATTTTAAAATTTTGATTGGGATTGGAAAATGATGAGGGTATAAATTTATTCATTCCATGTAAGACGGTGTCTGTAAAACTGGAAACGGCGTCGTCGATGTTGTTGTTATGTAGGCAATGGCGTTCCCAAGGGAAATGTTGAAAAAATGACCGTAAACCATCAAAATCAGCTTTATTAAAATGCCAAAGACGCCTTGGCTGCTGTCTAGATTCTAGTGGTGTTTCGACAGATATTTTTGTGGTTATTAAGTTATGGTCTGAATTTCCAATTCCAGTTTCGACATGGGCCTCCATGGAATGAGGGATTGATGTCAGACAGAGATCCAGAATATGAACTCCTCTAGAATTTTGGCATTCAAATGTGGACTCACTAACAATCTGTGTGAGGTCATGCGAAACGGCAAGCCATTCCGCATGGCGCCCAGCGACATTTGTATCTTTGTGATTTAACCATTGTTTATGGTGGGCATTAAAGTCACCGACCATAATTAATTCGCATTCGGGATGTTGATTTCGAATATCGTCACATTTGTCTGATAAGCCCTCGAAGAAGCTAATCGTTTCTGAATCCGTCTGATTAGGAGATCTGTACAAGCTAATTAAAAAAATGAGTTTATTAGGAAGAGAAATTTTAAGCACAATAGTTTGAGCGGTTTTTGAAAATATTTCGTACTTTTTGTGTCTTGAGTACGGTATGTGGTTTTTAACGAAGATGCACACTCCACGTTGCAACTCAAAAGCTTGTTCGAACTGGTAGCGCTTGAAGTAGAATTCGTTTTCGTAGATGTTCGACGATACTTTTGTTTCCGTTAGAACTAATATGTCGGGTTTACGTGATTCGAGATGTTGATGTGCGCAATTTTTGTTAGTCACGAGACCTCTGACATTGGTATAATGGATGTTAAGGCTATCAATTGTATCTTTACGAGGATTATGCCTCGCCCCGCGATCCGAAGAGACATGTTTCGGGGATTTTCTTTTATTATTATTCATATTAAAAATAAATCATTTTTGTACGGAAAAATGTTGAAAAACCGACCCAACAAAAAATATAAAATAAAATAATAAAATTGCAAAAAATAAATTATATTAAAAAACGAACGCGGGCAAAATTATATATGAACTAAAATAATTGTTAAAATAAAAATAAAAAGTTTTTACGGATGCTGGGCATTAACCCAGCGATCCAACCATTTTAGTCGCCTCCTACGACAAGCAGTGGATGCTGTGGTGGTATTCTAAGGATATCATCATGATCGTGCCGTGTACTTTACGAATCATGAGAGTGCCCCCCGACCACAGGGGTCACAGGGGTTATTAAGTAGTATTGCTCTTGCTGTTGGTGAGTTTGGTTTCGAGGGGTTTTGCGCTACTGTCTTTCCAATTGCAATGATTTTACGGTCAACATTGCGTCCAAATAGAACCGCTCTATTTAATTTATTTTAAACTGATCAGTGATAAAGGGATGCAATTTTGCTTTGTTCAGCAAGTTTGCCGTGACCATTTAGTACTATGGAATCTTGAACCAGCTTCCTGTGTATGAGTAATGGTATATTTTAAAGCGTACATGACAGGTTTAGGTGACTAACTTAACAGAACTGTACTTTGCATATGCTCAATTAATGTCAGTAAGGTTCGTCCTCAAAATTCAAAATAGAATAATTTATTGACTTTTTGAATCAAAAATGTTACTCAGTTTGAATACTGAGCGAACAACATCCGTCTTTATGGAGAGGTTTCTGGCCTTCTCGAAATGGCTTGAAATGATTCAATAGATTATTTATACAAAAGAGTTTTCACATAAATCGTTTACGAGTTGAGGGTGAACTCGCTCGTTCTTTTTTTTTGTATTGTTTTTGTTCAAGCAACACTAACCAATTCGATTTTTAAAAATATTCTTGAAATCAATTTTTTTCAATTTTCCATTTGCGTAGTAGATGTCTGTACATCAGTAAGTTTTATTGCTTGTATAATTTTTATTACATATTCCAATAATGGATTTCAAACCACTCCTAAATTATTTTTTCATACAGAGTGCTACGTGAATATTACATTTTTCTCATATATCGCCACTCGTACAACATGAAGATATGCTCCAGTTCTAAATACCTCTGTGATTATCTGTAAATAACCCCGTTAAACGTAAATTTTTAGCGTGTAGCAGATTTATAAATCAAGAACTCATTCCCTGCGTGCAAAAATGTTGTATCGCATCTGAATCCCCACACAAAGTTTTCTACTTTTACATGTGATTTTTCTTCAAAACCTCACCTAAATTATTTTTTTTTTTGGATTAGAAGAATTTCTTAAAATCAAGAACCCATTCTCTGAAGGCCTTGCAAATATCTTTGGCGTATATACCTAATGATACTCTTCTCGGAAAACCTGAGTAACACTTAACAACATGCAACTCAGCGTAAAGCACTAATCACCATAGAACATTATGCAACACAAACTCAGTTCTCTAATAATTTTGAAAGTTGCATAATATATATAACGTCAAGCAAGCACCTCCACTTTAAAACTGAAATATATTGAACCATGGAGAAGCCAAGCAATATATCTATACCTTAGAGCACACAAGGCCCATTTTTACAATTTGTGGTAAATCCAAATTTAGGCTTTCAGAAAGGCATTCTTTATCATTTATGGTTCTGTTAATTGGTACTATAATCATTTATAGCACTATTTCTAAGGCATTGGATGAAAATTAAAAATATTTTCGAATTTAGAGACACTCTTGTGGACATTCAAAATATGGACATAGCACTTGTGTGGTCTAAGGTATCGACAAATAAAACCGTTACTCCCAAAAATCTCGATAAGACTCAAATAATCTGGTAACCTCGAAACGTCTTGAAAGTTCTGGAAAATTTCGTCCTGTTAGAAAAATTTTAACATTTATAGTAAACCAAAGTCAAGCAATCCAAAGCAATATTAAAAAAATGTTCTACCTTTATTGGCTAGCCCAAAAATAAGGGATTCTAAAAAAAATCAAAATACCGAAAAATTTCCAAAATATGAATATAAATCGCAAATAATCTTTCGAATAACCCCAAAATCAGCATTTCCTAGATACCAGTACGATTACATGTCACTGACCCTTAAAATCCATCTAACTTTTACCGTGTATTCTTTACCATGCAGAAACACAGTTCTATAGAAGCTCGCGATTTACGTTGACATTTGTACCATTATAACTGTTATGTATGTGTCGACAAAACCACATCGAAACACTTTTGGAGGCATAGGGCGAAAAATTGAGTGAACTTTTTCTTAAAAATTTTTAATAAAAATCAAAAATAAATAATTCCTGTAATTATTTGCCGCGATCTTACCTGTTACTTTTTACTTACCCTTCTCTTACACCACCTAATATTTCGCAAGCTACCTCATCGATATATCGCATAAGATTCAATCCTAGAGCAGTTGCTAAGTTATTGCAGACATTGATGCCAACAAATCAACTATGTAGTCCCGACAGAACCTTCTTAACCGTTGAGAAAGAAAAGAGTCAGAAAACTAATGCATTTATTGTTTTCTATTTCCAATGTGAATTTTAATTGTTGGTTGATGGTGTTGACGAAATTATGTAAAAGTGCCAAATGTCGCTGTGTGCCATTAAATAGTATTAATACATCATCTACGTATACCTATGACAATATATTATCTTGTCTCGGTGTTTATTGCAGTTGTTGAATGTATATTTATATTATTTATATTTACGTTCATTGTAATTGATAAATATATCGGCAAATGTTCCTGATAGGGGATTCCCCATAGCATAAAAACTAATTAATTAATGTCTTTGTTTTTAAAATAACGGTCGGTGTTAAGGTCGGTATTATCTGACAAATCAATCCGGCTTTTAAATTTTCCCAGTGCAGTTGCGGCTTTACGAATTTGCTTAAGTATTGGATGCATAAATTGCAGTGGTGGCATTTTATTTTTCACTCTTCTAATTACCTGAGGTCCTCATCTTTAGGAGAAAGTAAATTGTATAATAATTTTAGTGTACTATCCATAGAGTCCGATTTCTTGGGAAATAGTGATCATGAAAAGAGGCAGTTTTTTACTAGCCCAAGGAGCTCAAATTTGCTAAGACTGCCCTGAGCTTCGATGGTATTAATCCAAAAAACTACTACAAATCTTTGACTAAAATTTTAGTAATTCTGTTCGACTGCGATCCGGAAAAAGGGTATAAAACCCGCTTTGAATTGTCACTCAACAGGTATTGCCTCTCTCCTTTCTAAGGTGCTACAAATAATAATCCATTTATTTCTAAGGAAATAGCTGAAAGAACCCAACCGTTTAGACCACCACTGCGAATTTCGACGTGAATCGGTCGGTGATTTAACTAACCTCGCCATCAGCAAGGTACAAGAGCTTAAAGTACAAGTTAAGAGCAATTAGACTTCCTAATAGGTTGGTTTCTTAGATTCTTTGTTCTTGCCACAGCATCCATGTGGTGTGGTGGATGGCATGACTTTCTTTCCTGATACATTAAATGTTGGTGTTGCTGCCACATTTGGAGTGTCTTTTTACGCCAAATTTTTAAAAAGTGAAATAATTCAATCGCGTATTAAGGCCAAGAAATTTGCCTTTAATAAGGCAAAGAACACGAGGCATGTACGGGACTGGGACTCCTATAAGGAGGACCTAAGAAAGTACAAAAAAGAATTGAGGAAGGCACAGAGGGGATCTTGGAGACTCTTCTGTGGTAGAATGGAAGAAGTCTCTGAGACTTCCCGCCTTAGGAAGATTCTATCTACTAACCCAACTAGTCCTAGCTACTTAATTAGACCAGACGGATCATGGACAGCTTCAAGTGCGGAATCGTTGGAGCTTCTCATCGATACCCACTTTCCGGGAAGCTTTGATGACTCGATGAAGCCTGGAGCTCATCGAGGAACACCTCCAATAGTTATGGAGGGCATATTGGATAGAGAGCGGATCAGGTGGGCGCTGCAGGGGTTTAAGCCTTATAAGTCGGCGGGCCCGGATCGGATTATACCAGCAGAGATTCAAAAGAACTCGGCAGCCATCATCCCCTGGCTAGAGGTTATCTTCAGGGGATGTTTGAAACTAGTCTATATTCCTAGGAATTGGACAGAGGTCAAAGTAGTCTTTATCCCGAAATCGGGAAAGAGCTCACATGCTCGTCCAAATAACTTGAGGCCTATAACTCTATCATCCTTTCTGCTGAAAACCCTGGAAAGATTGATAGATGTGTTTATTCGATCAAGAATTGAATCCAGGAATTGGGCAATGTCGCAGCATGCGTACTGTAAGGGAAAGTCGGTGGACACAGCTCTGCACGATCTAGTACGCACAATTGAGAAATCAATTTACGTGCAAGAGTTTTGCATGTTAGCATTTCTCGATATTGAGGGTGCTTTTAATAATGTAAAAACGGAGGCGATCATGGAAGGATTGTCTTTTTTGAAGGTGGACTGCTCTATAAGTAGGTTAATAAATCAGATGCTGGTAAGCAGGACTATTACCTCGGAGCTGGGAGAGTCCAAGATTAGAAGACGGGTGGTTAGAGGAACCCCACAAGGAGGCGTAATGTCCCCCATTCTCTGGAGTGCAGTGATTAATGGATTGCTGCTGGAACTAGAGAGAGAGGGGATAGGGGTTGTAGCATATGCTGATGATGTAGCGATAGCTGTCTCAGGCAAATATCTAGATACGATTAGGGATGTTATGCAGAATGCACTCCTGATTGTTACGAAATGGGCCAGCAAGTGTGGATTGGGGATTAACCCTTTCAAAACAGAGCTGGTACTATTTACTAGGAAATATAAAATTCCGGTGGTTAGCCATCCTATCATAAATGGCAGCGGACTAGTTTTTGCTGACCGAGCGAGATTTTTGGGCATAATCTTTGATAGTAAGCTCAGCTGGAAGCCTAACACTTTGGAAAGGGTGAATAAGGCTATTGTAGCCTTATACTCGTGTAGGAACGCTATAGGTAAGAGATGGGGCTTGAAACCGGAGCTGGTATACTGGCTCTATACCGCCGTGGTAAGACCTGTGCTAATGTACGGGGTGGGCGTTTGGTGGCCAGCTCTAGATAAGGTAACATATAGAGGTATGATGGAGAAGGTACAAAGAACGGCCTGTATGCTTATAAGCGGGGCGCTTAGGACAACACCTACATGCGCTTTAGAGGTTATGTTCCACCTTATTCCAATCGACCTTTATGGTAAACAGATGGCAGCCAACGTGGCTACGAGACTCTTGGCTGTCTCTCAGTGGAAGTGTCTTCAGGTGGGACACTCGACGATAGGTAGATTCGCTGGCGAAGAACTGGCGAATCTGGATTATATTACACCAACGTTGTGCTTCGATAAGGGTTTCCGTACCATCTTTCCCTCAAGGGAATCCTGGAGAAACGGATCAATCTTGGAAAACGAGGCAGTGCAATTTTTCACGGACGGCTCGAGGCTAGACGATCAGGTAGGAGCCGGAGTCTTCTGTGATAAACTTAATGTTAATATTTCTGTTCGTCTCCCTGACTACTGCAGCGTGTACCAGGCTGACGTGGTGGCGATCGGGTAAGTCATGACATGGTTAAAGCATAATGTGGTATCCGGGAGAGATATCGCAATTTATGTGGACAGTCAGGCAGCGATCAAGTCACTTGGGGCAGTTTGTCTGAAGTCGCGGGTGGCGCTGGATTGCCGATCATCTCTTAACGAGATGAGCGAGTATTTCAGCATCCAGATAATCTGGGTCCCGGGTCACTCGGACGTCACGGGGAACTGCAGGGTGGACGAACTAGCTAGGTACGGTACGACTCTCCAGATGCAGCCGGAAATGGTAGGTCTGGGGAGGCCTATGGCAGTGCTAAAATGGGCGCTCAGTAAAAAGGCAATCGCCTTGACAAATGAGAGGTGGATCAACACTCTCACGTGCAGGGTAGCAAAGCAGGTTTGGCCAAAACTGGACTTGCGGCGCTCCAAGGTACTAATATCCCTGGGAAGACAAGAAATAGGATGGGTCATGGGGATAATGACAGGTCATTGCCTTTTTGGGGAGCATGCGAGAAGGCTGGGGATACAGACGAATGACTTTTGTAGAAGTTGCATGGACGAAGAGGAGGAGGAGACTTTGGAACACTTCCTATGCTCATGTCCGGCGCTATCATATAGAAGGCATAAGTATTTGGGTGTGTACGGTATGGACAGCCTTTCGGAACTCGCGGACTGTGGAGTGCGAGATTTATTACGCTATATAAATAGCTCTGGTTGGTTTCAACGGGAGTAATGGGGAGATGGGATCCTGTGGTATCACAACGGGCCATTGCTGGCCTAAGTGTGCGATAGCAGCCACTTCAACCTAACCTAACCTAACCTAAGGCCAAGAATGCTGTCGAAAATGTATTCCACTTATTCCAATTCGTACTTTTACTATATCAGTGCAGAATGTTGGAAAATCGTAAGTCGAATATTCTATTCTCTGCATTCCTTCTTTGGAATGGAAAAACGAAAATGTTCGAAAAAGATACTTGCATATCGAAGCCTTAACACCCACACAATCGACAAGAACATTTCAAAAAACTAGATTTCTATTAAAAAGCACAAACAGTACAAATCTTCATTGTTTAATTTTATTATTTTACTTTTTGAGTAATTTCTACTTTGTATTAACAAATTTGGTTTTGTAAATATTTTGAAAAATTTCAGGAATGACCCTTCAGAATTTAAAATAGTAAAAATTGATATTTGATTGTATCGTTGATTACGTATACATATTATAGATAGTATCACTGCGGAATACAACAACAACTTAAATTTTTTGTTTCATCTTTCACATAGCCAACGAAGAGCAAATCAATTTTGGTTTTGGTTTAAGAAGAACAAAGCCAGGTTTCAATAAAACAATGCAGCTAGAAAGGAATAAAAACAATTTTTGGTTTGTTTGGTTTTTATTATACTAACATTAAACCAAAAAACATCATGCTTTATAAAAAAGTCAAATGTTTTACTCTTTCTTTCACAAGCAATAAAGAAATATAAAATCAAATATTTTACTCTTTCTTTCATAAGCAATAAATAAAAATATATTTTTCCTTGAAGTTCCAAAAAAATTAAAAAAAATAGAATATTAACACGTTGAAGCTCAATTTACAATAGCCTGTTGTATAATATTTCACTAATATCGATATCCTAAGGAAAATGTATAAACCAATGCTTCAAGATGTTTAAAACAAACGAAAAGTAAAAACAATCGCATCGCTTAATGTGTTGTTTTTGTTCGTTTTCAGTAGTCTCCTTTTTATTGTATTCCGTTGTTTTTTTATCAAACGTGAGTATCATTTTCCAATATATGTAATTAAATTGTGGAACGAAAGCAAAAATGAAACACACGAAAAAATAACGAAAACCGGAAGATACACCCGTATTTACACCAATATTAATACAAATATTATAAGGAAAAAACTACTTTGCAGTTTCTAAGCTGCTAGAAGCGCTAAAATAGTTTCAAACAATTTTGTCTCTATTTATAAGCGACAGTGGAGACGTTACCAGTGGCGGTTCTACGTAATGGGCTAGGTGGGCTAAGCCCAGCTTGGAAATCCAGACAAAAAATTCATTAGCTGTATCGTTATATAATAGTTTGGACTAATATCAAATCAGTCCATTATGTAAGCAAAGCGGCATCATCTAATCTAACACACAACACAAAAAACAAATTTTAAATTGTTTACAGGTGTGTGCATGTGTATGTATGTTCTATTTTCATTAACATTACACCGCTGTGCTGTGGGCTAATTTCAAATCAGTCCGCGTTACATGCAAAATATGAAATAAAAAAAAATATATTTCCTTTCCACTTCTACACGCAGCAAAGAGAGTAATTATTTCTACACAAAAAATCGTCATTATTATGAACGAATATTATTCGACTCTCCGGACTGATTTCGAATCAGTCCTTGACTCCTTGTATAATATATACGCTGCCCCACCAATACACCAATACAACATGTGAATGTTTGATTTTGCTTAATATGACAGTATGACTGACACCTTCTCGGACTGATTTAAGATTAGTCCGTGATAGTAGAAAAAAAATTTCTTATTCTCTTTTTTTTTTTCTCTTCCCGATGTTTATGACAATATTATTGTTGTAATTTGTAAATGTAATTTTTTTATTTCGTACACCTTACAAGAATATGTATAAATATACATAATAGATCATGTTTTCCGAAAGAGGCAGCACCAAAAGAAGAATTTTAGTATTATATGTTTGCCAACAGATGTCACTATTGGGCAGCATTTGTAGAATAGTAGGTCAGATTTTTAAAAAGATGGCAATAGTGTTCTAAATGCACCTAACACAATTTTAATTTATTTATTTAAACAATACAAATATTAAATTTATGCAATTATTAATAATAATTAATATAAATGATCACAAATAAAAGTTGTTGTTGACAACATTATAATTAATATTATTATTAAAAAATTGAACATTCATACATAGAATGGAAACAATTTGTTCCCCCATAATAAACTTTATATTTACGTGAAGCCAGTTGGAGACGGGCTGATGTATGAAAAATGTATATGGTTGGTTTTGTTGTTTATGTTATAAATATCTATATGGTAAAAGCATTGCTACATGACAAAAATACACTCGTTTAACTAAAAACAGATTTTCCATTTATGAGTATTGACTGCATATTTTTAATTAAAACTAATAAGAAATAATAAAATAACCTAATTTATTAATTAAAATAATTAGTTTGACAACCGTTCGTTTACCGTTCCCAGAAACGGCAGAATTGAAATTGCACATTATTCAATAAAAATTTCCAATTTATTTCAATTTTACTATTTTAATTAATAAATTATTTTATATTAATTAAAATGAAAATTATCCTAAAATTTATTCTGAATGAAAAGTCAGTTTTTGGGAAAACGTCTTTATTTGTCATGTGGCAATGCAGCACATTTTTCGTTACACTGACATCTTTGATAATCCATGTAATGTGAAATGTTCATTTTTTTGTGAAGATGGCATTGTCGGCGGTTAAAGAAAAGTTTGACATTTAAACATGATCTATTGGTGAGTGGTGTTATACCAGTAATTTGCCAGTACATATACGAATTTAAATTTTAAATAAAATATAAATGGTACTCGTATGTGAAATTTAATAAAGTGATTTTAGAAAGTTTAAAATTTTTGTGATTAGACGTTGACATAAAAGTTGTAAGTCAATATTATATCAATAAAGTAGAATTTATTATTTTTAAAGCACAGTTTATTTGCAAAATGAATTATGTTGATTATCTTCTAGAGAATTCATTTAGTATGGCTTCACTAGAGGATAAAATTGAAATTAAAAGACTCGGATCACACCAGCCAACTGATTTCAATTTAATTATTAAAGATAAAAGACAGAATCGAAAATTTAGTACAGAGTGGTTCGAGAAAAAACCATCGCTCACCGTAAGCATTTTGAAAAATTCGGTTTTTTGTTTTTATTGCACTTTATTCAAAGGTGATAGTATTTGGACACAAACAGGTTATCGCGATTTAAAACATCTATCCGAAGCCATTAAAAAACATGAAAATAGTACCAAACATATTCAATCCGCGTTAGATTTTAAAATGTTTAATAAAATAAATATTATGAGTGCAATTGATAATGGTTAAGCGGCATCAATTCGTAGACATACCGAAATCGTTACTAAAAATCGCATGGCTCTCAGTAGAATAATTGATATTTTAAAATTTTGTGGAGGTCATAATTTGGCCCTTCGAGGTCATGACGAAAGAAATGAATCTATCAACCCCGGTATTTTTGTAGGTCTTGTTTCCTATACAAGACAAATAGACTCAGTTTTTGACGAATTTTTAAAAAATGCAACGGTTGTGCAAAATACTTCAAAAATAATTCAAAATGAAATTGCTGAAACAAATTTCGTAGCCATTCAAGCAGATGAAACCACCGACATTTCATGCAAATCGCAATTAGTTGTAATTTTAAGATATATTATAAATAATAAACCAGTCGAGCGATTTCTGGGATTTTTTGATGTTAATGATTTGTCGGCAAGAGGTTTGGATGAGGTGATCCGTAGTGCTATTGAAATACATATATACATTAAAAGACAAATTAATAGCCCAAACCTATGATGGCGCTGCTGTAATGAGCGGATCGGAAGGCGGTGTGCAAACCATTTTAAGGAAACATTACCGATACATACGCTCATTTTGTTCATTGTTACGCTCATATGTTAAATCTCGTCTTAAAAACTGCATGCTCATCGGTGCGACAAGTTAGAATTTTTTTTGCGAATTTATCGGGGTTTTCAACTTTTTTTCTGCTTCTTCTAAGCGTAAAGATTTGCTTCTTGATGTTTGTCAAAAGAAAGGTCTCACTCGAACGGTAGAAACGCGATGGAATTTCAAATCTCGCGTAATACAATCCGTTTTTGAAAATAGAGACAATTTATTACTTACATTCGATTTAATACAGCTCGAAAAGTGGGACGATATAACTACTCGGGAAGCTAATGGTCTTTTAAGACTACTTAAAGATGACGAATTTAATTACTTCCTAGACCTATTCTATAAAATTTTTGCGCACGTCGATGTCTTTTTTAATATTTTACAATCTAGGGATTGTACGGGATCATACGTTACGGATAAAGTAAATAAATTCATTAGATCGATTAGTTTGATTAGAAATAGTATAAATGTATCCACATCCGATGATTCTTTAAATCCGGCGAAACGAATTCGAACTACTCGCTTTTCGCTTGACATTATTGCGGTAGAAGTTTGCGATATAATTACCAATCAAATAGTCACGCGATTTTCTAAATATGACCTTATTTACGCATTTGACATTGTAGATCCTAAAAAATTTAAAATTTATAGTAAACATTTTCCTTCTGAAAATTGTCAAACTATAAGTAATAATTATAATTTTCTTGATAATGCGCTATTAAAAACTGAATTGAATATTATATATAATAACGAGTTTTTTCAAAATTTAACTTCTGTATTTGAATTTTATAAATTTTTAGTTGATAATAATTTAGATTTTTTTGAAACCAAAAAAGTTTTACAAATCGTTCTGACATCTCCGGTAACAAGCACTGAATCGGAACGGTGCTTTAGTACTCTTAAGAATATTAAGACATATAGATCTAGTACAATGGGTCAAGCTCGTTTGAATTCTTTAGCAGTTTTGTCAATCGAGAAAGAGTTTATTTCAAATATTCCTAATTTTAATGAGAAGGTAATTCTTGACTTTGCCGCCCAGAAAAATCGGCGGGCTGATTATTTATTTAAATAATCTTATTGTCTTTTTTTGCTATTTTGTTAAATTGTAACTGTTGTGATATTTTATTAAGTTTATATTTTTATTATTATTTTTTATTTTAAATGAATTGTTATATTTTAATTATCGTTATATTTTTATGTTTTGTTGGTTTTTACATTTTATTTGTGATTTTGTATGTATGAATTTTTGTAAGTGCATATAGGCCTTGAATTACTTTTTCTAAACGTGTACGGGGGAAACTGTCACTAAAATCCACTTAACGCTTTGAGTGCCGTACCTCAGTGCATATAGTCTTTAGATTGAAACCTCAATAAAATGTACTATATTCATAAGGTGAAGTGGAAAGCAGCGAATGAAATTTGTACGTATGGTCTATATAACTTTAAAGATTTTTTTTTAGCCCACCCTGAATTTATTTTCACGAGCCGCCACTGGACGTTACTCGATCGTAGCGGCGAAAATCGCGGTGGTATTATCTTAATATATTCAATCAACGATTGTATGTATCATAAATAATATTATACAAAAATACATGTACATTTTGTATATTTGTACTACAGTGATATCTGATATGTAATGTGTTAGAGACGAGTAGACCAGGGGATGTTTAACTAAATTTGCATTCATTCAGGCGATTACCAAATTTGTTTCGTATGATGGTAGTACTATTTATATGTATTTATACTATGCACGCCCCTCCAAACAAATTAATGATTTGCAAATGTAATATTTTTAATTGGAAGCGACGATATGATCAACACCAACAGATGAATTAAACGCGTGTTTGAAAGCATCTCATTTGTGGGGATTTATTCAAAAACTATCACTAACTCTCTGAACATTTTTGTCTTACCAATGAATCAAAAGAGGATTTAATTTCAACTGTATATCCCAGATCGTGCTATATTAGCAGCCAAAAACAAAAACGTCATTGACATTAATATTAACATTCAAAATAAAATGTGTGGCCAAACAAAAACATCCAAATCCATTGTTTGCGTTATGGATCCAGATGAAGTTGTTGCCTGGAACTCCTTCTCACACTCTACAATTAAAAATTAGCGTGCCAATAATTTAACACTTAAAATTACCTACTGCTCGTTGCATTAAGGAGAAGACTGACTTCAATAAAATCGTATTAAACTATAAAACAACTTACAGGCCAATTTCGCTATTGCCAGTCATGTTCAAACTCTTTGAGAAGCTACTGGTAAAAAGGTAAAATCCGATAATCGAGAATAAAAACTTGATCCCAAATCATCAGTTCGGTTGTCGTAACCAACACTCAACAATTGATCAAATTCACAGAATAACCAGTATAATTGAGAAAGCATTAGAGGAGAAAAAAGTCTGTCCAACGATATTTCTAGATGTTGCACAACCGTTTGATAGAGTGTGGCATGAAGGACTTAACCATAAATTAAGGAATCTTCTACAAATCCAATTTGCTAAAATACTGGAATCTTACTTGAAAGATAGATTCTTCACGATTAAGTTAGATGATACCTTCTCTGAATTGAAAGAAATCAATGCAGGAGTTCCACAGGGCAGTGTATCAGGGCCGGTTTTATACCTACTGTACACTGATGATCTTCCTGCATTTGAAAACAACATAGTGGCGACTTTTGCAGATGACACGGCCATCATAGCTGTTGGCACAAGTAACGAAGAGTCAACACAAAAGTTACAATCAGCAATTACTAAAATTTATAAATGGTTAAAAATATGGCGAATAAAACTAAATGAAACTACGCACGCACGTCAAGAAGAAAAATGAAGAACTCAGACTTAAATACAGAAAGATGTATTGGCTGATGGGAAGGAACTATTCTTTATCAACATACAATAAGCTTCTACATACTTTATAAGCAAATATTGAAACCGGTTTGGATTTATGGTATTCAACTTTGGGGTTATACCAAACAGAGCAACGTAAATATCATCCAAAGTTTACAGAATATGGTATTAAGGAACATCGTTGATGCACCTTGGTTTGCCAGGAACCATAGGGACCTTAAAGTGAACCTCGTCGTAAATGAAATTCAGAAAAAAGCGCAGAAACATGAAGAAAGGCGACCGACATTTGTCATGAGAAGCGGGATGGAGGCGCTTCCTTTGTTGCTGTGCATAAGGACTTGGAACCTGTTAGACTGACTGGTTTGAACAACTGTCATGTTGTAGATGATGTGTGGGTGAAAGTGTGCATTGCAGCTGGTTCGTCTTTAATTGTTTGTGTTGTTTATTTTAACATAGGTATTCTTTTCGGGATTATAAGTTATTCCTTGACCATTTGTTGGATATGGTTAATACATCCAATACAGGTACCAAATTTATTATACTTGGAAATTTTAATCTATCATCAATAGAGTGGAATACTAATAATCCCTTGAACAGATTTGTATCGAACTATGAAGGGCGCACTGCGGCTTATTTAATAGATTATTATTATTATTATTAATTTTTAATTTGCACTGCGACCTAAAAGATCTTTTGTGCATGGACCCTGCTCCGTCCAGTCAATATTCAGGCTCTTAATGAACCTGACAATACTGCCGGCCGATATATGATACACACTATCTGGGTTCATTACTCTCCCTCCTAGATGTTGTAGTCTTTGATGGAAAATGGCTGGGCAATAGCACAGAACATGTTCCGCTGGTTCCGCTTCCAGGTCGCAGGAGCGGCATCCATCTGTCGTACTTAGGCCCATTTTCTTTAGGTGATACCTTAAAGGGATGTGACCTGTGAAGAAGCCAGTAAGCAGCCCCAACTCAGCTTTCCTAAGTACAAGACACTCCTTAACCCTGACTGACGAAGCTGAAATAAATTTCTTCGCCTTTTGCAAACCTGGAATTCTGCGCCAATAGGAGGGCTTTTGCACATCCTCCCACCGTTTTACCGCTGCCCTAAGGTGCCCTTTAGTGACGCCGAAGAAGGGATCCGGTCCAATAAATGGAGAAGCAGAACCCTCGCGTCCGAGGCCATCAGCTGCGTCATTTCCAACAATTCCAGTATGACCTGGCACCCAAATAAGTGTTACTTTATTTGAACTTTCCAAATGCTTAATAACCTTCAGATAGTTCCATACCAGCCTTGACTCAACGGTAAAAGACCTAAGAACCTTTAAGGCCGATTGGCTGTCTGATACAATATATACCTTTGCATCGTTTAGGCCTTTTGCAATGCCTATCCTAGCGGAAAGTTCTATAGCATGTACTTCTGCTTGAAAGACGGTAGCATTGATACCCAAGGACTTCGAGAGGGATGTCCCACTCCCGTATATTCGTACCCATGCCCCATCTTCCGTTTTTGATCTATCTGTAAACCACACCATAATTCCTCGCTCAAAGGATGGTCCCCCTGTACTCCACAACTCCCGGTTAGGTAATCTAACACAAAATGGTTTGTGGAAGTCTAGTTATGTGGCATACAGTCGGAAGGCATTCCTATTGTAGGATCTGTCTGAAATTCCCGGAGGATTTCCAGATGGCCCACCATATTGCCCGGTTTGATATTTCCCTCCGCCTGCATCTTAAGGGCCATAATAGCAGCCTCCTTTCTAACATGCAGATGCAATGGAGTCAGTCCTAGGGGAGCCTCCATTGCTGCGGTTGGGCATGATTTCATTGAGCCCGTAACCCCAATGCAGGCTATACGCTAAACCTTATTCAATAAAGTTTGCGCTGTCCTCTGTTCAGTTTTAGGCCACCATACTACCGATGCGTAGGTTACCATAGGCCTAATGATTGTTAGGAATGACCAGTAGATCATTTTTGGTTGAAGTCCCCAAGTAGGTCCATAGGGTCTCTGATAGGCCCAAAAAGCTTTATTGGCTCTGTTTTGAACTTTAAGTAAATGTTTTTTCCAGTTCAGTCTTTAATCTAGGATAACCCCTAGATATTTAACCTCTTTGGAAAAACAAACAGTAGTACCGTTTAACGAGGGAGCTATAAGCGAGAGCTTTTCCTCCGCGTAAAAGTGACAATGAAAGTTTTGTTTGGATTGACACTGAGTCCTTCCTGGCCACACCACTGCCATATTACATCGAGCGCATTTTGCATGAGATCAGAGATGACCCCATCAAACTTGCCTCTAATTATGATAGCCACATCATCTGCATGAGAAGACAGCACGCCTCCTTGGGGGCAGCCCTTTACGGCCCTGATGGGTACTGACTCGCCACCTATTCTGGCTGCAATTTCGCAATATTCCAGCATGGAGCGTATCCAACTAATTGTAGAAGGCGGAATCCCATTCTCCATTGCTGCCCTCTCTATCGATCCATAGGAGGTGTTATCAAAAGCCCCCTCAATGTCCACAAAGGCACAAAGGGCAATTTTCTTATACGCCACTGCTGTTTCAATCCTTGTGCCTAAACCACTAAGAGCCATCATAGTGGATTTACCAGTTTGATAAGCAAACTGATCCCGATGCAGCGAATTATTAACAAGGACTTCACATCTTATTTGATGATCCAAGATTTTTTCCATCATCTTCAATAGAAACGATGTGAGGCTAACTGGCCGATAAGCCTTGGGGTGGGTGTTCAAATGACCCCCTCCCTTTGGTATAAAGGCCAAATTTACTTTCCTTCATAGTTTCGGAATATAGTTAAAAACATAACTTGCCCGAAACATCTGGATCAAGCTGGGGAGTATTTCCTCAATACCTTCTTTGAGTAAAGCTGGAAAAATACCATCCCCTCCAGGCTCCAGCGGATTTAAAAGGTTTGAAAGAGCCAATATAGCCCATTCCACCTTGCTGGGTGTGGAAATTTTCCCAGAGAGACTCCAGATCCTACTGTGAGGTGCATAGACTACCTCACTTGAAGGGTCATTCGGGTCCGCTTGGGCTCCTAACACTACTGAATCAGGAAAATGGGTACCTAATAGTAGCTCCAATGTTTCTGGAGGCGAGCTGTTGAAGACGTCTTGATGAAGAACAAAACAGCTGAAATAAAACCAGAAAATTTAAACACAATTATTTCTTTAAAAAAAAAACTTTTCAAAACTTATCTTGTCCTCTACCTTGTTTTCTATTTTGACATGTATCATTATAATTTCATTGTTTCTAAACCTTTTTTATAATAGCTCAATATTAAATATGTGTCCAAAATAAATTCAAGTCACCTAGTCACCGTAAGATGTCACCTATGTATAGCAACTTCCAAAAATACAAGTTATCATCATATCATCACAGATGGCACTGGAAAACTTATTAAAACTTCTGTTCAGTGGCTTACAACAAGTTTTTTGCAACGTCATTTTCCCGGGCAAAAAGTTGACGTGATGGATAGGAGAATTTTTTAGTGGCATTCATAAAAAAGCAATCAAGCAATAATTGGATCGTGTAAAAGCAAATGAAATTGTTATAATCTAAATTGTGAATAAATAAATTATAATTATAGAGCAATCACTGTTTAATTCTAACTTCTTAAAAAATAAATTCAGTTTTGCGTGGTGTGATATGGACGGTGATTTTATTTTAATATCCAGCAAATAAAATTGTACAAATCATATCAGATTTGTTCACGAGCTGCAGAGGGCAATTCATTGATTCCCTCACAGAAATTTCTCCAGGTAGCACTTTTGGACCTTCTTAATTCGTGATTATATTCCGTTAAGGCCATGCTATACTCGCTCCATTTACCGATGTGTTTAGCCTTATTGAATAACCTTCTCGATTTTTTCCTCAGCTTACCCAACGTCCCGTTCCACCAAGGGACCATCTTAGTATAATCCCTTTGTTTAACCGGGCAGCTGTTCTCGTAAGCCAAGTGTATAGAATTATGCAGCTGGTTTGAACAGAATTCCAACCGAGGGCATTCCTGATTCAAGTGAAACTCTATAAGAGTCCCAATCGGTCAGTTTCGGAATTCTAATCTCCGGCCGCTGCATAGTCTCGGCCGCCAAATCGAATCTAATGTGCAAGTGATCCGATAAGGAGGCCTCTTCGGACACATGCCAGTTTTTAACTAAATGGCTAAAATGCGGACTAGCGAGGGTCAAATCTAGGACCTCCCACCTAATCGCATTTATAAAAGTAGGTTTCCTTCCGCTATTGACAATATTTATATTATTTGTTATTAAATACTCAAAAAGGTACTCACCTCTATTATTGATATCCGTGCTGCCCCACACCGCGTGGTGCGCATTCGCATCGGCGGATGCCATTATAAAGTAGGCGGAGGCCATTATAGCCTCCTGTTTGGCTCTGACCCCCAGAACCTCCACCATAACTGCGACCAAGTCCTTGGAGATGAACTCTGAAATGGGAATAAAATTAATTTGCGAACTGGTCAGAATGGCCGCTCTTGGGCTTGCTTTGGTGTACCTCTAATTTGTTTACCTGTTACCCATGGCTTCTGGATTAGACCCATGCTAATATTTTGGCAGATAAACCTACGATAAAGGACGTCCGAAGACGCCTTTGCATGATACAGGTTTATCTGCAGACAGGCGATGTTTACCATCACTTATCAGAAGCTTTCTGCTTCAGGAGCCCTGGATCAGCCTCCCTCATCGCACCTCCGTCACCCATCAGGCCAATACTGTCGGTAGGTAACCGACCAGTGTCCTCCACCTCCCTACTACTGTTCTCCGATACCTGAGAGCCTCCAGGATTCGCCAGCTGCCTGCGCGGAGGGACCCCTTGCGGGGCCGTCCCGCGTACAACCTTCAATGCCTTCAGCTCCTTACCCCGCCTTCTCCTTGCCTGTATCTTTGAGAGGGCGGCCACCCCAGTGATCTTGGCCACAGGTGCCGCCACCGTACTCTCCGCTGGCTTGACCACTTTGGGCTCGCCCACGGAAGCCAGTTTGGCAGCACCCTTGCTACCCTTGGGATGTAGCTGGACAATCCCTAACTTAAAGTTGACCCTAAAGCCAACTCGTTTGAACTTCTCAACTGAATAGTGGTCCATGGAGAAGGTGCAAAAGGCTGCAGAGCCTCTTGCCTCTCTCCTGATCACCCTCCAGTCAATCGCTTGCATGCCCTCGTTTTGGCTTTTGATAAAACCAAGAAGCTTCTTCGAAGTCAATTCAGCACTGTCTGGGAAGGTACTAAACACAATCTTGGCTCGAGGCAGGTTTCCCGCCTCAGCCACAGCTGTACACCCTCCCATGGCTTAATAGTGCCTATGGCCTCCCTAAGCCACTGTACTATGGCCCTGTCAGCGCAGGTCACTATCAGCCATCCAGGCCGAAACTGACTGCCAAGGAACTTTGGTTTAAGCTCCTTGAGCTCCAGTGAGGACAACCACAGGAAAACCAAACCATCATCCGAGCGGTTTTTATATTTAATAGATACTCTAGAACTAACACTGTTGGCACAACTCAATCATATGAAAAATGTTCAGAAACGAATTTTGGATCTAT